>OZ024833.1:41933432-42663432 GCA_964016985.1 Anodontia alba | reverse complement strand
GTTTATTTATATATGTTTTTTTTCACAATGAAAGAAAAAAAAAACAATTTTGTAGTTTGGAAAATCTATCAAAAATAAGAAGAAGAAGAAGAAGAAATAAATAAATAAATACAAATAAAAAATAAAAAAAATAAATGCGTAATTTGCAAATTTATTTGGTTCCAAAGAAACATATTGAATGCTTCTCAGTTATATGAATTACTCCTAATAAGCCCCAACTAAGGAGAATTAACATCCTAACAATCACCTCATAATCTTTCAGATAAGACAAGCCTTTGATGTGCATTCTCTTATCAGGACTGTATATTGGGGCTGATCAAGAGAGGGGGGGCGGGGTCTAGCCAAAGAAGGAAGAAAAATGTGTCTTTAAGGTTGTTCTAACGAGTATCCACTACCATAATGTTTGAGCACAAAGTGAACTGTACATCTTTGTTCGACACATTAAGTGGGACACAGAAATTTCAAGAATTTATATGTGTACCTAGAAAAGCCAGTAAAACAGTGTAGACCCTGATCAGACGCCACTGAACTGTTCTGCCGCGTCTGATCTGGGTCTGTACTGTTTGCCAAACACCAATCTACCCAAAAGTCAATGAGCCACGACATATAATTTCCTGTAAAATTGCGCATGTTCCCCTGTGAAGACTCAGGCCAGAACTGAACAGCCTTATAGATAATAAATTATAAAATAACCCTGTTTCAAATAAACAGAGAGAGAGAGGGAGATACTAAAATATATGTACAATGAAAAATATATAAAAAATGAGAGACAAAACATATGGGAGACAAAACAGATAAATTAATAAACTGTAAAATAACTCTGTCTCAAATAAACAATAGAGAGAGAGGGAGAGAGAGAAGAAAAGAAAGAGATTAAAATACATACACAATGAAAAATATAAAATAAATAAGATTCCATATCTGAGACAAAATAAATAAAAAAAGTAAAATAAATATGTCTATTGGTGTGTGTGTGTGCGTGTGAGAGAGAGAGAGAGAGAGAGAGAGAGAGAGAGAGAGAGAGAGAGAGAGAGAGAGAGTACAATAATGTGAATAATGAATAAATAAATATCTTTTTTTTTTATTTTTACCTATTTTCTTTCAGAGAGAGACTAATCATGGAGGAGAAATTTTATTTAATCATCTCTTCTCTCTTACGATTTTGGCTTATAAGAAATTATACTCAAGGTTTAGATACATGCATGTACAGTAAACTGAAACACTAAAAGTGAACTTCCTTGTGCACATCACCTGAGGCCAGAGGGCAACTCTAGCTGTAGTTCTATCTCTAGCTCAAAACAGTCTAGTGCACTTGGTTCTCAAAGTATCGTGCACATGTGTCTCAGAATTAGGGCAAAGTAATGTGCACACCTATCTCAGGTCTTGTGCAACTCTAGTGCACTTTATGTCAAGTTTATCTCTGACCCATCTGTAAGTGAAACATTACACTGAAACATGCATAATATCGAACACTATGATAAAACAAAATAAAGGCCCAATGGCGATCTGATGCCAGAACATAAGAAAACCATAAACAAAACCTTAATGGGCCCGACCTCAGACATTGATAGTCCGGTATTAACCATCTTTAACAGATTGAGGAGGGAGCCGTCATTTAGTCTGAGCACCGATTCACCATCGTGCAATCAGAGCTGGAAAAGTTACCAATCATAACTGACATGCGGTTTTACCGCAAAATATCCATGTTGTATGTTTTTTTTTTTGTTGTTGTTTGTTTTTTTTTTGTTTTTTGTTTTTTATTTTGTTTTGTTTTTTGTTTTGTTTTTTGTTTTTTTGTGTTTTTTTTTTTTTTTTTTTTTTTTTTTTTTTGTTTGTTTTTGTTGTTGTTTTTTTTGCAAGTGACATTGTTTTTTTATTATTCCGAAAGTCAATTTTCCTATCAATCTTTCTGAATTTATAGACTATAAAAGTAACCATAAAATTCAGGTTCCGCTTTTTTGCAGAAGTGTGTGATTTTAAACTAATAATGCATTTGGACATTAATTCAGAATGACGGTGAAAACACTTAGTAAAATATATGTGAAGGTATTGGAAGGACCAGTTAAAACTCCGCCCAAGTAGATATTGTGCTGATTGTTATAAGGCAGTTTCTCTGTTGTAGTTCTTTGATTTTAAGTCGGTTATTGCATGTAATTGTAATATTTAGTCTTCTCATTAAGTGTTACTCATTTCTTCTGTTCTCGGTACTTCAGGATGGCCTTTATTCAACTTCAGAATTTTCCAACTTTGGAACCAGTCTCTCTACCTGAAAAGGTTGATTACGTCATGCTAGAAGTTTTTAATGTGACGAACATATTGGTGAAGTAATGATAGGCTGCATATTTTATTGCCAGTAAGTCTCCTAAAGGAAATAAAATTGCACGACCCACAGAAAAGTCGACCGATTCGAACGATTCAAAGGTTGACTTTCAAAGAGGGCCCTATAATCACCGTGTGAATCCTTCTCCTCGTCCGTCTTTGGTTAGCAAAATGACCATAGCGCTAAAAACTTTGGGAATAGTCTGGTAATTTTTGGCATACAGACAGATACCGACAAGATCTAGCCAATGAAGTTGCCAAATGTGAGTTTTCTGCCAGAGATTAAAGCGAGGCAAAAAAAAAAATGAAAATGGCCATAACCCTTTAAACATGTGGACTATTTTGATAATTTTTGACGTACTGGTTGATACTAGTAAAATCTAGCCAATCGACTTGGCTACTGTTTGATTTTAATCACCGGAGACAGAGCCGCGGTATAAAAGAATTTTTTTTTTTTTTTTCAGAAAATGGAACAGGCAATTTGCATGAAACGACAAAACCTATTTTCTGAGTTCTTTCGGTTTTATGGCATCCTGAAAATTGCACGAACCGCAGAAAGGTCTACAGACTGTAAGGTCAATTTTCGAAGCGTGTTCTATAAATGAATGTCTATTCAACTTCAAGATATCTTGAAGATTTATTAAATATTGACAATATTTACTTTGACCAAATGATGGACCGCATATATCCTACAGAACTCCAATAAAATAGAGCAAATTCTTCCGATATCGAGGCACCTTTTTTGGATTTGAATCTATGTATATCTAATGGTACAGTTTCCACCAAAATTTATAATAAACGGGACGATTTTTATATAGTCAATTTCCCTTTTCTGGATGGCGATGTCCCCTGGCGTACCTCATATTGGGTATACATATCTCAACTTATTAGATTCGCCAGAGCTTCTTCAAATCTTAGTGACTTTAACTGCCGCAATAAGGACCTTACTGCCAAACTTCTTAGGCAGGGCGATCGTTATTTTAAACTTCGTAATGCGTTTTCGAGATTTTATCACAGACACAGTGCCTTGGTAGAAAAATATAACGTCAGTCTGAAAACATTTATGCAACAAGGTATATCGGAACCAGAATTTTACGGTGACTTAGTGCACAGATTTAGAAAAGTTGTAGGAAAGTCTAACTTTTCGGAGCAATTCAGAAAACTTATTAACCGTTATAAAAGAATTGGCTACAGCCTGGATATTATGCGGCAGACTGCATGCTTAGCTGTCAACCCAATCATTGTTGATGGCTATGCTTCACTCTTTAATTGCACGACGGCGGTTCGGGCCTCAGACTCTATGACGATCTCTTCGTAAAACTTTAACCAGTGGGTTGGGGCTTGACGATATGTCTTTGGCTTGGCCCGCCGTGGTTTAACTATAGGTTTTCATTTACTCTGGCATGCAGTGGAATTAGCCATGAGTACTTTTCTTTGTTTATTATAGTGATTAATTTGATTTTTATGTTTTCGCTTTGATGCATTGGCTGAGTTGGGAGCCTTTATACGAACTGACTGTTTATGTATTTCTGTATTAAGCGTAGCACCGGGACCCAGGGTGAAGTTGGCTAGCTGTAAAAGTGCTTTAAACCCCCCGGAGGTTTACTCTACTGACCGTTCTATGGCGGTGGTCCCGGTGTTAGTCTTACTCTTTGTTGCTTTGTGGTTTATTCTACGAGGCGATTTGTTTTGTGTCTTACCTTGTGTTATTTTGTTCTTGTGTTTTTCAGTCCTTTTAGCATTGCGATTACCTGGCTTGGGGAAGAGAGAGCTAATCTTAGTGCTTTTCGTACGTTTGTTCGATTTGTGCTTGTTTGGTTATGTCTGTTTCCTCTTCCTCTTGGTGTCTGGAAAGGGCTGCGATTTGTGATTGTGGCACTCTCTGGACTTTTCTCTTACCTATTTTTGTCCATCCACGGAATGTTTGTGAACCGTCCTTAGAAAGTTTGTGACCTTGTCTGAAGATAGCTAGCGGAAATGACCTTGAATCTTGAACCAAGGAATATTTTGATAAGTTTTCGTACATAGATTGATACCGACAGACTCTAGCCAATGGGCTTGTCAAATGTCACTCTACATTGATGCCGAAGCCAAAAAACGTGAAAATATGGAAATCGCCGTAGATCTTCAACCATATGAAATGTTTTGATAAGATTTTGCATACATATTGATATTGACACGCTCTAGCCAAATGCTACTTTTCAATGACTGAGGCAATGCAGAGGCCAAAAGTTAAATATGGAAATCGCGGTAGGTCTTCAACCGTATGGATAGTTTGATAAAATTTTGTATACTCATTAATGCTGATAAGGAGCGGGTCGTGCTTCTTAACGACAGTTGATTATGCATTTAATTTTATCTATATATATAATTTTTTTTTGTACTACACGTACTACATCATAGTGCAGTTTGTATTTGTATTTTCCTTGGGATCCTTTTGATATCTTGGAAAACTGAGTTCCGCTTTAGCTGCTGCTAGAGTGCATAAGTAGCCCTGCAGACTACTCTGCTGCCATGTATAGATACTCCGAATTTCGTTCTTTTTTTTTTTTTTTTTTTTTTTTTTTTTTTTTGTAGATTCGCTTTTTAAAAAGGGCAATTTCTGTAGATTTTATTATCATAGTAGAGCCTGTCCCGTATTTCCTTTTAAATAAATGCAGTTTCATTAATATAATTCACATAACTTCTGGACAGCCATTTAGCTAGGACCTGGATGTTTGGCATGCAATTTAAAGTTAAGATGGAGAAGAAAATGTTAACTTTTGGGCAATGTCTGTAAATTGTTGAGTATGCTACTTTCTCTCATCGTTGTGTGCGATTATTTGTTTTTAAATGTGATGTTACACTGGTGAGGTGGAGGACCTTACGCGGATAGAACATAACTCTGAGTTGCATTAGAATTAAAGGCGAAATTACGACTGAGTAAGACTAGTTTAACCATTCTAAAACAATGATTTTGCAAACAGTATAGATCCTGATGAGACGGATCATAATCAGCCGTCTCATTAGGATCTACACTGTTTGCCATTTTGTTTGAATTTTTGACTGAGACCCCTGTTTAGAACAATGGTCCTGACCAGGTTCAAAATTGGAAGTGTCTACTTCAGAAACTCGAGAATGAAAGGGTTAAGCCCTCAGTTTTCTTCTGACCATTCCAAGGCTGTGTCGTTGTGTCTTGTCATTGTTTCGTCCTCATCTCCCTTTCTTTTGGTGCCTTGGGTAAGCTGTATTTCGTAATTGTGGCCATTCCCGGATCATTTCAATTATATTTTCGGATTGTTATCATGCGGTTTGAGGGTGAACTACACATCACCTGATTATTCTTTGGGTGTCAATTTCAGATTCAGTTATGATCCTTTTTTGCGTATTACCATTTTTATCCAGGTTTTTAATTTGTTGACCTGGAAAGCCGATTCTTTGGTACACAGGTCGGCCTCTTTTATGGGAGTTGGGATATGCAGCATCTTTGCGCGACAAGCTGCAGTTATGGTATAGTCTTCTACAAAGTCTGTGGTTGTTTTGCATACCAGTGTGGCACTAAGTCACTGAATTTAATTAATTAAACAGTTTGGAATATTGTAGATGCTTTTAACAGCAGGAAAATAATTCTGTTTCTTTTTTAATATAAATAACAATTCAGTGCGCTATCACGGTGATAAAAATGTGCTTTTTATAGGGATTTTTATTCCGCTAAATAAAGTTGTATTATTTTGAAGGGATTTTTAATTAGTAAAAAAAAGCGAGATGACAGTATAAGCGAGTGCCGCCATTAAAGAAGGGAAAATGGGTCTTTAAGGTATATAAAAACAGTAAATATGTAGATCAGCCAGTGAAACCATTAACAATGTAGTTCGATAAGAGCATCGTTATACTCTACAGTGTCTAAGAACTCTTCAAGAGGACAGCGAAGGCTCTGATCAGATTTGTGCCTTCGCTATCCACATATGCCCCGAAGACCCCATTTTCCTCTAGTGCACCTCATCATTATTTAAATAGATAAGGTCAACACCAGCTTTCACATCACACAATCTGTCGAAGGTCTTCAAGTTTGACTACTCCACTGGAAACAATTTGCACAAAATGTCAAAACCTGTTTTCTGATGAATATGAAAAAAATATTTCAATTTATTATATAACCTAAAAACAGACTGTCTTCCATTTGCTGAGAGCTGTTTTCAGCCTAGTGAATAAATCTGATGTTCATCGGCTTGCGCCCCGCCGCCCTCCCCCACCCAGGGGATATCAACTTTTAGTGACGTCGTCAGTAGTGACGCCGACGTCTACACGCGCTTTTTATATTAATGAGGTCTGGTGGTGGATGTAATTACCACAGTTATGAAGAGAAAAGACAAACTATATAATATAAGAATTATTGACTACTGAGGTATTGGATATGACGTTGATATCAACCAATGAATACCAATATTGACCTCGGCTATCGTTCTCTCTGGTAGATATCACGTCACATCCAATACCTCAATAGTCAATAATTGTATAATGTCTGCTGAAAATTTTACCCACAGTGCTAAGCGTTAAATGATAACAAGATCTAAACACGAGACACAAATATAGTCGGGTTTCTCAATTCCTGTACCTTGCAAAAAAAAAGTAACCCTAGCATTGGAAAGATATACGGCTGAATTTTTGTATATATAAAGCTTGGATATGCGTTCATACAAACCGCTGTATAGCAATGCGAAACTAATTGCATTTTAGAGAAACGCATGCATTTTGCATGATACTGGTTTAGTGTTTTGCTAAGCAACAATAAGTACTATTAAGCGTACAGTTCAACTGTATATACTCGTAGCAGGTAAATTACACCCAATTTAGACCCAACTCGCGATTAATCAATCTGAACAGTTGCTGTCTGAATATAAATAAGCACTGATTGTTTAAAAATCGTGTCGTGTTTTGTAAAATGGCATATATTTTCTGGAATTTTGATTAACATTTTAATTTGCAGAAATTACGTCATTTATTATGTTTGTGCTTCATACATTCTTCCCCGGTATAGTTCGTCAACAAAGGTTTTGAAATTATGGACTTGAAGGAACGCGCGTGTATACTTAGAATTTGTTAAGTTTAAACTGGGCCTCCATAGAAACGTGCAAGTTTTCGCAAAGTGCAACGTACGCATATCTGCTATGCAGTTGTTTTATATTCAGACATGCCCAAGCTTTCTTCCTATACCGAAACAAATCATGTATCTTTTCGATGCTTGGGTTAGCAAAAACAGTTATAGAAACCGTACTAATAAGCAGTATGAACATAAAACAAATTGAAGAAGAATTTTCTTAAAGCTTATATTATTGGCTTTTGAAAAACGAAATGCGCTCAAAGGACACGGATGCTCCCGCCTGCAAAACAAGCGCAAATAGCTACCACCGGACGCGGACGGGACGGACAACGGACGGACAAGGGTAATACAATATGACCTCTCCACCGTTCTTTGAATGGCAGGGGCATCAAAAAACAGGATAAAATTTAATCACATTAACTTGTTTATCTATAGATTACCCAAAGTACACGGCACGATAAACAACTTGGATTATCAGGAATTTTAGCTCTCTTAGCTGAAGGATTGGATATAATGTCAAGAATTGTGTTTAATGGTTTAACACTTAGCATGCCGGGTAATAATTTCAGCAGATGACATTTTGGACTATTTTTCTTTAACCACTTTCTATGCACAAATTCAGCAGACGACAAATTAATAAAATTTTTCTTACTTTTCCCAGCAAGCAGGCTTTGATATTTCATGCAAATTGTCTCCTGAGCTTATTTTCCCCAACAAACAGTCTTTGATATTTTATGCAAATTCTCTCCTTCTTCGAGTGAACTTTAGACACTCCGGAGAGGCTGTTATAGAGATATGGCTGTTGTTGTGAGGTGCTGTTATAAAGATATGCCTGTCGTTGAGGGGTAACGGATCGTGAATGTTACCCACGGTCGTTATTATAAGGAATACGAAACCTGAACGGCGTTTGTTTTTGATTAAAGAATTGATGTTGAAAACAAGTATGGATGTGAATTTAAACAAAAAGCAAGTATCAGAAAATAAAATTCATAATGCTAAGAAAACACTACAATAGCTTCCAGTCTATTGATTACAATCGCGTTTTAGAGCCTTTTATTTCGCGGGAGTAACAGGTAATATATGTATAATACAATTGATATATAATGCGGTAATTTCATGTCCTATATTCAGCTGTATAAGATGTATGTAAATGACTCGTGCAGTCAGAATTGAAGATAAAGAACAACATATACAGGAATCATCTCAGTAGAAAGTCATAGACACGAGTGTGAATTTATAGAACTGTTGCTAAAAGCTTTGGTTATTTAAAGCTTGTATACTGTATATATTATTTGCATTTGGACATACATACAATTGAATCTCTGTTATTAGCACACTGCTATATTTATGGTCGCTCGCATTAATTTGTTCATTCCCATATTGCTGAAGAACAAAACATAACTAAATTCTCAAAACATTGCAGTAAAACTGATAGAGAGAGAAAGGTCGGAAAATTATAAACCAAACGCTTCTATTTTGTTTTTAATGCTTAGCCCGAGTTTGATCGTTAAGTTCATAAAAAAGCTGCTGAAAAGTCGATTTTACGCGTTCCTTATAATTACGATCGGCGTATTGTAAGAAAATTAATGGGTATTGTTGTATCTTGAATTACAAAGTATAGATTATTATGTGATGAAGACGTTTATCGACCTTATCATGATAAATTACAGGCTACAATGATAAATAAATAAGCGAGCAAATACAAACACGTATCTCTGTGGCAGATAATAACTGGTATTTAAGACAATTGTTGCGTTCAACTATTACGAATTAAATCGAAACATAGTTATCTCACATAAGAGAACATCTCTAAAAGATTATGCTCTCTGTTTATTTATTTATTTTCATTTGTAGGCTACTGTATTTTGACGCAAGCTATACACAACTTAGACTGAATCGAAAGAAATTTGTACGTGCAAACTAAAAAAATATATAATGTACAACAAACACTGAAAACGATTTCTGGAGGTCTCAGAGTTGTATAAAATAAACTTATAATAAATAAGAAGTAATGTTTTATTTCTTAGCATAAGCAATATGGTGACAGGACAGTAATGTGACCAGACGGACTGCACGATCCAAGGAAAAGTCGACCGATTGAAAGGTTAACTTTCGAAGAGTGCCCTATAATCACCTTGTGTGTCCCTCTCTTCGTCCGTGGTCATTTAGCGAAAATGGCAATATCGATTAAAACATTGGGAATATATTGATAATTTTGGCTTACTGATAGATACTGACAAGATCTAGACAACGATCTTGCTAAATGCCACTTTTCATTGACCAAGGATGCCGAGGCCAAATATGTGAAAACACGGAAATCGCCGTAGGTCTTCAGCCATGTGGTATATTTCGGATAAAGCTTTGTAAATACATCGATATTGACAAGATATATCCAAAGGAATTGTCAAATCCATTTTTCATTGACCGAGGCAAGGCCGATGCCAAAATATGTGTGCGGAAATGGCTGTTACTCTTGAGTCGCCGTAGGTCTTCAACCAAATTGGGTATTTTGAAATTTTGAGATTTTGTGTAAATAATTTGGTATAGTAAATCAACACCAACACGAAATAATCTTTATCATGTATTAACATCAACGTTCCGCCATCACGGCTTCTTCAGGGTGTAATAAACAAAATTTAGATTTTGTGTACACATTATTATTGACAAGAGGCGTGCACCTTAGTGATAGTTGATTACAAAATAATATGCATTTAAAAATATATCACTTCCATATGAGCAAAGTTTGACCTTGGGAAAGCGTTAGTAAATTTTAATTGCCGTCATTTGTGTTAGATGTAATTAAATAGTGCGAAACTGCTAATTTGAGCAAAATGTGATTTTTATTTTGAGAGTATATTCATGAAATACATGAACCATCCAGTGCCTAATTCATAAGCCACAGACGAAAGAAAAGCAATGCGACCAGCTCCCTCTTTTCCGCCATTCTCGTAACATAATATGTTAGCTTGAAGTAAAGTTATTTTACTGCTACAATGATTCTCATTTAGTCATTATGTTACGGAAAATAGGACCATAACACATGATATTATGTTTTATGACATCGCTAGACATGATTCTGCCGCCCGTAAAATTGTCGGTCTGTGGCAAGTAACGTTATAATAGATATGCCTCTTTTAGCTAAATAGTATTTCTTGGCGAAGGGGTTAATGTAACTTTTATCATAAAAGTTTATAATGAAGAAGAAGTATTTTTAAAAAATGTCAAAGCAGGTAAAAAAGTAGTCTTTTTGCATATAAAAGAAGTTTTGATAAATTTTTTGTTTGTTTGTTTGTTTGTTTGTTTTCTGTTGTTTTTTTTTTTTTTTTTTAGCTTTTCCTTTTATATGCAAGTCAGAGTAAATCATATGTTGCAGTTTCTGTATAGACCGAATGGCCTGGAACCGATGCACTTGTATAGCCGGTTTACACACAGAGCATTCAATCAGGTGGGTTTAATTTTCGTTAGGTGACTTTCGAACAAAGTTGCATAGTACGAGAGACATAAAAAGCCAGAAAGTTTTGTAAAGTGTTTTATATTATCGCTTTTCGTTTTGATGATAAATACAACATTATATAATGTTATACGATTTGATATTACACGTGATATGATACAAAAACTAAATTGATTATAACTACATTAAAAATGTTTATCAGAATTTTAAATATAGAATTGGATGGTATAAATTGACTTCCACATTCCACTGCAAACCTGATATCATTTGTCTTCGACAAAAAAAAAAAAGAACTCACGGAAATTTGGAATTCTAGCTATACGGTAAAACTCCAATTGTTTGTTATGACTGTGTGTGGATCCACAGCCTTTTGGAATTCTCTCTACAATTGTTTGTTATGAGTGTGTGTGGATCCACAGCGTTTTAGTAAAAAAATCAGTATCAGTATAGGCGCCTGATTTATTGGTAAAATTAACCAAGCGTCTCACTAAAACTATCGTCACTTAGGTTCTGTAAAAAATCCACTGCAAACCTAATCTTATTTGTCTTCGGCAAAATTGATTAATATTTTAAAACAATTTCATATGATTAATTTAGTTAATATAGTATTGTGTGCTTAGCTGGGTGCTTTGCTGCCTATTTTGAATTGCACTACGGTGAGTCAGGGCGCAGACTCAATGACGACAGTACCAAAAAAAGATAAGAGAAAAGTCCAGGGACTGCCACAATCACAAACCGCAGCCCTTCCAAGGCACCAAGAGGAAGAGAAAACCGACAAATACAAACAAGCACAAATCGAACAAACGTACGAAAAGCACTAAGATTAGCTCCCTCTTCCCCAAACGAGGTAATTGCAATACTAAAAGGACTGAAAAACACAAGAACAAAAGGACACAAGGTAAGACATAAAACAAATCGCCTTGTAGCAACCAGAAACCAACAAAGCAACAAAGAGTAAGACTAACACCGGGACCACCGCCTTAGAACGGTCAGTAGAGTAAACCACCGCGGGTGGGGGGGGGGGGGCGGGGGTGGAGCACTTTTACAGCTAGCCAACTTCACCATGGGTCCCGATACTACTCTTAATACAGAAATACATAAGAATTCGGTTCACATAAAGGCTCCCAACTCAGTCAATGCACCAAGTCGTTCCTGAATTGTTTGTACCTGATCTTAGTCGTCTGTAACCGAACTTACCGTAATAGTTTTACTAGTGAGTTTATTTTGCTCTTATTTCCAGTTGCTAGTCGAACTCCTCTTTGTTTCATTATGTTAGTGAATAGCTGATTTATGCGTTATTTTTTATGAATCATACGCGGTTTGAACAATATTATGTGTAGTACACTGCATCCGATTTAAGGACGAGGGGTGGTGCCAGTAAAACAAGGTTTCTTTAGAGTGATTTACTCTGATTTACAAGTATTTCTGTGATGTTTCACTGACTGAGTAAGGGAACCTCTTTACGAGCCGAACAACTTTGGAACTCAGGGTGAAGATTTCGCACCATTAAAATTGGTTTAATTCCTGGAAATCTTTACTACTGACCGTTCTAAGGCGGTTGCTCTGGTGATGCCAGTTCTTTGTATGGCATGTTTGTTGTCTTATTATTGCGTTTAATGGATTCTGTCTAGCATTATAAACACCATTTCGGGGAGGAGGGAGCTGGTTGCTTTGCTTTCTTTAATGTGACAGTAGTATAGGCAGGCACTATGGGGACACCATATGGTGTCCCCATAGTGCCTGTCTATACTACTTGTGACTTACGTACTGTCTGTCTGGGATGCACATCATTCCCGCGATGGGGTGCTGCAGTATCAGTAGATAGATAGATAGATAGATAGATAGATAGATAGATAGATAGATAGATAGATAGATAGATAGATAGATAGATAGATAGATAGATAGATTGTTTGCTCTTCCTCTTGGTATTATTGGTAGGATATGTTCTTTGATTGTGGCTCTTCCTGGACGTCTTCTATATAACATGTAAACGTCTTAGCCTTAGGTATAGACAAAATAAAAGTCAAAAAGGATTGCCTTTGGAAACAGAGAACACATAAAATCACGAAAATCGGAGACTTGGTTCGATTGAGTCTCTTCGTATGCAGCACTGTAGTTTGCGAGGCTGCATACGCCCCCTAACGCCGGCTTAAGCCGTATTCGATTTTCAAAATAACCAGGATGGGCTCAGTGATCCAGTAGGAAATAAAATATAACCTGCACTATGATGATGTACGGGGAGACTTTTTACGGCCGCCAGACGGCACAACACCAGCTACAGTAGAGTAAAATTAAAGTCAAAAAGGATTGCCTTTAAGTCACTTTTTCAACAACAACTATTGAAGTTTTCTTGTTTCTCCATAAACACGTATTTTTCAGATGTGCTTCTACAATAAATATTTTCTTATTGACAAATAAGAAAAAAATATCCCTCTTATCTTTAGCTATGTAATCTATATAATTGTAATGTATATATTGTCATAAGGAAAACGAGTAATACAGTACAAAATATTTCACAATAAGCGTACTGCAGTTTCTCCATAAAATCATATTTTGTGGGCAGGGCCCAGAGGTGCTTCTATAGAAAGTACCACAATATTTTAGTAGATAAATAAGGAAAACAAGCATACAGATATTGCTATTAGCTAAGGCTATGTAGCTGCATGTCATGACAATGCAACTTATAATATTGGGAAAGAGATGAAATAATTGTTTTTTGCGGCATTTATGCAATACACATGAGTGATAGATTAACCAAATCGTAAAGAGGTTTCAACTACAAACGTTTTAACATTTACTTATTCGTATACCCTTGTATTTGTCATATATTATGGTGGAAAATAGGTATTTACATTGCTTAATAACAATAATATTTTCGTATTCCCTATATCTTATAGTAAAAATGACATAGATTACATAGCTCTAGACATAATGTTCAAGAAGATAATTATTTTCTTAGGCGCTTCTAATGAGGACCCACAACCTATGTTTTTGCGGGAAAATAAGAAAAAATACCTTTTTTTTTTTTTTTTTTTTTTTTTTTTTTTTTTGAAAAGATTGCCGTATCTAGAGCTTTTGCTAAGACCTATATATTTTACATAGGTGTACTAAGATAATGATAAATTATTTATCGAAACGAAATGAACAAGTGATGTTGTTGTTTTTTGTTTGTTTTTTTGTTTTGTTTTGTTTTGTTTTGTTTTTTCTTTGTATTTATGTATTTATTTGAATATCTCCTCATCTGTTTTATTTAATGCCAACAGCGTATAACCGTACAGTGGCCTAATCGGAAGCGCCATGATTCTGTACACCCAAATATCACTAGCGAACACAAAATTCGCGACAGAAGCTCTGAGATTTTAACAGCTAAGAAAACAACGGAATATCCAATTATAATGCGGTTTCGACATCGGGGGCAGAAATGAATGTATTTTAGCTGTATCCTTCTCACAAACTCCGATAGTGGTCCGTTTTTGTGTAGACCTCATCGCGTGCTGCTCAATCAGTGATTTTCCTGTTTTCTTCGCTCGTCAACTCGATGAATCCAGGTCGATATACTCCAAATCAAGGCCAACTTCACGTTTATTTAAACATGTAGTCATTCAAATACATATTATATTTTATGTATGATACCTACCAGGCTCTACAGGTTTCGATTTTGTAAACCATGACCTCTCGAATTGTACCCATCAGTTCCGACTGACTGTACGAATAGCGCCCAGCATGTAAAAACATGCTGTCCGACTAGCGCCGATTATGTCAGTTATTACCATGGAGCAGAATCTTAGTAAAGAATGCCATTTAACACTTCACGTGAATATTAGACGTTAAACATTATGACCGGAATAAGATAGTGCATTTATTTTCGTTTTATTGGTATTTTGAAGATAACAGGTACAATAGTATATTGGCAGAAACAAGAGTATGTCTGTCTATTTTTCTGTCTGCCTGTCTGTCTGTCTGTCTGTCTGTCTACACAGGATTATAACTCTAATTAATTAAGACAAGGGTTACTCATTTTTGCTCACCCTGTTTTCTCCGTGTTATTGCATTGTCGTAAATTTCATTTATTCTTATGACAACCATGACTGTCCGGATAATAGACATTTTTATTTTATACTTATTAATAAAATATAGAAGAATATTAGTGAAATATAATGCATATTTTAAAAAGTTATATTTTCACTGGTGAAATATAACTTTTTTGAATACCTCTGACTTTTCCGTTTACTCCTGATGCTTCACTGCAAAACTTCAAACCCCTACCGGTGAACAAAACCATCACGTATGGGTATGCATTTTCTTAATTAGATCATAAAGAGCAATGTGGTACCGAAATTACTGGGCTTTACCAGATCCTTAAAGTTTTACGTCTCCTTTAGCGTGATGTTTTATCAAGAAAACATAATTGGAGTCAAATACTAGAAACTAATGACCATAAAATCAGCAGCCTTCTAAACCAACACTCACGAAAACGAAAACGTACTTCAGATCCTCTAAATTTTATATCATGATTAATTGATAGATTTACAATACGTTTACTCTTTACAAGTGACTACTGTGAACGTTTTCACCTCTGATAACGGATTTTCAAAACACACTAAAAGTTATTTTGAGAAATGAAAAACAAATTTTATATCAATATTTAGCACACAATTGTTCTCAACACGCGCCGCAAAAATTTTGAAATATGTTAACAGATGAGGATTTTATGACCCAAAAGGGTTTTGAATAGGGAATTTTCTACAGTAAAGTTGCCCGCAAAAATTTAAAACTCGTATTTTATCAAAGGTACCCGAAATGGGCACAAAATGATACAAAACACTTACCATAGTTCAAACCATTCAATTTAAGCCACAAAAAAATCAGAAATGAAACTTTATGATCATGGATTATCTCCCCTGCCATTGTAAAATCCCAATTCAAAGTGAATTCTAGTCATAAAAGTTTTATTTGTGGACCGATTTTCGAATGCTACGAGAAATTTAGTACCAACTTTTGGTATAGAAATAATTTATCCTTGTCTAAGTTGACTACAAGCAATCCCCAAAAAATGCGTTATCAGAGGACAAAAAGCGAACATTAAGTAACTTTTCTCGTTTAAATATCATCAGAAACGAGATTAAAATAAATTTAAGCAAGAGCACCTGAGTTCTAATCACACAGCGTGCTAAATGAGGCATAAATATGCACAGTATGACATACGGTTAACATGAAATCAATGGAAGTGAGTATTCGGGGCTTTAAAGTTTATCTGTCTTATTCAAACGAAATAAAATAAAGTATATAATGAACCCAGATTATTTAAACAATAAGCGCTAGTCGTACAGTCAAATTCAGCTCGGGTGGAGCTATTGATGCGGTATAGTTGGCGCTAGTCGTACAGTCAGTCGGAACTGATGGGTACAATTCAAAAGGTTATAGTTTACAAAATCGAAACATGTAGAGCCTAGCAGGTACCATACTTAAAAGATAATATATGTTTGAGAGATTTCACGTTCAAAAAATCGTGAAGTTGGACTTAATTCCGAGTATATCGACCTGGATTCATCGAATTAACAGGCGAAAAAAAACAACAACAGGAAAATCACTGATTAAGCAGCACGCGATGAGGTCTACACAAAAAACGGACCACTGCCGGAGTTTGTGAGAAGGATACAGCTAAAAAAGCATTCATTTCTGCCCCCGATGTCGAAAACCGCATTATAATCGGATATTCCGTTGCTTTCTTAGCTGTTAAAATCTCAGAGCTTCTGTCGCGAATTTCGTGTTCGCTAGTGATGTTTTGGTGTATAGAATCATAGCGCTTCCGATTAGGCCACTGTACGGTTGTACGGTGTGATGCCCCTATTTTATGTTTGCTTGCATCCTACTTGTGTTTAGTGGCTCAACCTCTGGGATAAATGTATCAATGGCTGGTCTCAATAAATATCTTGTTATCATGTCAGTCACAATAAACAGTATTGCCCAAACTATGCTTTGTCCCAATAATAAGTACAGAAACCACATTGGAGATAACCATTTCATCATATATCCAAACAACAGTGGAAACAAAATCACTCCTAGTGACGCTGACGCCATAAACATGGCGGATATTTTACCGGCCACTTCTGTCACACACTCCGTCGTCCAAGTAAATATAGCTGCAAAGATAATTGATAACGAACACCCGACCATCCCGACGAAGACCCAGATCAGTGAGTCAATGTTTAGTGTTGTTGACACGAGTAGTCCTGTAAAAGATACTACAAGAGAGAGTGAGTATATGTAAATGAGAGTTGTAGTTCTGGCTAGTCTCACAATGAGCACGCCTGCTAATCTAGCCACACCAAAACATATCCAGTAAATCGATGTTGCTACAGCGCCTTGAGATTTGGTCCAGCGTAACTGTGTAATTAAGAATGTCATTAAAAATCCGGCATAAGTATCCTCTGTGCCACAGTACACGATCATTAGCAGCGATAGAAATCCCAGGATGAGAACTTTCAATCGAAGATGTAATTTGTGAAAGCCTGTTTGATCTGTAGATGTTAACCTCTTTTCCTCCCGCGAATTGTTATTGGTATACGAGGAAAACAAGACAGTAAACAGAAATGGTACAGATGTCACAGCCAATAAGGCACCTGATATAAGATAGGCATAATGTACCCTGGTGTCTTCATATGCCGTAGTACAATTAGGCAGCAAGCTTTGTTCAGATGAATTAGTTATTACTAGATGTCTGTGATTCTTATTAGATGAGTTCACCAAAGGTATAGAATCTTTTACCAAGGTCACATTCATTGTGTCACGTAAGGACAGACAGTTTTCTGGCGCAAGAAATGGTTCTGCTACTTGAGGGGCAATCATTCCACCGAGGCTAAAGCAGAAGTGAACAGTTTGCATATATGGCCCAGAATCCTTCTTCCACATCGAAACTACTTGGGCATTGCCACCTGCAATTATGACAATAACAAATGAGCCGCGCTAAGCGAAACATGCCTTCGGGGCATGCACGGACAGAGAAGGCCCAGACCAGACTGCGTTGATGCGCAGTCTGATCAGGGCCTTCGCTGTCCACTGCCAGTATCATTGGATACTACAGAATGTATCAATGGAGACATCAACGGATGCAATCTTGCGTGCACGCGC
Source organism: Anodontia alba (assembly GCA_964016985.1). Lineage (NCBI taxonomy): Eukaryota > Metazoa > Mollusca > Bivalvia > Lucinida > Lucinidae > Anodontia > Anodontia alba. The sequence goes on along the minus strand of OZ024833.1, from coordinate 42,645,451 downwards.
AGGATGATGTGAATCCGCACATTTTGCGCATGCTCAAACGTATTTGCTTGACGCGGCCCAAATTAGGTACCTATTAACCATGAGTATTTGGACACTTTTTCTTACAATACTCATTAAAATATATAAGAAATCAATTCTACTACTTAGATCAGATGCCTTGTTCTGTGGCATCTTGTCTTGGTCTACACTGTGTGTCCAGACCAGTCTTTCTGTATACCTAGAATAAACACGGAGCGCTGAGTAAATAATACACTTCCCAAATATATAATAACAATAATAATCTTATCTTGATTGTGATCATTAATTTATTTGCATATCATATGGTATTTGTATAGTTGGGTTATGTTCTTAAAACTTATTCAAATTTTAAGACCTAAAATTGCAACATAATGTTGACAGAATTTTCGGTTCGACTGAGATAAAACAAAAAAGGAGTTGACATGTATGACACATGTAGATAATAATACCAATGTTGTCCTATATTTAGTTTGAGTTTTCAGTGTTTAATTTAACGAGAGTCAGATATATAAACTTTTACTCTTTTAGCCCAGCAGACTAAAGCAATTTTCGTAAAACAGTGTAGATCCTGATGAAATGGCTCATCATGATCTTGATTTTTGACTTTTGACAGAGACACCTATTTGAAACATTGGTTCTGACCAGATTCTCAAATGGAAAAGTGAACATCAGAAACTCTGGAGTGAAAGGGTTACTGTTACTTCACCTGTATCAAAACCTGCTGCCAACATGCCTGCGAGTATCTTCACTGCCAACATGAGGTAAAAGTATGGACACCATGGTACAGCAGTTATGGCTACCGACGTTCCAATGATAGCTATCACTATCATCAAGTTATTGTTTACCTTCTCATACAATACACCTGCCGATTGTAAACAATGCACAGCGTGAGATTATATCGTAACTTAATGTATACGATCAGCGAAGGCTGAAATACGAGGGATGTTCGAAATGAATTGCTTATTGTCCTCTAGCTCTGAAATTTCTACTGCTTTTGGACCTTCTTGTGTGTCTTATGACACAGTTCGGCGATGGAAAAAGAAATTTGAGTCTGGTGTAGAGTCCATCAAAAATGCACCGAAATCAGGTAGGCCAAAATCTGCATCTCGTAAAGAAATCGTTTCCAAAATAAAGGAAATCATTGAAGGAGATGCCAGATTTACAGTTCGTGATATTGCACGAAAGGTAGGCATATCACTTTCAACGGTTCATCTTATTTTGAAGAAGCATTTGAAAGTCAGAAAGATTTCTGCTAGATGGGTGCCACATCTGTTGACTGACGAGCAAAAGAGGCAACGGGTTAAAGTGGCCAAAAAGCTGCTTCAAATGTTTCCAAAATATGACAAAAAGCAGTTTGCCAATGTCGTCACAGGTGATTAAACCTGGGTCCATTATTTTGAGCCCGTCAGAAAGGTTAGCAATAAGATCTGGGCCACTAAACACAGCAATGGCCCAATAATTGCCAAACGTTCTTTGAGTACAAAGAAGGTTTTGTATGCAATCCTCTTCTCTGGTGAAGGAGTCGCAATAAAAGTGCCAGTGAAAAAGGGCAAAAGCATCACCGGAAAGTACTACAAAGACGTAGTACTGAAGAAACTGAAAAAGTATTATCAGAAACGACGCCCTGCCACTGGTTTTAAACATGTCCGTCTTTTATATGACAATGCCCCAGCTCATACCTCCGCAATAGTTATGGCGTTTTTGAAGAAAGAAAAAGTAACTGTTTTGCCTCACCCCCCGTATTCCCCAGACCTTGCCCCATGTGATTTCTTTTTGTTTCCAAAATTGAAAGCATTCCTTGCTGGGCGGAAATACCAGTCCCGACAGGCACTTGGATCTGCCATTCATCAGTACCTTATTACTGTGCCCAAATCAGCGTACCGTGACGCCTTCAGGAAGTGGATACATCGGCTGAAACTTTGCATTTCTAGCCACAGGGAGTACTTCGAGGGCTTGAAATGAGTACTTTTGGGCTAACTTGAAATTTGAAGTCTCCAGATAGAAATAAGCAATTCATTTCGAACATCCCTCGTAAGTGCTCGAATACTGCACAAATAATGTATTCATAAATTCTTGCATTTGGGCAGTTCAACCAGGCTGTCAAAAGAAACTTTGCACTGATCGTGTCTTTGCTGTTCTCAATTTCCGCCCCTCCATCATCCATTTTTTTTTCTCATCGTGCAATACAATTCCGATATTTGTCTGCAAGCTTTACTAATAATGCGTCGTTATGTAAATCGGAAAGAGCATCGGCAGTCGTGTGTTCAAATCCCGATTTCAGCAGACATCTTCTCAAGTTTGTTCAGCGTTTCTCTGCACATATTGTTTGTCTTGTTATCATATAGAACTGTATGATGGAAACGTCAATATACAGAAATAACAAAATGGAACTGAGGTAAAGCATAGAAAGGCAGAAAACTGTCATTGTGGCCAAATTTCAATATTGGTCCCTCCGAGCAGAAATCGACCGCATGAAATATGCGACCCACCTAGGCTCAGATAACCTGTGCATCCAGTCTGATAAGGATAAGGATCTGGGTCTACGCTGGTCATATGCTATTAATTTACTGAAGGATGTTTTTTTTTCTGCAAATAAGTCACGATCTAATAAAAGAATCGACAGTGCATATATGATCAGTAAGCACCAATATTGATACCGCGTTACATATTCATATCTGAGTCTTTGCTGTAGACCACATTTTAGAAGGGGACTGGTGTGTCAAAAGCCAGTAGGAACTCATAAATGTTGCCTTCTATGCGAATAATGGTGGACAATCTGCCATTGAATAGAAGTTTGCGCATGTGTTGAGTGGTACATTTTGGAGACCCTGGGTCCCGGTCCAATATCTAACAATGAGATAATAGCAACTGCATTGCCGCTGTGTTTTTATCAGGCCAGAACCAGAAGAGGGAGAGAAATGAAATAGACAGGCAACAGATGCCTCGCATGAAGAGAGAGAGAGACAGAGAGAAAGAGAGAGAGACAAGCAAAGAGAGGTACAAAGTGAGAGGGACACGGAAACAGAGAGACAAAGAGAGAGAGAGAGAGAGAGAGAGAATAAACTGACTGACAGAGAAACAGAATATAAACAAAGCTGAACCTGTTACCAGTGACCCAAGGAGAAAGCCAATAGATGTTCCTGTAAATAACCAGGATGACGTATCCAGGTCTTCATTAATAATAAGTCGTAAGTCTGGAAACGTTGGTCCAAACAAGGCTTCAACCCATCCCTAGTTAAAACAAAATATACATGATGCTATATAAACTTAACCAAGTAAAGCAATAGCAAGTATATGTAGTAGTAAAAAAAGGTGATTTATTTGTGCACAAATGGAACATACGACACCACCCCGAGGTTGTGACAAGTAATGAAAACTAAAAATAAAATTTTCGAACACATAACAAAAAGACTCAGTGGAACCGCAACTAAGTAAAGCATTAACTGCACTTATATTCTCCTAAATATAATGTTACGTCACAATACAACATAGTATGTTTCTGTTTAGTTGTCCATCACATATACACAGCAAAAAAAGTTCTGCGACTCTGGGAGTTTGACGGTATATCTCCTGTTCAAATAATGGAACAGAAAATTTTTTTACACCACATAAAAATTAATTCAATCAAAATCATTAACTGAAATCAAATCTAGAATACCATTGCTGAGTCTCGAGTAATGATCCGCTAAAGTTACCAGGGGTTGGGTGTCAAAAATGACAAAATCACAGTATCTGTCGCTTAATAATGGGTATATCCATCACGATTCAGCTGAAACTCGTTCAGCCTCCTTCTCATTGCATTCACAAGTCTCTGTATTTAAATGAGGAATCACAGCCTATTCCTGGAGAAGAAGTCTCTGCAAGTCTGCCGGTCGTGTCTGCTGGTTAATGCGCTTGTTTATGGCCCGGCCAAGTATATCCCACAAGTGCTCAATGCAGGATAAGTCCGGAGACATTGGCGGCCACACAAGTCGTTCAACACCATTCTGTCGCAGAAAGTCATCCACAATCCTGGCATGATGTGGCCTCGCATTGTCGTCCTGGAACGTGTACTACGTAGCATTACATGATCTACAAAAACATTTTTGGAAACATACACACACATACACATACACACACACACACACACACACACACACACAAAACACTTTACAGTCGTTCGTTCGAGTACGTTAAACGTTTTTAAGCGAACACAAGAAGCAATTTTCGAATGATTCATTGGTAATCGATAAATTGTCATTTTTGACTACCGACCCCTTGTGCCATTAAACACAAATTTCCCGGACATTTTTCATGCGATTTTGATTCCGTTTCCAGCAAAACGTTCCAAGATTGGTTAGCTAAAAGCTGATATATAGCATGTAAAATGATATTACCTGGTTTTGAAGCAAGTCGGCATTAACCACAGAGTCGCAGAACTTTTTTGCTGGGTATATATTGTAGTATATTATAATAGTGTTATGGGAACTAGATAATATATACTTTGTGCCTTCCTGTTTGCTTGTCTGCACACCTTCTGAAAAAGGGTCCACTCTAAAAGGCTAGAATTCGCTTATCTTCCAGTTTAAGTTAAACTTTCACAAAAATATCATTACACATGCATGCCACGGAGAACAGAGGAGATCAAAATCAGTATACGCGTTCCTAGGCTGGCCTGGGCCATCTCTTTTCACCATGCCAATAACTTATAATAACTAAATACAGTGAACATTTAATGCACTGGACTGCATAAAATGAATAATATAAGCATGTAGATGCCCAGTGTTGTTTGGTGTCATCCAAGCCCTCTTTCCACAGCCCTCTCAATGTATCGAAGAAGGCTTGAAGGATACCAAACAAAACATATAGTCCTCTTAATATACCGATGAGGACTTCAAAGACACCAAAACAAATCACAGCCTTCTCAATGCACCGAAGAAGACGTGAACGACACCAAACATTACACAGTCCTCTCAATGCACCGAAGAAGATTTGATAACACAGTCCTCTCAATGCACCGAAGGGACTTGAAAGACAGTAAATATAACACAGTCCTTTCTATGCACCAAAAAGGCTTAAAAGACACTAAATATAACACAGTCCTTTCAATGCAACGTAGAAGACTTGAACGACACTAAATATAACACAGTCCTCTCAGTACACCAAAGAAGACATGAAAGACACTAAACATAACACAGTCCTCTAAAAGCTCCGAAGAAGACTTGAAAGACACCAATCATAACACAGTCCTATTAATGCACCGAAACAGACTTGAAAGACATTGACTATAACACAGTCCTCTCAGTGCACCGAAGAAGACTTGAAAGACATTAAATATAACACAGTCCTCTCAATGCATCGAAGAAGACTTGAAAGACACTAAATATAACACAGTCCTTTCAATGCACCGAAGAAGACGTGAAAGACGCAAAATATTGCACATTCCTCTCAATGCACCAAAAACGACTTGAAAGGCACTAAACATAACACAGTTTTCTCAATGCACCGAAGAAGACTTGAAAAACACTAAATTAAATACAGTCCTCTCAATGCACCGAAGAAACTTGAAAAACACTAAATTTAACAAAGTCCTCTCAATGCACCGAAGAAGGCTTGAAAAACACTAAATTTAACACAGTCCTCTCAATGCACCGAAAAAGACTTGAAAAACACTAAATATAACACAGTCCTCACAGTGCAGCGAAGAAGACTTGAAAAACACTAAATATAACACAGTCCTCTCAATGCACCGAGGAAGACGTGAAAGACACCGAACATTACACAGTCCTTTCAATGCACCAAAGAAGGCTTGAAAAACACGAAACAAAACACAGTCCTTCTTTCAATGCGCCGAAGACGGCTTGAAACACGCAAAACAAAACAAAGCCCTCTCAATGTACTTTAGAAGGCTTTCTTTGAAAGACACCAAACAAAACACAGCTCTCTCAATGCACCGAAGAAGACGTGAAAGACGCCAAACATTATACAGTCCCATATAATGCACGAAAGAAGGCTTGAAAATACACCAAACAAAACAAAGTACTTCTTTCAAAGCACCAAAGATGGTTTGAAATACACCAAACATAACACAGCCCGCTCAATGTACTTTAGAATGCTTGAAAGATACTAACAATACTCTACCTTAAACAGAATGAAACTGCACGGAAGGACAGCAACAGAAATGCCGTCTTCGAATGACCAACAGTTAGACGAAAGTCTACTATATGGCGTCAATAGCGTTTACGGCCGTTTGAACGTTCGCCGACGCTTGAAGTTTGGTCCTTCGATTCCGAAAAGGAGATATTGCAGTAAGGCGAGGATTTTCCCTAATTTGCTCAGGTGTTGAGGCACAGATTTCAGAAATTAAAAATTTAAATTTGCATTACATATTTCGGTAGCCCGATGTCTGAATCATAGTGGAAAGAAAAGTTATCATTTCCGGTTAAAATGCTCAATTAAATGTGTTTCAGAAAAAATTTGGTGGAGATATTTCCCTGACACACTTTCGTAATATATATGAATGGGAACTTGGGCCTAGGAGAAAAACATATTTTCATAACAACTTTTATGAAACACATTCAATTTTGTATTCTCGTCATCCTTCGAAATATTTCTCAAAGAAAAGGGTAACTAAATATATTTCCTAGTATTTTGACTATGTTGTTAACTTTTTGGGGAGGAGTAAACATAATTTGTGAATATCTCCCCGTTATCATAAGCCAGAAACATAAAGTTTCCTTTCCGCTATGATTCAAATATTGAGCTATCGGATATGAAATAAAAAAAATTTGAATATTGTAATTTCTGAAATCTGTTCCTGAGCCAACTAGGGAAAATCCTCGCCTTACTCCAATACCTCCTTATCTTTAATAAAGATATTTAAACGTATACATACAAGACGTTGATCAAATTTTGCATTGCACTATTGCTTTTGGAAATATGTGCGGCATTACACCAAATTTAGGAAGCATATTTAAAGAATTCCTAGGGCAAACCTGTTTGACGGTTTTACGATCTGTACTTAGGTGGCCCTGGTTGTGTACTAGAGTATTCTGGTTAGTGCAAACACAAGTCTCCCACGCACTTTTATTACTCGTAAAAATGGAAAAATAGTGTACCCTGCCGAGAATACGCATTTGTTAGAGGCAATTATCATCTGAACAGTAAGGCAGGAAGTTATTGTCCTTATCTTACCGAAGCCCCTGTATCGTTAACTTACTGGGATATCTGATGGAAATATTATTGATTACCTAACACATGGACATTGCCATAGTTTTGATTTAGTCTAGGTGTCCACCAGTTAAAGGCTGTGAAAATCTTTTGTCCAAATTACCTGTTTTAATGGGGTTGATTGTGGAATCGAGGTTAAACGCCAAGTACAATATTCAGTCACGTCGAATTCACGTCTCTGAATTTGTAAGACTTTTATCCAACCGGACACAAATGACGAATAAATGACCGGTGTGTGTATATGTACTTACGAGCATAATAAATGACGAACATATCCATGATGTTCTCAAAAGTTTGGACCTGTATGTTTTGTTCTTCCGAATTCGGTAATACCAGATTTGTTCCACCTTCTCTTCATGTACCATAGCGCCTTTTATTAGGTCCCTTCAAGCTGTTATTTTTGTAATATTCATTCTTTTAATTTTACCTAAATATGAAAAAAGCATATTAGTCCATATGTTTGAAGTTTCAATATTTAATGATATATCCGTCTACAAAATCATTTGAAACCACATAATATATATATATATAGCACTATCCAACCGCTGGAATGAGCAAGCTGATCTAGTCTTCGCTGTTCGCACAGGACATAAGAGTCATTTCATCATGCTTAGGCTTGTTTGACTTCAAGGTATATATTCTAAGTGCTGAGAGGCGCCTTAGCCGAGTGGTTAAAGAGTTTGACTAAGATACTGAAGTTTTCGGAGTCGAGCCCAACTCAGACCATCGACTGAAAATAGAACCCTCTCTGTTCACATAACAATAAGTAAGGGAAAGGTTGAATAAATTGAAAGAAGATGATCGTGCGCCACCTTTCATATGCTCTATCCAAAGACACAGTGAGCTTTAACTCCGATTCCCCTCCCTCTCTCTCATACACGCACGGCCACAAGGTTATGTAACACCTTAATGTTACCTGTACCTTTAGTTGTGATAATTACGATTTAAAGTGCCTGTTTTCAGTATGCAGTGATGGTAAGGGCCATGGGAGTCGGGATGGGGGTCAATGCAAGGCTGTAAAAAGTCATGCAGGTAGGTTTTGTGTAGTCATACCTCAAAACTCTTAACTATAATTAATATTTACGTTAAGAAGAATCACGGCCAGAGAGCGGAAGTAAACGGACAGTTACGATGTTGTACAGTGGACCAGTAGTCACTTAGATTGTTGGATATTCGTTTACACCTTTAAATATTGTGACACTGTGTCACGGAAAAAAGTAACGTACGTCATTAAGTGGTCTTATTGGCAAGTTAGATATTTTTATAATGTTCTAGTCACAATAATATGCTTCTTTATGTGCAGTATTAGAAGAGTTGAGGTTTAAATACTTTTTTAACGATACACAGTGGCAAATATGTAAACATGCATAAAACATGTGTAAAGTAGCAATTCCGTTGTTGTTCAGAATTTTATTCTTTGAACATTAACAGTGTTCGAGAAGGTATAAAAGATATCTTAACAAAATAACTATGGCAGAGAAAACCGTGAGGCATATGTGAGACAACGAGATTGTACAGTCACTTGCTTTGGTAAATTTGTGAACTGTACATGACAATTGTGACTCTGTAAAACGGTGCCTTGTGAAAGAGAATTTTGAAGTTGTCGATCCGCATTGATAGTTGGCACGTAGTATCCCCTCAGAACCCTATTAAACCCTTCTTTATTGTTGAAATACCATAGCGTATCTGCCTTTCAGGCAAAACAACTAGTTAAAAACAAGCATATATATATATATATATATATATATATATATATATATATATATATATATATATATATATATATATATATATATATATATATATATATATATATATATATATATATATATACGAGTGTGTGTGTGTGTGTGTGTGTGTGTGTGTGTGTGTGTGTGTGTGTGTGTGACTTCAAATGTGGGTTTGCTGATCGACCTTGAAATTTTATGTCCTTCGAGTCCGACATCAATATTTGTGGATTAACTTTAACCACAAACATATAATTTGCAACTGTTTCAAATTTAATCTCAGTAACTTTATTAAATAAATTTCACCTAGTTCATTGATTTCTTTACATTTAATGTTATAGTCAGCAAAGAAAACTAGTCATTTTTTTTCTATTAAAAATATGGGATTCTTACTTATTTCCTTATATAATGAAAACATCGCGCACAATGCACGTTACATATCCAGTAACATTACACACATACAGACGAGAGTTTCGAAATGTAACTCATGACAGAACACTTCTAAGTTAGGAACGGTTTTTTTTTTCTTTTTCCAGGTTTATTTTAAATGTAAAGTTAATAATTTGGACTGAACTCGAAAAGTGAATTGCATTCAAAGGTTCCAAAATTAAAGCAGTAAGTAAGGATATATTGAGATATTTTAAAAACAATAAAAAAAAGTAAATACTAAAAACCAAGGGGTTACCCAGGCATTATCATCAAATCATGTTTACTGACATATTTTGCACCTTTTTAAATACGGTCACTGGGTTAAAAAGATATGGGTATTTGCCCAATGACAAAGAAACATTTTCTAAAAAGGGCCATGATTTTTAGACACCCTGTATTTTATGTAAGCAATGGACGTTTGAAAAAAAATACATACTAATTGCATTTATGGGCATTGCATACAAAAATTATGCAAAGTGCCTTTGGCAAGTTTCATGCTTTTAAAATGAAATTACCATGAATGTAAGACTGTTTTTTCATATGACTTTTAAACTGGATTTTATTGTCGGGGCAACAGAAAACAACGTTGTGACAGACGGGATCACTCTTCGCTTTTATTACTGGCTTCTGAAAATATTGTAAAGCAGTCAAAGTAGGTTTCATACAATTTGCTGACTTGGCCAATTGACTTGAAACTGACCTCTTATCTTGACTTCGTTCAACAAGCGGATCTATATGAAAATTCTAATCGGTGACTTGCATTGCTGTGTCCTTTTAAAAAACTTTCACTCATATCAGAAAGATAAACCAGTCAATTCTGCTCAAACTCAAAGCCTGCGGGCGATGTCATTCAGAAAGACTGGCCTACCATTTGAAATTAAAAAAAGCATCTACTGCAAAAAAAAAGTGCCTTGCACTATCGGCAACTAGCTTTTAAAAAGTACTAGCTGTTATGCCTCCAACTTCTAAGAAACTTGGTGAATAGATTTGTAATGATGAATAGATGACCTGATTAACTTTGAATAAATTCTGAAATATATTTCATGAGTACTGACCCTTTGTCAATTTGGGTATTTTTCCCTTGTCAGCAAAATATCTCAAAACTATTAAAGCTAGAGCCTTGAAACTTGATGAATAGATTGGTAGTGATGAGTAGATGACCTGATTAACGTTTGTGTAAATTTTTAAAAATACTTCATGAGTTATGATCCTTTGTAATTTTGGGCATTTTTACCTTGTCAGCAAAATATCTCAAATACTGTTGGAGCTAGAGCCTCATAACTTGATAAATAAATTGGTAGTGATGGGAAGAAAGTTGGAGAGGCATATTGCTTCTGGATACGAGTAATGTCCCTTCGTAAATTGGGGCATTTTCCCTTGTCATCAAAATATGTCAAAAACTGTTTTGAGCTAGAGCCTCATAACTTGATGAATAGATTGGTAGTGATAAAAAGATGACCTGATTAACTTTTGAATAAATTCTGAAAAATATTTCAGAAGTTATGACGCTTTATAGATTGGGCCATTTTTACCTTGTATTATCTTTAGAGGCAAGCATATGGTTGGGGCCATAGTGATTTACAAACACAATTTCTAGTTTTTGTATGACATGTCGCTATCCACTGAATAAAAGTGACGCCATATGACAAATATTCATTCTCTTTTTTTTGCGAAGAGATAGCTGGTTGCTCGCTTTGCACAGCCTGTGCATTTTTTTTAAACGACGAGATGTGCTGAATGTCAATTTTAGTCTTTCGGTATTCATTTTGAGGGATCAAAGTTAAAACATCGCTTGTGTACCTATCAATATGGTGAAAGGTTTAAGGATCAGGATGTTCAGTATTTATATAGGCATGTTTACCTTTTGGCGTCAACATCAATCTCAGCAGGGTGGTATTTTAAGGAAGTATGTTGATTATTTGAAGACAAGCTCTGGTCAGATGTATCTTGGAACGATCAAACAACAAAGCAATGTTAGTTTCGTGAATTCATGATCGCAAATGACCGTTCAATTTAAATAATGTAAAATCGCAAAGGTCCGTTCAATCAAATATCAAGTGACCGTTCAAAAGAAAGGTGAAGGACATACAAATCTGAGCTCTTTGTCACATTGTATATGTATGCACACATCTGTGTTAAACAATATGCTGAACAAGTGAATGAAGATGTCACAAATAGACACAATAGTGTAATGTAGATATGCCTTGGACATTTTCTCTGCTGTTCTGTAAAAGAGGTAAGCAGCAGGAAGATACAGGTCAACCGATCAACACCAGTGTTTCTACCGATGGCATGAATAATATCAAAGCATGTATCATCATGGTAGTGGCATATATACAAGCAACACGCAAACAAACGTTCACGCTCATGGCTGCTGTGTTTACATATTTGGCACACCACGTGATTATTTTTAAGAGCAAGTGACTTATCGCCCACTATACAACATCACAAGTGCCGTACAATTGCAATTGTTAATTCACTTTTGCTCCCCGACCCTGTAAATTTACTGCTAAATCTAATGGAATAATCACGTTCTAATGAAGGCTGGTGAAAAATTAGAATCAGGACTGTATCAAAACTCGAATTGGTTTAAAAGTAGGAGATTCATGCTCTAATGTGTGACCTTTGTGACAGTTCTCTGTTACTTCGCTAACAGTGTCAAGACGGTTATGAAATATGGAGGTGGTAACATTGATGTCAAAAAGACAACTGGCTATCCAAGCAACGTTGTCGTAGTAACAAAACAAAAATACAACTTCAGTGACGGGAATAATATTATTTTGGGTGGTCAAATGATGTCATAGAAGACAGTGATCCAGACAGGCAACGTTGTCCCAGCAACAAAATATAATGCAGCTGCAGTGACGGGAGTAATACTGTTTGAGATGGTCAAATGATATTATAGACGACAGTGATCCAGGTACGCAAGGTTGTCCAGCAACAAAATAAATTACAGCTGCAGTGACGGGAGAAATACTGTTTGGGATGGCACAGTGATGTCAAAGAAGCAATCGGCCAGCCAGGCAACGTTGTCACAACAACAAAATAACAATATAGAAGATGTCCAGGAATAGTCACAATCACAGATCATAACCTACTAAGGACACAAAGAGAAAGAGCAAATGAATCACAACAGACAGTAGAGAGGACACAAACCAAAGCAAGCGAGCAAACAGCTATCTCTTCGCCAACAAGCTGACCAATGCTAGACAGGTTCCACTAACACAACAATAAGACTACGAACAGGACAAAACATAAACAAAGCCGTACGGCGAGCAGCGAGCAGCCACAAGGCCACACAAAAAATACAGCTGCAGTAACAGGAGTTTGTGATGGTAAAATGATGTCAAAGAAGACAACCGTCTAGCTAGTCAACGTTGTCTAAGCAACAAAACAGAATACAATTGTAGTGATAGGAGTAAAATGATAAAAAAAAAAAAAAAAAGATTTTTATACAAGACAACCGGCCAACGAGACAACGTTATCTAAGCAAACAGAGAGAATACAACTGCAGTGACGTGAGAAATACTGTTTATGATGATAATAATGATGTCAAAGAAGACAACCGGCCAGCAAGGCAACGTTGTCTAATCAACAAAAGAGAATAAAATTGCAGTGACGGGAGTCATACTGTTTGTGATGGTAGAAATGATGTTATAAAAATAAACGGCCAGCCAGGCAACCTTGTCTAATCAACAAAACAGAATACAACTGCAATGATTGGGGTAACACAAAGTGTGATGGTAAAATTGATGTCAAAGATATAGCCAAACGGCCAGTCAGGCAACTCTATCTAAGCAACAAACAGAATAAACCGCAGTGACGAGAGTAATACCGTTTTTGATGGTAAAAATTGATGTCATAGAATGAATACAATCAGCCAACGAGGCAACGCTGTCTAAGCAACTATACAGAACACAACTGCAGTGACGGGAGTTTGTGATGGTAAAATGATGTCAAAGTAGACAACCGGCCAGTCAGCCAACGTTGTTTTATCATATTGCGAAAACACGCCAATTCAAATATATTGAAAATTTCACCACCAAAAACGGAAAGTTTTTAAATAAAAATTCTGATATTTTTCATATTTCTGCTCAAAAATAGATTGTGGGTACTCGTTAGAACCGCCTCGGCCAGGCGGTTCTAACGACTACCATAATCAATGTTTTTGAGCAGAAATAAGAAATATAATGTATATCCCTGTAAACCCCAGTTTTACTATATAAAAGTGGGGTTTAAAGGGGATCAAAATTATATAGGTATGTTTTCGTGATAAACACAACAAAATACAACTGCATGACGGGAGTAATACTGTTTGCGATGGTAAAATGGTCAAAGAAGTCAACCGACCAGGAAAGCAACGTTTTAAGCAACAAAACAAAATATAACTGCAGTGTCTGAAGTGATACTGATTGTGGTGGTGAAAATGATGGCAAAAAAGACATTCAGCCAGCCTGGCAACGTGGTCCCAGAACAAAACAGAATGCAACTGCAGTGACGGGAGTAATACTGTTTGTGATGGTACAATGATGGCGAAGAAGACAATCGGCTAGCCAGGCAACGTTGACTTAGTAACAAAACAGAATGCAATTGCAGTAACAGGAGTAATACTGTTTGTAATGTTAAAAATGATGTCAAGAAAGGCAATCGGCCAGACGTTTGAAATATGCAATCCCACTACTTGAGACATTGGTTTATTAATATTGAGCCCCAGTGTCGCATAAACAACAAGCAATGTTTGAAACAAAAGCAAGCACGCCCAGCGATTGCCAATTTTTATTCCATTTCCTTAATTACGAGGATGAGTCAATAAGTAACCAGCCTAACTTTTCCGGTTGAGATTCACCTCTTCTTTTTCGATGTAATTGCCCTCTAGTGTGATGCACTTAGACCAACGGTGTTCAAGTGCCATCAGTCCAGAACTGAAAAAGTCAGGGTCCTTTCCATTGACCCACTCCTCAAATGCCGTCACGACTTCTTCATCAGGCCGGAAATGAAGTCCACGGATATCCTTTTTCAAGTTTGGGAATAGGAAGAAGTCGCTAGGAGCTAGGTCAGGCGAATAGGCAGGATGTGGTATTAATTCATACCCGTTTCGCTCTACAGCATCCATTGCAACTTTGCAAGTTTGAACTCTCGCATTGTCCTGTTGCAACAAAACACCTTTAGAGAGTTTACCTCGGCGTTTTTCACGGATGGCGGTTCTCAGCTGGTCTAACAAGTTTGCATATTACACTCTAGTTATTGTACTTCTCTTTGGTAAAAAGTCCAACATAATAACGCCTTTTGCGTCCCAAAATACTGTGGCCATCACCTTGCCAGCAAATGGTTGCGTCTTGAACTTCTTTGGCCTCGGGGACCCAGGCCCTACCCACTAACGACTCTGAACTTTATTCTCTGGCTCATAAAAATGAACCCAAGTCTCATCTACAGTCACCAGGCGCAAAACAAAAATCATCTTTTGACCTAAAAAGCTTCAACAAGGCGCTGCATACTGATACTCTGGTTGCCATTTGGTCATCGCTAAGGGATTTGGGGACCCAACGGGCTGTTAGCTTGCGCATACCTAAACGATCATGTAAGATTGTTGAGACGCTACCACGTGAAATGCCTAATGCCTGCGCTATTTCTTCCACCTGAATTCGCCTATCAGAGTATACCAGATCCCGAACTTTCTTACACATTTCTTCGTCGGTGGCATCCAGTGGACGTCCAGACCTGGCTTCATCTTTTAAAGACGTTCTACCGCGTTTGAATTCCCCTACCCAGAATTTAACCTGCGCATAAGATGGTGCAGAAGACCCATAAACATCGGCTAACTCGCCGTGTATTTCCTTGCCTGTTTTACCTTTTAAATACAAATACCGAATTACTGCACGGTACTCAACTTTAGATGAAAAGCATGCCTTTGGATCACTAGCCATGTTTGACATTCAATATCTTATTAAAGAATGACTCGATACGTGTGCAATTTTGTACCCATGTATAAAACATATATTGAAACAAAGCATGAAAAACGTGACCGTCTCGGTCACCCGGAAATAAGTTAAGCTGGTTATTTATCGACTCACCCTCGTATAGTAGACTTTTGGTACAGCTATCAATTAAAACAGGGAGGAGTACATTTATTACATTTAAGGTTACCATAGTGCTAAATTCTTTAGCCCATTGATTTCAAATTGATTCACTTACCTCACTGTTTGGAAAGGACCATTTTCCATTTAAGGTGAGCTTCATTAATTTTATTGTTATCATTTCTTTGACAGGTAAATAGTCCAGGATAAACCACAGTCACAGAAACTAGTCTACCAATTACACCGAGGGGAGCGAGACAAACCGTTCATGTATCTCATTTTCTCGCCCGATTAATTCTGTTTTCAGTTGTAAGTCTCCTGCCGAAAGCTTTTTCTTTCTTTTTTTTTTTTTTTTTTTTTGATGCGAGCTTTAGTTTAGGTGTTACATATTTTCATAATTATGTGCTTAGTTATATTATTATGGCACGGCTGAAGAAAGCATCTAACTAGGTCCGTATTTAAATCTACATAGTGTTTAATTTAAAAGTATTTTATTGCAAATGCTATAATAACATTGGGTTTGGCAACAAGTTCTCACAATATAGTGTCTTCAAAGTGATGATGTACATGTATAATATGATGTAATTGTCCAGTTTCACAATCGCGAGTTTTACCGGTCTCGCTAATCCACGCATACTCTTGTTAATCCAGAACGAGGTGTGCGATGTATTACAGATAACAATGGCGGATCGTCAGACCGTGGCTAAGAACACAATAGATTTGTGGAAATTTCCGTATAATAAACTCATGGATATTTTAAGAAACAGCAAAAAAAAACTGTAACAGGAAATAAATCCATGTTTGTAGCCCGTAGGAGTCCCAGCCAAAACGTAGGAGTCCCACTTCCCAAAAATAGGTGTCCCATTTCTTCTTCATGACTCTCCTCTACATCGCTTGTCAGTTAAATTCAGTACCCCACCCCAAAGAAGATCGTTGCTGTCTGTATTAAATGATCTTGAAAGTTATGGATTTTAAGTGAAACATATTTTAATCAAAACTGATTTAAACTCTCTTATATGGTATTGCAAACTTGTATATGAAATATATCCGCACATTCTGATCATGACCATCTCTGTTGAGCTTCCCGCTAAACTTCATTTCAATGTTTACATGTGCTGTGATAAATATACGCTACGAAAAAAGTGTCCGGGACTTGTTTTTTACTTGCTGACATTTCGATCTACTGCTTTGATTTGCGGAAAAGGTAATTTAGTTCTATTTTCAATATGCATTTCCGACAAGAAAACGCTCTACAATCCAACATGGTAATGGTTCGTTTCTCTCCCAAAACGGTTTCCCCGCCACGCTGTCATCTGAGGTTACCATTACGAGCACGCGCTACCGCTATGAGCACACGCTTTATTTTCATGCGAGAGCTATAGAAAAAAAAATAACTTATATTAGAAACGCGAACAGTTCAGTGTATCGTCGTCTGGGGTGCATCTGCGCATCCCATAACATAAGACTCCACACAGGGTACTTAGAAACTATTTTAGTGGCCAGCAGGAATAACCGTTTTGATGCGCAGATCTCGCAGATCTCGCAAACGGATAAAGTACTATTTTGCTTGGGACTGCTTGTCGTCTTTCAGCTTCACGGATAAGTCCGAAAATGCCCGAGATGCTATTTTTCAGTCATGCTTACCTAAAAACGGATTTTGGATGAACTCGTCCAACCTTTGACACGACAGTAAACATTCACCGAGTTATAGTAGTAGTCCCATGGAAAAAAAAAAAAAAAAAAAAAAACATGCGTCCGGCTGAATTTTTAGGAATCCGGACCCGGATTTATGCGTCCCGGGACGCAGGATTCTGCGTAATCCTGCGTCCCCAAGAACCCTGAATTTATCACAGGTTGTAGCGAGTGTCTTTCATTTCCGCATTGTCAATACACCGCCAGCCTCGATCTCGATACATTTCCGAAATTTTCCGCCCGGTAATTATCGGAAATTACGATTGAGAAAAGGGTCTATTGCAAGAAAAAGGTCCTTAACAGATATGCGGGCGATGACAATAATAAACTAATTGTAGTCTGGAGACCCCTAAAAGGGTAAATGGCAAACAGTGCAGACCCAGATCACATAGTGTAATCATTTTTCTCTATGAATATCTAAATCACATAGCCTAATATACCTAAATCGAAATTAGAAGCTTCTAATATATAATGTGGGAGAATTCATTCAACTACAATTGGGTTAAGTAAGAAGTTCAGGAAATGCCATAATCACAGACCGACGTCTAACTCCATTATCGAGAGGAAGTGAACGAAATGAAACGTTGAAAAGCAGAACATACGAGGAACGATAAAAACGTTGTCAGCCCCTGTACTTTGGAAATGACCGAGCCATTATTTGTCAAATTGAATATAATCTCCCTTTGCCTCGATGCACTTTCTCCAAAGCTGATCAAGATTGCTTATCCCTTCAAAATAGAAGCCTTCTTACTGGTCCCCCAAGTACTGTACAAAAGCATCTATGCTGCCTTCATTGCTTACAAACTTCCTTCCACGAAGATTAGTTTTCGATTCAGAAACAGATAGTCCAAGGGGGCAAAATCTAGAGTAAATGGGGGATGGGGAAGAACCTCGAAGCTGCATTTAGTCGCAGTAGGCATAGCAACTTCTGAGATGTGGGCGAGTGCATTATTTTGAAAAGGCAGAACACAAGTCAACTTTTTTCTTCTTTTCTTCACAACCTCCTGATGCAGCCGCCTTAGTTCTATATAATATGCACCATTTATCCTCAACATAGCCCATCATGATTGCGCCCTGACTATCTCAAAAGACAGAGGTCATCACCTACCCTATTTTAAGAAAGTCTCTTAATTTCTTAGGAGGGGTGTGCCAGGGTGCTTTCTTTGCATATTCTGCATTTTGGCCTCAGGATCAAAGTGATTGGCCAAAGTCTTATCTTGGGTCACGACGCATAAATTTCTCAGTGTCATCTTCAAAGAGAGACAGGAGGTACTTAGAAATATCAAGCCTGCTCTTCTTCTGACATTTGGTCAACATTCTGGGGACCTATCTAGCTGAGACCTTGGACTAAGATATCGGTCAAAATGGACTGAACTGCCACAAAACCTATGCCTGTTTGTCTAGCTATATCACGCGGACATCTTCTCCTGTTATACTTGATCAGACTGTGCACAAAGTCAACGTTTTCGTCTGTAGTAGCCTCTTTAAGGCGCCCAGACCGATCATAATCCTCCACGCTCTCGTTCCCTCTCCTGAACTCAGCAGCCCACTTCTTCACCATGATGCAAGAAGGAGACTCATCCTTAAGGGTTTTAATGAAGTCGTCATGAATTTCGTTCTGGGACATGCCCTTCTTACAGAAGTACTTTATGATTGCTCTAACTTCAACTTTATTCATTTTCTCAGTTTAACACATCCTTCCCCTGTTTTCAGCGAATTCCTACTGGAATCAATAGCTTTGATACTTCATCCTTCCAACCAAAGATTTTGAAAAAATATAAAGTTATCAATTGATTGGGGTTTCATTTCAATTTATTCGTTTCAAGTATATCGGGCGGAGAACTTCTCGATCGTACCTCATATAACTAAACGACTAGCCAAGTGACCAGTTCCCTCTTCCCCATTTGAGGAGATCAAAAACCTGGATAAACCCGAACATGCACCAAACTGGATAAAAACAAAAATAACTCCGCATTCCTAAGCCAAAAACTAATACAAAGAATAAACAATATCGAAACTATTGTCTTAGAACGGTCAGTGTTTTAAAAAATACCACCAGGGTGAGGTTAAATCAGTTTTAAGAATCCTAATTGTTTACTCTAGGTTCCGACATTATTCAAATTACATAGGATTGTTCGATAAGCGTAGTCTTCCTACTGAGATTATCATCACAGAAAACAATTGAATCACATTAAAACAACTGCTGCGAAATAAAGATGTGGTCAGAGCGGTCGTTGCCGTTTACAGTATCAATATTCATGTATAATCAGTGCTTCCTTTATAACATAACGACGAACAGAGAAGGACCTGATCGGACTGCGCGGATCTGGGACTTCGCTATTCGCCAACAGTATTTCTTTTGACATTTGTTTCTTGCAATCATATAAAATCAGAAAATGGGCACAATATTGCCTATAATGTTAGATGTGCGTCAAGCGCAGACTCAGATCAACCTGCGCATTCGCGCAGTATGATCAGTGTCTACGCTGGCCACATGGAGATAGATTGAATCCTTAGCCATCCATAGAAAGCACAGTGAAGACTGTAGACAGGCTGTGTGGATGAGCAGGCTGATCTGATTCGTCGCTGGCAATCTTGTAGGAAATCCTGTGTCCGCTTAAATACCTTTACCTAATGAACATATATTACCCTTGATGGTCAGTTGTTACTGTGTAAATGTGAAAAGCAAGATAATATATAGAGATACTTCACTCCGAACAACATGATAAAATGTGATTATCGCTAATCAGTTTCGAATGATATCATGGTTATGAATGTATTATATACAACCACAATTGAGCCGCAACATGACAAAACCAACAAAGTGACTGTGCACCCAGCAAAGACCACCCAGTTTGATCAGAGTCTTTGTTGTGCGCATAATAGGTAGCTAAGGATACAAGGTTTCTTCATGCGGACAGCAAAGACTGATCAGACTGGGCGGATGCCTAGGCTGATGTAAGTCTTGGCTTGGCGCAAAGTCACTTTGTTGGTTCGTCATTTTGCAGTTCAAGTTACAACTAAAGGGGAATGGATATGATTGGTTTTCTACTAGGAAGACAACTTTCATGACTTCCTGCACCCAAGGCCTCTTCTGAAAAGGCGTCCAGTAAAAGGGAATAGCTGGCTCTTAAGGGAATCAAATTACTTCATTTCAGAGTAGATCCCCTTTTAAAAGGAAGACAAGGGTATTTTGAAACTGTGTCAATTCCCTTTAAGTAACGTAAATAACCAGCGAGGAAATTAATAAGCCCTGAATAAATGGAAACAGGAAGCATCTTATAAACAAATAGATAAGCACCGAAGAATAGTAGATATTGTTTGCAAATTTGGTAGGAGCCGAGAATGATTATGTGGTACGTGATATGTGGGAGTCATGGATGCTGAGGTTTGTGGAACTGTTCAATGTAACTGAGATTGACTATGCGCTCTTGAATGCTGTTCTTCCTGAAGTGGCCCTTTTTACCTTGCTCAAGTTTTAATGTTTGACTTGGCTATCTGTAAATTTAATGATGATCTGATAAGCATCGATGTAGTTATAATGGTCATTTATGATACAGATAAATAAAGTTAAAGATTCAAATAATTTAAAGGGGCAGTATCAATGAGGACCATGACAGATACGTATGCGTCTAACAAACGAGAAAAACATTAGGACTTACAATTAATAACATGTGACTTACCTAGTAAATTGTATTTGTTTAGCACTTCACATTTTAATAGAACTACTTAAAACAAAATTCACTTTTCACCCGAAGTTTTGACAGTTTTCTTGTCAAACAACATCCGAAAACTTGACGGTCTCCTTGTCAAAATTACACCCGAAACTTGACAGTTTTCTTGTCAAAATTACATCCGACACTCTGACAGTTCCCTTGTCAAAATTACACCCCAAACTATGTAACACTGAAAATGGAGGTTATATCTAATTTTACCACCGTGCACGCCTTTTATTGCACGATAGCTTCTTTTCGCCATTTAGACACATTGTAAAATAAATCTGTGGAATGGTTGTCGAGTCATATTATTAGCAACAATTATTATCTGTATAAAACAGATACACGACGTAGGAATGAAAGGATATTTACATGTCTTATAAGGAACATCAATATGTAAAACAAGTTAAATGAAAGATGTAGGGAATGCCACCGACACAAACTCAGACGCAACCCACCCAAGGCACAAATGTGGAATTGGGAAATAGTCCAGATGAAAAAAATACTGTTCATCAAATGATTTTAAAGTGCATATCCTGACATATGAAATATTATCGCATTTGAATAGAAGTACAGCGTACGTGGAGACTTTCACTGGCCTATACAGGTACATTAACAATATAACTCCCTATGACTCAACCGAAAAGAGCTAATATGAGCACTACATTTTCGAATGCAAGGCTGTCCAAGTGCTTGCAGATGGCCTCAGATAAATCAAGCTGCAAGCCCGACTATTGTGTACCAGAAAAATAATTGGAACAGAACATAAATAACATTAGAACTTACAACAATGAAAAAAAGAACGGATTCATAAACAAAATAAAAAAAAGTTCTGGGTTTCGAACCCGCAACCTTCCGTGTGGGAGGCAAGCACTCTCCCGATTGAGCCACAGGGCTGTTTCGGCGCCGCCCAAAAAATATTTATACATTGCTAAACAGCTTCGTTTCTCTAACGCTAAAATAAACGATTTCTATAGCATATCACTTTTTCTGTGTTTTGAACTTAGTCATTTCTCGATAGTGGGTACCCTGTGGACGCAACTCCTCTTACGGTTATGGATGGTTCTTTTTTGAAACTTTGCAGGTGTTTTTGTCATGGTCTAAAGATATGTATGTACTTTTGGTATATTCTTGAAATAATTTTGACCTTAGTGATTTTTCGCACTCAAATAGCATAGATAGTGGGTACCTTGGTGTCGTATCCGCAGCTCCTCTTACAGATGTAGGCGGATCTCTCGTTTTTAAATTTTGCAGGTGTTTTGTCATGGTCTAAAAATATACTGTGGATGCAACTCCTCTTACGGTTGTAGACGGCTCTTTTTTAAACTTTGCAGCTGTTTCTGTCATGGTCTAAAGATAGGTATGTATTTTTTTGTATTTTTCTGATGTTTTGTTTTATTATTATTATTATTATTATTATTAGCTCATGGTGAGCTATTGTGGTCAATCAATGTCCGTCGTCCGTCGTCCGTCGTGCGGCGTCAACATTTGCTTTAAAAGCCTACTCCTCCTACACCCCTGGGCCAATTAACTTGATACTTGGTAGGAAGCATCGGGGTGACTTGTAGATCAAAAATAGCTAAAATCGTTCCGATCGGAAATCCAAGATGGCCGCCATGGCCGCCATCTTGAAAATCTATTTTTCGCTACTTCTCCTGAACTGAAAGGCCAATTGACTCCAAACTTGCTAGGAAGCATCAGGGTGACTTGTAGATCAAAAATAGTTAAAATCGTGCCGATCGGAAATCCAAGATGGCCGCCATGGCCGCCATCTTGAAAATCTATTTTTCGCTTCTTCTCCTGAACCGAAAGGCCAGTTGACTCGAAACTTGCTAGGAAGCATCAGGGTGACTTGTAGATCAAAAATAGCTAAAATCGTGCCGATCAGAAATCCAAGATGGCCGCCATGGCAGCCATCTTGAAAATCTATTTTTCGCTTCTACTCCTAAACCCAAAAGCCAATTGACTCCAAACATGGTAGGAAGCACTGGGGTGACTTATAGATCAAAAATAACTAAAATCGTGCCTATCGGAAATCCAAGATGGCCGCCATGGCGGCCATCTTGAGAATCTATTTTTCGCTTCTTCTCCTGAACCGAAAGGCCAGTTGACTCCAAACTTGCTAGGAAGCATCGGGGTGACTTGTAGATCAAAAATAGCTAAAATCGTGCCGATCGGAAATCCAGGATGGGCGCCATGGCAGCCATCGTGAAAATCTATTTTTCGCTTCTTCTCCTGAACCGAAAGGCCAGTTGACTCGAAACTTGGTAGGAAGCATTTGGGTGACTTGTAGATCAAAACTAGCTAAAATGATGCCGATCTATATTTAGCTTCTTCTCCTGCACCGAAAGGCCACTTGACTCCAAACTTGGTAGGAGACATTGGGGTGACTTGTAGATCAAAAATAGCTAAAATCGTGCCAATCGGATATCCAAGATGTCCGCCATGGCAGCCATCTTGAAAAATTGTTCGCTTCTACTCCTGAACCAAAAGGCCAGTTGACTTGAAACTTGATCGGAAGCATTGAGGTGACTCGTAGATCAAAAATAGCTAAAATCTTGCCGATCGTAAATCCAAGCTGGCGGCCATTTAGAGTTTGTTCAAATGATCACGCTCCATTGACTGGCATGCCATATATATTCTTCTTCAAAATTAAGAACTGCTTAAATGATGATCTTTTCATTAGTTGCGATGACAGGATTGGAAAAATGTTGCATAACATCTGCAGATCTGCAGTGGCTATGACACTCAGGTGAGCGACCCGTGGCCCGTGGGCCTCTTGTTATTATTATTATGTTACTTTTGCTGCATTTTGTAGTAGTTTTTATGTGTTTTTATTATATTCCTGAATTAATTTGCTTTTGTTGTCTTTGCTCTCAAATGCTATCAATGTGTATAGATTGTAGGTACATACGTACGCTCGTAGTTGACCTGGTTACTTTTGAGGGATTTTGAGAAGGCGGGGGACATATAGTCTCTGGCTTTGCTTTGTTTTCCAATCGTTTAGCCTATTGTGGTACTAATATGACTTCGTCGAATAATGTAACTGAAAATAAATCAAACGAAGCAAGCTTACGGTGTTTATAAATGGTGCGCTCTGTATAATCCAGGACCTTGAGTGTTAGTTTGGCATAGATAAACCATGTATTGAGCGTCAGTACTATAAAGCGGCTGGTGCATGGCACCTGTCCTGTTCAGTAGCACCGCAGGCAAGTGGTTCAGGACCAGAGTTGGAGTGAGACGGGGATGTCTTCTGTCAACAACACTCTTCAACAAACATACAAACATCTCCTTGAAAAGAATAATGACCGATGCTTTAGCAGATCAAGGAATGAACACGAGTGTCATCAATCTTTCAGCCCTGCAATGGTTAAGCGGAATTAATACACTTTCAAGGGAGACCACTGTGTAAAACTGTTTTGCTGCATTCTGAAAAGGGATCTACTCTAGAAGGAAAGATTTTACTCCCTCGGGGAGCTAATTCTTTCTTATTAAATAAGACCCTTTTTCAAAAAGGGGTTGGTGTTCAGGAAAACAAACAGGAAGTCACAAAAGTTGTTTCCATTGTCAGAAATGGCCGAAGATGTACTTAAAGTAACCATTCACCTTTAAATTCTTTAGAAGTCTTCAAGTTAGTAAAATTACAAATAACCAATGAAAGCTTGTGACAATTGTTTTGGTTTATCTGATGTACATCATGATAAAATGCTTTAGTTAATCTATGATGTATATTATGAGAAATGCTTTAGTTTATCTATGATGCTCATCATGAGAAACGCCTCAGTTTATCTATGATGCACTTTATGAGAAAAACTTTAGTTTATCTGTGATATATATCATGAGAAATGCTTTAGTTTATCTATGATGCACATCATGAGAAATACTTTATTTTTCTATGATGTACATCATGAGAAATGCTTTAGTTTATCTATGATGCAACTTATGAGAAATACTTATATTGATCTATGATGTACATCATGAGAAATACGTTAGTTTATCTATGACGCACATTATAAGAAATGCTTTAGTTTATCTATGATGCTCATCATGGGAAACGCTTTAGTATATCTATGATGCACTTTATGAGAAAAACTTTAGTTTATCTGTGATATATATCATAAGAAATGCTTTAGTTTATCTATGATGCACATTATGAGAAATAGTTTAGTTTATCTATGATGCACATAATGACAAAGAAGGTCCTTATGCGACATGCAAATTGCGAATACCAAGTTCATCCTTGGTGCCACATTACCTGACCAGGGTTATTCTCCGTTCGTTGCATGTATTCTGCAGTGATTCTGTAAACAGGCAATGAAGGTCCTGATCCAACTGTGTGATTGCACATCTGATATGGACCTTCTTTGTCCGAATAAGAGCCATTTCCCCCGTTGTAATCTGTTACGTTACAAATTTAAACTAAACTGACCTGTCGCTTCGACCTTTTGTTTATAATATTTGTAAGAAGAGGTTTACTGCATAAATAGGTATGACCTGTATAGGTGAGTGAATACCCGTCTCACGTGAAATGCAGGATCATGTAACTGTCATGCCTAAACTGAACAGTGGACATATCCTGGTGAATAGTAAATATAAAGGTCAAAGCGACAGGTCAGTTTGGTCTGTCTATAGCTATACACATGCTAAATGCAAGAATATATGTACCGCAATGTTAATAACGTACCTGCTAACATGTGTGCCCAACGAAGACTCAAATGAGCCTGTGCATCCGTACGCCTTTGAAGATTCTGATCAGAATGCGCGAATGCGTAGACTGATCTGAAACTTCGCTATGCGCACATGTCCGTATGTACGTTTTCTGACGTTGCGAGTGGTATGGATGTAGTCAGTGTATATCCGGTTACAAGTACTGACCGGAGTGGTCTAAACGTGAGCAATTGACATTGAAATGACTCATCTGTTACGAGCCAGGCGTAACGAGAAAGAAATGAAAGTGAAACAAGCAAGTAGCTTTAAATTATTAACAATATTTATTCACAAAAATAAGACAAGATTCAAAACAAAAGAATGTAAGTAAACAGTACCTTTCAAGTTTATGTCACAAAGTCCCTCAGAAATAATCCACAAGAATTTATAATACAAATTCTTTGAATAACAGTTTTTGATTCCACAATTAAAGTTCCTGAATTCAGAATTTAAGTCCAGAGTGAATGAAATATTAAAGTAATCCAGTATAGAATAATTTCCGATGAAAGTATACAAAGATGCCCATATGAACATCTTTTCTCCTTATATGATATCAAAGAACATTCTAAAAAAGGAATAAACTAGAGGCATCACACATTTTCCAGATCTAGTCAAGAACATTCTAAATTTTCTATGACATGCCAAAAATAACTGAGTCTAGAATCAAGGACATAAACAACATGTTATTGTAAACATGTTGTTCCAGAAAGTTATTTATGGAATCATAGTAAATAAAGTTATTAATGGAAACATAGTAAACATGATGCTTAAAATAACTGAACACCCTATATATAACACAGTATATTCGTAAATTTGGTTGAACTATGTTTCTGTTACGTTGACACTCTGTCATTATATTCGAAATGAATGATAACGCCTTGTAGACGCAGTCGATTGTACATTTTGTACATGCATTTGTCACAGATGTGTTCGGCATTCTTCATCGTCGACCTCGACCATATAGCTTAATTCGCATATACAAGTAAAATCTTCTTCCTTATATCTTATTTTATGTACACAGCTTAGGTCCTGGTCAAGCGTTTAAGGTCCTTTTTCAGCATCTGTTTCAGAACTCGGACTCAGGACCACTCGATTCCGAGTTAGACATTAGAACTATCAGTTACACAATTAAATATAATAATAAAGACAGAAGGAACGAAAGAAAGAATAACAATAAGTTGGATGTGTATATTACGGTTGGGTCGTTCGGCCGTTTGTTCGACCGTTCGTTCGACACATTGTGCATAGAGATGGGATCTTGAAATTTTATCTGTGGAATCAGGATAAAAATATGAGGACCCTTATTTTTTCCGTCAGACTTGTAGTTCAAGAGTTATGTCCGTTTTTCGACGGACATAATGGAATCTAGCCAGCAAGATATCTCGAAAACTATT
Source organism: Anodontia alba (assembly GCA_964016985.1). Classification (NCBI taxonomy): domain Eukaryota; kingdom Metazoa; phylum Mollusca; class Bivalvia; order Lucinida; family Lucinidae; genus Anodontia; species Anodontia alba. Next base: position 42,618,485 of record OZ024833.1, on the reverse strand, counting down.
TTAGCTACTGTAGGGCTTGAAAAGTGCTTATATGGTATGATGAGTAGATTAACTGACCGGCCAGACATGTCCCTGATAGTGTTGACTGGACCGTAAAACCAAATCAAACAAGCAAAGAATCTAAAAGGAATGACAAAAAACTTCACAAGAGGATCCATGGTTCTTGGGAAGGAAAATGAAGACACTTCCAAGAGAGATGACTCTTGATGTACACAGTTATCCTCTCAAAGTCCGACATCCAATCATTTGCCAAAGCAAACGTACAATGATAAAGAAAGAAGGAAAAAAGAAGCGTAGCAAGAAATCTCAAGACTGGTGTACGTTCATCAAGCACGGCGCATAAGATTGGTGTCAGTCAGAAAGAAATTATAATCTGAATTAAAAAGAATGAATGCATCCAGGGGATGTGCATAATGAAACTCCTCCCGTCCGAGAAGAACAAAAAATAGTATATACGTTTATATCAAAACATCTCGTTTAGAGGCAGGGCCTCGGTGGTCGAGTAGGCTAAAGCATTCACTTATTGTTATAAGCCTTGAACTCTTACGGCATATCCAAACAGTCAAACCTGTCTTTAATGCCACCTGTATTTAGCAATCGCCTATATTTAAAGGTCATTTTTCAGTTCCCATGTAAGAATGATGAAAATTAACCTGTATTAAGCAAACACCTGTCTTAAGCAACCATTTTTTTGGCTTTCCTTTAAGTGTTCGTTTAACACAGATTTTACCTTTACTACAAATATATAACCAAACGAATGATATGTTTCTATATCTTTTGTAAAACAAAATAAAATTAAATATTGATTCAAGCCATAGAAAGGTTTAGCTACATCCAAAATGAATAGTCAGTATTGGTTTAGATTGCAATGTCTATGCAGAGGACCAAATGATACAATAACAAATAAAAACAATGAAAACTAATTTAATGAATGTTTTATGTGAAGATTTTTTGTTATAGTTGGTTGTCGAACTTAATGAAATATGTGCGCATGTAATCTACACCAGTCGTGAGGTAAAATTGCATAAAAACTATATCTAAGCTTGCAAATTTTAAAGAGTAGCATGCTTGGTAAACATTTCAGCAGAAGACTCTTTTTTCCTAGAAAATAGACTTTGGCATTTCATACAGAGACAGTTTGCATGAAATGTCAAAGCTTATTTTCTGGGGAAAATAATAAAAAGAAAGACACAAATTTGTCGTTTGCTGAATAAGCCCAGAGAGTGATATTGGTTAAAGTATCGAATATCCAATTACATTGCATTTTTCTTGACACTGATGACACTATGTAATTAGATGCTTAAACAACTGCACACCGCTGTAGTATAATATCCCCATATAACAAGCCTTATACATCGTGTCAAGCGAAACTTTATCTATGGGACTTATGCGGAACATACAGATTCCAACGGTCAGCTTGCGTATCAGTACAATCCCATAAGGACGTTTTCAGTCCATACACACTTTTTATAGCAAAAATGTTTCTATAACCGGACTGCAAAGGTCCTGATGAGATTTTTGGAATGTGCGCTGATTTGGATCTTCGCTATACTGAATGTACATTTCCACAAATATGCTGCATCATAATAAAATGCCCAAACCATTTATGGACATATGCGCTATTGTTATATTCGGTATTCCGTTTATCTACAGTGTTAAAATATAGCTAGGCAAAATGTGCACGCTAAGCCGAGAAACAGCACATGCGCAGTCTTGTAAGAGCAAGCACAGACAAGTGTTTTTGTTTTGTTTTCCTTCTTTTTTTTTCTTGATGCGGCATTCCCTGTTGCAAAAAAAAATGAACCACAGCACATATAAATTCTGCAGTGAGCGTCCAGCAAAGTTTTAGATCAGACTGTACATTCGCATTCACACAGTCTAATCAGTCTTTGATGTTCACCCAAAGAAGCACTGGAACGTTGACATTCACAATGCGCCCAGTGAACACGCTGATCAGACTGCTCGAAGGCACAAGTAAATGTGAGTCTACCTGGGTGCACACGTTTTAAGTACCATTCTTTACACTTTGAGGCACAAATGTCAACAGTACTAATATCGTGTGTGTGTGCGCGTTTCCGTTGTTATTTTCAGCAGCAATGTTCCCATTTACATTACTCGGTCAGTGCACGTGTACCTGTACGCGACTTAAGTACACAGTCACTTTTTTATCAAATTTCCGAATTTACCCTAGATATTCTGACAAACAGGCATAAGCAAACTGTCTAGACCCAGATCAGACGTCGTACAGTGCGGCGTCTGATCACAGTCAACACTATATGCCACTCATCCAGCAATATTTAGACACTAGAACAGTTAGTAGAATGTGCTTGTTGAAACTGCGTCCGAATACTTAATAGGAGTTCAGACATTATGACGAATTTTACGTGATGCGACGGCCCGCTAAAAGGGTTAGATCCTTGGTTCCCCGGAGAAAGAAACGGACCGGCTTATATAGCGACATGTTAGAACCTTTGAACTCTGATGCCAGCTGAGTAGTTTCGACCTGTAACAACACCGCACAGCACAGCGGCTAATCTTGATGATGCAATTGTAAACGACTCGACGAACCGCAACGTCGGAAGACGCACCTTAGGAGTTGTGCGCCTAGTGAAGATTCAGATCAGCCTGAACATGAGTAACGCGAGCTAAAAAGGTGCCTGTTTCAGGTGGGTTGTCGACAATCGGAGAAAATCGGAGAATGCTATACTGCGCGGACTTAAATTCCATACAAACCAGCACTAAATTTACGTCAAAATATAGCTACGGTTCCTAGAATTTGTTTCATTCTGGCGACAATCGCTCCTAATTCGGTTCCATTTTGGACGATTTACCTATTAAAAATTAATGTTTTCAGCCATATCTGCATCATGCGTAACGACTTGAATTGGACAGACTCCGTCATTTGGCATACGTATTACAATCATAATGCAAACCATCAATGCAACCAACAAAAGCGGAAAAAAATGCTATAATTATAAGACAGAATGAGTAGCGCTTGTGGATATGAGTGACGAGATGTTTTATGAGTGACCAGAGCAGGAAATTGGTAATAAATGTATATTTCAATTCGTAAAACAAATGCTTATTTCAAAAATATTTTAAAAAGTAAGTCCTTATCTTGGTATTTAATGCCCCTACAGGTGCGGATCCAGGAGGATTTCCGAGAGGTTCGATTTAATTATATTACCGCACATACTCTTTGTATTCGGACAGACAGGCCTGAGCAAACAATGCAGACCCAGAGAAGACGCCGCAGGACACTGTTTGTCACTCACCCAGTAATTTTACAAACCTTTACAGGTAGTAAAATTTGTTGACTTTTTAAAGAAAAGTAGGAGGAAAAGTGCCTAAAATCAATCAGATTGATCCAAAATTTCCAATGTAATGGGCACACGTGCAAATACCCTTAAAATAAAGCAAAGAGGACATGCTAGCTTAATATTTTTTATTCATCTCGAATGTAAGCTGAGCTGAAGTTTCCGTTCTTAGGGCTTGTGCTTTTGCTTATTTTAAAATTGCCTCCCTTACACAAACGTAATGCATACGTACCCCATATATAAGGAAATAAGTAGATGGGTAGTACACCAATCAATTTTTAGGCAAATCATACACGCTAAAGGGAATGTGCACGGGCGCCCATTCAACGTTACAAAATTCAGGTAATAACACACAAGATCTTGCATGAACACATGGAGACAGAGAAAAGACAACATCAAACAATACACACAAGACGAGACAATAAAAGACAGAGCAAGATAAGCTCAATTACAATGAACTCAGGAGCGTCACACTATCCTTTCCAACAGAGAGAGAGAGAGAGAGAGAGAGAGAGAGAGAGAGAGAGAGAGAGGGGCTTACATGCTCAACAATTTGTTTGCATACTTTTGTGACGTCAGATGTGACGTGACGTTGAATGGGCGCACGTGCCTAACTATAGCTGAAGACATTGCCTGTGGATAGAAAACATTAATTTTAATGGGTAAATCGTCAAAAATGGCACCGAATCTGGAGCGATTGTCGCCAGAATAAAACAAATTCTAGGAACCGTAGCTATATTTCGACGTAAATTTTGGTGCTGGGTTGTATGGAATTTAAGTCCGCGCAGTATAGCATTCATCGATTTTTAAAATAACGCCCTCCTAGACGACAAAAGCCCCAGATTGTCGACAACCCACCTGAAACAGCCACCTTTTTAGCTAGCGCTACTCATGTCACTTAGTCACGTCACTTATTTCTTTGCATAATAATTGGCCATGAGTGACGAGATTACTGCCCGTGCCGTACTTGGGTATATGTAAAAGTTATATAAATTCTTAAGAGGGAGTTCTTTGTGATTATTTTGGATATTTTTTCCAGTTCTCCATAAAACATATATTATGGGTACTCATTAGAAACCGTTTAATGTTTTTATGGAGAAATGAGACAATAAACCATCCCAGAACTATCATCAAGAGCTCTTCCTTAACAAGTCCTCTGACACTAATTCAAGTGAGAGCTGCAAATTGATAAATTGTACATTATTTTATGTGCCCATAGCGAAGACTCATCTCAGCTTATGTATCCGCAGAGTCTGATAAATACTTTCGCTGACCGCTTGAAGAAGTTTTGGATCCTGGGCTATGCATAGAGACCGCGCGAAGATTCCGATCAGCATGCACATCAGCTCAGTCTGATCAGAGTGTTTGCTGAGCAAACATGTCATAAAGTACATTTACCTCATTTTTTTTAAAGACATTGACAAAAATACACAATGGCGAATTTTAACGGTGCTGGTGGTGGTGCTGTACAATGGGAATTACGACATCTGGAAAAAGAGAAATAGGTATATCAGTAAATTATTAATTCCATCTGCCTGTAATATGAGTACACTCCCATCAGAACACTACTCTTTCCTTGATTTTTGTCGAAGTGGGCCCCGATAGGAGTGCGCCCTACATTGGCGGGATTTGCTTAACTGATCAGAACAGGGTTTAGAGTTATTTCCCGTTTGTATTAGTAGATGGCGCTGAGGACTACTGATTATGTTGTTTCACGATTTTTTCATGCAGAACTAAAAATCAACGTATTCATTTGTGGAGAAAACGTGTACATTTTCAGTGATCTTTCTCATGTGTTTTTATTGTTCTGAAGCCACGTCTGTTGATATATTAGCATTAGCTTAACTCGTCTGGATTCAAAAAACGTTGCAGTGGGTATTTACGGTACATTTGCCTTATGTTTTGGCTCATATGATGTTTGCTAGAAATAGGTTCGTCAATCATTTATGGGTCGATTGTTTACAATCGAGCCATAGTATACAAACACCAAAATTTCCTTGAGATAATGGTCCACGTGATTATCATTGACCAGTATAATCAAACCGCGTTTTAGAAGAAATCCAGGTAACCGTTTTTTGATACCCGCGCTATTTTTGTCGCTGTGACATCATAATGCTGTTGACATAGAGCTATCTGTAAACCCTGGACTGGGACATTTGGGACATTGGCAAACAGTGCAGACCCAGATCAGACGCCGCAGAGGGCGGCGTCTGTTCAGAGTCTGCACTGTTTGCTTAAACTGCATGGAGTTAGGGGTTAAATGAAACAGCCTTAAGTCCCAGTTCAGATCATTTTCCTAGCCTACACTCAGAGACAATCGAACCACCAGTACTGTCAGTGCTTTGATTTGTAGATGACATAGATGGCTTCTTTGAAAATGACATCATTTATTTTCTCTTAAATTAGTGTTAATTAGGGGTACAGCAGAACTTTTAACTTTTCCGTTTTTAAATCCCTGCTAAACGCCCTGCACTGCGGGGACAAATTCATGGTAAAATTCCTGCTAAAAGCCCTGCCACCCCGAAGCCAGTTTTTGTTTTTGCTCTGTGTTGTAGAACACAGACTGTATCTTTTTCGTGGTAAAAGGTCTAATTTACCCGATACAGCTAAATTCAAATATAAAGTATTATTGACAGTATGAGGCATGTTATAAGAAAACTAAAGTTTGAGGTTGATGTGGCTCGAATATATGTATGCAAAGCATTTTGGCGGGAAATTAATACCCCGGCACATCTACGGCACTACCAGGACTCATCGAATGTTAAATCACGGTACTTAAGCTCGGCTATGTCCCCGCTCTGGCCCCATAATGACTGATGCATAACAGTAGTATAGGGCGTGCCGCCCTATACTACTCATAACCTTACAGCCCTGAGTTTCTGACACTCGAGAGCCTCTTATATATAATCATTATTTACCTGAGACGTGGTCAAACTGTTATATTTGGTAGTGACCACCAGCATATTTTCACCAGCATAAATCTCAGCGACCATTAAATCTTCCCAAACTTGAAAAACAAACTGCATGGACACCGCTTCCGGTCCGGTAAGCCCTCCAAAAAGCAGCTGAGGGATGGTTGTATGAACAACATCCTAGTTTCTATCGGAACATCATTGAGCAAGGTGTATAGACCTCAATAGTAATTATTTAGGGAAGGAAGACGTGAGGAGCGACTGTAAATAGAATAGCCCTCGTACCACTTTCTTTTTTGTTTAGGAGTTTTAAGAGCTGTCAGGCAAGTAAACTCCCTTGGAATTTAAAACAAATAACCTATGGACGCCACAATATTTGTACACAGTACATGGATGCCCCCGCTGTGGGGTACCTGACTATAAAACTGCAAAATTCTACCTGGTACAAATGCTTTAACCTGAATCTAACAGGATCACGTACGTACGTACGTACACACATTCTTACAGAAGGACGTACATTCGTACGCACATACCCAAGTACGCACGAACGGAAAACCGAAAAACTATATTCCCCCGGCATCATCCGATGCGGGGGCATAAAAAACACAATGGTAATCGATATCTTGCTTAAAATTCTGGTAAATATTATACTACTGCTCATGAAGAGACACAAAAATTTGACTCTCTCTCTCTCTCTCTCTCTCTCTCTCTCTCTCTCTCTCTCTCTCTCTCTCTCTCTCTCTCTCTCTCTTATGTGTTCCCTCTTTTTCAGGAACCTGTCTTCTTATTTGTCGTCACTATGGTTGGTAAGTTAATCGTCTCTACAGCTGATGTTAAGGACTTTGTGTCGGCAGTAAAACAAAAGCGAATCCTTTTCTTCACGATAGTGAATTTTCTGGATTTCTGAAGAATTAAGTTTTATTGCAGCGGATACAGTTATCGTGTCTATTCCAACATTATTCTCAGTGTTTCGTACCTATTAGAAAATGTGCGCTTACGATATTCTCTGGAATTATTCTCTTATAAAACGTTCACATTTCTTCTTTTCTCTAATTGATGGTTTCATTTAAAATAAACTTGATTAACGTTAAAAGCAAGGCTGCTTTTAGAAAACAAAAACATAAAATTCAAGATAATTTAAGACCTTTTGTCTGTTGCAAATATTATGTTACTTAAGCCATGCTGGAAAGGTAGTGATCTAGACCAATCTGTGCACCGGCATTGTATTTTCAGGGTTGTTCTCTTTATATTCATCCCTCAAAATGAAATGATGAAAGGCCTAACAAATCCTGATTAGACGGCGTAAAACCCAACATGTAGTCAAAGTTCCCTAGTGTTGATATTTCTTGTTTCAATCACATTTATAAGATTCCTTTCTCGTTTATTTAAATTATTTTATCGAATTTAAACTTTATTATCCAAACTCTGATAAATGATAAGATTTGATTTAAACAATCCAATGAATGATGGGTGGAAAACATGTTTATTATGAAAAGAAAATGCAATCTTGAAAATCAAAATAACGGCAATAATTTAATAATAGTAGATAACTGATTGAACAGAATGAAAAAAGAAATAAAAGGGAAAGCAATACGTTTTGAGAGAGCTTGATATATTTATGAATTTGTGTTGAATCTTCACATAATTGCTGAAGTATCTTAATTAATTTTACAGATTTTGCAGAATGTTGTTTCTATAAAATTAATTACTGAAGTATTTTTATTAACTATGTAGGTTTTAACATTTTTTCAGACCAAACATATGTTTGTAATTTGAAGCTGCATCAGAACTAAGAGTGAGGTTTCACGTGGGAAAACTGGTTAAAGTCCCCCAGTAGTTTTTTTTTTTTTTTTTTTTTTTTTTTTTTTTTTTTTTCCTACTGACTGTTCCAAGGTACATCATCACGAAAACACGCCTATATAATTTTGACCCCTTTAAACCTCACTTTTATATAGTAAAACTTGGGTTTACGGGGGTATGCATTATTTTTCTTATTTCTGCTAAAGAACATTGATTGTGGTACTCGTTAGAACCGCCTCGCTGAGGCGGTTCTAACGAGTACATACAGTCTATGTTTTGAACAGAAATATGAAAAATATCAGAATTTTTTATCTGAAAATTTTCTTTTTTTTTTTTGGTGGTAAAATTGTCAATATATTTGGATAGGCATGTTTTCGTAATGTGTAGCATATTTTTCATGTCCGTGCGGCGTTGGTTTCATTTGTTTGTTATAGCTTGTTCCTCATTTTTCCTTCTGTTGGTACCTCGGATGGGCTGTGTATATCGATGCTGTGGCTAGTATCAAAGATTTTAAGCGATTGTTTCCTCACTAACAATAAAATGCACAACAATGTGTCCAGGTCAGAAATAAAATTTTGACGTGAAAAGCGCAAACTTCCAAAATATCCTGCAGTGTATGGGGACTCTTCTCCTTCTCATGCTACTGTAAAGATTCAATGTGGAAGGGAGCGTCTTCAAGATGCCGTTCTGGATTAGCATCAACCAGTATAATCCAAGATGATATTGAGACTGTGCACCAGCTAGTTCTTAATAACAGGCGTATTGAAGTTCATGAACTAAGCGATTGCTGGTATGGTTCTATACAAAGAATACATGATGATCGTTTATATATCGACATATATGTTAAAGGTATGTCAGTGCATCAAAAGCTATGCTCTGTTAAGTAGGTACATGTATAATCGTGATTCTGAGGAACTTGACCTTACTGCAGCTGGTTTTAAGTACCGTGTTGCACCGTAAAACGTCTCCCTGTACTTCATCATTATACAATGTTTATTTTTGTTTTCCTTCGGTTCACTGAAATCTTGAAAAAATAAGTTCCACTTAAGCCGGTGCTGGATGTGGGATGGGGGTGGGGGAGGGGTGGTATAACAGTCCATATGACTGTTATACAAAGAGTCTCAATGAAACGAAACTGAGACTCGGATTTTCTTTCGGTGTTTCCAAGAACAGCCTTTATACGTTTTCTTTCACTTACCACTAGTATTAACAGTCACCTGAGACCACTACGGGCCGACAGTTTAAAGTATCTAGAGCTTGCAAGAAGCCATCGTGTGTTTGAGGCACAACAACAAATGGTGAATATTGTGTCAGCTTGTTGGAAAGATTGCGTCATTCAGTCAAAGATATTAAACATCATGGCAACCTAATGGCAAACTTAGACGTGGTGTTCTTGTAATATATGACAATGCAACAGTTCATACCAGCCAACTAATTAACTCATAGATGCTGTTCGGGCTGATTAGTGAATATGAGGGCAATTGTGTTGACTTACAATTGTGTTGGCTAAGCAGAAAAAAATAATGCTTTCAAAAGTCCATGTACTTATTCTTATGGTGCGGCTGATTTGTTGTTTAATTAAACAACAATTGGTAATGTTCATCAAAGACAAGACCGTCAGATCAGATTGAGTCCTTACCTTAGGTTATATAAAATTAGGAGAAGACAATTCCCTCTAGCCCAACTTTATGTGTGTAGTATCTATTGTGGTGTTTGTTGTTGTTGTTGTTATTATTATTATTATTATTGAAGAGAAAATAAAACTTGGAATTCCATGTTAATCGTCTGCCTAGCCGACAATTCTCAAGGAATGTCGTTTTATTTTCTTTAAAAAAATACTTAAAAAGATAAAAGGTCGTCTGTGGTACTTGTGATTAGCGCTTTAAGGGTTAATCCATTAATGCCCAACTTGATGGACTTCTACTTCACTCCTTGCACAGATCACTTAAATTAAATAGGAGAGTTTCGTTGTGTGTGTGTGTGTGTGTGTGTGTGTGTGTGTGTGTGTGTGTGTGTGTGTGTGTGTGTGTGTGTGTGTGTGTTTTAATTCAATATGCAAACATTGTAGACCCTGATCAGACGCTCGGTTTGTGGTGGCACCGAGCATTTGTTTAAGTGAACGGATACTCTTTCAGGGGCGGCTGCTCTGTAAAAGTCATTTTGCCCCCTCCCCTTTCAAAAACGGGTCTACTTTCAAAGGAAACAGGAAATAACAGGGGAGATTCGTGCGCATGAAAGCAAACAGAAAGTCACAATAACTGTCTCCCTTCTGAAAATGCGAGAAAATCTATTAAGTGTTTTCCATCCCCTTATGAGACTACAGGAAAGCTAAAGAGAAATGGTTACAAGTCACAAATTAGTCTCCTTTATAAAACTCGCGAAAAATCTAACAATGACATAATCCGTTTAACTTATCAAAATCAAGCCTGCAAATTTAGAAGCATTTTTATGACACGAAAGGGTGACTGAACTTAATGTATTTAATTTAGATAAAAGAAAAGAGTTACACTTATCAGAACATAGGAATCATCAACTGTCTAGTTTTGAGAAAATTTTGAAAGACATACAAGCAGATTTCCAACGGAACATACTTTATCTAGGGTAAATCTTAACAGTTTGACAAAGTTGCCCAGTGAATTTCTTTTATTGAAAAGACGTTTAACAGCATTTTCGCATTTGATTTTCAGGCTATGAAAATAGAATATTCTGACTCTCTGTTAGCAAATCCAATTTTTTTGAAATACTGACACTGAAATGGTGCCTTAGAACCTGAGCAGATTAAGATCATCCTGCGCATGCGCAAAGTACCATCCGGAACTTTGCCTTCTATTCATACATTCTGTAATGTCCAATGATTCTGTTAGCGGCATTGGCCTATCAGAATCCGAATTTTTGGGTGATCCAAGAAAGTTGTTAAATCTGATTTTTCAGAACAATTCTCACAGGATTTTTAATCTACAGAAAACTATAGGATGTAATGTACTGTGCCACAGACAGCATGCGTCGTGATTAACGCAACCAATGTCAACAACTCTGTTGCCATCATGCTGCATGACGTTGAGTCAGTTCTAGATCTTTCTTACAAGACTTGCGCCTGACCTTACTCGCCTTTGGCCAGGCTCACTTTGGTTCTGCTCATGGTTTTCGCTATGACCTGACTATCAGCTTGACGCTGAATACTCATGAGAGAGAGAGAGAGAGAGAGAGAGAGAGAGAGAGAGAGAGGGATTTTTCTGATAGCAATATAGTCGATCTTTGGGGTTTTACATACCATTTGTGTGAACAAAACCCATGCGAAGAGGGAGTTGGACCGTTCACATATGAAGCATAGTTGCACTGTAAAAAGATCCCGTAGATTGTAGGGTAAATACTGGCAACTGACTGCCAGTACATGTATCGTAAATTTTACAGGCGCTTGTAGATTATTTACAATAATGATTGCACATGACAGGGCAGTGTAGGACAAGGTAAGTAACGTATAGGACATAGTAGGGATGTGATCTAACGCACCGTATCTTAAGCTTATACATCCTTACCCCATCCTTCGAGGTAATTCCTACAAAAGTTCTACGGACCCCTGTAAAAATTTACGGTAAAGGCTCTGGCAGCCAGTTGCCAGTATTTACTGTAAAATCTACAGGATATTTTTACATTGGCATGGAGACATGTGCTACATTTGCAGCATCCGCGCCATCAGGGTCTCTCCTGTCCAATAACAGAATGCAGGAGAACAAAAAGATGAAGAGAACATTAGGTTGAAACGCCTGTGAAAACTGCATACTTCTCAGCTTTAGTTCTAGAAGGGGTGTCTGGTTAGCTTTTTTTTCTTTTATTATTATTAGCATATGTTATAGAAATTCCGGTATTTAATGCAAACAGTGCAGACCCTGATCAGACGCCGCGTTATACATTACATGATAATGCCCCTTTCTATGACATGCTAAACATAAATACGTCTAACTAAAACAATTAATGTTTACTGATTTCTCAACAAAAAAAAAAAAAAAAAAAAAAAAAAAAAAACACATTTGTGGGTACTTTTTTTAAACGCCTTAGAAATGAGGAAGTTTTATTTGTTAACCAATAATGACAAATGTTGCTAGATTGAATAAGCTCTATGGTTGGTTTAAAAACTGCAAAATTCGAAAAAAAATCCACCAAATCCACCTAAAGATGTACATGTATCCCTATTTCCCCTTCACCTTACCCCGTACCGTTCCCACTGCATACATCTGTTTTCATATCAGTTGTAGGGGAGCATAGCAAATACATCATATAGACTTATTGTTTGCTGCTGCTGCTGCTGATGTTGTTGTTGTTGTTGTTGTTGTTGTTGTTGTTGTTCTGGAGACCCGGTCTATATACTAACGTAGTAAATTCTAGACAGGGGTCGCTAGAACCATAACTTTTCAAACGACGTACTTGCAGCTACAACAATTTCAGATTTCCAAAGTATTTTGAAGGTAGTATGTTATTATAAATGTCTACAGGTAATACCTTAAGGAAAAAGGATATACTTTGATAGAGTGTTTGCCATTTCCACAAAGAGAGACAACTTTTATGACTTCCTGTTTGCTTTACTGCAAACCAAGAAGAAGTTTTTACTTACAGAGTAGACCCCTTCCCAGAAGTCAAACACAATAGTATTTATAGTAATGAGGGTTGAAATGAACTGGATTTTTACGTATTTCAAGAGATGTAAGAGAAATAACTCATCACAGATATAGAATAATTGCATCAGTGAGTTATATGCCCTACTTAAATCTTCTTTTGAGGTTCCGCCGAGATAGTTCACTGGAGGGTCCGGTTAGCTCTTTCGTTTGATTCTAAGATTAACGAAAGCATGCTAGACACTCATGTCATGTGTCAGGCACACGGTAGGTTTATGAGATAGTTGACATCGAGTTCTCATTTATCCTATAAATGCCTAATGAACTCTTCTACCTCTCATTTCGGATAGGTTCATTTCCAATTTAAGAAGTATCTGGTTTGTTTAGTAGTTATTATTTATTACAGAAATTCGTGTACTTAATGCAAAGAGTGTAGATCCTAATCAGACGCCGCGTTTTGCAGCTTCCAATCTTGGTCCATACTGTTTGCCAGTGTCCCTTCTACGGGACGCTGGGTGTAAATGATTAAACAATTTCGTGCCATGCCTAACAAATTGTTAAAGTTGACCTTAAAACACGTGGGCACACACACGCACGCACGCGCGCGCGAACACACACAGAGGCATAACACACACACACACACACGTACACGCACACGCACACACACACACACACACACACACACACACATCTCTGGGGTGCAATTGAATGAAAGATGTAGTGTGGCCTTACAAAAAGGGATTGGGAAGTGGGAAAAAAACATGGATCAGAAGGAAAACCCCGTCTAACCTGTTACGTATGCTGAATAAGAGAACTGAATGCAAACATTTCTGTCTTTAAAACCATTTAGGCCAAGTGAACTCTTCTACCTTAACTTTTTAGACCGGTCCGTCTCCAACATTTGTGGTGTCTGGTAAGTTTTTATCATTACCGTGTTTTACAGAAATTCCTGAATGCGGGAATCGTAATAAAAAAAAATAGAGCCAATAGTATTTTTTTTTTCTCATTTGCATCGTTACAGATTGTGAATCTGATGAATTCAATTAAGCAATTGTCATGCCCGCTTCTAGGCAGTGCAAAATTTCATATTATTCTGTTTTGATAAACTGGACTTGAAATTAGTACGTGAATTTCATTTTCAACTGAAGGTAATACAGGTACGTTCTGCGACGGGACTTGCACTATATCGACCAGAGGAGATACACCACACCTCAGTTTCGCTAAAGCACTTCTCTGTTAAAATATGTGTCTCAATATATGCCTCCATATCATAATTCTGTTTAGAAAGCTTATAAAATCTCATTCAGCATTAATAATAGCCCTCACATATAGTTACAAAATTAAAACAAATTACGTGGGATTTGTATTAATAATAATTGGATTGTCTTAATACAATACTCAGCTTTCGTGTAGCTATTATCAACGGTAATCTATAGAACGCCAGAATGGACACTGATTGGAATAATAACGAAATAGAGGATATTTGATTTGTTCAGCGCAAGATCGAGTTTTATTTCACCGAATGAACATAGAATGTAGTATTTTCACGAGTGGCGAAAATACAAGTTTCGGTGTTCATGAGTGAAATAAAATTAGATCTTAACAACAAAAAAAAAAAGGAAGAAACACCAAATTTCCTGTTTCTTGTATCTTTTATTCACAATAATAAAACTTTTACCTACTCTTCGACACCTACGTTGGGAAATTGACTTTTTTCCTAGCCATTTCGCTTCAATTTGGTATAATTAAGCCTGTTCAGGAGCATAATACTGGTTAAAAATGACAACAGTTTTTTACCTAGAAAATGAGAACAAATAAATTTTAAATACATCGCGCATATGAATAAGTACATGAATAAATCCAGAAAGATCCTGATGAGACGAAGCTGTCCCAATTCCTTTTGTAGTTCCTTGTCGATGCAAAAAATCTGTGTTCAAGTTTTTATACGATTACATCACTTAAAGACAAAACTGTTGTAAAACATCTTTATGTTCTTTAAAGATTATAAAAGTTTTAGAGAAGTAGAGAAGTTGTCGCCCGCGTTCGGTCATTTCCAAACGGTAGGTATTGGTATCGGACAATTTGGTTTAATGTTCTTCTTTGTCCGTGCGTATGTGACGTTTGTTTTTGTCACGTCATGTTCCTCATATCTCTTTCTTTAGGTGCCTCTGTAAAGCTGTGCTTCCTGCTTGTGGAATTTTCTGTTTAAGCACAGTATTTGCTTTTGTATAATTGTTACAGACAAAAACAGAACATGTCATGAGTGACAATGGGATCCAGAAGTAAGTCTACTGACTTATTTGAACCCGTATTTCAAAATGTGATACTCTCCAGTGTAAAAAGAAATTACTACCAGAAATGGTTACAGGCCGAAAAAAAATATGACTCCTGACAAAATCCTTCCGTTTTAATTTTTCAGAAGAGGGAAGACCTGTAAGAAATTTTGGAAATAAGCCAAGTTGGTGTTTGTGAAATATTCAAGAGAATAAATTTAAGGTTATATTCAGAACTTACATAGAAGAGTCAGACATTCGACAAATGTTGTAAAGGATGACAGAAATACTGGTTGGATTGGTAAACACAAAAGGATAATTACTAATGGTTAAAGTGACCAATCTTTTGTAAATGAGCCAGTAACAATCTCTGCTAGAACGCCAGGAGGTATTAGCTTTTTCGTGGCTTTTCCAGAAGGAGAGTAAGAAAAATTGTGGCAATAAGTACCAGCAATATAAGACGGGATTCTAGAGAGCCGGTGAAAAAGGGTTGATTTCTCTGATCAACATGGACCTATTTGAATAGTGAAAAATACGATTTTGTTAGGAAACTTGATGACAAAATATAAAGATCTGAATATTTAGAAGGAAAAGGTTCAAACTGGCTATCTGTTATATTTTGAGGCTTTATGGTATTGTCTATTGATGGATAATATAGAATATACACAGTGTGCGCAAATGTTTAAAGTATAAGGCGAGTATTTGCATTGCTTGGCCTTCTCGAAACACAGACACAAATTATTGCAACTGTATGGTGGACAATCAGAATTGACCCAGAAAAAGAAAACCTGTGAAATCTAAACTAGGGATAATTGTATCAAAGATATGAAAAAGATTAGCTTCCCTTTTCAGGTATATGGTTAACCACACCTATTAATTTCTCCATAGGCTACAATGCTAAGAAATCAAAAGTGTCTCACCTGCTACAGTTCCATGGGCCTAAATCAGATCCAGGTTTTGGTGGGATGTGACAGCCACTTGAGTCAGCAACAGATCCTGGGATTTTCATGTCCTCTTCACCACTTCGAAAACACATGACATTGCCCGCCATATGACATCCCAAAAAATCCTCCTGTTCAGGGTCACAAATTGGAATGACCAACCAACTCGTTGTAGCACTCCGCCCAGCCAAATAGTTCCCTACAGAATCTTTTACTATCTGGAATTTGTCTCCTCCAGGAACCTCATGTGGCCTGAAATAAATAGAACAATGCAGTCTTTTTTACCTTGCACTGTATACAACATCTACTCTGTACACTCTGTTTTCAGATAGGACTATTTTTCAGGGTACCAAAACAGTGTGACGTCAATAGTAGTCTGGTTCCATATGAAGTCTGTATTTATATATAGAGAGAGAGTTGTTTTCCTTGGTGGGCTAGGCGGTGGTTAAGGTGTCATTTTCTTAAAAAACAATATGTTTTTAGTGACTTTAAAAAGGCAATTTTTAGTATATTTGGACTTTTATGGCATCTGTGATATAGTGGTTGGGATCTTGTGAAAATTCAAACTTTGTAAAGTATGGTTTAGATAGTTATTTTTTCATCCTTTGTCTACAAACTCTACCTGTGAGCTATAAATAGTAACACCGCTTTATTCAGTGTTTTGTCGATAAAATCTCCCAAAATGGACAAGAGTTGATCGATGTTTCGTCAAGCTTGAATTACTACAAGAACTGTTGGCTGTAGTGCGTAATTCGCTCTACTATAATAGCGCACCTACTTCAAAAATGTCAGGTGGAAAAAGAAGTGATATTGATGTAAGAACGGATGCTGAGGACTACGTAGAGTCTATAATGGCACCTGAAAGAGTAGTGCGAGTAGACACGCCCCAATCGTGCGGACGTAAATGCCACAGATCTGTTCCAAGCGGTGCTGATATAACAATCAGTCTTTTAGATTCTGTTGTTGTTTCTCCTTCATCTTAGAAGAAAATCAAAAAAAGCTAGACGTACGCTCCCAGCTAGTTCGCCAGCTAATTCTAAGCGTCTGGTGGCAACCAGCGCTGATGTTCATGTGAATGCAGATACTTCATTGGAGAAATTTATAACCAAGTTGTCTGCGGATGTACGGGAAATGTTTACTGATCTTAGCAGCAGAACTGATAGGCTGGAATCAGGTCTTGAACAGAAAATTTCTAGTTAGGTAGCCCAACTATTAGATAAACGTGTGAATGTGGAGCTCGGCCGCATCATGAAAGATGTTTCATCCCAGGCTGAACCGTTTAAAGAGTCAATAAAAGCAGAGATAGCAGCTGACATTGCTGACATTAATGATAAAGTGTCTGAGCTCAGCTTGAACACATCAACAGGATATGAAGACGTGTCCCACAATGTAGTCATACGTAACCTTCCCGAGTCAGACAATGAGAGAATAGACTCCAAAGTTTTCACTGTTTCGTGATTGCTTAAAAATTAACAATGTCTCGGTAGCTTCGGCCGAGCGTAAAAAATCTCTAGAAGGTAGTCACAAACCAGGTCTTATACTTGTAACTCTAAAGTCGATCTCGGACAAAAAACGGATAATGTCTGCTAAGCTTAGAGATCACAAGCAGTATTCGTCCGTGTATATAAACCATGATCAGTCAAGGAGTGGCTGATAACTTCCGGACAATCCTTTCTGCTATTAAACGACATGATGCAAAACTTTCTGTACGTGGTTCCAGGTTAGTTCGTACTGACAACGCAGACAGATCGCCAAGGAATCATCGTGAACCTTCATCGAGCCAACCGCCACGAGATGATTCCCGATCATCGCGAGAACCCCTTAGCCCATCACATGGGTCTTGGGGTGTGATTTCACGTGATGCCAGGCCACGTAATTCATTTGGTCGTAGTGATAGGGAGTCATACCGTGGCAATTCCAGATATAACCGCCGTTAGGTAACTGCAGGTTTCTTGAACGTGACAGGTTGGAGTGTAAATCCTGAATCAGATAATTACAATTTAAGATTGTCCTGTATTATAAACTCTGAATTAGATATAGTTGGTGTTGCGGAATCGCATCTCCAAGTTAGTAATGTTGTTAACATAGAGGGTTATAGTTGGTATGGCAATAATCACCGAAATATTCATGTAAATGCTAGAACCGGATCACGTGGAGTAGGCGTTCTCATTAAAAAACCTTTTTAATGAGTTTACGGTACTAAAGAATTCATTCAAATGAATTCTTTGGCTAAAGCTAGTGCATAAGACGAAAAATTTCGTATTACTGCAATGCGTCTGTTATCTGCCACCGGAAAATTCTTCAAGCATGTTGACGTAAATGATTACCTTGATAACTTGCTTACAGATTTTTACCAGTTCCAGTATAATGGTCTTGTATTCATTTGCGGCGATTTTAACAGCAGATGTGGGGACCTTGAAGACTTTATCGTTGGCATAGATGACATTGTTTCGAGGTCAGTAAAGGATTTCAAATTAAATCTTTATGGTGAACGGTTCATTGAATTTTTGATCAGCACTAATATGTGTATGTTGAACGGGAGAGTTGATAATGACCAAGATAACTTTACTCTAGTATCTACGCAGGGCTCAGCAGTAGTAGATTATTGTATTGTGACCCATTCTAACTTTTCACAATTCAGTGATTTTAGGGTTACTTGTACTAATAATAAATACTATCCCGGAACTATGTCGCTTCACGTCTTCAGGTATTCCGGATCATTCTTTATTGTCCAGGAAAATAGAAACATGTGACCTACATAGATCATACGATAACAGATCATTGAACGAACAAGCAAACTGTTATGATAGATTTGACCTTATGAGAGTACCGGACAGTCTTTTATGACAAGTGAAGAGACTTTGACACTCATAAATAGTGCTATTTCTAATCTAGAGCAAGGTCAACAGTCAAAGGCGAATATTGATAATATTTACGGTGAATGGTGTGACCTTGTTAAACACAATATGTATACCTCTGTGCCATACAAGAGGGTGACACATGGTTATGCAAGTACCAGCAAAGGGCGTAAACCAGGTAAACCTTGGTGGAGTAATACACTTACCGAAATGTGGTCCAGGTTAAGTCTTGCTGAACAAGAGTGGTTAAGGAGCTCTCTGATCGTAGAGATGAGAGCAGTCTGAAAGCCAAGTACGTTAAGTTTCGCAAAGAATTTGATAGGGAAGTTCAGCGTGCTAAGCGGATGTATTGGTTAACTTTACAGTCAGAGCTACTTAATGAATGTAATATTGATTAACTAAGTTTTGGAAATCGACTGGTAAAGTTGGGGTTAGTAGTAGGAATAACAGCTATATACCACTTGAGGTTGTAAATGTGGATGGCTCTACTACGACTAGCACCGTCGACGTTTTAGGCAAATGGAAGTCAGAGTATAGAAATTTTTTTTGCGAAACTGCTGATGGCATTTCCAGTTATAACCAAGTTTCTGATCTGAATAGCGGTTGTCCTTTATTTGAGGACAATATTTCCATATTAGAAGTTAAAAAGCCGTTGAAAGTGCTAAGCGAGGTAAAACCTGAGGTTTTGATAATATTCGTAGTGAAGTATTGCATAACGATTCTACCATTTATTTTTTACACATTTTATTTAACGTGTCCTTTAACAAAGGTACTGTCCCTACAATATGGGGGAAATGTATAGTTGACCCTATTCCAAAGTCGTTCACCATGGATCCAAGAAATCCACTATCATATAGAGGCATTGCACTGGCGCCGTCAATCTATAAAATATATTGCTCAGTTATCAACGGACGTTTATCTAGATGAGTAGAAGATAATGACAAAGTAACAGATGAACATAATGGCTTTCGAAGGAAAAGAAGCACAATCGACCATGTTTCCTCACTTATAAGTTTAATTGAAACGCATAAGAAATTAAAGAAGTCTACATTTTGTGCCTTCATAAACTTTAAGAAAGCCTATGACTCCATTAACCTAGAAAAATTATGGCAGCGGTTGTCTGAAATCGGTGTTTCAGAAAAATTATTTAAGACAATAGTCGCTTTATTCCTCTGTTACCTCATGTGTAAGGGTCAATAATATGCACACGGACTGGTTTGATGTTAAATGTGGCCTCCGACAAGGCTGCATTTTATCACCTATCTTATTTAATCTATATATAAATGATCTAGTACTGTATTTGAAGTCTTTTGGTAAAGGTGTGAAGTGCAATGATGATTATGTATGCACTCTGCTGTTCGCAGATGATGTTATTTTGCTTGCTAGAACAGAACAAGATTTACAAGTATTGTTGGAGGCACTTCATGTTTGGTGTTTGTCTAAAAATATGACTGTGAAAGTTAACAAAAGTAATATAGTACACTTTCGCAATCCGTCGGTGAGGCAAACAGATTGCATTTTCAAATGCGGTAATAGTATATTGAAAATTGTCGATAGTTATACCTACCTGGGGGTATTACTAACAGGACATCTGGATTTCGAGTTGACTGCAAAGTTTATAGCTCAAAGCGCAAGTCGAGCGTGGAGCGTTGGGGCCTTGGGGCCAAGTATAAGTTAGCCGGCGGTTTGCCTTATAATGTTTACACAAAACTATACGAATCTGTCGTTTGTCCGGTTATTGAATATAGTGCTAGTAATTGGGGATTCAAATCCTACTCGTGCATAAATACTGTACAAAAAAGGCTATGCGAGTCTTCCTGGGTGTCGGTATATATACACCCAGCACTGCTTTGCCTGGGGAATTAGAATGGGAACCATGTATATCCAGATAATGGTCGTACATTGGCCGCCATGTGGTTAGAATGTCATGTACAAACAGTAGTAGGTTGAATAAATGGGCGTCCGCTAATGCATCTCCGCGATGTAGGAACTGGTTTTTCGTTTTCACTAAACAATGCAAGGAGCTAAACTTAAACTTTGATGTAAATATTAGCCGTCCGATTAGAAAGATACTTGTCAATAGCTTGCACAGTGCGATTCTACAGGAATATAAAATTAGTTGGTTTACCAGTATAAACAGTAAAGCTGGTCCCTCGGGCAGGGGCAATAACAAGTTGCGCACGTACTGTCAGTTCAAGTCTGTATATGAGGTGGAGCAGTATTGCAGGATGATTCTACCTTTAAGACATCGTGCAGCGTTTACCAATTCCGCTGCGGCGTAGCCCCTCTACGAATAGAAACTGGCATGTTTAAAAATAAACCTTTAGATGAACGTAAATGTCTTTTTTGCAATGTTATAGAAAGCGAATCGCATGTACTTTGGACTGTATTCTATACACCGATCTTAGATCAGAATTATTTTCTAAACTCCAAGCCATAAATGAAGAGTTTATTTTTCTTTCCATTGATCATAAATTAATATATCTGTTCTCCAACCATGACATTATAAGACATTTTCATTCTACAAAGGAGAGTTTTTTTATCTTTGTAAGTAATATCTGGCCATTTTAATTTTTATATGTGTGTTTTAGACTGACTTGCTGCCGCTAATAATAATCTCTTTTATGTTGAATATTGTTTTAACTATTGCTAATGTTTAAAGAACCAACGTTTTACATTAGGTGCGGTAAGCAAGTTTTAGATTGTTGTATCATGTATGTACACTAATTTTATGTTGTATGTATGTATCATAGTTTAAGTCTCTTATAACTCTTTCAAGAGTGGCAATGTACATTGGGGTTGTTAATATTTTTAATGTGCTATTTTATGTATGTACATTGACGAGACTTAAATAAAAGAAAATTAGAAACATATACCAACTATATAAAACCACATGTTGTTACCAGAAATCATATAACAAGGATTTAGATAGAATAGAGAACCTTACATGTCGTATAATTACATATCGGTTGTACCCATATGGAAAGATTTTGTTCTCACATTTAATGTTTAGAGATATTTATGATTTTAAGCGATCTTTTTCTCAAAAGAAGGTTTATATTTTGAATTGAATTGACAAAAGTAATCGACCGTCCTCATGTTTTACATACTTTCGACTCATGTTTTGTAGACGTTTCTTTTGATGTTCAGTATTTTTTTTTTTTTTTTTTTTTTTTTTTTTTTTTTTTTTTTTTTTTTCTGTCGACCAGTTGATGATGTGCAGAAAAGATATTCGCGAGCGCGCTAAGAAATCTATTAGCTGGCTGTTCGCTGTTCTAAAACACGATGCCACGAGGTATGGTCGAAACTTGAAGTCATTTTTCTCATAGTGAGATCCATTACTTATATTTGTTTCAGAGATCGTTGTAGTGGCACAATAAATCCTCTACACTGAACTCATCAACACATAAGCTAACAGGTGTGATAATATATATTCGGATATTTGTGCACAATGAAGAATCAGATCAGCCTGCACAGCTGGACAGTCTGAGTAGAGTCTTCATTGTTCGCCTGAAGAAACCTTGGATTATTGGTTATCCACAGAACGCCAAGCAAAGACTCGGATCAGACTGCGCAAACGCGCAGTCTGATCCGAGTCTTAGCTGGCGAACATATCCGTAGGAGGATTATCTCAAGTGGCATCTCTCATTTTGTTAGTGGAAATGAAGACGGACGTAAGAAGAAACCTAACAAGCAAGACAGATATGTTAGTTAACAAGAAAAACATCATACGCCCGTTGTCCTTTAATTGTTGTCTTTTTTGCACAAGGGAGACAAATTTTAGGACTTCCTGTTTCTCGTTCTGCACACCAAGCCCCTTTTGAAAAATCGTCTACTCTAAAACGCAAGAACTTGCTCGAAGGAGGAGAAAATTATTGCAGACAAATAAATCTATACAGGGTTACTTCCCCTTAAAAGTTCATCAATTCCCCTTAAACCATCTGTGACAATTCAATATGACATGCTTGTTTTATAGTGGATGGATAGACTTTCAGGCTAGGTTTTCTACACCAACCTTTATTTGGCTCCTTTCTGCAAATGGGTCTATTGTAAAGCGAAGAGGAACAAATGTGTGTGTGTGTGTTTTAAGAAAGAAAAAGAATATTCACAAGAGGCTAAGTGTGCAGGAAACTAAGCAGGAAGCCACAAAACTTCTCTTATAAAATGGTCGAACATCTACAAAGTGCATCCAGTCCCCTTAACAATAACACTGATATGGACCATGCGAAAACGATACTTCGAGAATTGCAAATAACGAAGGCACAGATCCGTGCAGTTGGTCAGCGCATTCGCTGTCTGCAAACAGAATCATTGGACAATATGATTCAATGGAGAGCAAATGCCCGTATGAGGGTTTGCGCATGTGCAGGATGATGTGAATTCGCACATTTTTTGCATGATCGAAGGCATTTTTTGCTCGAAGCGGCCCCTATCACAACAATGTGTAGAAGTAATGTATTTTAGTACTTTATGGTATTTCAAGGGGACTCGATATAATTCGTAGTTTTCCACCATTCTGCCAAGGGAGACATTTTTTTTTTTTTTTTTTTTTTTGTGAAGAAAAGAATAATTTGCTCCCCAAATTGGTTACTATTAGAGTAGGCACCTTTTCGAAAGGGAGGCAAACACCATTTTGACAGAGTTGCCTGCGTTGAAAGTGTATCAGTTCCCCTTTATAAATATTTTCCAGTTGAAGTGAGGGACATTATGAAACTTTAAATAAAATATATATATATAAATTAAAATAAAATGTACATAATATATAGATTGCAAGCAGTATCAAAAAGATAATCGTCGAAGGTAAACAGTCTTGAGCTCTTTTTGTTTGGTTGTTTGTTTTGGGGGTTTTAGAGTGAATTATATGTTGCAGTAATCTGTGTAGAGTGAATGCCCGGAACCGATGCACTTGTTATGACAAACTGACATATGGTTGTCTTTTGTTTTTTTTTTGTTGTTGTTTTTTTTTTTTTTTTTTTTGTGTGTGTGTTTTTTTTTTTTTTTTCGTTTTTTTTTTTTTTGTTGTTGTTGTTGTTTTGTTGTTTTTTTTTTGTTTTTTTTTTTTTTTTTTGTTTTTTGTTGTTGTTTTTTTTTTTTTTTTTGTTGTTTTTTTTTTTTTTTTTTTTTTTTTTTTTTTCTCATTTTTGCCAGAAAATAGGCTTCAACATTTTCAAGCAAATTGTCTCCTAAAATGATAATTGCATGAAATGTCAAAGCCTATTTTCTGGGAAATTTACGAAAATATATTAACATTCGTCTGCTAATGTTTTATCCAGCATGCAGAACATTAAAAAGACTGAATTTACTTGGTAGATTTTTCACTGTTTCTTTTCACAAGGATGGCATTCTTTGTGGTTTTCTGTTTGTTTTCCTGCACGCCATGCCCCTTCTGTGCAAAAGGATCTCCTCTTAAAATTAACGAATATTGCTCCACATTCCATTTGGAATAAACTACTCGTACTTTGCATAAACACCCAGGGAAACCCGATATCGGGATATCGGAGGTTGCGAGATTTCGGAGGTAAACAAATGACGTCATCCAGCGACAGGGTATGTACTTATCCATTTTTTTTATAGCTTATATCTTATTCATTTGATAAAAAAAAAGCTGAGTTGCTCGTTCTAGAGACATAATAATGAATATGTTAAAGCAAATATTTCCTTTCTCAGCTACTTTGTGGAGGTGAAAACGGCATTTGAACCAAGATGATCTATTTTTCACCTCATTTTTTTACCTTTTCGACGGCTACCAGCCCGATCATGGTAAATGACATGTTGGTTTATTATTGCCCAAGGATGGACCTATCTTTTCTTCGACTGTCTTCATAGTTGTTTCAGTTTATCAACAAAAAATAACGCCTCCGGATGAAATTTAAAGCAAGTACTAGCGAAATTTTGGATAACGGAATATTCGGAGGTACATTGACACATGATGCTGTGGATCTCGGAGGGACTGTTGCTGGATTTCGGAGGCCTGAAAATTGATGGAGTGATTTTTGTCTAAACAAAGCAATATAAATTAAAACCTGCTCGCACAATATGTTGCTAAGCCTGTGTACAAATACTAGCGTCTCTTTTTGTAGCAATTTTAATAGGGTTTGATTGGTTTGAAGGAGAGTTTAATGTAATAATATTACTAGAACCAATGCCATTACGTTTAAGAACGTATATGCAATAAAACAGCTTTTCGCTGCAAAAATGATGTTCTGTATGTGAAACGTGATATTTTCCTACCTAAATTTCGATCGAAATGTTGATTTTGGAAACTCGTAAGAACCGCAGCGCCGATGCGGTGCCAACGAGTGCCATCAGATCAGAAATAATAAACGTAACGTTACCACAGTAAATCTATGATATATCAATTATTCATAGCAATATCCCAACTCGGCACTCTATTTACCAATATCAGTACAAAAACTCTATAATAAAGTTAACAACAGGTGCTTATTCGTCCATCGGGCTGACATTTGTATATCTAATTACAAGAATCTATCTATTTTCTTATTTATTTTTCATATTTGACCATTAACTGTGTTAGGTGGGTCGCTTAATTTAGAATTTAGCAACAACAACAATAATAATAATAATAATAATAATAATCACACGATGAGCCTGGTAAATAGTTCCTTTAAAATCTGTGGAATCTAGTTAAACATTCAAAACAAAAAGAAAACACCCATATGTCAGTCATCTTGAAATCTTATTATGCCCTTAACTCCCATCCTTTTAACGGAATTTCATCAAATGTGCATCGAAATCCAAATGTTACAATGTATAGTTCAGAACTATACTGTTCTTTGCTTCTATTCTCCTTTCGCGTACAACCGAAAGTCAATATCAGAGAATATTCATTGTACTTTTTTTATTTATGTAACGCTACAGATTTTAAATGCTTGTCGGCAAACTTCTTTTAAGAACTCCCCATGTGGTGTTACTTGACATTGTTGTCTACAAATCTTTACGGACAGTCCGCTTATCTAGGTTTTTAAGCAGCAGCCAGAAATTTACACATTCCCCTGTAATCCCATTTTCCTAATATAAGTGAGATTTGCAAGGGGTCTTCACCGCATAAATTTGCTAGCGTGATATGATAATTATATGAGTTGTATCGAGTCGTATCGAGGAGACCTTTGTCATTTTCATTTGCTATAAATAGAAAAAAATTTGTGACGTGTTCTTCCATACGCGCTGTGCGTGTGTGTGTGTGTGTGTGTGTGTGTGTGTGTGTGTGTGTGTGTGTGTGTGTGTGTGTGTGTGTGTGTGTGTGTGTGTGTGGTTGGGGATGGGGTTGGACAAATTTATTTCAAAATCAAGTAGATGGGTGTGTGTGGGGGGGGGGGAGTTGGCGAACATAGCCCGCATTGTGGACAAATTATCTAAAAAATCAAGCAGATTTTAATCGAAAACACAGGTTACACCCCTAATTTTCGCCTCTAAATCGACATTTTCTGAGTATTTGCACGTCTCCATACGGTCACACCATCCCCATTTCAAAACCCACGGGCCTGGATTTTTAAGCCTAAATTAAATGTAAGTGAAAAATCCATGGAGTGTCTGACCGACCAAACGATGAAACGAGACCTGTACCCCTTTCGGGCCAATTATTTTAAAAATCATGCAGGTTTCGCCATAAAATCGCTTTACATTCCTTAATTTTGCATCCCCCATCGGCATTTTGTTGACATCTGTGTCCCCTTTAAGAATAGCCCAGAATTCACACACCCACCCCTTCTATTTTAAAAGTCTGTGTATAGGCCTGGAAACTCACCAAAGGCACAAATCGTTGTGATGAACAAATATGAAAACACGCAGAATGAAATTTTCATGTCTTAAAAAATACAAACTTTTCAGAAAGAAAACTGTTAATTTTCGTTTTATTATTTTTTTTTCATCGAGGCGGTTCTAACGATAACCCGCAACCTATGTTTTAAAGCAGAAACGACGTGCTTCTTCAGAGTACCTCAATACATATTTTAGAGCAGAAACAAGAAAAAGAAAACAACAACAACAACAACAACAACAACAACAACAAAAGATTTATAGTCCTGCAATCCCCACTTTTTCTATGTGGTCGTGTTTGTTATAGGGTTTTCATCACAAAGGCCGGTTATCTTGATGTTTTATCTTGATAAGTCTATGGCACATTATTTCATTTATTCTTTGCCAGTCAGCATAAACGCTTTGTTCGCTTGCTACATGCCACTCCTGACGATTCAGGTAATCGTCTTCAACATATTAAACCAGGCAAGATCACTTTTCAGAAAAGATGTTGCCGTTTTAAGAAGAACACAAAATTTCTTTCCCTCCGATATCCCGTTAACCAATATAAATCTGTCCTCCGACATCCCTGCATCATACCTCCGACATCCTGTTACCAATAAATATGACAACAACCCTAAAGAAATCTAAAAAATCTGCCACTTTAGTAATTTTTTCACATCTGCTATTTCTTGTATAATTTATAGAAAGGTTCTAGATTATACAGACATACATACTCAATGAAAAAGCTTTACAGGATAAAAGCTATAAACAACTGAAAATGGAATTTGAGAGAAAAACAATAAAACTTCCTTTTCAAACGTGATTTTGAATAAATAGGAGGATACATTATATTGAAATGCCATTTTCGTATATTAAACCATTCAACTGAGAAAATATAGGTTACGTTGCTTATCCTCTAGAAGCACTTTTTTGATCATTAAAAGAGGATAAGTACATACACTGTCGCTGGATGACATCATTTGTTTACCTCCGAAATCTCGCAACCTCCGATATCCCGATATCGGGTTTCCCTGGGTGATAAAGTAGGCAAAACAATTTTGCTAAAGTGCTCCCCACCCTCAGAAAGTATTTTTATTGATTAAACTGAACAATAAGTGCCAATAAAAAGGTTTATTGACAACACTAAACACAGGAGACACAAAGTAATATCGTGACGTCCTCGATGTGACTACATGACGTTTATGACGTCATAATATGTTTCAAGTAACTTTAACTATGTTAATTAAATATAGTATGGGTTATGTCCCCTTACATAAAGTAAAATACTGAACTTTAACAAGTATAGTTATTCCCCTTTACAGTTATTTGAATTACAATTTGACAGATTCCGCCTATTTGTAAGCGAAACAGCGAAAACACTGGCATATACGTCGATGTACAGTATGATCTACACGAGCCTCAACGTCTGAAAACGTACATTCAGACATTCAGATTTTCAACAGAATCTTCGCTGGTTGCATTTGCCAAGGGTGCAAAGTTTTTTCATGCGGACACAAAGACCCGACTGCTTAGATGCGCAGGCTGATTTGAGTCTTCGTCGGGCGCACATGTCACATGGTACATTTTCGCCCGCTGCGGCTCATACCTTAATCGGAACATTAACATTAATCCACCTTCTGCTTTTTGTTTTTGTTGTCAGAAACGCCTCGAGTTCTTCTCAAATTTAAAAAAAGCAATCTGAGTTGGCACGACAAAGAACACCTTACATGTATGCGTTATTTCTATTTATTCGGTGTCGGTAAGAGCGGACAATCTTCAAACTTCTTCAAACGCCTGTTGCTTCACCCAGACATAGTGCCACATGGCGTGTTTGGAATGGAGGTGTACTACTGGACCTGGAAAGACCTGGTAGGTATAAATATAAGGTGATTGGTAGTATTTGCAGGCGAGACATCTCTATCAAAATTGTTGTTGCCTCCGTTTTGAAAAGTGGTCTACTCTAAAAGGAAAACATTTGCCAGCCATCACTGTTAAATGTGGGGGTGAATTCTTTTCTTTTAGAGCAGACTCTTTTTTCACGGCGGAAAGGTTTTGGTGTGCAGTAAAGCAACAGGAAATCATTAAAAATGACTACCTCGTAAAATGGCGAAAACTCTACTACTCTCCAATCCTTCGCGAAGAAATTGAAGCAGGTATCAAGGCACTGACGAATGGAAAATCAGTGGGAGTTGATAACACGACAGCAAAACTAGTCTTTCCTGAGTAGTATCTGTATATTTGTTTATTTTTTATCCATTTTGATTCTATTCATGCCTTTTACTGATTTTGAATCTGGCGGTTACATTTTATTGCCTCGTCGGTTTGTCCAACACATTTTATTGCAAAGTTTTTAACATTTCATGTCAGTACCCTCAGAATATCAATCAAAGGTAACTATATTTTTGTTACTGAACCGTCCACCATTGACACATGGGCTGCGTCAAACGAAAACGCGCCTTCGAACGTACGCAAAATGCGCAGATTCAGATCATCTTGTGCATGCGCAAAGTAACATCTGGGCCTTTGTTCTCCATTCATACCTTTTTAGTATCCAGTATTCTGTTAGCGGACAGTGAAGGCCGTAATCAGTGCGCAGATGCACAGGCTGATCTGGGCCTTCACTGTCGACATATGCCCAAAGATTTATGCACGGGGCGGCCCATGTTATAGTTGACTCAGAACATATAAAAGAAAAAGACTTTAAAACTATAGGATGTGTCCAGGATGAGCCACAATCAGAGAAAATGACCTACCTATGACACCAAGAGGGTAGAACAATACACATGCCATTAACTAAAGAAAAACAAAATAACCTGCTCTCTCCTCCCCTACTAGGGTATCCCAATGCTCGACAGGATCCGTACAAAATACGACAACAAACAGGACAAAACGTGGAAACAAAACCGGCGGCAAGGAGCCACAAGGCCATAGAAAGAACAAACAACACGAGAACCACCGCCTCTTAACGGCCACTAGTAAAACCTACCGGGGCTTTAAACCAATTGTACTGGTGGCAGATCTTCACTCTTGTTTCAAACATTGTCCTGGTTCTTTGACACGCAGTGAAACCCCCACGGTAAAATATCACAGAAAACAAAAAAATGTAAAATTAAGTCACTGTGATGAAACACGGATAAGGCCGGGAAAACTTTGTGCATAAAAATGAAAGGATACATCCCAAACATCTTATATGGATTTACATGATGATTTATAGTTTTTGGCCTTTCCAAGAATAAATAATTCTGAATATTCACTATTTCAGCCGGAGCACAGTATTTCCTACAAAATTTTCATGTGCGCCAAGCGAAGACTCGGATTAGCCTGCGCATCCGTTAAGCCGACGCTAGGGGGTGTATGTAGCTTCACAAACTGAAGTGACTTAATAAAACCAAGTCTCCTGTTTTCGTTATTTTCCTGTGTTCTTTGTTTCTTAATGGAATGACCCTTGAGAGAAATGAACACATCCACAAAGCTGAAAACAGCTAAAGTGTCTGGTTTTCTAGGACAGTCTGGCTTATTTTGGCCACTTAATGAGACCTCAATCACTTGTCCCTATAAGAATTTTCAAAAATGCCGGAATGAGCTATATTTTAGACATTTATTAACAAGTGAATAAATGCTTTAGCTCTTACCCAGCAAACGATCTGAGATAAAGATTGCTTGACCTACTAATTTTGTGTAGGTAAGATGACGTGCGTAGACGAAAAAGTCAATTATCTTAATCAAAGATAAGAACAATGGCGATGAGTTTAGCTTCGCTTTTTATTGCAATAGTTTTAGGCTTATTTTTCACTGGTAATTTGAAAGTCTACTTAACTATTTTACTTTTTATTTTACCATTTAAACATTAACTTGCGGAGACAGACACTCCATTTTACCCCTTAAAGTGCTAAGCAAAATTGTAGCAGACGACATTTTTATTTTTATTTTTTTTTTTTTTTAATTTTATAAATATGTTTTGCATATTTAAGTCGAACAGAAAATTCAAATGAAACGACAAGCCTCACTGTCTCTGAAAAAGTGTCGTCTGCTGCAGTTGTGTTTAGCACGTTAAAGATAAAGTTTATAAACCTAAGTACTGGACGTAATAAACAAACAACTTTCTTTGATATTGACAGGTGATATAGTTGTGGCCTCAACTGCATGTGTCTACGAGGGTCACAGTTTCCACCATGGTGATACGTGGGTGGACAAAGACGGCTGTGATGTGTGCACTTGTGGAGAACACGGCGTGTACTGTAGAGCACAGACCAACCAAAGATGTCCTCTTGCAGGTAAAATGATACTAATTTATCTCCTTTGTAGGCCCACTGTTTTTCAGGAAGTGTCTCACAGGCAAGTTTCAACCTTTACCACTCTCCCGGCTGATTCAGCAGTCGACAAAATGGGCATTTGTTGTTACATTACCTAAAAAACAAGATTTGACATTTTATGCAAAGTGGCTCCAATGGAGACAATTTGCATAAAGTGTCAAATAATATTTTCAGGGAAAAGTATGAAAACTATTTCAAAATGCCGCTTGCTAAAATCATACCAAGCATGCAGAGCTTTTAATACAGTCTACAGGGCGATAGTGAATACCCAGCAGGCAGAGCATTTCGTACAGTTTACAGGGTGATAGTGAATACCCAGCAATCAGGGCATTAAGTACAGTTTATCGGGCGATAGTGAAAAAACAGAAGGCAGTGAATTTAGCACAGTTTACAGGGCGATAGTGAATACCCAGCATGTAGAGCATTTAGTACAGTCTTCCGAGCGGTAGTGAATGCCCAGCATGCAGGGCGTTTAGTACCGTTTACCCGGCGATAGTGAATACCCGGCATGTAGAGTATGTAGTACAGTTAACCGAACGAAAGTGAATACGTGCGAAAGTGAATACCCAAGCATGCAGAGCGTTAAGTACAGTTGACTGGGTAAAAGTGAATACCCAGCATGTAGATCATTTAGTACAGTTTACAGGGCGATAGTGAATACCTAGCATGCAGAGTATTTAGTACAGTCTACCGGGCGATTGTGAATACCCATCATGTCGAGCATTTAGTTCAGTTTACCGGGCGATAGTGAATACTCAGCATGTAGAGCATTTAATACAGTTTACCGGGCGATAGTGAATACGCAGCATGTAGAACACTTAGTGCAGTTTACCGGGCTATAGTCAATACCCAGAATGTAGAACGTATAGTACAGTCTACCAAGCGATAGAGAATACCCAGCATGTAGACCATTTAGTACAGTTTACGAGGAGATAGAGGATACCCAGCATGTAGACCATTTAGTACAGTTTACGAGGAGATAGAGGATACCCAGCATGTAGACCATTTAGTGCAGTTTATCAGGAGATAGAGGATACCCAGCATGTAGACCATTTAGTACAGTTTACCGGGCGATAGTGAATACCCAGCAGGCAGAGCGTTTAGTACAGCTTACAGGGCGATAGGATTACCCCGCATGCAGATCGTTAAGTACAGTCTAGTGGGTGATAGTCAATACCCATCTATACCGATAGTGAATACGTAGCATGTATAGCACTAAGTACAGTTTACCGGGCTATAGCGAATACCCAGCATGTAGAGCGTATAGTACAGTCTACCGGGCGATAGTGAATACCCAGTATGCAGAGCATTTAGTACAGTTTGCAGGGCGATAGTGAATTCCCAGCATGTAGAGCATTTAGTACAGATTACAAGGCGATAGTGAATACCCAGCATGCAAAGCGTTTAGTACAGTCTAGTGGGTGATCAAACATGCAGAGCATTTAGTACAG
This sequence comes from Anodontia alba, assembly GCA_964016985.1. NCBI lineage: Eukaryota > Metazoa > Mollusca > Bivalvia > Lucinida > Lucinidae > Anodontia > Anodontia alba. Next base: position 42,586,252 of record OZ024833.1, on the reverse strand, counting down.
TTTACCGAGCAATAGTGAATACCCAGGATGTAGAGCATTTAGAACAGTTTACCGGGTGATAGTGACTACCAAAATACAGAGAATTTAGTACAGTCTGTCTAGCAATAGTGAATACCCAGCATGCAGAGCGTTTAGTATAGTTTACCGAGCGATAGTGATTACCCAGCATGTAGAGTATTTAGTAAAGTTTAACGTGTGATAGTAAATACTAAGCATGCAGAGAATTCGGGCGTTAGTGAATACCCAACATGCAGAGTGTTTAGTTCTGTCTTCCGGGCGATAGTGAATACCACGCATGTAGAGCATTTAGTACAGTTAACCGGGGGATAGTGAATACCCAGGATGCAGAGCATTTAGTACAGTTTACCGAGCGATAGTGAATACCAAGCATGCAGAGCATTTCGTACAGATCACCGGGAGGTAGTGAATATCCAGCATGTAGAGCATTTTGTACAGTTAATTGGGAGATAGTGAATACCCAGCATGCAGAGCATTTAGTACAGTTAATTGGGAGATAGTGAATACCCAGCATGCAGAGCATTTAGCACAGTTAATTGGGAAATAGTGAATACCCAGCATGCAGAGCATTTAGTACAGTTAATTGGGAGATAGTGAATACCCAGCATGTAGAGCATTTAGTACAGTTAACCGAGCGATAGTGAATACCCAGCATACAGAGCCTTTAGTACAGTTAACCGTGCGATAATGAATACCCAGCATACAGAGCCTTTAGTACAGTTAACCGTGCGATAATGAATACCCAGCATGTAGAACATTTCGTACAGTTAATCGGGAGATAATGAATACCCAGGATGCAGAGTATTTAGTACAGTTTACCGAGCAATAGTGAATACCCAGCAAGCATAGCATTTAGTACAGTTTACCGAGCGATAGTGAATACCAAGCATGCAGAGCATTTAGTACAGATCACCGGGAGGTAGTGAATATCCAGCATGTAGAGCATTTAGTACAGTTTACCGGCTGATAGTGAATACCAGTATGCAGAGAATTTTGTACAGTGTACCGGGCGATAGTAAATACCACCATGCGGAGCGTTTATTACAGTTTAACGAGCGATAGTGAATACCCAGCAAGTAGAGTATTTAGTAAAGTTTAACAGGTGATAGTAAATACAAGCATGCAGAGAATTCAGTACAGCCTACCGGGTGCTAGTGAATACCAAACATGTAGAGCATTTAGTACAGTTTACCGAGCAATAATGAATACCCAGCATGCAGAGCGTTTAGTAAAGTTTATCGAGAGATAGTGAATACCTCGCATGCAGAGCATTTAGTACAGTTTACCGAGTGATAGTGAATACCAAGTATATAGAGCGTTTAGTACATTTTACCTGGAGATAGTGAATACTCAGCATGTAGAGCATTTAGTACAGTTCACCGAGTGAAAGAGAATACCCAGCATGCAGAGCGTTTAGTACAGTAAACCGGGATATCGTGAATACCAAGCATTCAGATCATTTAGTAAAGTTAACCAGGCGATAGTGAATACCAAGCAAGCAGAGTATTTAGTACAGTTTACCTAACGATAGTGAACGCAACTAGAGCGTTTCGTGCAGTTTACCGGTCAATAGTGAATTCCTAGCATGCAGAGCATTTAGTACAGTTTACCGGGCAAGAGTGAATGCCCAGCATTCACAGCATTTAGTACAGCTTACCGAGCGATTGTGAATACCCAGGATACAGAGCGTTTAGTACAGTTTACCGAGCGATAGTGAATACCCAGCATGCGTAGCGTTTACTACCGTCTACCGAGCGATAGTGAATGCCCAGTATGTAGAGCATTTAGTATATTTTATTGGGCAATAGTGAATACCCAGCACGAAAAGCATTTAGTACAGTCTACCGAGCGATAATAAATACCAAGCATGCAGAGCATTTAGTACAGTCTACCGAGCGATAATAAATACCCAGCATGCAGAGCATTTAGTACAGTTTACCCGGCGATAGCGAATACCCAACAGGCAGAGCGTTTAGTAAAGTCAATAGATGCCCAGCATCCAGAGCGTTTAGTAGGATCCACCAGGCGATAGTTAAAACAAAGCATGCAGAGCGTGTAGTGAATTCTCGGCATGCAGAGCGTTTAGTAGTCTACAGGGTGATAGTGAATACCCAGGATACAGAGCGTTTAGTACAATTTACCGTGCGATAGTGAATACCTAGCATGCAGAGTGTTTAGTAAAGTTGACCGAGCGATAGTATATTCCTAGCATGCAGAGCGTTTAGTACAGTCTACCTGGCGATAGTGAATTCCAAGCATACAGAGTTTAGTACAATTTACCGGGCGATAGTGAATACCCTGCAAGCAAAGCGTGTAGTACAGTGTACCGGGTTATAGTGTAGTGAATGCCAAGCATCCAGAGTCTTAAGTACTAAGTACTGTTTACAAGCGATAGTGAATACCCAGCATGCAGAGCATTTAGTACAGTTTACCAGGCAAGAGAGAATGCCCAACATTCACAGCATTTAGTACAGTTTACCGGCTGATAGTGAATACCAAATATGCAGAGAATTTAGTACAGTCTACCGGGCGATAGTAAATACCCAGCATGCGGAGAGTTTATTACAGTTTAACGAGCGACAGTGAATATCCAGCATGTAGAGTATTTAGTAAGGTTTTACAGGTGATAGTAAATACCAAGCATGCAGAGAATTCATTACAGTCTACCGTGTGATAGTGAATACCAAGTTTGTAGAGCATTTAGTACAGTTTATCGAGCGATAATGAATACCCAGCATGCAGAGCGTGTAGTACAGTTAATCGAGAGATAGTGAATACCCAGCATGCAGAGCATTTAGTACAGTTTACCGAGTGATAGATAATACCCAGTATATAGAGCGTTTAGTACATTTTACTTAGCGATAGTGAATACTCAGCATCTAGAGTAATACAGTTCACCGAGCGATAGTGAATACCCAGCATGCAGAGCGTTTAGTACAGTTTACCGAGTGATAGATAATACCCAGTATATAGAGCGTTTAGTACATTTTACTTAGCGATAGTGAATACTCAGCATCTAGAGTATTTAATACAGTTCACCGAGCGATAGTGAATACCCAGCATGCAGAGCGTTTAGTACAGTTTAGAGAGCGATAGTGACTACCCCGCATGTAGAGGATTTAGTACAGTTTACCGAGCAGTAGTGAATATCTAGCATGTAGAGCGTTTAGTAGTTTATCGGGCGATAGTGAATATCTAGCATGCAGAGCGTTTCGTACAGTTTACCGAGCGATAGTGAATGCCCAGCATGTAGAGCATTTAGTACATTTTATTGGGCAATAGTGAAAACCCAGCACGAAAAGCATTTAGTACAGTCTACCGAGCGATAATAAATACCAAGCATGCAGAGCATTTAGTACAGTTACCCGGCGATAGCGAATACCCAACATGCAGAGCGTTTAGTACAGTCAATAGATATCCAGCATCCAGAACGTTTAGTAGGATCTACCAGGCGATAGTGAAAACCAAGCATGCAGAGTGTTTAGTAGAGTGTACCCGGCGATAGTGAATATCCCAGCATGCAGAGCGTTTAATACAGTTTACAGGGCGATAGTGAATACCAGCATGCAGAACTATCCCAGCATGCAGAGCGTTTAATACAGTTTACAGGGCGATAGTGAATACCAGCATGCAGAACATTTAGTACAGTTTACCCGGCGATAGTGAATAAATAGCAAGTACAGCATTTAGTACAGTATACCGGGCGATAGTGAATAACCAACGAATAACCACCATGCAGAGCGTTTAGTAGAGTCTACCGGGAGATAGTGAATACCCAGCATGCACAGCGTTTAGTACAAGTTACCGAGCATGCAGAGCATTTAGTACAGTTTACTGGGCGATAGTGAATACCCTGCATAAAGAACATTTAGTACAGTTAACCTGACGATAGTGAATACACAGCATGCAGAGCGTTTTGTACAGTTTACCGAGCGTTAGTGAATACCAAGCATGCAGATTGTTTAGTAGAGTCTACCCGGCGATAGTGGATCCCGGCATGCAGAGTGTTTTGTACAGTCTACCGAGCGATATTGAATACACAGGATACAGAACGTTTAGTACAGTTTACCGAGCGATAGTGAATACCAAGCATGCAGAGCGTTTAGTTTAGTAAAGTTTACCGTGCGATAATGAATACCCAGCATGCAGAGCGATTCGTACAGTTTACCGAGCGATAGTGAATTTCCAAGCGTTTAGTACAGTCTACCCAGCGATAGTGAATTCCAAGCATGCAGAGAGTTTAGTACCGTTTACCGGGCGATACTGAATACCCAGCGAGCAAAGCGTGTAGTACATACAGTGTACTGGGTGATAGTGAATACCCAGCATCCAGAGGCTTTAGTACTGTTTACGGGAGATAGTGTATACCCAGCATGCAGACCGTTTAGTACAATCTACCGGGCGATAGTGAACGCATGTAGAGAGTTTCGTACAGTTTACTGATCGATAGTGAATTCCCAGCATGCAGAGCATTTAGTACAGTTTACCTGGCAAGAGTGAATGCCCAGCATTCACTGCATTTAGTACAGCTTACCGGACGATTGTGAATACCCAGGATACAGAGCATTTAGTCTAGTTTACCGAGCGATAGTGAATACCCAGCATGCTTAGCGTTTAGTACAGTTTGCCAGGCGATACTGAATACCAAGCATGCAGAGCATTTAGTACAGTTTTCCCGGCGATAGATAATACCCAGCATGCAGAGCATTTAGTACAGTGTACCTGGCGATAGTTAATATCCAGCATGCAAAGCGTTTAGTACAGTCTACTGGGTGATAGTGAATACCAAGCATGTAGAGCATTTAGTACAGCCTACTGGGCGATAGTGGATACCCAGCATGCTCTACCGAGCGATATTGAATGCCCAGCCTGCAGAGCATTTAGTGCAGTTTTCCAAGCTGTAGAGAATGCCCAGCATGCATATCGTTTAGTAGATTTTACTGAGCGATAGTGAATATACAGCATGCAGAGCGTTAGTACTGTTTACCGGGCGATAGTGAATAGCCAGCATGCAGAGCGTTTAATACAGTCTACCAGGCGATGGTGAATAGCCAGCATGCAGAGCATTTAGTACTGTGTACCTAGCGATAGTGAATACCCAGCATGCAGAGCATTTAGTACAGTCTACCAGCCAGTAATGAATACCCAACATGCAGAGCATTTAGTACAGTCTACCAGGCGATGGTGATTAACCAGCATATAGGGAATTTAATACAGTCTACCAGGCGATAATAAATTCCCAGCACGCAGAGCGTTTAGTACAATCTACCATGCAATAATGAATACCCAGTATGCAGAGCGTTTAGTATAGTCCATTAGGCAATAATAAATACCCAGCATACAGAGCGTTGACTACAGTCTACCAGGCCAAGGTGAATACCCAGTATGCAGAGCGTTTAGTAGTCTACCAGGCGATAATGAATACCCAGTATGCAGAGCGTTTAGTATAGTCCATTAGGCAATAATAAATACCCAGCATCCAGAGCGTTGACTACAGTCTACCAGGCAATAGTGAATACCCAGTATGCAGAGCGTTTAGTAGTCTACCAGGCGATAATGAATACCCAGCATGCAGAGTGTTTATTCGAGCCTACCAGGCGATAGTGATTGCCCGTCATATAGAGGATTTAGTACAGTCTACAGGGCGATAGTGATTGCCCGGCATATAGAGGATTTTGTACAGTCTACCGGTCGATAATGAATACCCAGCATGCTGAGCTTTTAGTAGTCTACCAGGCGATAATGAATACCCTGCATGCAGAGTGTTTAGTAGAGTCTACCAGGCGATAGTGATTGCCTGGCATGTAGAGGATTTAGTACAGTCTACCGGGAGATAGAGAATACCCAGCACGCAGAGAATTTAATTGGGTCTGCCCGGCGATAGAGAATACTCACCATGCAGAGCGTTAAGTACAGTTTACTAGGTGATAGTGAATACTCAGCATCCAGTAGTACAGTTTAGTACAGTCTACCGGGTGACAGTGAATAGCAAGTATGCAGGGCGTTTGGTACAGTCTACTGGGCGATAGTGAATACCAAGCATGCAGTTCGTTTAGAACAGTCTGTCGGGTGATAGTGAATACCCAGCATGCAGAGCGTTTAGTACAGTTTACCGGGCAAGAGTGAATACCTAGCATGTAGAGCGTTTAATACAGTCTACCGGGCAAGAACGAATACCCAGCATGCAGAGCGTTTGGTACAGTCAACCGGCCGATAGTGAATACTAAGCAAGCAGAGTGTTAAGAACAGTCTACCAAGCGATAATAAATCCTCAGCATGCAGAGTGTTACGTTTGGTCTACCGGGCGATAATGAATACCCAACATGCACAGTCTACCGTACAATAGAGAATACACAGAATACAGAACGTTTAGTACAGTTTACAGAGCGATATAGAATACCCAGCATGCAGAACGTTTAGTACAGTTTACCGGGCGATAGTGAATACCCGGCATGCAGAGCGTTTAGTGCAATCTACAGAGCGATAGTGAATACACAACATGCAGAGCATTTATTACAGTCTACCGGGCGATAGTGAATACCAAGCGTGCAGAGCATTTAGTACAGTCTACCGGGAAATAGTGCACCCAACATGCAGAGCGTTTAGTACAGTTTACCGGGCGATAGTGAATACCCAGCATGCAGAGCGTTTAGTACAGTTTACCGGGCAAGAGTGAATACCCAGCATGCAGAGCGTTTCGTACAGTCTACCGGGAGATAATCAATAAACAACATGCAGAGCGTTTAGTACAGTTCACCGGGCTATAGTGAATACCCAGCATGCAGTGCGTTTATTACGGTCTGCAGGGCGATATTGAATACCAGCATGCAGCGCATTTAGTACAGTCTACTGGGTGATAGTAAATGCCCAGCGCGCAGAGTCTACCGGGCGATAGTGATTACTCAGCACACACAGCGTTTAATTGAGTCTACCAGGCGACAATGAAAACCCAGCTCGTAGAGCGTTTAGCACAGTTTACCGGACGATAATGAATACCCAGCATGCAGAGCGTTTAGCACAGTTTACCGGACGATAGTGAATATCCACCTTGCTGATCATTTCGTACAGTCTAACGGGCGATAATGATTACCCAGCATGCAGAGCGTTTAGTAGAGTCCACCGAACGATAGAGAATGTTCAGCAATCAGAGCGTTTAATACAGTTTACCGGGCGATAGTGAATATCCAACATGCTGATCATTTGGTACAGTCTACGGAGAGATAGTAAATACACAGCATGCAGAACTATTGTACAGTTTACCGGCGATAGTAAATACCCAGCAGAATCCCAGAATGCAGCGCATTAGTACAGTCTATCGGGTGATAGTAAATACCCAGCACGCAGAGCGTTAAGTACAGTCTACCGGGCGATAGTGAATACAAAGCATGCAGAGCGTTTACTACAGTTTACCGGGCGATAATGAAAACCCAGCATGCACAGTCTACCGCGCGATAGTGAATACGCAGCACGCAGAGTGTTTTACTGAGTCCATCGGGCTATTGTGAATACCCAGAACGCAAAGGTTAAAGTAGAATCTACCGGGCGATGGTGAATACTCAGCAAACATAGCGTTTAGTAGAGTTTACCGGGTGATCGTGATTATCCAGCATGCAGATCATTTATCACAGTACACCGGGCGATAATGAATACCCAGCATGCTGAGCGTTTAGTACAGTCTACTGGGAGATAGTGAATACACATCATGCAGAGCGTTTAACACAGTCTACCGGGCGATAATTAATACCCAGCTTGCAGAGCGTTTAGTACAGTCTACCGGGAGATAGTGAATACACACCATGCAGAGCGTTTAACACAGTCTACCGGGCGATAATGAATACCCAGCATGCAGAGCGTTTAGTACAGTCTACCGGGAGATAGTTAATACACACCATGCAGAGCGTTTAACACAGTCTACCGGGCGATAATGAATACCCAGCATGCAGAGCATTTAGAACAGTCTACCGGGAGATAGTGAATACACACCATGCAGAGCGTTTAACACAGTCTACCGGGCGGTAGTGAATACCCAGCATGCAGAGTGTTTAGTACAGTCTACTGGGTGAAAGTGAATATCCAGCATGCTGAGCGTTTAGTACAGTCTACAGGGAGATAGTGAATACGCTCCATGCAGAGCGTTTAACACAGTCTACCGGGCGGTAGTGAATACCCAGCATGCAGAGAGTTTAGTGCAATCTGCAAGGCGATAGTGAATGCCCAGCATGCAGAGCGTTTAGCACAGTCTACCGGGTGATAGCAAATACCCAGAACGCAGATCGTTTAGTACAGTCTACCGGGCGATAGTGAATATCAAGCACGCAGAGCGTTTAGAACAGTCTACCGGGCGAAAATGAAAACCCAGCATGCAGGGCGTTTAGTACAGTCTACCGGGCGATAGTTAATACGCAGCACACAGAGCGTTTAAGTGAGTCTACCGGGCTATAGTCAATACCCAGCACGCAGAGCGTTTAGTAGAGTGTACCGGGCGATACTGAATACCCAGCAAGCAAAGCGTGTAGTACAGTGTACTGGGTGATAGTGAATACCCAGCATGCAGAGGCTTTAGTACTGTTTACGGGCGATAGTGTATCCTCAGCATGCAGACCGTTTAGTACAATCTACCGGGCGATAGTGAACGCATGTAGAGAGTTTCGTACAGTTTACCGGTCGATAATGAATTCCCAGCATGCAGAGCATTTAGTACAGTTTACCTGGCAAGAGTGAATGTCCAGCATTCACAGCATTTAGTACAGCTTACCGGGCGATTGTGAATACCCAGGACACAGAGCGTTTAGTACAGTTTACCGAGCGATAGTGAATACATAGCATGCATAGCCTTTACTACCGTCTACCGAGCAATATTGAATGCCTAGCCTGCAGGTCATTTGGTACAGTTTTCCGAGCGGTAGTGATTGCCAAGCATGCGTATCGTTTAGTAGAGTTTACTGAGCGATAGTTAATATCCAGCATGTAGAGCGTTTAGTACTGTTCACCGGGCGATAATGAATACCCAGCACGCAGAGCATTTAGTACAGTCTACCAGGCGATAATGAATACCCAGCATGCAGAGCGTTTAGTACAGTCTACCAGGCGATGGTGAATAGCCAGCATGCAGAGCATTTAGTACAGTCTACCAGGCGATAATGCCCAGCATGCAGAGCGTTTAGTACAGTCTACCAGGCGATGGTGAATAGCCAGCATGTAGAGCGTTTAGTACTGTATACCTAGCGATAGTGAATAACCAGCATGCTGCGCATTTAGTACAGTCTACCTGCCAATAATCAATACCCAACATGCAGAGCATTTAGTACAGTCTACCAGGCGATGGTGAAAAGCCAGCATGTAGAGAACTTAATACAGTCTACCAGGCGATAATAAATACCCAGCACGCAGAGCGTTTAGTACAGTCTACCATGCAATAATGAATACCCAGTATGCAGAGCGTTTAGTATAGTCCATTAGGCAATAATAAATACCCAGCATACAGAGCGTTGACTACAGTCTACCAGGCAATAGTAAATACCCAGCATGCAGAGCGTTTAGTAGTCTACCAGGCGATAATGAATACCCAGCATGCAGAGTGTTTATTCGAGTCTACCAGGCGATAGTGATTGCCCGGCATAAAGAGGAATTAGTACAGTGTACAGGGCGATAGTGATTGCCCGGCATGTAGAGGATTTTGTACAGTCTACCGGCCGATAATGAATACCCAGCATGCTGAGCGTTTAGTAGTCTTCCAGGCGATAATGAATACCCAGCATGCAGAGTGTTTAATAGAGTCTACCAGGCGATAGCGAATACCCAGCACATTGAGAGTTTAGTAGGGTCTACCCGACGATAGCGAATACTCACCATGCAGAGCATTTAGTACAGTTTACTACGTGATAGTGAATACTCAGCATCCAGTGAGTTTAATACAGTCTACCGGCTGATAGTGAATACCCAGCATGCAGAGCGTTTAGTACAGTTTACCGAGCAAGAGTGAATACCTAGCATGTAGAGCGTTTAATACACTCTACCGGGCAAGAACGAATACCCAGCATGCGGAGCGTTTGGTACAGTCAACCGGCCGATAGTGAATACCAAGCATGCAGAGTGTTTAGAACAATCTACCAAGCGATAATAAATCCTCAGCATGCAGAGTGTTACGTTTGGTCTACCGGGCGATAATGAATACCCAACATGCACAGTCTACCGTACAATAGAGAATACACAGAATACAGAACGTTTAGTACAGTTTACCGGGCGATAGTGAATAGCCAGTATCTAGAGCGATAAGTACAGTTTACCGAGCGATAGTGAATACCAAGCATGCAGAGTGTTTAGAACAGTCTACAAAGCGATAATAAATCCTCTGCATGCGGAGTATTTCGTTTGGTCTACCGGGCGATAATGAATACCCAACATGCAAAGTACAGTCTACCGTACAATAGAGAATATACAGAATACAGAACGTTTAGTACTGTCTACCGAGCGATAGTGAATACCCAGCATGCAGAACATTTAGTACAGTTTACCGGGCGATAGTGAATACCCGGCATGCAGAGCGTTTGGTACAGTCTACTGGGCGATAGTGAATACACAACATGCAGAGCATTTATTACAGTCTACCGGGCGATAGTGAATACCAAGCGTGCAGAGCATTTAGTACAGTATACCGGGAAATAGTGCACCCAACATGCAGAGCGTTTAGTACAGTTTACCGGGCGATAGTGAATACCCAGCATGCAGAGCGTTTAGTACAGTTTACCGGGCAAGAGTGAATACCCGCATTGAAGAGCGTTTCGTACAGTCTACCGGGAGATAGTCAATAAACAGCATGCGGAGCGTTTAGTACAGTTCACCGGGCTATAGTGAATACCCAGCATGCAGTGCGTTTATTACGGTCTGCAGGGCGAAAGTGAATACCAGCATGCAGCGCATTTAGTACAGTCTACCGGGTGATAGTAAATGCCCAGCGCACAGAGCGTTTAGTATTGTCTACCGGGCGATAGTGATTACGCAGCACGCACAGCGTTTAATTGAGTCTACCAGGCGACAGTGAAAACCCAGCTCGTAGAGCGTTTACACAGTTAAACGGACGCTAATGAATACCCAGCATGCTGAGCGTTTAGCACAGTTTACCGGACGCTAGTTAATATCCACCTTGCTGATCATTTCGTACAGACAAACGGGCGATAATGATTACCCAGCATGCAGAGCGTTTAGTAGAGTCTACCGAACGATAGTGAAAGTTCAGCAATCAGAGCGTTTAATACAGTTTACCGGGCGATAGTGAATATCCAAAATGCTGATCATTTGGTACAGTCTACGGAGAGGTAGTAAATACACAGCATGCAGAACTATTGTACAGTTTACCGGCGATAGTAAATACCCAGAAAATTCCACGCATGCAGCACATTAGTACAGTCTATCGAGTGATAGTAAATACCCAGTACGCAGAGCGTTAAGTACAGTCTACTGGGCGATAATGAATACAAAGCACGCAGAGCGTTTAGTACAGTTTACGGGGCGATAATGAAAACCCAGCATGCACAGGATTTAATACAGTCTACCGCGCGATAGTGAATACACAGCACGCAGAGTGTTTTACTGAGTCCACCGGGCTATTGTGAATACCCAGCACGCAAAGGATATAGTAGAATCTACCGGGCGATGGTGAATACTCAGCAAACATAGCGTTTAGTACAGTTTACCGGGTGATAGTGATTATCCAGCATGCAGATCATTTAGCACAATACACCGGGCGATAATGAATATCCAGCATGCAGAGCGTTTAGTACAGTCTACCGGGAGATAATGAATACACACCATGCAGAGCGTTTAACACAGTCTACCGGACGGATAATAAATAGCCAGCATGCAGAGCGTTTAGTACAGTCTACCGGGAGGTAGTGAATACACACCATGCAGAGCGTTCAACACAGTCTACCGGGCGGTAGTGAATACCTAGCATGCAGAGCGTTTAGTACAGTCTACTTGGTGAAAGTGAATATCCAGCATGCAGATCATTTAGCACAGTACACCGGGCGATAATGAATACCCAGCATGCAGAGCGTTCAGTACAGTCTACAGGGAGATAGTGAATACGCTCCATGCAGAGCCTTTAACACAGTCTACCGGGCGGTAGTGAATACTCAGCATGCAGAGTTTAGTGCAGTCAGCAAGGCGATAGTGAATGCCCAGCATGCAGAGCGTTTAACACAGTCTACCGGGTGATAGCAAATACCCAGAACGCCGAGCGTTTAGTACAGTCTCCCGGGCGATAGTGGATATCAAGCACGCAGAGGTTTAGAACAGTCTATCGGGTGATAATGAAAACCCAGCATGCAGAGCGTGTAGTACAGTCTACCGGGCGATAGTGAATACGCAGCATGCAGAGCATTTAAGTGAGTCTACCGGGCGATAGTCAATACCCAGCACGCAGAGCGTTTAGTAGAGTTTACCGGGCCATAGTGAATACTGAGCAATCAGAGCGTTTAGTACAGTTTTCCGGGCGATAGTGAGTACCCTGCATGCTGAGCATTTAGTACAGTTTACCGGGCGATAGTGTACATTCAGTATGCAGAATGTTTAGTACAGTTTACCGGGCAAGAGTGAATACCAAGCTTGTAGAGCGTTTAGTACAATTTACCGGGCGATTGTGAATACCTAGCGTGCAGAGCGTTTAGTAAGGTCTACCGGGTAATAGTGAATACTCAGCATGCAGAGCGTTTAGTGCAGTTTGTATTGCGATATTGAATGCTCAGCATGCAGAGTATTTAGTACAGTTTACCGGGCGAGAGGGAATACCAAGCATGCAGAGTGTTAAGTACAGTTTACCAGGCGATAGTGAATTCACAGCATATAGAGCATTTAGTATAGGTTACCGGGCGAAAGTGAAAACCCAGTTTGCAGAGCATTTAGTACAAATTAACCGGGCGATAGTCAATACCCAGCACGCAGAGCGTTTAGTAGAGTTTACCGGGCCATAGTGAATACTGAGCAATCAGAGCGTTTAGTACAGTTTTCCGGGCGATAGTGAGTACCCTGCATGCTGAGCATTTAGTACAGTTTACCGGGCGATAGTGTACATTCAGTATGCAGAATGTTTAGTACAATTTACCGGGCATGAGTGAATACCCAGTATGCAGTGAGTTTAGTAGAGTCTATCCGGCGATAGTGAATACCCAGCATGCAGAGCGTTTAGTACAAGTTACCGGGCGATAGTGATTACCCAGTATGCAGAGAATTTATTACAGTTTACCGGGCGATAGTGAATTATTTAAGTCATTAGTTTTTCTTTAAACAGTTTACACTCAAAAGCAATTTTGTAGAGTGATTGTCCAAATACTACTCTAGAAGAAACGAATCAAATTGTTTCCATTTAGAGTGAACTCTTCTGAGAAGGGATGCAGATATAATTACAGAGTTGCCTCCTATAAAAGTGTATCCACCAAGAGGTTTTACAACGGACTGGACATCCACATAGTCCGAGTACGATCTACGCTTTCCGCTAAATGAGTCGCCACATCAGAAAATGAACCTCAACAAATATAAAATCACCTTATGACATGTGCGATCAGCCTTGACTCAGATCTGCGTATTTACACAGTCTGGTCAGAGTCTACGCCAGTCGTTAACATAATGTGTCTTAGATGTTCTATTAGGAAATGACTCATCTGTGTCGCATATGTCATAAAGTTTCGATTTAGCGACTAGGGCTTAAATGTACCTTCGTACATGTGTGCCGAGCGAAGACTCGGATCAGCCTGTGAATGAATGCACACTTATCAAAATTTTCGATGGCCGCTGTTAGGATATTCAAGAAGCCAATATTTCTTCTTTATTTTTTAATGAACTGTTTATTGTTATTTTGGTCCTCTCAATTATACATGTATTTGGCACATTGATACATCATTTATTACTCCCCTTTACAACGTTGCGTAGCAATGTTTGAATAAATTCGTGCGTATCTGATCTCCCATGGCTTCTTCTGCGATGCACAATTTAGCATCCTCACAAAACACCAGGAATGGCCCTATCCGGTGACTAAAATAAAGGGGAACAGATACACTTCGAGGCAACTCTGTCAAATTTGTATTGCCCCTCCTTCTTAAAAAAGACCCCTTTTCAGAAGGGCTTAGTGTGAAGAGAAAAAACAGGAAGTCACAAAAATTGTCTCCCTTTTACAAACTCTAGTAAGTGTATCCATACCCCTTAACAGCCAGATAAGACGTAACTCTGTGGTATATTATACGACCGTATTGTGTTAAGTGTGTGTAGTTGGGAAAATAACACCCAAATAAGACGTAGCTCTATGGTATATTGTACGACTGTATTATGTGCGTGAAGTTAAGAAAATACACATGTATGCGTTATTTGGAAACATTGGTTGAGGTACCCATACTCATTTAACCGTCGTTTACGAAAGACCGGTAGTAACATTTCAACTACATTAATTCAAGGTTTCAACTTCACGAATTCACGATTTCAGCTTCACGAATTCATGATTTCAACTTCACGAATTCACGATTTCAACTTCACGAATTCAACTCTACGAATTCAACTTCACGAATTCACGAATTCAACTTCACGAATTCACGAATTCAACTTCATGAATTCACGAATTCAATTTCACGAATTCCACTTCACGAATTCAACTTCACGAATTCACGAATTCAACTTCATGAATTCACGAATTCAACTTCACGAATTCCACTTCACGAATTCAACTTCAAGAATTCACGAATTCAGCTTCAAGAATTCACGAATTCAACTTCACGAATTCAACTGTTGAATTCCTGAAGTTGAATTCGTGAAGTGGAATTCGTGAATTCGTGAAGTTGAATTCGTGAATTCGTGAAGTTGAATTCGTGAATTCGTGAAGTTGAATTCGTGAAGTGGAATTCGTGAAGTTGAATTCGTGAATTCATGAAGTTGAATTCGTGAATTCATGAAGTTGAATTCGTGAATTCGTGAAGTGGAATTCGTGAAGTTGAATTCGTGAATTCGTGAAGTTGAATTCGTGAATTCGTGAAGTTGAATTCGTGAAGTTGAATTCGTGAATTCGTGAAGTTGAAATCGTGAATTCGTGAAGTTGAATTCGTGAATTCGTGAAGCTGAAATCGTGAATTCGTGAAGTTGAAACCTTGAATTAATGTAGTTGAAATGACACCACCGGTCTTTCGTAGTCGTTTGCTATTGAAGACTGTCGACTTCGATCCCTTGCAATATCCATACAGGTAATATCTATGCTTTAACATGACAACATCTAAAATTTTGTCATGTGAAATTTTGTCGTGTTAAAACAGTTTATTCTGCAAAAAAGCACCGCTATCACAATTAATAATAGTTTATTTGTTTGCCAGCAGCCATTTCTTTAAAATGTACCCTTCTAAACAATGGGGATTTTCACTCTATTAATTGAACAGAGTGAAGAATATTTGATTATTAACATCACAAAATACGACAACGAACAGGACAAAACGTGGAAACAAAACCGGCGGCAAGGACACAGTATAGGACCGTACAGTGCGATGATCTTTTTGTCGCTGATCTGTATAGTGGATAAATCCTTGTCGTTTGTTGTGATACACAGGATGTGTTGGCGACAGATCTACTTTCTTTTATTGATTTTTGACATTTTTGATATAAACCACTCAGTAAGTGCGTTTCTTAGTATTTTTATCATAATCGGTAGTTATTTGGACGGTTAGATGCCGTTTTCTTTGCCATAAATTTTATTTGTTTTGTGCCAAATCGCTGGCGACTAAGGCTAAAATATTTCACTTGGGTTCAAAAAAATGCCTGATTTTGCCAATAAACGTTTATCAGTCATGTTTTAAGCGTTACAGAGGGTAGATTAATAATACTAGATCAGATTTACACACCATAGGTCTCTTTTAAGTAAGTGGAGGATCGCTATCGTAAGCAAGTCTGAGCATCCCCTGTCCGATACAACTGTATGGTATGTTTCACTATCACTGGATGGTTTGTCGAAAAGTAGGATGCAACGACTGTATAGTTTGTCGCTAAGCGTATTTTATAGTTGGTCAAAGGAAAGTGCAATATTTTTGTCTAGTGTCGGCTGATACACTGAATTTAGCAAAAGTAATGCAGATTTTAAGCAACAGCTATACTCCTTTATATTACCTTCAAAAAGTGTTTATAATATCAAAAAAGATTTTCATCTACGTCTTTTTGATAAGGCTGTCATGTTCTAGAGACAATGGCAGCTGCAGGTTAAGATGTAGTCGAAAACCGTTCTAGTTCGCCGGTAGGCTGAAAAGTTCATACAAAGAGTGAATTCAAATACTGGTGTTGTAACTATTCTTCCTAATAGAGAATAATACCTTTATATACGGAAAGTATGCAAGAAGCCGGAGACCATGTTTTGTTTTGAATGGTCTCGCACACTTATCACACAGGATGCTAATATGATTATCGTCAACTTAATGTGGATTCCCGTTGTCCTTCAGATGCATCTTTTCATGGCGTTTTAGATTCTGCTTGAATCTGGAGTTGTAATTGCTGATCGTGCACTCGTATCTACAATGCACGATTTCAAAACTCTCGTCGAGGACATTCATCACGTCTGAAATAAGGACGTAAACAGTGAATTGTAAGGCATTCTAGCACTGATCGCCTTTATAGCCAGTGGTAAATTGTAGTGATATATTGAGTGACAAATGACTGGGCGGAAGGGGGTGACGTGATGAGCCTCCGTTTTGTGACGTCTTTGAGATATTTTTTCTGACGTCGCTTGCTGAAGTCTTGACATTAGACTGTGTAAAGTCGTTCTGTCCACCAGATACTTTGAAAAACAGATAATTTCTTGTGTTACGGTAAGAAAAATGGGCGGGATTTATTCTAATAATGGCGGAGACTTTGGAGAATCTCTAGGGATTTTTTTTTCTCGATTTCTAATTTGTTAGAATCGAAGTAGATCAGCTATAGTACGTGATTTGTTGAGCAGTATATCACAGTTGTCGGTCAGTCGTAAGAAGATAAATCACTCGCGCTACGTGCTCATAATTTGATCTACTTTAAAACTGACCTCCAAACAGTGATATATTACTCAACAAATTACTGTCATAGCTGATCTGTTTCTTAAATAAGTATACATGGTAGCATATTTATATTGGTAAAATCCCTTTCTATAAGTGAATGCAACCATATCAAAAACTTGCAATTAACAAGCACAAGAAACAGCAAGCGGAGAAACCGGTGTAGATCCTGATAGCTGCGTGAACAGGTCAGCGTGTATATATGTTCGTGCATATGTGTGTGACAAACTGTTGAGAGTTCAAAACACGAACCATGCGTGCTATCTATAATTACTGAAGTAAATAAAAGAAAAGAGAGAAATCGGTATGACTGGGATGTGAACCACACCCCTGGCAGCTAAATATAAGGGCTTGGGTCTTGAATAAAATTGATGCAAATTGTATCCAAATGCATATGGAGAAAGCAGCGTAGAAAAATTTCAAGGCATAAGTTAGAAGTCAATAATTATAATGACCTGATAACAGGTTACTAGTACTAATGGGTCCACGGGACGCTACGACACACTATACACTTAAATGGACACACATCATACAAAACTGAGATCAGGTTTTACAACACACAATACAGACATTGTTCTGACCCCTCTGTCAGTTTTTATCAAATTAATTGATGCTACTGTTACATGAAAGCCCGCACATTCACTGAATCTTTAGCTTAAATGTTCGAGGCAGAATTAGATTGGAAACTCAGTCGTATTACACAAAAATGATTGCATGTTCTTGAAACAAGTAACAGCGCACGTTGTTAAATCGAAAGTAGATCAGTGATTTTCTAAAAACTCTGGCAAAAATAAAGCATGCCATAACAATTTTTATAAAATCAAAGTGGCATATCTGAAGCAACGGTATTAATGCATATCAAAGTATAATTATTTAGCTGAAACTTTTAGCAACAACTGTTTTTAAAACACAAAAATAAACAGTGCCAAAACTTACCCGACATAGCGACAAAGATTTTTTCACTATACAGATCAGCGACAAAAGGTCATCGCACTGTACGGTCCTATTGTGTGAAGGAGCCACAAGGCCATAGAAAGAACAAACAACACGAGAACCACCGCCTTTTAACGGCCACTAGTAGAACCTACCGGGGCTTTAAACCAATTGTACTGGTGGCAGATCTTCACTCTTGTTTCAAACATTGTACTGGTTCTTTGACACGCATTGAAACCCACACAGTAAAACATCACAGAAAACAAAAATATGTAAAAACAAATATGTTGAATGCAAAATGCTGATAGAAAGCACTAATAAACTGGAATGCATACAAAGGCAAACTACTTGCTAAATACGCCCTACTATTGTAGACTCCTACATGTCACGGTTTTCACTATGTATTAAAGGGAAATATGAGATATTAATATCATTTAGCCTGTTAAAATAATGCTTGGCGACTATACATTCGAATAGCTTTCGGGGTATTTCCACTTTATCTCTGTAACACCATTGACGTCGGGCACTAAATTATATAATACAGTTGACTTTACAACACTCTGAACTGTGATTTCGAGAGAGTTAACTATTATGTAATAAAGTATTCCGTTGGTATACATTGTGATTTAAACGACATCTTCGAAAACGACTTTTCGTAGCAGAGTAGAGGTGTACACCAAAAAGCAAAGATCGTGTTCCTAGGACTTCACTGTCATCATTATGTTTTTTGTGAATAATTCCTGCGCAACTCAGTTTGCGTTACCAATATTTACCCTAAGTATTCGGAGAGACACGTTTGAGCAAACCCGGATCAGACGCCACAGAATTCGGCGTCTAATCCGGATATTTACCATTTGCCACTTACCCAACAATTTTAAGACATATCAACGGTCAAATATACGTACACTTGTTCATATATTAGAACGAGTATGGTAAATAACTAAGATGTCAGAATATTTAGGGTAAACTGTCTTTGTATTCAGGGAAAGGTGTGGAGCCAATGTCCCTCCAGTGCGACTACGCCATGGGGTATTATCAGGTTGGTGAGGTGTTTAACACCCTAGACGGCTGTAACAAGTGTTTATGCACAGAACAGGGCATGCAATGCACAGCCAGAGCGTGTTCACCAAACGGATTTTGTAAGTACACGAAATATAGTTACTAAACATCTATAGAGACGAACATGAACACCGTATTTTTTAAGGTATCGAGTCATCGCAAACTTAATTTTTGGCTTATCCTAAAGGTGCATACTCAGAGGATACTACGCATTCTTTTTAAGCGAGTATTAAATATAGACCTTGCAAATCTTCCAAATGCGACCGTGCTTATTTATTTAGTTAGTTAGTTAGTTAGTTAGTTAGTTAGTTAGTTAGTTTAGTTTAGTTCATATGCATTTTATTTTATCATTTATTTATTTATTTTATTTTATTTATTTTAATTTCGTTTGTTTTATCGTACAATTTACTTGAACGTCAGATAGATCAGTATAGCAGACAATTCATGCTTTATATTTTTCGAAAAAAAATATACAGACAATTCACATGATACGGCAAGCCATATTTTCTCAAAACAGAGAAAAATATCATCTGCTATATTTTTGTTGATGCTTTGAGCAACCGAAGACATGGGGACGTTATACGGACATCATGGCGTCAACATAAATAGATTTTAAAAGGAATCTTAAACAAAAATCTAAAAGATTGCCTACGAAAACAAAGAACGCACTAATGAATGAAGATCGGAGATTTAGTTTTATCAACCCCAGCACCGGCTTAAGCGGTTTTAGATTTTCAAAATAACCAGAATGGGCTCAGTGATCCCAAAAGTCTGTAAATAACCTGCACTATGATGAAGTACGGGGTGACGTTTTACGGCCACCACACGTCACCTAACACCAGCTGCAGTGAAGTAAAATAAAAATAGAAAACCCTCTCTTGAGAGTGTGTAATACAGAATCGCGTGCGTGCGCGCGTGTGTAAGGGTTGTGTGTTGTAAGAACGTATTTCATGCTGGCTCCTCTGTTCAGTCATATCACTATGTAAATTGTATTAAGCACACAACGTAAAAAAATCGGTCTAGAAACAATTGTTACAGATTAATTCCTGATATGTTTCTGTAACATCCAAACAAGTAGAGGAAAAAATGTAAGAGAAAAGTCCAGGGAGTGCCAGGAAAACTATAATCAGATATGAACATTTTCTTTCAGCAAACGGAACCACAAAGCCATTTTACGGATGGTGTCTGTACAACAATCTATGGTACACGCATGCCGACCACTGGTTGGCCAGAGATCAGTGTAACACGTGCTACTGTTATCTACCCGGGAATTTTCAAGGACAATATGTGTGCACAAAAAGTATTTGCAGATATCAGTCATCACAAGCTGTTATAACAGGATGAAACAATAAATGGCTGGTACAAATGTATGAAGGTCTTATAGCATTTACCGACAACAAACTTCCAAATGAGCCGCACAAATGAGGTATTTACGCATGCGCGACGAACAGTGCATGCCCTGTTCAGTCTGAACGTTGCATTTTCTTGCCACTTACAAAATCGCTATCGCAAACAGGCTTAAGCAGACTACGTGGATGAGATGAAAAATTTGAACCGTGACCGTTCGCGTGTTAAACGAACCGTTTCGATAGACTATCATCGTGTTGTTTTGTTTTCTTTTTGTTTTGTTTTTTTTATTTTGTTTTTTCACAATTTAATTCTGAAGTACTTTTGCGGAACACAATACATGACATACAGCTAACCTTTCAGGGAACTAAATACACGTTGTAGATTTTCAGCCATGATACAAGGGAACAACGTTTGAGGCTTCCGGTCTGTTTTCTTGCACGATAAAAAAAAATAAGTACTGGGATACCCAGGAAAGGCCACACTCACGTACAGAAACGCAAAACTTTTGGAGAGGAGATAATAAAGATAGAAATTTGATGCAATAAATATCTCAGTCACGCCAAGGAATCAGTTCTAGAATATGCAGAAATAAATGCACACGTTGATTATTTCCTCAGCCTTCAAGAACTACAAACGACCAAACCAGATTTCAAAGAATCTCAGAAATAGACAAAGCCTCTGAAAGAGACAGTTTACAAATAGCACAAGTACTATTTAAGTGACGAAATGTAACCAGACCTTTGAAAAGCAATAACGATTCATGTAAATACGAGATAAGTATCCAAATCCTTTCTGACCATAATTGGTGTCAACTAGTTGATAACTGATGTGGTTTTGAGCTGTTGTACACATATGATATAAAGGTCATTATTGGCGTTTGTAGAAAATAATACCCTCGCCGTATCTACGTAAAACATCAAATGAGCCGCAACGTCAGAAAACGTACCTCCCGGAATAGGCTAACTAGTCACAAAGGACTAGAAAATATAAACTACACTATAGTTAAGTTCGTTTAACGTCCATTTGACTGACTGCCTAGGGATGTATCTAAATAGTGCTGGCAAACAGTACAAGGCCAAAACTGTTCTAGATCTAACACTGTTTGCCTTCCAGCATGCAACCTGTCGCATAACACCTACACTATTTTCTCTCCTTTTATATCGACTAATAACCTGTTTCGAATTGCTCTGAAAATCAGACTTGCCAACAACAAATCTCCTTAGTTTATAAATTAAATAAAGACTGAAACACAAGCCTTTGGGAGAGGATATAGTAAAGATAGAATTTTTATGCAACAAATATCTGGAGCCAAAGAATCAAATTCAGAATACGCAAAAATAAATGCAGACTTTGAATACTTCCTCAGCCTTCAAGTTGCATGTCAGTTAGCGTATTTAGTGTATACATGGTAAATGTTTGGTTGCACCATGTAGGCGATCAGAAATTATTTCGCAACCTTTTACAGCCTTCTTTATATGGTCTGGGCCGGAACTGTTTATAGACATAAACAGTTCCGGCCCAGACCATATAAAGTCCATCGGGATTCAACTGATGATTTTCTTTTGCCAGTATTCCAGTCGTGTTGTTTGACACCCATAGCTCTCCAGGTGTCTTCTTTGCTTCATTATAGACTTTATCTGTGATTTATTTATTACCTGTAATGATTCATGGTCGAGTTGAAGACCTCAACGCGGACCGAACAAATGTTTGTTTTACCACAATTGAAGCTTAGTGCAAGGGGTTGGGATCCCGTAAAGCTAATTTAAGCCCCCATCCCAACTACCAGTAACTTATGACTGACCATTCCAAGGTGGTACTTTCATTTTCATATTTTTTGTTGAAGAATCTGTAGGTTTTCACTTACAAATGATTTTCTTTTAACAATTATGTAAGCTAAACATATATTCAGTTAAGTTTGGGTAACAGAGTTGTCACCTTTTTCGGAAAGGGCTGACAACTCTGCTTGTCATCTGTGACTGTTTTATTGTATTTGGCTGTCTTTCCCTTTGATGTTGTGAACTCGATGTGGATCTGATTGTATCAGTTCCTGAGTTCACTTATTTACTTTTTATTTGTATCAAACGACATCTCGTATTTGGGCCAGGGCACACGATTTCCTACAAGATCAAAATTTTGTCTGCCAAGCAATGACTCAGATCAGCCTGCGCAAATAGTCTAATCAGAACAACTGCTTTGTGCTCTGCTGATAACCAAACGTCCGTGCTATCTTCAGACGAACGACAGAGAATCTGTTTAGAATGTGTGGATGCACAGTCTGCTCTGAGTCTTCGCTGTGTGCCCAAGCAATCTTGTTGGAAATGCGCCGGCTCATTTTGTTTTCTTTTGCAAATTACGAAAACACGCCTATTCAAATATAATGAAATTTTCATCACCGAAACCTGAAAGTTTTCAGAAAAAAAATGATATTCATATTTCTTCTCAAAACATAATTATATTGTAGTTAGTCATTAGAACGGCCTCGCCAAGGCGGTTCAAATGAGTACCCACAATCTATGTTTTGAGCAGAAATAAGAAAAATAATGCATACTCCTGAAAACCCAAGTTTTATTATATAAAAGTGGAGTTTAAGAGGGTCAAAATCATGTAGGTATGATGTAAGATAATAGATAATATTATTTTCGAGACATTCCTTGTGTTTCATCAACAATAATTTCCTACCTACTTTTGCATAATATGTCATCCAACTTTGTAGGCTTACGTGACACGGGACAGGGATCCCGCATTCCAGGAAATTCGGGATATTGTTGCACAGCCGCGGAGTCTTAGTTAGCAGGCAAGTGATTTAAATCGCCGCTGTTGTAGAAAGTCACGTTCTCAGATGTCTTGTTAATGGGCTGATAGGTGGCATTTCCAAACTTCTTTTTCACAACATTAAATGTTACGTTTCTGTTAGAGTTGGTTATAGCGAGCTTGCCGTCGCATGTAGCCGAAGGCCTGCACGAGCAAGCTCTATGGTACAGCACACGTAATATGAAATTCAACGAGAAGCTTACATTACATGCTTAAGACACATTGTTTTCAATGAATTTCTAATGTATTTAACAATTTGTTTTTGCTGTCAAAAGAAAATGGAAGTACAAATACATTAGCCGAGTCTTACTATGTGGATCTGAAAAAAAAAGAAGAAAACCGATATCCTTTAAATTCGCTTACCAAGGAAGAAAAGTTATGGGTACGTTTCGTTGCCTTCAAAACAAACCGGAAATAAACATGTTGTTTGCAGTTTGTCGGGTTCTCAGTTAATGTGGCAGATCTGTTTGTATTTGCCAGGACCAAATTGGAAAATCCAGTACCAAAATCCGGTACCAAAATCTTAACGGTATAGCTTGGGACTTATACTATAGATGCAACTGCTTATATATTATCCAATTGTACTGTAACTGCAAACTATGTTTTTTCAAAGCATAGTGCATTGCGAGCTCGCCTATAGGCATTGCCTATGTTCATATTAAAAACATAGTTTGTGAGTTTGTACATAACTCTTATAAATATTAACGAAAAGACAACAATAAAAGCAAATATTCACACGAAATTTATCTTGTTCACTAACATATCTGTCTGGCTTGCTAGTTTGAGTGAAACAACGAATACTCTACTCAGACTGTCTGGATATGCGGGCTGGTCTGAATCTTCACTGTACACACATGTCCGAATATACATTATCTCATCACTTAGCTTATGTGTTGAGTACGGCACAATGCCAATACGAAATTCTCTGAAATAAAATAAATAATAGGTCTCACTAGGAGAAACAAGAGGGCCAAGATGCCCCTAAATCTCTCACCTGATTACCAGATAAATTGGCCTTTCGGTTCAGGAGAAGAAGTGCAAACTAGATTTCCAAGAGACAGATCCCATGGCGGCCATCTTGGATTTCTGATCGGAACGTTTTTTGCTCTTTTTTTATCTACAAGTCACCCTAAAGCTTCCTACCAAAGTCAATATGCCTTTCGGTTCTGCAGAGGAAGCGAAAAATAGATTTTCAAGATGGCAGCCGTGGTGGCCATCTTGGATTTCCGATCAGAAATATTTTAACTATTTTGATCTACTCGTCAGCCCGATGCCTCCTATCAAGATCCAAGACAATCGGCCTTTTGTTTCAGGAGAAGAAGCTAAAAATATATTTCAAGATGGCGGCCATAGCGGCCATCTTGGATTTCCATCGGAACAATTTTAGCTATTTTTTATTTACAAGTCGCCCCGATGCTTTCTACCAAGATTCATGTCAATTGGCCTTTCGTTCCAGGAGAAGAAGCGAAAAATAGATTTTCAAGATGGTGGCCATGGCGGCCATCTTGGAATTCAAATCAAAACGACTTTAGCTATTTTTGCTCTACAAGACACCCCGATGTTTCCTACCAAGTTTAAAGTCAATTGGCCTTTCGGTTCAGGTGAAGAAGCGAAAAACAGATTTTCAAGATAACAGCCATGGCGGCCATCTTGATTTCCGATCAGAACGATTTTTGCTATTTTGATCTACATGTAACCCTGATGCTTCCTACCAAGATCCATGTCGACTAACCTTTTGGTTTAGGAGAAAAAGCGAAAAATAGATTTTCAAGATGGCGGCCACGGCGGCCCTCTTGGATTTCCGATAGGAACTATTTTAGCAATTAAGTTAAAAATAGATTTTCAAGATGCCGGTCATGGCGGCCATCTTGGATTTCCAATCGGAACAATTTTAGCTATTTTTCATGTACAAGTCACCCCGATGCTTACAACAAAGTCAAATCCATTGGCTTTTCGGATCAGGAGTAGAAGCCAAAAATAGATTTTCTAGATGGCGGCTATCTTGGAATTCCGATCGAAACAGATTTTGCTATTTTTCATCTATAAGTCACCCCGATGCTTTCTACCAAGTTTGAAGCGAATTGGCCTTTCAGTTCAGGAGAAGAAGTGAAAAATAGATTTTGAAGATGGGGCCATGGCGGCCATCTAGGATTTTTAATCGGAACGAGTTTAAATAATTTTGATCTACAAGTCAACCTGGTCACTCTGATGCTTCCTACCAATTTCAAGTCGATTAGCCTTTTGGTTCAGGAGAAGAAGCGAAAAATAGATTTTCTAGATAGCCGCAACGGCGGCCATCTTGGATTTCCGATCGGAACTATTTTAGCTTGTTTTGATCTACAAGTCACCCCAATGCTTTCTACCAAGTTTCAAATCAATTGGCCCTTTTCTGTTCAGGAGAAGAAGCGAAAAAAAGATTTTCAAGATGACGAAACGGCTGCCATCTTGAATTTCCGATCGGAACTATTTTAGCTTTTTTTCTTATCTACAAGTCACCCTGATGCTTCCTACTATGTTTCAAGTCGATTGGCCCTTCGGTTCAGGAAAAGATGCAAAATTAGGTTTTCAAAGCGATCATCTTGGATTGCTGATAGGAACGATTTTAGTTATTTTTTATCTACAAGTCACCACAATGCTTCGTACCAAGTTTCAAGTCAATTATCCTTTTGGTTCAGGGGAAGAAGCGAAAAACAGATTTTCAATATGGCCGCCATTAAACACAACCAAAGTACTGGAAGAACTGAGAGAAGGGCAATTAGCTGAGAATTCTTTTTACTTGGCAGTGCTTTTGCAAAGGAGCCAATTTTTAGCTCGGCTGTTTCGAAGAAAACGACGAGGTATTGTCATAGCTCTGGCGTCCTCTGCGTCTGCGTCGTCGTCGTCGTGCAAAAAAGTTGGACATTTTGTAATATCTCTGTCATTACTGAAGATATTTACTTGAAACTCGGACTAGTTGTTCATTATGAAAAGGAGAACTCATACCAATAAGGGAGGTAACCCTCAAAATATTTTTGGCACAGTTATGCCCCTTTATCGACTTAGAATTTTTGTTGAAAAATGGTTTCACTGCGATTTCTCAAGAACTGATGGATGAATTCTAATCATGTTTGGTATTTAGCATAATTGGGAGGGTCTCCATTGCAGAAAGGAATTCGGTGACCTTGACCTAATTTTCAAGGTCACCACGGAACTTTGATCATTCAGAAAATGGGTTTCACGGCTATATCTCCAGAACCACTGGATAGATTCTGGTCATGTTTGGTATTTAGCATAATTAAGAGGGTCTCCATTGCAGAAAGGAATTTGGTGACCTGGACCTAATTTTTAAGGTCAAATTGCAGCCGAGCGTTGGCACCCGCATGCGGTGCTCTTGTTGAAAATTGATTTCGTATCAAACGGTCTCCGGAAAGATGGCATTTGATGCCGATAGGCAAGTTCTTTCAGTTCTAGTGATTACTGCTGAATTCCTGCTTTTTTCTGCAAAGCGTCTGTTTTTACTGAGGGAACTAAACCACATCGAGGATGTAGAGACTGTGTTACAAATAGTTTCCCTTATTAGCTGTGAGGATGTACTACTTCTGGTTTTACCTCCCTGTAAATGAATTAATTTCCATCAATTAATCTGACTGATGTTTTCAATCATCCATCGCAGAACATTGCACAACTTGTTTTACCGTGAAATCTTCAGTTCCACATTTTTTAAAAGATAGCCTTCCTAACAAGAATGTACCACAATTTTGCGATGTTAGATAACAAACACTCACAGATCCATTTTGAATTCAAGTAGTGTCAGAGTTGTTTTATTTGTTGTAAGCTGTACAAAAATTCCTGTAGATTAAGCAAACAGTAACTACCCTGATCAGACGCCGCACTAATTCTGCGGCGTCCGATATGGGTTTACACTGTTTGCCAATCCCAAAAGTACTTAATTTGGACGCAAACAAAGGTAACTCTGATCAGACTTGGCGTTCTTATCTGAGACTATACCGTTTGCAAATATCCGCAAAATGCCTTTGGACAGACCTATTTTAAATTTAGGTGGGGTGTCAGTTTTGTTTTGTTTGATGTAAGAGTTTGTAAAACAAAATCCTGCTTTGTAAATGAACAGTAACGCTGCGTTCTGCGCGTCTGATCAGGGACTACACTGTTTGCCAAAGTCCCAAAAATTCCTTTGGACAGATCCATTGGACAAAATTATTTGAAAGTTAAGAGGTGTCAAGTTTGTTTTATTTGTTGTAAGTTTACAAAAGTTCCTGTACTTTGGCAAGTGTTAACCCTTAACAGACGGGCCGTTCTGCGGCTCTCGAATCTGGATCTGCACAACTGAGATGGGGTTGCCCATTCCCACAAGAAGAAACTGCGTGACCCTAATTAACTTCACGTGGCACAGTGACGAGAATCAGTTTTATGAGAAAAACGATCTTATTATCATGTTCATTTTTATTGGTTTGTTAGGATCAAGTTTAATTGTACAGACAGTGCGAACAGATTACCTATCGTCACCTTCATAAAAGTAAAACACTGAGATGACATGACGGCTTGTTTATCACATTATCCATTCTCATTGAAAATAACTCAATAATTGACACGTATATTTCACTCATCAGTGCGCACGTGACATTTTATCAGGTAAATTAAACAGGTGTTAACATGTACGTAATGTATTTCCACGCGTTGACCAATGTTCCATTGTCGAAGGTATAAGTATTGATTTCAGAAGCAAACTGAAGCCATTTTAAATTTGAATAAATCTAAAATGATTATTATGATTCTTTTGGCAATGTACAATACGGATAAATTCTCGCAACTATAAAATAAATTTGATAGCGTAAGATTACTAGAATAGAGATACCTAAAGCGGTCTCCAAGATCGAGTCGAAGACATAACTATAGACGGGGTTAACAGCCCGCCTAACAATACAATGAACAGAACAAATGCGAAAAAAGCTCCGCAGCGAGTATTCACTTGACGACACAAAATAACAAACAGCATTTGAACCACCGCCTTTGACAGTCACTTGGATACTCTGAACACCAACTTATACCAGATATTCGAAGGGCAGTAATGGCAACAGTTGTCATTTCGGAACTGTGATAACTTGCAGAGGAATATCGCTCATTACGCAGGTGCATTACATTTGTAAGAAAACTATTAACAATAAAGCGACATTCTTATAAAATACTCTGCAACTCAGAGTGGAGGCATATTCTTTCCTTTAAGAGTAGCCCCTGTTTTTGGACTTATTTTTTTTCCCCCAAGTTTTTTTCTTGGGAGTGCGTAAAAACAATTCCGTTCTGGCTACACCACTGACTTGGCATAGATTGGTGTTCAGAGTGGCCAAGTGAAATAACCCATACCCCCAGATAACAAAGGTAGTTGTTTATATTCAAATATTGTTTTAGTATTTCTCCTTGAAAAATATATGTTTAGCCACTCTATGTAATATTTCAAATTTAATTTTCAAACAAAAGTATCACGACAACCTGTTGTCTCCTAAAAATACACTCTAACAGGGAAATGTCCACTAATCTTCCAAAATCCGAGGTCAACACAATATCTTTATCCTGATGATATACCAATGCATTACACAGTGAAATTAGCAAACCCTGACATTTTTATACACAATGCATGTATGTTTACCAAAGAATTGATAAGTACTAGGAAAATTTATATACAAAGTAATATTATTTCATTATGAGTTTCCTTGCATTAAACATGGTGACGTCTTAAATGCCGTTTTTTGCCCGCGGTAAGTGGATTCGCGTAATGAAATGTAAAAATAGTTATCATTAATCAAATCATATAATTTCAAGGGAAATGTATGAAAAGAAGAAGAAGAAGAAGAAGAAGAAGAAGAGGAAGAAGAAGAATCGAGTAAATCCTAGTATTTCACTCACGAGAAAATATTTTGATTGTACGCTAGCCTGTGAGAATATAGAATTTAGACATCTACAAGTATTCCACGTAGAGAAATTATTTGATTGTACGCTACCTTGTGAGAATAAAGAATTTAAACATCTACAAGTATTCCATGTAGAGAAATTATTTGATTGTACGCTAGCATGTGAGAATAAAGAGCTTAAACACCTACAAGTATTCCACGTAGAGATTTTATTTGATTGTACCCTAGCCTGCAGGAATAAAGAATTTAATCATCTACAAGTATTCTACGTAGTGAAATTATTTGATTGTACGGTACACTAGCCTGCGAGAATAAAGAATTTAAACATCTACAGGAATTTAACGTAGAGAAATTATTTGAATGTACACTAGCCTGTGAGAATGAAAATTGTCAAAAAGCAGTGCTTATTCGATACACCCCCTGCAAGCACTGGGTGCACAAGAAATGCAGTGGGCTCAAGCGCTTGTAAAAGGACCCTGACTACAGATGTACACGGTGCCAGGGAACTGCACGCCCCTTGGACGGCAGACCACAGAAGAAAGTCCAGGTCGGACCTGACAAGCTGGAGGTGGTAGCTTCCTTTTCCTACCTGGGAGACGTGCTCTCAGCAGCAGGTGGCTGTGCACTTCCAACCACAACACGTGTGAAAACCGCCTGGAAGAAGTTCAAGGAGCTGCTACCAGTTCTCTCTTCACGGAGCTGCTACCAGTTCTCTCTTCACGCCACCTCTCTTTCAAGACACGTGGCCGCGTGTACAGCTCTTGTGGACATGTGGAACGCTCCAATGGTGCAGTCAAGACAGCCTTTCACATACAGGTTGAGGCAAAGCGTGGACCTGGGAGGCCCAAGATGACATGGAAGCAGCTGACAGAGACGGATAACAGAGAGTGGAAGCTCTCGGCTATCAACCCTCATGATAGACATACCTGGAGACCTGGAGATAGTGTGTACACAGACTTTTTTTTTTTAGTCTTTAAAACGTAGTGACCTTGAAAATGAAGTCAAGTCACAAAAATTTAATCACTTTCTTTTCCATGTCCTAACAATGTATCGGTGCTAGTTTATTAAAATTCCAGCAAAGGTTCAAGATACAGTGTGCACACAAGCTTTTTTCTATCAAAATTTGTGCAACAAGGCTACCTTTTTGCGTATTTATAATGAAGTGGCCTTGAAAGTAAGATCAAGGTCACCAAAATCTAATTAATTCTTTCCCCCATCATTAGGATGTATCTGTGCTAGTTTTGTCAAATTCCAGCCATTAGTTAAAGAGATAATATGCACACAAACATTTTACTGCATTAACAAGGCTCATTTTTTGAGCATTTATAATGTGGTGATCTTGAAAATAAGGTCAAGGTCACCAACATCTTTTCCCCATCCTTATGATGTATCTGTGCTAGTTTGGTCAAATTCCAGCCATTGGTTAAAGAGATAGTGTGCACACAAACTTTTTACTGCATTAACAAGGTTCACTTTTAAGGTATTTATCGTAGTGACCTTGAAAATAAGGTCAATGTCACCAAAATCTAATCACTTCTTTCCCCCGTCCTGATAATGTATCTGTGCTAGTTTGGTCAAATTCCACCATTCGTTAAAGAGATAGTGTGCACACAAACTTTTAACTGCACTAAGAAAAAAATACAAAGGACAATAACTCCAAGAAAATTGGTCCCTAACCCTTACTTTCTCTTATGTAGGTACACTTTATTGATATCAATCTGTCTGCAGAAATTGATGAATATCCATCGCTGCATTTTCAAGATATTAGGGAAAAACCAGCGTCGCGGACGGACACACTGACGGACAACGTGAAAACAGTATTCCCCTACAAAGTTTTCGGGGGTTATAATAAAGAATTTAAACATCTATAGGTATTCCACGTAGAGAAATTATTTGATTGTACACTAGCCTGTGAGAATAAAGAATTTAAATATCTACAAGTATTCCACGTGGAGAAATCATTTGATTGTACGCTAGCCTGTGAGAATAAAGAATTTAAATATCTACAAGTATTCCACGTAGAGAAATCATTTGATTGTACACAAGCCTGTGAGAATAAAGAATTTAAATATCTACAAGTATTCCACGTGGAGAAATCATTTGATTGTACGCTAGCCTGTGAGTATAAAGAATTCAAATATCTACAAGTATTCCACGTAGAGAAATCATTTGATTGTACGCTAGCTTGTGAGAATAAAGAATTTAAATACATGTATCTACAAGTATTCAACGTAGAGAAATCATTTGATTGTACGTTAGCCTGAGAGAATATATAAAATTTAAATATCTACAACTATTCCACGTAGAGAAATCATTTGAGCCGTAACGTCAGAAAACGTACCTTCGCACATGTGCGCCCAGTGAAGACTCAAAACAGCCTGTGTATCGAATAAGCGCAGTCTTCTTTGTCCATTTGAAGAAACTTTGCATCCTTGGCTATCCAAAGTGCGGCCAGTGAAGATTCTGATCGCGCTGGCTGATCTGAATCTTCTCTGGGCACGCATGCCCGAAGGTGCGTTTTCTAACATTGTGGATCATTTATTCACCGATATCAGAAGTCAGCGACAAATTACAATTTCAGGGTGTAGTTTTCTTAATAACAAACCTTTTCATAATTGCAGAGAACGCCATTGAGTACCAATAACAGTTGATTTCAGGCTATGGGATTTTCTTCATAATAAACCTTTACATAATTGCAAAGAAGTAATAAAATATAAAGTATAAAAGAAAATCTGTTACTGTTAATCTGTTTAAGTCTTTATTATTTCATACCGATATAAGAATTATTTATCGATGACAAATTGGTTGTCCTACTTACTTGGAACGAATTTGCTCACAAGGCATCTCATCAGAGTCTTTACTGTTTTCCATTCCGACTAGACACTAGAAAAGTTAGTAAAACAGATTAGTTCAAATTTTAAAATAAGTATGTATGGTGTCATTGTGTTCATTGTGTGGTTAAGAAGAATCGATACAATATCAGAGGCGCCAAATCCTGGTAAAACTGGTTTACCTCCATTCTGATCTGAACCTTCACTAGGCACAAATTTGGATAGCCAATGATGCAAAATTTCTTCATGTGGGCAACGGAGACTCTGATCAGAAAGCGCGGATGCGCAGGTAGATTTTAGTTTTTGTTTGGCGCACATGCCTGTTTTCTGACGTTGTGGCTCATATCGAAGTACACCCTCTGCCACCTGTATTGTTCAGTTTGAATCAATGCATAATAACGAAGATAGTTGTTAGAAAGCAATGTTTTCTATACGGGGACATGAAAGACCCACAAGAGTTAAAGCACACAAAATAAGAGCCAGGTCATAAGAAATGGTATCTTGGAGCATATCCGAACAGCAAAACTCCAGACCAGCAAGCAAGCCGGACAATCAGATAATGGCATTTGCTGTATGACATATTTAACTTTTTTTTTACTTATTTTTTTTTCCGTATCTCTCCATTCACAGTGTAACAGTCTGACAAGAACAGAACACTGTGCGACAAAGTTTTACCATGTAGCATCTGCGAAGAATAGATGCACAAGGGTGTTCTGATTCGCTGATTGTGTAAGGGTTTGTGTGGTTTCTTCACGAAGCAATCCAAAATCTCATGGTGATATATCTGGCAGCTCCGAATTGTGGTTACGTTTATAGATATCAGCATAATAACGTGCTCGTTTTACGTTCTGTGTGAATGATTCAGTGGTTGAAGGATTGATGACTTTCCAAACTTTGATGGCCACATTAACTGTCGTATTCTGTACACGTTGTCACTTTGGGGATATCCATAACATGCCGACATAGATCTTGGTGTCTCCTTCATCACATAGTTAAATACAAGCCTAAAGTTCACCTAATTTGTGAAGTGTATAGCCTTACTGCTTTCGTCTTTACGATTCCATACTACCATGCTACAGCGGGAGACAGCATGTGCAGAAATCAATAAAAATCAACTGCGGAGTACTAGTCAAGACTTAGGAGCCGCGTTGCGTCGAATCCGTCTTTCAGTGCGCATGACCAGCCCCTTAGCACGGCTTTGGCTGCAATTTCACGTCATCCTACCCTTCGGGGGTGTGGGTGGGGGGGGGAGGTAACTTCCTATATATGGCATAGTATGGATGTGCGTGCCGAATAGCCCCTTTTTCAGCGCTGCCAGGTATATGATTGACCCCCTTTTTGAACAAAAAGTATATGAATGGCCCGATTTTTCTAGATTCCTATGGGAAAGGCCCCATTTTTCTGACATCCTTATATATGTACATATTTTTTGTTCAGAGATTTTCCGAGGCTGCTTATCCGCTTGGTATTACATGAATTGACTGTGATATTTGTGTAACAACCAGCAAAAAATGGGTATAAAAAATTAAAGAGCAGTATATGAATAGGTCAGCATTTTGGATGATCAAGTATATGAATGGGTCCGTTTTTTCAAAGGCCAGGAAAGGCTCGCTCACCCATACCAAATTACCCCTAAGTTGCAGCATGTTAGCCATCTGGCGATGGGGGCGTTACCTAGAAACAGCCAGTTACATTCGTTACCCCCTACAAAAAATGTAATACCACAGGAAACTATTAGATCTATGAGAATCGTAGCAAAAGCAATTATATGTTTCAACTAAATATAAGAAGTTGTAGCTGAGCCAATTACCTACAAAATGAGATGTTCTTGTTGGCCTTACATGGCGTTACCTATGTTACATTTTCTACTGAAACCTTTACAAATGAGTATTTTAGCTCAAATAGTTATTTTTCTTGGATTGTGCATTGCCCATATGTCCACAACTTTGTAATATATGAAAAGGGACTAAAATACTCTTTCCAAGGCTGCAATGATTATTTCGCTAGCTTTCATACTTCGTTAGTTATTGGTTGTTAAGCAAAGTCAACCCGCTGTGAAATGTAATATTGAAAAAAAAATCATTACATATTATCACATCAAATGTTGCCTAGAAGTTGTACAATTCAAGTGAATTCTTATTATAGTATTATATCTGAGTAATATAAGATATATAGGCGCATTAAAACCTGTTTCTGCCAAGTCATACTGCCCATGGTAACGTAAGTAATACATAAATATCTACATACTGTGGACTTTGGTGGTTTTCTGTATGTTATTCTGCACCAATATTTAGTGTCTCTGTCTTTTTTTATCATTTAGAAGTTTTTGTAAGCATATCCAAAAGTGCAGATGCCGCTATTTTTTGTCAGTTACATACATTCAATACTGATAACTGTAACTTTGCTATCTGCATCAAGACCACTTTTGCAGAAAATAATGAATACTGTCCAGAAGTTGTATGTATGGCAAATGCTTATAATTTCTGTATGGTTAAATAAAATATCCACAGATTAATCATATGTCAGACCCATACATGACTTTGCCTAATAATTTATCAGTGGTAACATATGTAACACATAAATGCCTTAATTTTAAGGAGTTGTTGCCTCTGCAAAAGTCTTTACCTATGCTTTTATCTCTTGAATCGCTACTCAGTTTAGAATATTATTGTTTCAGAATAAAAGGATAAAAATGAAACTTTTGCCTTTTTTTATTCTGGTACATCTTCAGGCGTGTTACGTAGATATTTCATTATCTGAAGTCTAGCTTACCAGTACATCAACTCAAGAATTTTATTGGTATATAAAAAAGATCCAAATCATAACTTGCTACACTAATTTATGTTTATGGTTTTTGTTTATGACCTCCAAATTCTATTTAAACACATGGAGCCATTATGCAGTTTACCACAAAGTCTTTCTGTCACATGTTTAATGAAGATAACATAAAATATTATTTCTAATTTAACAATATTGGTACAAGCATTTTCTCAGTGCATGTATTTAATACCAGAGTAGTATTTACATGTAGTCCTGATTAAATAAAATGTTTACCATCATAAGCTGACGCAGGACATATAGGGCCTGTGAACACAGCCATGACTGGTCAATGTCTTCTCTGTGTACTCAATGAATAGCTAAGGAATCCAGCTTTCTTCATGCAGACTGCAAAGACTGATCAGACTGAGCAGACAACCAGGCTGATCTGAGTCTTTGCCAGGTGCACGAGTCAATTATTAGTAATGTCATGCTACAGTTAAAACACATAAAGATAACCAAAAAAAAATAAAAAATCATATAACACTTTGCCTTACGGTAATATGATTCTCCCTTAAAAACAAACAGTGTCGCTTATCTCTAAAATATACAGAAAACAATAATTCTTAAAGATAAGTGTGTAACAGTAGGCAATTAGAACATACTTAACACAATGAAATTTAATATATATTAAAGCAATTCAATGACTTTAGCACGGTACAGTGGCGATAACTTTTTTTTTTTTTTTGTCCGTTTATGCGTTTGCCGTGCGTTTTAAAATCGTGGCATAACGTTTGCGTTTCGACAACGTTTCTAGCGTTTCATATCGTTTCGGCCAATCAAATTACAGAGCAAAGCGTTTCACTCAAACGCTTAATTTGCATATGCGCACTGAAGAAATACAAACGTTTTCTCGAAACGCTTTTCACCGTTTCGGCCAATCAGCTTGCCTTATCGAAACGCTTTTTCCATTTCGGCCAATCATTTGACCGTTTCGCACCGTTTGTATGTTAGACCAATCGAATCACAAATACCTGTTGGACCGTATTAAACCATGTTTTTTACAACTAAAGTGATATGTATCTACGTATTAAAATTGTATTTATATTTATTTTATTTTATTTATTTATATTTTCTTTTTAAAATATATTCTGGTGTTTAAGAAAGAATTAACATGATTAATTAGTATACTTTGTGAAGCCTATTTTTCTTACACTGCATCATGACAATCAACGTCTTTTGACAATTAAATATTTTAGCACATAGTACTCGGTATAAAATATTTAGCAGATGACATTTTAAGTTTATATATATATATATACATTCCCTGAAAACAGATTTTGGCATTTCATACAAATGGTCTGCAAATGATCTGACATTCCATGCAAACTGTTTCCAGTGGAGAAAATTTGCGTGAAATGTCAAACCTGTTTTATGGGAAAAAATTTGTCATCTGCTGAATTACCCCAGAGAGTGGCAAAGGTTCGAATGATAGTATCAAGTTTACAAATATCGGAACTTTGTTGCACTTTCAATATCAGAATGCCTTAACCGAGAAAGTATTTATTTATTTTATTTATCTTATTTTTATTTATTTTTTTTTTATTTCATTTTTATTTATTTTATTATTATTATTATTATTATTATTATTATTATTATTATTATTGCATAATTTTAGATGGTTTTTTTTATATTTTATTTTATTTTTTTTTATTTCATTTTTATTTATTTTATTATTATTATTCTATTATTATTATTAGTATTATTATTATTATTGCATAATTTTAGATGTATGTAAATGGCTGCGATTTGCCATTTAAATCGGCAGGCTTTTCTCACTTATTTTAAGGTGTGCGGTAAAAATGTCAGAGCTGAAAATGCCATATGCAAAAATGTCAGAGGAAAAATGCAACATGTAAAAATGCCAGAGGCTACCTGCAAAATGTCATAGGAAATAATCCCATAAGTAAAAATTCCAGAGATAAAACTTATACAACTTTAATTCTTTATTTGTCTCTCATGTAGCACAATTTTACAGCATCATGGGAAAAGTTGAAAAGATGCAACAAGAGTATACATGTCCAAATAGACTCCCCCACACTCTATATTGGAAGAGTCTAATTCAATGTTATGCATGTCAGGTTATGTGATTTAGATAATCCTAGTGAAAAATGACTGAACTTTGCAAACAATGACTACCCTGATCAAATGCCGCATTTTGCAGTGTCTGATCTGGATCTGCACTGTTTTCTAATAGCCTGTTTGCGGTCTCCAAATTAAAGTGAGTTAAACTCTTTTCACATCCAAAAAAAAAAGAAAAAGAAACAATATCATCTGCTTACATCTAAACAAGCAGGTTAAATGTTAACCTTTACCACTCTATTTATTCAGCAGACAACAAAGTGATGACATTTTTTTTTCTTTTTTCCAGAAAACAGGATTTGACATTTCATGCCAGTTGTCTCTATTCAAGACAATTTGCATGAAATGTACAGAATTTTCAGCTGATGACATTTTGAAGTCTTTTTCTTATGTTATCCTGAAAACAAGTGTCGGCATTTCATATATATTATCTCCACAGGACTTCACTTTCCCTGCAAATTGTCTTCAGTGAAGATAATTTGCGTGAAATGTCAAACCTGTTTTACGGGAGAAAATAAGAAAAGAGGTCATGAATTTGCCATCTGCTGAGTCAGCCCAGAGAGTGATAAAGGTTCAACTGGACAATGAATCGTTGACATAATCCATTCTGTTGGTGATATGTGTAGACCACGATCAGACTGCGCGGAAATGCCGGTTCACTTTGGTCTAAGCTGGTCTCAAATATCATAAGGTCGTTTCTTATTTCTATTCGAAGGGGCTAATATATATTCAACCAGTGCCGACCAAACCAGATCAGCTTGCGCAGCGGGATCAAGATCAAAGATTTTCTACACCAGTCTGAACTACGTCGAACCTGTGAATTGCCATTATTGTTTTGAGTAATATTTCTCACCCCCCCCCCCACCCCCCACGTCCCTCCCCCTCACGCCCCCACCCTTTTTTAAAATGAAATGACTGTCGTTTAGATAAATGGTGCTGGAAATGATGATCTGCTTTACTGAAATTTATTGTTAGAATTATGTGTCATCAATACTAATCCTTTCATTAGATCCTTATCCAGTGAAAACGTCCCTCTTAGCATAGGTGTTACTCAGATTAAAGTGAGTGGATCAGTCTAGTGCATAATGGTGTCCACTCAGTTCACTGATCAGGTCATTAGTATAAAATACTGTAATACATGAATCGCTCAGTATCCATCTAATACACAGACTGATCAGATTTGTAAAATATGAATAGGTTCACTTGTTTGGGCCATTATTTTTCAAATACGATGCACTATGCACATCATGGCAATTATGTGGACATATCTTGCTGGAGGGCTTTCATGAAAGTATATTCTCTCTATGAAAACATTTTTGGCATGTATATGCAAAGCTGTTAACCTTTAGAACGCTATATTTTAATATTAGAAGACGATGTGCTGGATAAACAGATCAAATGTATGGACGAGCAGCAATGACCCAGAGCAGAGTGCGCGGATGCACATTCTAATTTTGTATTTTGCATATTGTAACCTATACTTAAATATTAGAAGACGATGCACTGGAGAAACAGCAGATCCTTTCGAATAATAATAATAATAATAATAATAATAATAATATTAATAATAATAATGTACAGACGAACTACAACGAATCAGATCAAAATGCACGGATGAACATACTAATCAATTTTGCATTTATAGCACATTGTAGTCTGGATACCCATAAAAGGGTAATTGGCAAACAGTGGAGGCCCAGATCAGATGCCGCAGAACGTGGCGTCTGATCAGGGTATCCACTATTTGCAAATAGTTCAAAAATTTGTTTCTCTACATAACATAGCCTGGCATACCTAAAATCGA
Organism: Anodontia alba; assembly: GCA_964016985.1. Classification (NCBI taxonomy): domain Eukaryota; kingdom Metazoa; phylum Mollusca; class Bivalvia; order Lucinida; family Lucinidae; genus Anodontia; species Anodontia alba. The sequence continues at coordinate 42,547,599 of OZ024833.1, read as the reverse complement.
AATTAGAATCTTCCAGTATATAGGGTGGGTGAGTTCATTCAGTAACAATAGGTTAAATACTAGAAGATGATGTGCAAGACTATTGGCAAATCGTATCGAATAAGACAATGTACAGAGCAGCTACGAAGCAAATCAGAGTGCGCGGATGCCCTATATTTGTCACATATTTTCATGTATTCCTTGTTTTTATTGGTAAAATTATTTTGTATCTACATGTATTCGATAGTTTAAAATGAAAATGACTTTATATCAAAGATGAATGGATGAAATTGATTTTTTTTTTAATTGTTCAAAACTGACATAGCAGTTTTTAAGTAAGTTTTCTTCGATATATATTTTTTACATTACGTCTGGTGTTGTCTTAATTTCAAATATACGAGCAATATATCCTTTTAAGGCATTATCTGTTTATGCATGATAGTTCTTTTTTCTCATCCAAACAGATTTGGAAGTGCACCTGCATATCATAAAATTTCCAATAAACAATATATGGAATGAGTATTTCCTATACCTCACCCTCCTTAAGCAACACACAGGCTAATATTATGTAACATTTGAAAGATCAAAAAGGAGATAGTATAAATAAAAAAAAAATATGTAAATAAATAAAAAATGGAAAATATCATGATATTATACACATTAATCGCACAGTACTTCAGATTCATGTAGCATAGAGTCTTTGATAATAATTGATGTGTGTCTTCATTTTTCCACTAAAATAATTTTCTTATGTATATTTATTAGAATCACCTCACAGAGGTAATTTTAATGAGTACCAACCATATATTTTCTGGAGGAGAAACATAAAAATACAAGATATGATCATAATCATAAATCGATTATAAAGTTTCTCAAATGAACCCCATTTGTTTATTTATTTATTTATTCATTTATTTTTAAAGTAAAATAAGAACACTTCATAAACTGGCTCCTAATTCTACTGATGGAGAACTGTATAATAAGTCTGATAGGAAATTAAAAAAAAAATAATTGTATCCTAAAATGTAAATATTTATTTTCTGCAATTGCGCAAACTGAATTTTCTGAAACACAGTTATTTCTACAAACTAGTCTGAATGTTTAGTGAATATTCAGATCAGCCTGTACGTCTGCACAATCTGATCAGTCTTCACTACACGCTCTATAAGATATACTGCTTCTTCGTCCAGATAGCACAGACTGATAAGGTTGCGGGATACGCAGACTGATCCACATATTCATTGAAAGTACATTCTTTTGTGCAGGATTTAATGTGATTCTGCCAAAAACTGTTAATTCCTTTTCCGTTGTATATTGCATTTTTAAGACACAACGTGTTTTCCAGTACTTTCAAAAATCAATAATCAATCATTCTTAACTGGAAGTTGAAAGGCATTCCTATCATTACACTTTGATCTGTTGGGAATGAAAGAAAAATAAAGAGTTTGTTCTTATATTTCCCGTAAAATGGCATTTGACATTTCAATTCCTATTTTTCATTAAAAAATAAAAAAAAAAATCTTATTAATTTCTTGTCTGCTGAAACTGCCCATAGCGTGGTAAATGATAATTCTCAAATGTCTTTGCGAAAAAAAAGTGCTCCAAAATTATGCTTTTCCTGAATAATGGATTTATTTATTATACCCTTATTAGTGAATATCTTTTAGTTTGACGAAGCTTTGAAATTGTGCTAGTGGAAATTTATGCAGATAAGAACCAGGTAAAGAGGGAATTTGATGATAAACTAGCATATTAAGACATAAGTGTTTGTATTTATCCATAAAATATGTTGTGGGTATTCAATAGAACTGCCTTTGCGAGGCGATTTTATTGAAAACAACCAGCTATATTTTAATGAATAAAAAGAAAAAAAATGCACACCAACCTTTCACCAAATTACCGATCTTATCTGTTTCTATGTCTTGATCATAAACTTTACTAATGTCAATAATTTCCCCTTATTAGGCCCCTACCTATAAGGTTGGCCAAAGTCACCAAGAATTTCTTATTTTTAACTGCTTATCGTCATTAGGGTGTTATGCAATCCAAAGTGTGTCTTTAATAACTAATTGCCACCATCTAACACCCTAAATCATCGCGGAAGGAAAATATTACATGTATTTACTCTAGATTTTTTTCCTACCGCTACTTAGCCGCAATCTTGGAAAAGGAACTCCCGTATACTCCCGTATACGCTGATATAGTGAAATGTTTATCTGCAAAACCGTAACTTGAAAATATATGTTATTATTATTATTATTATTATTATTATTACAAATACATTCATTGATGTGAGTCTTATCATTGCATTCAATATAATTCATAATCGAAATACTTATGTACCCAGTGCTTGTCTCAGATGAGAAAGTAGTGTGCAACAAACAACTATTACCTGACTGCACCGGCAAGCATCGAACCCGCGACTCCTGATCACCAGTCAGAAGTCTGAGCTACAGAGTCCGGCCACATACACTATCTGTCAAAACACATTTCCTGTTTATTGTATCAGATACCCGTCTCCATAAAATTATTTCACTATTATTTTTATTAATTTTATAACTATTATTATTAAGTGAAACTAAAAAAAAAAATTGAGTCCGCGGGATTTTGATTGGCTAACTCTGCAAATGCTAAAACGTTTGAAACCAGACATGGTTTCCATGACAGCGTTTTCCGAACGCTAATGTGATTGGTTAATATTTGAAACGCTTGAAACGTTTCAGAAACGATGATCTGGTTGGCTAAAACTGTAAACGATCGTTTAAGCGTGGTCCAAACGCTCCGTTTCCGAACCGTTAACAAGCGTTTTGCATGCGTTTCCGTGGACATAAAAAACGCTGTCGCCACTGTAAGAGATTAATTCCACTCTTGTCTTGAAAACAAAAATGGTATGCAACTTGATTTTCATCTGTTCTGTGCATATATTTTTACATGTTTCTATAATAACATAAACTACAGGTCCTTAGCTTATACTCATGAACAAAAATCAGATCAATATTGTTGGATATAATTAGCTATAGGCAGCCTTACATATTTACATATGACTTTGAAATTAAGTCTATGAAAGGACCTAGAAAAGGTATTCTTACTGAATATGCATTCTGAGCAGCAAAAGTTGCATCAGAGCGCTAGAGTATGTCTCAAATATGTAAATTTGAAGACTGAAAATGGCCTAAAAGAGCATGGGACTTTAATAATAGTAATGACTAGTCATTGTTTTGTCTTATTTTGGTAAGGCATGTCTTTAGAAGCACAATAAAAGTTGTAACAGTCTAAGTGGAGAAATGCAAGGAGTTTAATTAAGAAAAGCTGTTACAGTTGTGCCACACAGGTTACCAAACAAGTTAGTTAAATGATAATATCTGGTAATGACATTTTATATTGGTAGTAAACTATTTTATATTGGTAATAAACTATTCACCTTAACAGAGTCATTGACCATCAGCAGGAACTAGGTCATTGTCATGTCTGAAATTGCATTAGAAATAAAAGGTGGTATAAAAAAAAAACTTGTCATATCTTGGCATAAGAATAATCTAGTAAAAAATGGTATATCAGGGGTAGGCACCGAAGAAGGCTTTTTTATATCTCATTATAATTTCTTGGCCGTTTAATCTAATTCAGACTCAGCCGTAAGGCATAGAGACACAACCAATCCTATTGGACTAGTAGACTAGTTCCATTAAGAAAAACTATAAACTATAACTAAAATTAACGACTATCGGGTGGCGGCGGATTTAGCTGATACGTAATAACGCATTTTACATAGACATTTTCCATTAATACTAGATAATCGTAAAGCTAGATCCACATCGCAAAGTTGTTTATTCAAGCGAAGAAACTGACCATTTTCACTGTTATGAATAGTTATACTTCATAACTGACAAAATATTGGTTTATAATAAAACTGACTAGCAAACAATACAACAGCCTCTCTGGCGCAGTGGTAACTATGGCTAGTTCGTATGAATGGGGTCTGAAGTTCGAATCCCAGCATAAGTGATAATTTTTGCTTTCTTTGTTTAGCTTTTGTTTTCGTTTTCAATAGATCCTGTTCTTATTGACATCATTTCTATCTATCATTGTGGACTTGTTTACTTTTTTGAAATTTTAGGACACAGTATATTTTGACGACAAGTAATGAGGTTGTGCGGAGGCGACACTTATTTTCTTTTATTGCAGTGGTGCTGCATGGCATTCTAAATGTCACATTGTTTCTGTTGGGTCACCAGCATTTGACCGTCATAGTCGAAGCCAAATTACCGATGAGTATCCCATAACAACCTGGACGGTCTAGATATGTCTGTTTCAACATACAGCCTGATGAGTTTTCGCTGTTCTTTGAGCGAAGCGCACGGCCAATCTTGTTGAACATTCAGTATTGCCCGAAAACCATGCATATTTATATCCAGAGGCTGAAGAGTTCAATGAAAAGGATGACAGGCGGTTTGTATACGTTGAAAAAATCTTTTGTAACGGCAATGTTTGCTTTGCGGTTTGTTCAGGATTTTTCCAGTTTGCGTCTTACCTCTTCGATTGCATTGCTCGTGATAAAACGAACCTCATAGTCCGTCCGTCCGTCCGTCCGTCCGTCCGTCCGTCTCTCTCTCTCTCTCTCTCTCTCTCTCTCTCTCTCTCTCTCTTAAGCACCTTAGTTTGCTGATGTAATTTAAATGCTGCTTAATGACGCAGAAAATTATTCATGTAAGCCTTGATTACTATATCAAGTCTTGCTTACCTTACAAACCAGCACCATAAGCGTTTTAACTGGATTGCTGTTCATCAGTGAACTTTATCTGGTGAAGGTGGTGATAAAGGTACCTCCAAACAGCGCGCTTTTACAAGTAAACAGGCTTTGTGGCCACGGACTGTGGCGCGTCAGAAAAGTTAACACTGAAATTTATTTTCAAGAAAAACACAGATGTCTCCTCAAGGTTTGTGTCACTGAATGTGTCTTATTTGAAAGAAAGAAAAAGTGTATTAATGGTTATGGGAATGTGATCTAAACGTTTTACGGAGACTTTAAACCCTTTGTGAAGCGAAAGGGTTGGGTATGCTCCAGGCAACCCCTGTGGAACCAAAGAATCTTGTCACTAATGTGCTTTTTTGTATAAGAATCAAGAATATATATGGTTTATGGGTGGTTGTCTGAAAAAGTATCAAGATTGAAAGCATTTTACGAAGAGAAGGTGTGGGACATGCCCCCGAAGTATCCCTGGGAATCCGAGATCCATGTTCTTCTCGTGCCGGGCATAGCCTTTATTAGCCAGGAGGTTATATCCACCTCAACATGGCAGGCACATATATGTCCGTCCACGCCAGGATTCGAACCCACGACTGCCGGATAGGATTCAATGCATCTTATCGTAAGCAACGAGAATATATATGGTTTATTGATGGTATTCTGAACCATTTGTAAGTTATAGTTCACATCTAGGCTTTTCCAAAACGAAAGCCCATGTAAAAAAAATTAAAATAATTAAGCGTCAGGCGTACGATTTTTTGCCGTACGATTCCTGATATGTATTTGATATCGCAAGGCAGCCTCACAATGCCCGTACGGCTGTTTCAGTTATAGTACGATGTTAGCAGCTTCAACGTCCGAAATTGCAAACAATTTCCACGACAGTCGCAAGATGGCCGTAGGACTGTCGTGCAAATTTACAAAACTGTCGCAAGGCTGTCGTAAGAATTCTTGCAGTCATCCGTACGATAAAAAAAATGTAAGGCTGTCGCATGAATGCCTTACCATGTTCGTGCGTTCATCGTGCGGAAAAGGCCAGTATCCAAAACCTTTGAAAATCGTGCGAAATCATATATCAACCCTGCGATTTGAGATATCACTGTCCAATCTTTGGCATATTTAAATTTTGCAAGCCGATACGTAGATCGTTTACCCGTCACATTTGGCGATACGAACAAGGGAATTATGATCTTCTAAAGGAAATGGCATCGTCAACAGACTGGAAGGCTCTCCATAACCCAGATATAAACGTTTATGCTAAGAGACTAATTGACAAGATACTCGAAATTTCAAAAGATTGCATTCCAAATAAAATAGTAACAATACGACCGTCTGATCCACCATGGATGACTTCATCAATCAAAAGATATATTAGGAAACGCAAAAGAGCTTCCCGTCGGGCAAAACAAACTAACTTCATGAATGATTGGAATACTTTCAGACGGCTTCGCAATAAAACTATATCTATGATTCGAGAGTCTAAAAAAGCACTTAATGAGTCTTTATCTGACAAACTTAAATCTGATTCTTTATCACCAAGACAGTGGTGGTCACTTCTCAAGTCCTTTATCTCCCCTTCTTCTCAAGCCTCAAGTCCTCCATTAGAGAAGGACGGTCTAGTATTCGTCGAAGAGGTAGAGAAAGCTAACGTTCTTAATGACTTCTTCCGTGACCAAACTCTACTGAATGATCATGATGTTGCACTTCCTGAAATTGCTCCATACCTGGTTGAACGTTGTCTAAGTTCTCTCGTTTTGTCACCAGATGAGGTTAAACTAATCTTAAAATCTCTCCCTGTTGGGAAAGCTACTGGCCCCGATGGACTCAGTAATCGTATTCTCTCTGTGCTAGCTGATGAACTTTCTGTTCCTGTCTGTGCTCTTTTTAATCAGTCCTTACAACATGGTACCGTACCTGAATGTTTTAAAGAAACTCATGTTTACCCAATACTTAAAGGTGGTGATCCGGCAGTTCCTTCTAATTACAGACCAATTTCACTTTTGAGTAACTTAGACAAAGCTTTAGAAAGACTTGTTTTTAAATATTTATACAATCACCTCCTTGATAACAATATCCTTACATCGTTCCAGTCTGGATTTAGACCAGGCGACTCTACTGTTAATCAATTAACATATTTATACGATACTTTCTGCCACGCGTTAGACTCAGGGAAAGAAATCAGAGTAGTATTCTGTGATATCAGCAAGGCATTCGACAGGGTTTGGCATAGCGGACTAATTCACAAGCTTAAGGCAGCAGGAGTAACTGGAAATTTACTACAATGGTTTACAAGCTACCTTGAAAATAGAAAACAACGTGTTGTGTTATCTGGGGTCAAGTCTATCTGGAATTATATTAAAGCTGGCGTTCTGCAGGGGTCCATCTTAGGCCCTCTATTATTCCTACTATACATAAATGACATTGTCACTGAAATTCGATCGAACATCCGACTTTTTGCTGACGACACTAGTCTGTATATTATTGTAGACAATCCAGATGCTGCTGCTGAAATCCTTAATACAGATCTTAACAAAATATCAAAATGGGCAAAGTCTTGGTTAGTGAAATTTAACCCAAATAAAAATGAATCTCTTATTATCTCTCGCAAAATAAACCAACCTGATCATCCTCCGGTTTTCATGTCGAATCAAGAAATTAACGAAGTACAGTTTCATAAACATTTGGGAATTTATATAGCATCAGACTGCTCCTGGCATAAACATATAGAGTATGTCAAGAGTAAGGCATGGTCCAGAATAAATGTCATGAGGAAATTTAAATATACCTTGGATAGGAAGTCCCTAGAAACAATTTATATTGCTTTTGTTCGCCCAATACTAGAATACGCCGATGTAGTTTGGGACAACTGCACTCAACAAGAGAAACATGAGATAGAAAAAATTCAATTAGAGGCTGCTAGAATAGCCACCGGAACAACTAAACTAGTCTCTGTGCAAAAACTATATGATGAGATCGGATGGGAAACACTAGATGTAAGGAGAAGAAAGCATAAATTGGTCCTATTCTATAAAATGTATAATGACATTGCCCCCTCTTATCTCTCTTCACTGGTTCCTCGACCTGACCAGAACGCTTCACGTTACAGTTTGCGTAACGCAAATAATATCAGAACAATACAATCTCGTACTAATCAATATTATAATTCTTTTCTTCCTGCAGCCATTCGTGATTGGAACGATCTTCCCTGCGCTGACAGGATTGTAGATACAGTTGATGATTTTAAGAGACAATTAAGTCAGGGCAGAGTAATTGTTCCAAAATACTTTTATGCAGGCAACAGAAGCATGCAGATACTTCAAACTAGACTTCGAACTGGTTGCAGCTCCCTCAACTACGATCTTTACTCGAAAAACATCATAGAATCTCCTCTCTGTAATTGTAGATGTGGTGAAATAGAAAATGCAGACCACTTCTTTTTTAGATGCCATTTATACCAAAATCATAGACAGGTATTAATGGATACTCTATCACAACATGGCAATATCACCCTAAACATAATCCTCAATGGCGATTTTAATTTACCTAATGAAGCTAATATAGCCATTTTTGAAGCAGTACAGAGGTATATCCAAAGAACGAAAAGATTTTAAGAAAGTTAATCGGTCACACTCATATCAGTCATTATTTGTACCAGACTAAATGGACTTTAAATAGTGACAGTGATTCGGAGCATACATCGATGACATCACTCGGATCTGTCCTGCACCGATCACAGTCCCCAGTAACTTCTTACTATATTCATAGTCGTCGTAAAATCTGCTCCATAGTTCTTCATTTCTTTCCCTCCCTCTGTTTTTCTTCATTACATCTTGTGTAATTTGTTTCTCTTTTCTCTTCTTATTCTCATTTTATGTTTGCTCATCTCTTCATGTTAAACTTCACAATTATTATTTATTAATAAATTGTTATTACTTGAAGAGGACCACTGGAAACTAACCATTCAGGATTTGCTTGTATACTCATATTTCTGACAATGATCAGAAATATAGGAAAGGAACTAAATAAGCTCTTATGCTTTCGTTCTAATCCTATTGTTGTACTTTTGTATGTGTTGTATATGTAAACATTTCGGAAATAAATATGTTTAAACCAACCCTGCGTTTGTCTTGAGGCTGTCTTACGGCAGCCGTACAGCGTGCAAAAATCGCCAAAAATCGTAGAAATAATGTTGAAAATTTGACGTACGACGCTGCGACAAACCGTCCGACGCTGCAAATTCGTAGGACTGTCTTGCGGCTATCGCACGGACTTCCGCGATTTTTTGCCAAAAGGATAACCGTATCTAGCCGTATTAAATACTATCAGACGACGAGCAGAACTCTGGTTTGCCTACTGTTGGAGTTAGGGTCCTATGAGCTTAGTAAAGCCTGAATAATTTTGTATATACTATAGGAATGCCTTTTTATAGAAGATATATTACGTATGTTCACTTGCAGAAAGTACAAGATATTACACACGCGCATATGCACGAACAGACGGATGGACAGGGGTAAACCTTGATGCATTCGCGCTTTTCTTCGAGTTGGATTGTTATACCATAAGTTCACTTTTCCAAGGTCATTTTTACAAAAATGTTACTGTCCAAAATGAACTGTATCTTAGTGTTTTAAATATGGTCAATATTTGGTGACTCTGGGAAACGATACATCACACCATGTGTGAATACAGTGTTGACATGTTGGGGAAAATGAAAAATCTTGATTGTTGAAAACACTTACAATTTTTTGTATTGCCTTCCGGTGAACTCACACCAGACAAGTTTTCGCTTAAAACCGAGATGGTAGGGTTTAGCGTTACAGAATTAAGGTTGATGTCCGAGTAAATGTAATCTTTGTTTGTCATTCCCTCAAACAACTCTTTAAATTATACCACTCAGAGAGAGAGAGAGAGAGAGAGAGAGAGAGAGAGAGTCTGGACTAAACAAGCATGGAACAGGGATAAAAACAAGAGATGGATTCTTTTTTTATATATATATATTTTTCTTTGCAGTATCTGAATAGCCATTTTGCGAAACAATTTCTTGCCTTAGCAGAAAAATGCTTATCTGTCGGACACTTTTCACGGCGCATACTAATTACGGAAACGTATCCATGCATTCCAGGTAATATTTGCAAATACGTATTAAATAATTGTTTTCTGACTGTATTTTTATTTCTCGTATATAATTATAAAATTTAATGGCATTATTGTTTAATGGAGTTGCTCCCTATATCAATCTACATAGCCATAGTTAAGACCATTGAAGCTCACTCACATGCTTATTGCTATATAAGTACAGGATTGGTGAGGTACAATTTGCACGAAGATGTTTCCCTGATGTGTTCCATACGGGGCCAATGTTATGACCAACATAAAAGTTTCCGCCAACTTTCTGTCTACTTTCAGTGTCCAAAATTTATGTGTGTCCGTCCTTCAGAGTCCGTCTCACCGTCCGCGAAACTCGCGTCGTAAGAAAAGTGCCCGAGGGTACAGCTCGCGGCATAAGAAAATCTACCGTGCGTTCCGATCGAGGTTCCGATAGTGTGTATATCTATTCTGCCCGAGGAATGGCGGCTGCTGTTTGGTTAGTTTTGTTTCACACATGTCTAAAAACGATGGCCGAATATTAATGCTTTGAACAAGTTTAACTTTTAGAATCTTCTATCGAGCGCTGAGTTTGGCTTCTCTCTCATCATATTCGAATCCGGAAAAATCCCGAAATCCAATGATGTAGTTTCAATAGCAGACGGTAAAGACTCCCGATAAAACAAATGTTTGCTAATGAACTTGTGGATATTACTCATCGTACCACTGAAAATATCTATACATGCTATTTTTTTAAAAAGTTTGCAATGAATGCAAAAGTTTGCAAATTCAATTTTCTCTTCAGTCGCTTATGATGATCGGATGATAACAATGTTTGGCCCTCTAAATCATTTTTCTATTGAAGCTGAGATTTAAAGACAGGATTTTCAAATCGGTGATCTGGTTCCAAGGTCGATTTGAACTGGTAACCAGCTCAGGAAAAGTAGGCGGGGCTTAGCCTAGGTAGGCTTGCTATCTATAAGGGTCATAAAACTGAAAAGGATTTATTATGTCTATTGAAACCAATCAGGAATGGTGTCTATTCACAAGGTAAGTATTAAACTGATAAGACTTAAACGTCGTACGATGCAGTACATGTATTAGTCTGTACTTGTAAGATCAAGTACGGCAGCTGTCGGTGGCTGATAGAAAACGGGCACTTAGTACTGGTGAACGGCTAGGAAGCTTTCCCTGAAAGGTGTGGTTAGGGTCGCGTAAAACCTCAGCAAAACAAAAACAAAGAATACTTGTAAGAACCGCATCGGTAGCCTCGGTGAGTTTTGAGCAGATATAAAAAACAATATAGCAAATCTTCATCCGATTTTTTTTTATTTTAACAACCATAAAATTCCTGTTTCAGTAATGGAAAAGTAGAAAAGAAAAAAATGTGTATCGTGTAGGATTCGAACCAGCCACCTATGACGCTGAAGTCCAGCGTGCTAACCATTATACCACAGAGACTATAATTTCTGTAATGTTTATAAAAGGTTATACCCATTTGTTTGAATTATAGGTAGTTGTACATAATTCTAAATAGTGATTTATAGTTTATGTCTATAGTTTGGTGCTTAATTGTACTAGTACTGGACTAGTACCATTAAGCACCAAACTATAAACTATCGACTTAAACTATAAACTATAAATCACTGTTTAGACTTATGTACAACTACCTATAATTCAAACAAATGGGTATAACCTTTTATAAACATTACAGAAATTATAGTCTCTGTGGCATAATGGTTAGCAGGCTGGACTTCAGCGTCATAGGTGGCTGGTTCGAATCCTACACGATACACATTTTTTTCTTTTCTATTTTTCCATTACTGAAAAAGGAATTTTATGGTTGTTAAAATAACAAAAAGTCGGATGAAGATTTGCTATATTGTTTTTTATATCCGCTCAAAACTCACCGAGGCTACCGAAGCGGTTCTTACAAGTATTCTTTGTTTTTGTTTTGCTGAGGTTTTACGCGACCCTAACCACACCTTTCAGGGAAAGCTTCCTAGCCGTTCACCAGTACTAAGTGCCCGTTTTCTGTCAGCCACCGACAGCTGTCGTACTTGATCTTACAAGTACAGACTAATACATGTACTGCATCGTACCACGTTTATCAGTTTAATACTTATCATGTGAATAGACACAATTCCTGATTGGTTTCAACAGACATAATAAATCCTTTTCAGTTTTATGACTCTTATAGATAGCAAGCCTACCTGGGCTAAGCCCCGCCTACTTTTCCTGAGCTGGTTACCAGTTCAAATCGACCTTGGAACCAGACCACCGATTTGAAAATCCTGTCTTTAAATCTCAGCTTCAATAGAAAAATGATTTAGAGGGCCAAACATTGTTATCATCCGATCATCATAAGCGACTGAAGTGAAAATTGAATTTGCAAAATTTTGCATTCATTGCAAACTTTTTAAAAAAAGTATAGATATTTTCAGTGGTACGATGAGTAATATCCAGCAGTTCATTAGCAAACATTTGTTTTATCGGGAGTCTTTACCGTCTGCTATTGAAACTACATCATTGGATTTCGGGTATTTTCCGGATTCGAATATGATGAGAGAGAAGCCAAACTCTGCGCTCGATAGAAGATTTTTAAAGTGAAACTTGTTCAAAGCAATAATATTCGGCCATCGTTTTTAGACATGTGTGAAACAAAACTAGCCAAACAGCAATCGCCATTCCTCGGGCAGAGTAGTCACACTATCGGAACGCACGGTAGATTTTCTTATGCCGCGAGATGTACCCACGGGCACTTTTCTTACGACGCGAGTTTCGCGGACGGTGAGACGGACTCTGAAGGACGGACACACATAAATTTGGGACACTGAAAGTAGACAGAAAGTTGGCGGAAACTTTTATGTTGGTCATAAAATTGGCCCCGTATGGAACACATCAGGGAAACATCAGGGAAACATCTTCGTGCAAATTGTACCTCACCAATCCCGTACTTATATAGCAATAAGCATGTGAGTGAGCTTCAATGGTCTTAACTATGGCTATGTAGATTGATATAAGGAGCGACTCCATTAAACAATAATGCCATTAAATTTTATAATTATATACGAGAAATAAAAATACAGTCAGAAAACAGTTATTTAACACGTATTTGCAAATATTACCTGGAATGCATGGATACGTTTCCGTAATTAGAATGCGCCGTGAAAAGAGTCCGACAGATAAGCATTTTTTCTGCTAAGGCAAGAAATTGTTTAACAAAATGGCTATTCATATACTGCAAAGAAAAATATAAAAAAAAAAAAGAATCCATCTCTTGTTTTTATCCCTGTTCCATGCTTGTTTAGTCCAGACTCTCTCTCTCTCTCCCTCTCTCTCTCTCTCTCTCTCTCTCTCTCTCTCTCTCTGAGTGGTATAATTTAAAGAGCTGTTTGAGGAAATGACAAACAAAGATTACATTTACTCGGACATTAACCTTAATTCTGTAACGCTAAGCCCTACCATCTCGGTTTTAAGCGAAAACTTGCTTGGTGTGAGTTCACCGGAAGGCAATACAAAAAATTGTAAGTGTTTTCAACAATCAAGATTTTTCATTTTCCCCAACATGTTAACACTGTATTCACACATGGTGTAATGTATCGTTTCCCAGAATTACCAAATATTGACCATATTTAAAACACTAAGTTACAGTTCATTCTGGACGGTAACATTTCTGTAAAAATGACCTTGGAAAAGTGAACTTATGGTATAACAATCTAACTCGAAGAAAAGCGCGAATGCATCAAGGTTTACCCCTGTCCATCCGTCTGTTCGTGCATATACGCGTGTGTAATATCTTGTACTTCCTGCAAGTGAACATACGTAATATATCTTCTATAAAAAGGCATTCCTATAATATATACAAAATTATACAGGCTTTACTAAGCTCATAGGACCCTAACTCCAACAGTAGGCAAACCAGAGTTCTGCACGTCGTCCGATAGTATTTAATACGGCTAGATACGGTTATTCTTTTGGCAAAAATCGCAGAAGTCCGTGCGATAGCCGCAAGACAGTCCTACGAATTTGCAGCGTCGTACGTCAAATTTTCAACATACACATTATTTCTATGATTTTTGGCGATTTTTGCACGTTGTACGGCTGCCATAAGACAGCCTCAAGACAAACGCAGGGTTGACATATGATTTCGCACGATTTTCAAAGGTTTTGGATACTGGCCTTTTTCGCACGATGAACGCACGAACATGGTAAGGCATTCATGCGACAGCCTTACATTTTTTTCTTTATCGTACGGATGACTGCAAGAATTCTTACGACAGCTTTGCGACAGTTTTGTAAATTTGCACAACAGTCCTACGGCCATCTTGCGACTGTCGTAGAAATTGTTTGCAATTTCGGACGTTGAAGCTGCTAACATCGTACTATAACTGAAATAGCCGCACGGGCATTGTGAGGCTGCCTTGCGATATCAAATATATATGAGGAAATCGTACGGCAAAAAATCGTACGCCTGATGTGAAACAGGCTTAATTATTTTAAATTTTTCACATGGGCTTTCGTTTTGGAAAAGCCTAGATGTGAACTATAACTTACAAATGGTTCAGAATACCATCAATAAACCATATATATTCTCGTTGCTTACGATAAGATGCATTGAATCCTATCCGGCAGTCGTGGGTTCGAATCCTGGCGTGGGCGGACATATATGTGCCTGCCATGTTGAGGTGGATATAACCTCCTGGCTAATAAAGGCTATGCCCGGCACGAGAAGAACATGGATCTCGGATTCCCAGGGATACTTCGGGGGCATGTCCCACACCTTCTCTTCGTAAAATGCTTTCAATCTTGATACTTTTTCAGACAACCACCCATAAACCATATATATTCTTGATTCTTACAAAAAAAAACACATTAGTGACAAAATTCTTTGGTTCCACAGGGGTTGCCTGGAGCATACCCAACCCTTTCGCTTCACAAAAGGTTTAATGTCTCCATAAAACGTTTAGATCACCTTCCCATAACCATTAATACACTTTTTCTTTCTTTCAAATAAGACACATTCAGTGACACAAACCTTGAGGAGACATCTGTGTTTTTCTTGAAAATAAATTTCAGTTTTAACTTTTCTGACGCGCCACAGTCCGTGGCCACGAAGCCTGTTCACTTGTAAACGCGCGCTGTTTGGAGGTACCTTTATCACCACCTTCACCAGATAAAGTTCACTGATGAACAGCAATTCCAGTTAAAACGCTTATGGTGCTGGTTTGTAAGGTAAGCAAGAGCTTATATGGTAATCAAGGCTTACATGAATAATTTTCTGCGTCATTAAGCAGCATTTAAATTACATCAGCAAACTAAGGTGCTTAAGAGAGAGAGAGAAAGCGAGAGAGAGAGAGAGAGAGAGAGAGACGGACGGACGGACTATGAGGTTCGTTTTATCACGAGCAATGCAGTCGAAGAGGTAAGACGCAAACTGGAAAAGTCCTGAACAAACCGCAAAGCAAACATTGCCGTTACAAAAGAATTTTTTCAAAGTATACAAACCGCCTGTCATCCTTTTCATTGAACTCTTCAGCCACTGGATATAAATATGCATGGTTTTCGGGCAATAATCAATGTTCAACAAGATTGGCCGTGCGCTTCGCTCAAAGAACAGCGAAAACTCATCAGGCTGTGTGTTGAAACAGACATATCTAGACCGTCCAGGTTGTTATGGGATACTCATCGGTAATTTGGCTTCGACTATGACGATCAAATGCTGGTGACCCAACAGAAACAATGTGACATTTAGAATGCCGTGCAGCACCACTGCAATAAAAGAAAATAAGTTTCGCCTCCGCACAGCCTCATTACTTGTCGTCAAAATATACTGTGTCCTAAAATTTCAAAAAAGTAAACAAGTCCACAATGATAGATAGAAATGATGTCAATAAGAACAGGATCTATTGAAAACGAAAACAAAAGCTAAACAACGAAAGCAAAAATTATCACTTATGCTGGGATTCGAACTTCAGACCCCATGCATACGAACTAGCCATAGTTACCACTGCGCCAGAGAGGCGGTTGTATTGTTTGCTAGTCAGTTTTATTATAAACCAATATTTTGTCCGCTAAGAAGTACAACTATTCATAACAGTGAAAGTGGTCAGTTTTTTTCGCTTGAATAAACAACTTTGCGATGTGGATCTAGCTTTACGATTATCTAGTATTAATGGAAAATGTCTATGTAAAATGCGTTATTACGTATCAGCTAAATCCGCCGCCACCCGATAGTCGTTAATTTTAGTTATAGTTTATAGTTTTTCTTAATGGAACTAATCCAGTCCAGTACCATTAAGCACCAAACTATAAACTATCGACTTAAACTGTAAACTATAAATCACTGTTTAGAATTATGTACAACTACCTATAATTCAAACAAATATGTATAACCTTTTATAAACATTACAGAAATTATAGTCTCTGTGGTATAATTGTTAGGTCGCTGGACTTCAGCGTCATAGGTGGCTGGTTCGAATCCCACACGATACACATTTTTTTCTTTTCTACTTTTGCATTACTGAAACAGGAATTTTATGGTTGTTAAAATAAAAAAAATCGGATGAAGATTTGCTATATTGTTTTTTACGAGTATATCTGCTCAAAACTCACCGAGTCTACCGAAGCGGTTCTTACAAGTATTCTTTGTTTTTGTTTTGTTGAGGTTTTACGCGACCCTGACCACACATTTCAGGGAAAGCTTCCTAGCCGTTCACCAGTACTAAGTGCCCGTTTTCTGTCAGCCACTGACAGCTGCCGTACTTGATCTTACAAGTACAGACTAATACATGTACTGCATCGTACGACGTTTAGGTCTTATCAGTTTAATACGTACCTTGTGAATAGACACAATTCCTGATTGGTTTCAATAGACATAATAAATCCTTTTCAGTTTTATGACCCTTATAGATAGCAAGCCTACCTAGGCTAAGCCCCGCCTACTTTTCCTGAGCTGGTTACCAGTTCAAATCGACCTTGGAACCAGACCACCGATTTGAAAATCCTGTTTTTAAATCTCAGCATCAATAGAAAAAATATTTAGAGGGCCAAACATTGTTATCATCCGATCATGATAAGCGACTGAAGTGAAAATTGAATTTGCAAACTTTAGCATTCATTGCAAACTTTTAAAAAAATAGCATGTATAGATATTTTCAGTGGTACGATGAGTTATATCCACAAGTTCATCAGCAAACATTTGTTTTATCGGGAGTCTTTACCATCTGCTATTGAAACTACATCATTGGATTTCGGGTATTTTCCGGATTCGAATATGATGAGAGAGAAGCCAAACTCTGCGCTTGATAGAAGATTTTTAAAGTTAAACTTCTTCAATGCATTAATATTCGGCCATCGTTTTTAGACATATGTGAAACAAAACTAACCAAACAGCAGTCGCCATTCCTCGGGCAGAGTAGATATATACACTATCGGAACGCACGGTAGATTTTCTTATGCCGCGAGCTGTACCCACGGGCACTTTTGTTACGACGCGAGTTTCGCGGACGGTGAGACGGACTCTGAAGGACGGACACACATAAATTTGGGACACTGAAAGTAGACAGAAAGTTGGCGGAAACTTTTATGTTGGTCATAACGTTGGCCCCGTATGGAACACATCAGGGAAACATCTTCGTGCAAATTGTACCTCACCAATCCTGTACTTATATAGCAATAAGCATGTGAGTGAGCTTCAATGGTCTTAACTATGACTATGTAGATTGATATAAGGAGCAACTCTATTAAACAATAATGCCATTCAATTTTATAATTATATACGAGAAATAAAAATACAGTCAGAAAACAGTTATTTAATACGTATTTGCAAATATTACCTGGAATGCATGGATACGTTTCCGTAATTAGTATGCGCTGTGAAAAGTGTCCGACAGATAAGCATTTTTCTGCTAAGGCAAGAAATTGTTTAAAAAAATGGCTATTCATATACTGCAAAGAAAAATAAAAAAAAGAATCCATCTCTTGTTTTTATCCCTGTTCCATGCTTGTTTAGTCCAGACTCTCTTTCTCTCTCTCTCTCTCTCTCTCTCTGAGTGGTATAATTTAAAGAGTTGTTTGAGGAAATGACAAACAAAGATTACATTTACTCGGACATCAACCTTAATTCTGTAACGCTAAGCCCTACCATCTCGGTTTTAAGCGAAAACTTGTCTGGTGTGAGTTCACCGGAAGGCAATACAAAAAATTGTAAGTGTTTTCAACAATCAAGATTTTTCATTTTCCCCAACATGTTAACACTGTATTCACACATGGTGTAATGTATAGTTTCCCAGAATTACCAAATATTGACCATATTTAAAACACTAAGTTACAGTTCATTCTGGACGGTAACATTTCTGTAACAATGACCTTGGAAAAGTGAACTCCAACTCGAAGAAATGCGCGAATGCATTAAGGTTTAACCCTGTCCATCCGTCTGTTCGTGCATATGCGCGTGTGTAATATCTTGTACTTCCTGCAAGTGAACATACGTAATATATCTTCTATAAAAAGGCATTCCGATAGTACAAGCGTATATACAAAATTATACAGGCTTTACTAAGCTCATAGGACCCTAACTCCAACAGTAGGCAAACCAGAGTTCTGCACGTCGTCTGATAGTATTTAATACGGCTAGATACGGTTATCCTTTTGGCAAAAATCACAGAAGTTCGTGCGATAGCCGCAAGACAGTCCTACGAATTTGCAGCGTCGGACGTTTGTCGCAGCGTCGTACGTCAAATTTTCAACATACACATTATTTCTACGATTTTTTGCGATTTTTGCACGCTGTACGGCTGCCGTAAGACAGCCTCAAGACAAACGCAGGGTTGACATATGATTTCGCACGATTTTCAAAGGTTTTGGATACTGGCCTTTTCCGCACGATGAACGCACGGACATGGTAAGGCATTCGAGCGACAGCCTTACATTTTTTTCTTTATCGTACGGATGACTGCAAGAATTCTTACGACAGCTTTGCGACAGTTTCGTAAATTTGCACGACAGTCCTACGGCTATCTTGCGACTGTCGTAGAAATTGTTTGCAATTTCGGACGTTGAAGCTGCTAACATCGTACTATAACTGAAACAGCCGTACGAGCATTGTGAGGCTGCCTTGCGATATCAAATACATATCAGGAATCGTACGGCAAAAAATCGTACGCCTGACGCTTAATTATTTTAAATTTTTTTCACATGGGCTTTCGTTTTGGAAAAGCCTAGATGTGAACTATAACTTACAAATGGTTCAGAATACCATCAATAAACCATACATATTGTCGTTGCTTACGATAAGATGCATTGAATCCTATCCGGCAGTCGTGGGTTCGAACCCTGGCGTGGGCGGACATATATGTGCCTGCCATGTTGAGGTGGATATAACCTCCTGGCTAATAAAGGCTATGCCCGGCACGAGAAGAACATGGATCTCGGATTCCCAGGGATACTTCGGGGGCATGTCCCACACCTTCTCTTCGTAAAATGCTTTCAATCTTGATACTTTTTCAGACAACCACCTATAAACCATATATATTCTTGATTCTTATAAAAAAAACACATTAGTGACAAGATTCTTTGGTTCCACAGGGGTTGCCTGGAGCATACCCAACCCTTTCGCTTAACAAAAGATTTAATGTCTCCGTAAAACGTTTAGATCACCTTCCCATAACCATTAATACACTTTTTCTTTCTTTCAAATAAGACACATTCAGTGACACAAACCTTGAGGAGACATCTGTGTTTTTCTTGGAAATAAATTTCAGTTTTAACTTTTCTGACGCGCCACAGTCCGTGGCCACGAAGCCTGTTCACTTGTAAACGCGCGCTGTTTGGAGGTACCTTTATCACCACCTTCACCAGATAAAGTTCACTGATGAACAGCAATTCCAGTTAAAACGCTTATGGTGCTGGTTTGTAAGGTAAGCAAGAGCTTATATGGTAATCAAGGCTTACACGAATAATTTTCTGCGTCATTAAGCAGCATTTAAAAACAAAGGTAAGAGAAAAGTCCAGGGAATGCCATAATCACAAACCACAGCCCTTCCCAGACCCCAAGAGGAAGAGAAAACCGACAAATCCAAACAAGCACAAATCGAACAAACGTACGAAAAGCACTCAGCAAACTGAGGTGCTTAAGAGAGAGAGAGAGAGAGAGAGAGAGAGAGAGAGAGAGACGGACGGACGGACGGACGGACTATGAGGTTTGTTTTATCACGAGCAATGCAGTCGAAGAGGTAAGACGCAAACTGGAAATGTCCTGAACAAAACGCAAAGCAAACATTGCCGTTACAAAAGATTTTTTTTCAAAGTATACAAACCGCCTGCCATCCTTTTCATTGAACTCTTCAGTCACTGGATATAAATATGCATGGTTTTCGGGCAATAATCAATGTTCAACAAGAATGGCCGTGCGCTCAAAGAACAGCGAAAACTCATCAGGCTGTATGTTGAAACAGACATATCTAGACCGTCCAGGTTGTTATGGGATACTCATCGGTAATTTGGCTTCGACTATGACGATCAAATGCTGGTAACCCAGCAGAAACAATGTGACATTTCGAATGCCATGCAGCACCACTGCAATAAAAGAAAATAAGTGTCGCCTCCGCACAACCTCATTACTTGTCGTCAAAATATACTGTGTCCTAAAATTCCAAAAAAAGTAAACAAGTCTACAATGATAGATAGAAATGATGTCAATAAGAACAGGATCTATTGAAAACGAAAAAAAAAAAAGCTAAACAACGAAAGCAAAAATTATCACTTATGCTGGGATTCGAACTTCAGACCCCATGCAACGAAGTAGCCATAGTTACCACTGCGCCAGAGAGGTTGTTGTATTGTTTGCTAGTCAGTTTTATTATAAACCAATATTTTGTCCGCTAAGAAGTACAACTATTCATAACAGTGAAAATGGTCTGTTTCTTCGCTTGAATAAACAACTTTGCGATGTGGATCTAGCTTTACGATTATCTAGTATTAAAGGAAAATGTCTATGTAAAATGCGTTATTACGTATCAGCTAAATCCGCCGCCACCCGATAGTCGTTAATTTTAGTTATGGTTAAAAGTTTTTCTTAATGGAACTAGTCTACTAGTATTTATACTATCACCATTTATATAAGGCTCAGAAACACATCCAATCCTATCATTTTATACTATCACAAACTGTTGCAACAGAGAACAGCTAGAGTGTGTATGCTTTGTATTTGGCTGCATCTAAAAGATGACTTAGAATTGCAGTGCAGTGTTGATATGTGTGTGATGTTATTATCGTCGTGATTACCACTGCATTTTATTGAATATTTCGTGCCCTCAGAATGTTTTTTTTTTTCAGTTTTTTTTTATGCTTTTGAGTTAATATGAGAAAAATAAACAGTATTTTCATTAATGGAACTGTTTTCATTAATGGAACTGTACTGAAGAGATTTCTCCTGCAAACACTGTCTATAGGAAACAGTGTTCTGATATCACAGCACAAAGACTGATATATCACGTGTGTAATAGTATTAAGTGAGCAATATTTCAGGCAGTCTAAACGGATTTAAGTTTTAGATTATTAGCTTTGTGCACAGATCATAAGCAATGAAAAAGCTCATATCATGTAAGTATGTATGAAAAAGGGATATTTCTTATGTATTATAGGTACATTTTACTATTTTAAAGATAACATTATCAATCGGATACACCAACAGACGGCTGATGAAGTTATTTCTCACTTCATTCACCAAATAATAAAGGTGTCTGAAAACCGATTGACTATGTTTGCTATGAAAAGAATTTTAGAGCTGATTTCCCTTCACCTTTATGTACAAAGTATCAACAACCTTTTATACAATGTAGATAAAGTATCACTCAAAAAGTAACATACGTAACATTAAGAAATGTATAAAGCTTTTATTTAAAGTCCATAATGCATTAAACCGATCATAATACGTAGTTAGATACGTTGTTCTAATTGCAACCAAAGCAAATAAAATGTTTAGACGTTTGAAGTTACGATACTTTTCAGAAGAGAAGTTTATGCTGTTTTTCAAGTAACTATTATACCTTATGTCATTTGATCAGTCACGTTGGTTTGTTTCCATTTCTTGATGTACAAAGGAGGACATACTGTGTTTACCTATTGTAAAACAGCATTAGATTAAATATCTAGTCACTGACTGGTCACAGTCGTCCAAAACGTTGTATCAGAAACTTATATATGAGCTTTATGGCTTTTAGTAACGTGTGTAACAGTTATCTCACCCACCATTGGCAGTTCAATATATTAAGATACCTGGTTCTATAAAACACATGCATTGTTATCAAATAGAATGCTAGTAAGTACGAATATGGAACATGGCTGTTACACGCAAACGCCCCCCGTCGCCAGAGGGCTAACACGTGTCATTTTGTTTCTTATGTAATGAAGTTTCAGAAAATCATAGTGTACATAATTCCCACTGGTAGAGGAGGCTGATCTGAGTGCGCTGGGTGCACATGTCATTTTGTTGATTTTTTCATGTGATATTAAATCTTAATCCATAGGACAGATTTCAACATGAAAAAAGAAAGTTTTATTTTTTTATACGGACTTAATTTCGCTTTCAAAAATCTTTCAGTTATATCGCGTCGGTGTCTGGATGTTACAGGGAGCTCATTGCTCACTTTAGGAGTGCTGCCTCACTGACATATCACACCTCAGACACATGACGTGACATTCCACCCTGTCAACAAAACACATACATTTATCCCATAACAAAGACGTATAAAAATACGTAGAGTAGACATCAGCTTCACAAACTACATTGCTGCACACGAAGATACTTAACCAGAGGTCCAATGATCCTGTAGCTCACCTGAGATTATTTGTTCTAAGAAAGATTGTAGTAGCATTTTGAAGAATGAAACACTGGAACGAAAGTATATGTTTTGCGCTAAGTAAGAATCGGCACCATTCCGGAATCGTCTTGCGCAACGTAAGAATTCTCACTTTGCCGGGCAAAGCATGAATTCTTACTTTGCGTAAGACGATTCCGGAATTGCTCCTGCGCAAAGTAGGAATCGGGACAAAGTGAGAAAATGTACCATTGTACATGTATTTGTAATTAGTTTTTTCTTATTGCAGTAAATCATACTTTTGCAGTAAACCTCTTTCGCGTTTGAAAATATAATAAAAGGATTAGATCCGATATTTCCTCTTAACGTATTTCAATTCTCCTGCATTTTTTTAAACTACGGAGATAGAAGGAAAGAAGGACATACCGCTAATAGGAATTGGATTCTACCAGAATATAGTGTGGGGGAGTTTATTCAGTCTAAAATGCATTAAATTTATTTATTTTTTATCTTCGTCTATTCATGAAGGTAAGGTTCATATTATCCAACGCACGATGCTTATTCATATTATCCAACGCACGATGCGTAACTTTAAAAGTTGTAACTTGCGCTTTACAGTCGAGGGAGATCACCGAAAACTGCTGCTATCTTTTCATTGTATATATGGACTGTACTTTAATTTGTAACGCATGGGCGTTGCGCTCATTACACACATTCCGTATGCGCGTAACATGCGTAAGAAAATATTTATGATAAAGTGTCATTTACTTAAAATATTTCGCTTAAAGGACTGTTCGTAAAGGAAAAACGTTTCATCTCCCTCTGGGAGCAAATTATTTCTTTTAAGAGTAGTTCCTATTTTGGAAGCGATTCTGGGCATAGTTTTCAAGATGCTTTCCTGTTCTGTTCTGGCTAAGCCAATGTAACGTTTGTGCGAAGATTACAGTGCAATCTGCGTATTCTCTTACACAACAGCATATTGTCATATTTTCAATTCTACAGTTTTTTAAAAATACCCTGATCTGGCAGCACAGAATATCACTTCTTAAAAGTATATTAAGGAAAAAGGATACACTTTCAGGGGAGACAACTGTCAAACGTGTTTTGAAAAGGGGTCTACTCTAAAAGATAAGGATTTGTTCCCAAAGGTAGCAAACGCTTTCCATTTAGAGTAGATCCCTTTTCAGAAGGGGTCTGGTGTACATGAAAGCAGACAGAAAGTCTTAAAAGTGGTCGCCAATTAGAAAATGGTGAAAAATCGAAGAAGTGTACCCAGTCCTTATAAAATATCGTAAATACCTAACCTGGATCTAGTATTCTACTGTTAAAAATCGGTTTTAATAAAATCACTTACTTTTTCAGCTTATAATACCATGTAAATACAATGGTAAATGCATGTACTGAACCCATGAATGACCAGCGTCTCATCATAACGTTAACACACCTGTGTGAAATGTATGCAATATAACCTCCCTACAATAGCCACCTTTAGGAAGGCACAAAACTGGTCGTTTTAGAGAGGCGACTGTTGTATAGAGGTTAAACATGCAGAACAGCACTGGAAACTAAGAAAACAGTGGTCGTTATAGGGAGGTGGTTGTTATTGAGAGGTGACTATCGGTGGAGGGTCCGCTGCACTAATTAGCTATTGCTCTAGATAAGACACTTTTCAACCTAAATATATTGATATTTTCTTCTTATTTCTTTACGAAAACAAGTGCTGTAAGCATTCATTAGATGCCATTAATCTGCACCTAATGGATGCAATTCCATTGAGTACAAAATGTGCCGATAGTGAAAAGTTACACTGGGTGTATATTACAAGTTTATAGACCTTTTAAGTAATGTGAAAAACAGTTTCATATCTCTTATTATAAGAGCCGAGATACAGCATCTCCAACAAAATTACAAGTGTGCCCAGCGAAGACGGATCAGCCTGCGCCTCCATGTTGTCTTCGTACGGCATTCTGCGGGTAGCCAAGGACCAAAAACGTCTCCACACAGACAGCGAAGACTCTCATGGGGATGCAAGGGCTGATACGACTATTCGCTGGTCGCACATACAATCTTGTATGAAACGCTGTGACCCGGTTCTGCCTGATTCAACAACAATAAAATAAAGTACACTGTTGTCCGGACACAAATATTTGAATAAGTTTTTAAATAAATTGGTAAAGATAAGAGTGGCGTCAAAATGAATATTTCTTAAAGCTCCAGAAAAATTCAAGTTGTATGTGCCCACAAGATAAATATAGACTTGTCCTGACTATCTTGTGGTCGTTTTGCTGAAATATTTTATAATTGTGACCATAGCTCTAGATAAGAGGAGAGGGGTCCAGATAATACTTTTTTTTCT
Organism: Anodontia alba; assembly: GCA_964016985.1. Lineage (NCBI taxonomy): Eukaryota > Metazoa > Mollusca > Bivalvia > Lucinida > Lucinidae > Anodontia > Anodontia alba. Next base: position 42,522,614 of record OZ024833.1, on the reverse strand, counting down.
TATTTCTGCAATAAAACATGTGTTGTGGATACTCAAAGGAAAGTGAGGCGCTTCGAATGAGTAACCACAGCATATATTTTCGCGCAGAATTAAGAAAAAATATTAATACATTTTAGTTGGACTAGGGCCTTATTTGGCGCTAAGTATACATGCACTATTATTATAAAACTTATTTGATTATTTTTTCTGTGTGCTTGGTAGACTACTTGGTTTTACTATCAAACCCTCTAAGTCGACATTTGTATCAGTGTCCTTTTTCTTTTTGTTGTAATATTTATTACTGGGCCGTTTCTTTCTATTCACCTGTTTTCTCTTAAATTCCTCGCTACTCTTCCTTTTCGGTATTACTTGTAACTGTTGTCGTTTTGTTTTACGTACCGACTCCGCTAGATCTGCAATGCATGTATCCGAAAGAAAACTTGCCATATCGTCGTGAAATGTTTCTTGCTTATTCGCTCTCATTTGTTCTCTTCTTTTACAGTATTCCAGATATGGAGAAAATGAAGTAATATGTCCTGAAAAACATTCTTCCAGTTTCTTGTTTTTATCTTCATTGTCTTCCCTTTGCTTCTTTTTCTGTGCATAAATTCTTGTTTCCTTCATGATTGGACATTCTAATCTTTCCCTATGCTTAGCTTCTGCCATTTCGTTAATCCTTCTGTTATTTTTGTTATCGCTCTTTCGTGAATTGTCGGCGTCTTTTGCATCTATTAACGTCACCTCGCATTGTAGTTTCAATTTGATGTTGTCATCTTTATATACAATATTCACGTTTTTGTCTTTATCATGACTACCTGTTTTTATTTCACATGTTTCACTGTATTTTGCTTTCTTATTACTATTTCTCTCTTTTTCGTGCCTTCCCTTTTCGTGTGAACTGCTTGTTTTTGTTTGTATGAGTTTTGCGTTTGCATCTTTAGAACTAGGATTCCTCTCCGTATCATTACTATTTAGTGCATGATTATGATCAAACTTTACTTCCAGTTCCTCCCAGTCGTTTTGGTCTTCTTGTAAATGACACTCCAAAATTTCGGTGTTTTTATGTATCTCCTTTATACCTCCGCATGTGGCACATACGATTCTGTTTGGAAAAGATGTAGCTACCACTTTAAGATTAGCAGGATCTTGTTTGTCAAATGTGGACGGTGACGTACAGTTACCAGCTCGGATGCTATTTAATTCATAATTAAGACTGGTTTTCAATTCTTCATTACAATTTTCCTCATGAGAAGTTTCTTTGCTGTCTAACAGACGTGTTCCGGATATTGGTGGTAACTGAACGGGTGATTCTGGATGAAGTATGGACTCATTTAAGTCTTGTGGTGTTGAATTTGTAGGTCTACGAGTATCCGAAGCGTATATTTTTGGTAACGTTAAACAATTTTCATGAAAGCGTTTGGCATTTGTTGAATGTGTTGAAGATAAAACTGTTTCGGAGACGTGTTGCGGCTTTCGCACACCGATTTGTTTTCCTTTTTGATTGTATATGTCTGAATCTAGCTTAGTGGAGATGCTCAAACTTTCATAATCTTTGGTCCGTTGTTTCCCTTTGTCTTGACCAATGTCTCTTAATTGTTTTGCTAAACGCTCAGACAAATTTATGTTTTTCGTGACATTGATGTTTGATAAAAACTTTTTATGAAGTTGTAGACTCTGACTCCGTGAGATCGGTATGTTCCGACTGCATGTTGGTGAATTCGTAGACGATTTTGTTAGCCTTATAGTAACCAATTCAGCTGTATTTCTTATATCATTTAAGAACGGATTTCGTCGTTGCTTACTTCCTTGTGCTTTAAAGGCATTAGTTTCAAACTTTCTAGCATTAGGATCTATCATATTGCACCCCAAAAATAGACTATTTCCCGCTGTAAATTTATTGGAGGGTTTCAGTAAGACACTTGCTTCGCTGTGATTATCATACTTCAGAACTTCTGTTGTTTTCGCAAGCTTGGAAGATGATGTATTTTCTAAATTTGCATCTTTCAGTCTCATTTTAGAAATTTCAAATTGATCATTTGAAGCTACTGGGTGAAGTAGTTCAGATGATGATAGTCGCAGATTATCTTGATCTGTAAATGGTTTAAATTTTGTGGGCCAGCCATCAATGTCTTCCAGAGCAAATTTATTCTCCTGAGTGTCCAGGTTTCCTTCTTTACGCAACGACTTCTTTGGACTAGGTAGTGGTACTGGGCAAAGATCTGAACTTTCGAACTGCTTCTTCGAATGCTTAAATATAGTCATATCCTTATCTAAACTATTAACGTAGCTGTTTTTCATTTTCTGTGGCCTGTTCACGTTAGGTGTCAGCATTAATGCCCTTTTATACTTTTTCGCGCCACGACTGCCGGATGCTTCTACTTCCACAGTACAGTGGCTACTTCTTGTCTTGGAGTCTTCAGACATCTCAAAAGTACTGGAGCCTTTTGATAACTCTACAGTATTTAGTTTAAGCCTGGGGCTTTCTAATGTTGCTTGTTGTTTGATTACTTCTTCATCTAATTCTATGTCAGTGCAATCAGAAGGGAAATGATCAAAATGAATGTCTGTTTTTCTCATCACTAATAATTGTCTTGCAGTATTTTTCAATACTTTTTCGTCAGATTTTGTATTGAGTCTTTCATTTGAAATATTAAAATGAGACATTTTTTCTTCTGGTACAATTTTTGGCGACATGTTAACATCTCTTTTTGAGATAGACATTGTGCCTTTATTGTTCTTGCTTCCACTTAGGCACTTAACAGTTGCTTCTTCAATGTGTGACGGTAATTTTTCTTTCTCCCAGTCACTAAGATTTTTATGCGTAACATCCTGGTTATTTGCAATTAAGTGAATATGGCTATGCTCCTCTAAATACGGGTCTTTTGTAGTCTTTTCAGTTCTTTCATAACAATGAATTGGATCAACACAACTTCTATACGTTTGATTATTCATTTCTTCTGATCGTTTTAAACCTTCTAGAAACCCTCTCCAAAACGCGTCCCTCATGTTTGCATTGACATCATAGTCTTTAAATCTTCTTTCTGTTAAATTGTCGCAAACTGGATCACCATGCTCAGATGCCCGCTTTTCATTGTCATTTTTAGCGAGTCTATTATCTTTGCTGTGAACATCTTCCGCTCTGTCAATCAGAGCAAGAAGTTCTTGATCATATTCGTCGTGATCTATCACGTCATCTTTAATAATAACAGGAACTGTTGGAGAATACAATTTTCTGCATCTAAAATGACAAACATATATTCAAGACCATAACAAGTAAAATAAAAATCATTATAATATCATTTTAATATTTAAAAATTACATAAGTCAACACATTGTAATCCATTATAATTTCAATTTTCTGCAAAATTCTTAGTTAGGAAATTACTTGTTTTATCTAAAACCCGGACTTTTTACCAGTAAAACGTACCTTTTGTTTAAAAGATGCATTATGTTAATCTTTACTTGTTTCATGCACACTGAAGAGCCGTACGGCGAAACGCGTTTGGTAAAAACTTCAGAATGAACCATGTGTGACATGTGGAATAAACATCAAAAAGATTGTCTCTGGAAACAGAGAACCCACTATGGATTAGAAAATGGGAGTCTCGGTTTTATTGAGACTCTTCATAAGTAGTAATGAAGTTTGCAACACTGCTTACGCCCTCTAGCGTATAGATGAGCAGAACTCCATTTTCAAATATACCACAATGGACCCAATGATCCCAAAGAAAATGAAGTCGTTATTCTTTTTATGTAGATTTCACATCTTGTACCGTGACTTTTTTTTTGCTCTCTCTCTCTCTCTCTCTCTCTCTCTCTATATATATATATATATATATATATATATATATATATATATATATATATATATATATATATATATATATATATACGATGTACTACTGGTCAGACCGGCGACGTATCGAACCCACGCCGGCTGTGACCACAGCGCCTAGCTATTCAGAGACTAGAGACAACTTTTATAACCACTTACACTTAGCCACCATGCTCGACCAAAAGACGGTAGTACGTATACAAGATTTCTCTGTATGACCTGCGTTTTTGCGTTATATACAAGAAATTCTCCGGATCCAGTGGATACTCAATTCTTTTCCAAAATGATAATAATAAAACTGCATTTTTTTTTTTATTTTTTAAGGGGAGGGGGGGGCATAAACCTTCAAGTTCCGATCCAACAAAAAATAAACAAGAGGGCAAAGATGGCACTGTATCGCATCGCTCACCTGATTGGTCTTTTGGTTCAAGAGAAGAAGTTAATATAGATTTTCAAGATGGCGGCCATCTTGGATTTCAGATCGGAATAATTTTTACTACGTTTGATCTGCAAGTTACCTCGATACTTCCAATGAAGTTTCGCGTCATTTGGCCTTTTGGTTCAAGATAAAAAAAAGTTCAAAAATACTTTCAACATGGCAGCCAGGGCAACCATCTTGGATTTCCGATCAGAATAAGTTTAGTTATTTTTATCTACATGTCACACTGCTATTCCTTATCAAGTTTCGAGTCAATTAGCCTTTTTTTTTCAGAAGAATTACAAAATAGATTTTTAATATGGTGAGTGTGGCGGCCATATTGGATTTCCCATCAAAATAAATTTAGCTATTTTTTATCTACAAGTGGGCCAGATACTTTCTACTAGGTCTCGAGTAAATTTGCCTTTCGGTTTAGGAGAAGAAACTAAAAAAGATACGATTTTCAACATGGCGGCTATCTCGGATTTTCGATCAGAACGATTTTAGCTAATTTTGATCTACTGGTCACCCCGATGCTTTCTATCAAATTTCAAGTCAACTGGTCTCTCCTTTCAGGAGAAAAAGCGAAAATAGATTTTCAAGATGGACGCCATCTTGGATTTCCCATCGGAACAATTTTAGTTATTTTGATCTACAAATCACGCCGATGCTTCTTAAAGTCAATTGGCCTCTCGGTTCAGGAGAAGAAAAGCGAAAATAGATTTTCAAGAGAGCAGACATGACGGCCATCTAGTATTTCCGATCGGAACGATTTTAGCTATTTTTTATCTAGAAGTCACGCTTATGCTTCCTACAAAGTTTCAAGTCAATTGGCTTTTTGGTTTAGGAGAAGAAGGAAAAATTGATTTTCTAGATGGTGGCTACGGCGGACATCATGGATTTCCGATCAGAATGACTAAACTAGTTTTTATCTACAAAAAAAGGTGAGAGAAAAGTCCAGGGAGTGCCACAATCACAAACCGCAGCCCTTCCCAGACACCAAGAGGAAGAGGAAACCGACAAATCCAAACAAGCACAAATCGAACAAACGTACGAAAAGCACTTAGATTAGCTCTCTCTTCCCCAAGCGAGGTAATCGCAATGCTAAAAGGACTGAAAAACACAAGAACAAAATGACATAAGGTAAGACATAAAACACATCGCCTCGTAGAATAAACCACAAAGCAACAAAGAGTAAGACTAACACCGGGACCACCGCCTTAGAACGGTCAGTAGAGTAAACCTCCGTGGGGTTTAAAGCACTTTTACAGCTAGCCAACTTCACCCTGGGTCTCGATGCTACTCTTAATACAGAAATACATAAAAATTCGGTTCGCATTAAAGCTCCCAACTCAGTCAATGAATCAAAACAAAAACATAAAAATCAAATTAATCACTATAATAAACAAAGACACCCCGGTGCTTCCTACTGTTTCAAGTCAATTGGCCTTTCAGTTCAGGAGAAGAAGCGAAAAACAGATTTTCAAGATGGCGACCATGGCACTCACTTGGATTGTCGATCGGAACGATTTTAGTTATTTTTTTTATCTTTAAGTCACCCCAATGCTTCCTACTAAGTTTCAAGTCAATTGGCCTTTCTGTTCAGGAGATGAAGCGAAAAATATATTTGCGATCGGAACGGTTTTAACTATTTTTGATCTACAAGTCACCCCGATACTTCCTACTAAGTTTCGTCAACTGGCCTTTCGGTTCAGGAAAAGAAATAAAACAAAATTCAAGATGGCGGCCATCTTGGACTTCCGGTCGAAACGAGTTTAGCTATCTTTTATCTACAAGTCACCCCGATGCTTCCTACCAAGTTTCGAGTCCATTGGTTCAGGGGTGTAGGACGAGTAGGCTTTTAAAACAAATTGTTGACGCCGCACGACTGACGACGGACGACGCACGATGAACGACGCAGAAGTACGACGGACATTGACCAATCATAATAGCTCGCCTTGAGCACTTCGTGCTCAGGTGAGCTAAAAGGACACGGGACAGCTAAGATTTTATGGGCAATCCACATACGAAAAAACATTAGCATGCATGGCTCTTTAGCTAAGAAACATTCTTTAGGTGGGAAATATGTCTAAGTAAATCTCGAGGTGCCGGCCTCGGTGGCTCAATTGGATGCGCCGTCCGACTGGAGACCAGGAGGTCGCGGGTTCAACCCCCGCCGATGTCGGCAACATTCTTTCGTGGAGACTGATCATGAAATATTTTCTACGGTCATTCTCTCCCTTCCGCTGATTCAAGAAGGGCAGTTGTCAGTTTCTGGCGAAAGAATGTGCACAATACTGGTTAACCGCTTAGAGGACTAAGCCTGCCCAGTAAACGTGTGGTTAGGTAAACTGACCGCGCTCGACATGACCCTATTGGGTTGACTGGGCCGTAAAACCTCAACACAAACACAAAATCTCGAGGTTTACACATTGGCGCAGAAACAGTTTGCTAATTTCAAAACCATAGCGCAATTACTTTTTCTGAAATCATGATAACAAAACTGCATATTACTTCGGAAAATGACAATCGAAATGGGGCAATAGCTCACTAAAACTTGGTGGTTTTATCCTAATTTGATGAAGTATTCCAAACGTCGGTCCTGAATATTATGCAAAATAAAAAAACCCTTAATTAAATTCATTTTTTTTTTCGATATGCATTTCATTGCTGCCAATGTCGATAAAGTGCTGTCTTTCAGCAAAAACTGGATGGCTTTTACCCAAAACTTAATCAGTTGATCTACACTTTATCCCGAAACAGCATGCTTAATATCGAAACCCTTACTAAAAGTCTTTTTTTTCCGAAACCATGATAACAAGACCGGATTTAATTTTGAAAAAAAGGGCACAACTCTGCAAGTGCAAGCCCAACACAATCTTATCAATTATTTTTTATGGGCAATCCACAAAGACCTTGTCACGAGATGAGCTTAAATATTGAAGATTTTATCCAAAATTGATGCGGTATTCTACACGTCGGTTCCAAGTATTATGCAAATATCAAAAGCCTAACTCGTTATTTTTTGTTTTCAAACTAGTGATTGCAATAGTTGATTAAATTGCCAATTCGATAAAGGGTTCCCTTTTATCCCTCTTTGGATAGCCCGGAGGCTGTAGACGGCACATGCGATCTGAGAAGATTCTGATCAGACTGCGCGGAAGCGCAAGCTGACCTGAGTCTTCGCTAGTCGCACAAGTCTTATTGTAGGTTTTGTCGTGCGCTGCCTTATTTTACCCAAAAGTGATTTACACATTTGCCATGTCAATTATGGCAAATACTTAAAATCTAGCTCAGTAGTAAGGAAATGTTGGTTTTGGGCCACTTAGTTTCCTGAGTGACCCAGACCCCCAACATTTCCTCTACTACCACTCATCCTGCCTTCTTATTTTTTATAATACTTTAAAAGATTATTAGGGAAGTTTTTTTCGCGTCTAATAGCTGTTTAAACACTTAAGAAAAAAATCATCTGAAATTTCATAGAGCTAAACAAATCCGACCGTAGGGCAGGTGCATCGAAAGGGCCGGCCAAGCCATCGCAGAGCAGATGGCTTGGGGGACGGAGGTCGGATCTGAAATGATTTTACATGAAATCTGAAATGATTTTATAAGAAGTGGGTTTTGCATGAAATCTGAAATGATTTAAAAAGAAGTGTAGCGGGATCCCTTTCAGGAATGATTGAAGATTTTGAGTAAATACCCGATCCCCAGTCCTTTTCTAAAATGATTTTTAAATATCATCATACGCCTTCGCCCCCGAGAATCGTTTGCCAAAAAGCTTTTTGTACTATCATAAAAATTTAGAAGATTACAAGTCACCCAGAACTATTTTATGCCCATATGCGTATGATGTCCTATTATAATAATAAATAATTGCTGCGGTCTAAATAATGCCACACACGTTTCACATCCCGAATATTAAATTCAATACACAATTTGTCAGTAAATTCTTCTTCTGTAGGGTATATATTCTTTATATAATAGTCAAGCGACATTTCTGTTCGCAGATCTATAGAATCATATGCATTTATCTAACAGATGGTTAAACGCATTTTTATCTAGGTAGGTTGGTTTTATGTCGCCACCAAATTTGTTTTTTATTTGATTAGGCCTCATGTTATAATTTAATATATTACCATTTCCTTAAGTGTCTTTATGAAAAACAAATATTTTTCTTCCTGTTCTTTTCATCTTTTTACCCGTGTGTCTTTTCATAGCGTGTTCAATTTGTGAAGTCACATACAAAGTGTTTTTGTAATCAAGAAATGATATTGATTTTTAAGCCCTCCAACAAAAAAAAGTGCAAAAGCCGTGTCTGGTCCACGGTACTTTTAACCCCAGTACTAAGGCAGTGTTCTTTACATACGCGCCTCAATACTGGGGAATCGCCTGCCCTTTCTTAAGCCATCGCAGCAAGTTGGCTCGCGGCCCCTCACCGGAAGAGTCGCCTTTAATCCCATTGACCCCATCTACTTCATTTCAACCGAAATTGTAGACAGAAGTCGAGGTAATGCAAGTCAGTGCGATTTATTAAAAACCCACAGGGAGAATTCTATTATGCGCGCGACCCGTGTGTCTTTCATCAATTACACCCAGCAAGCCACTACCATTAAACACCTGCAGCAGGCGTCAAACAAAAACAGATGAGACATACCATGCACCAGCCACGACCCAACAGACGATTGTTGGTTTGTAGTGTATATAGGTGACCTTTTCCTGGTTGAAAAATAAATGGTTTGTAAATTTACATATTCATCTGGGAGGAAGATCTTGGTCAGTGGGTGAAGAGGTTGAAAACCTAGGTAAGTGCTATTGCCGCCACATTTTTACTAAGATTTCCATTAAAATCTGTCTTGATGAAATCACAGCGGAGATCAACAAAAAAAATTAAAACAAAAATAAAAAAAAAAAAACAGTTGTTGGACTATTTGAAGGAATTTGTAAAAAAAATAGTTTAAAGGTACTTCTTACAGCCGCGGTTTCCATAATATATATGAGAGTTGACTGTGGAGGGCAATATATTTTATTTTTTGAGTAAGTTCGGTGAATACGCCGGTGAAAGCACCGTGGTGGACCTTTTTCATTTCAACCGAGTTGTTAGATATGGGTCAACAGTAGCTTTATATTATAATTTATAAAAAACAAACAAAACAACACATTTATATAATATATATAGGTGGACCAAACAATCACGCTTTCATCTCAAGTAGCAAGAGTGAATAAATCAAATAACACACCGAGTGATTTTACAACAGTATTTGATCGGCCAATTACATTAGATAGAAATAAAAGCGCATTTATAGGCCTCAAGGAAATAAACACAATGACATATTCATGGTACAATGTTAGCAAAAAATATAATAATGATATAATCAGATATCACAATGGCACAGCATATAAAATCATTGCTAAGATTTTTCGGGAGCGGAAATGAACGAATTAAAAAACTTATTAACACGAGAAAAATATTCGATCATAATATAGTAATGTTTAGAAGCAAAATATACTGCAATCGTTTCGAATATATATCAATTCAACTTGTGACAGAGCCGAGAGGCAATTCGAATCAGAGGAAGAATGGTTATACAATTTTAATAAATGATAGATCATCTTTCTTTGATTGGTATAATGCCTACATGTATACAGGTTACGCAAACGATGACGCTATTGCCATGATTAATGACGCCGTCTTATTAATGTCTGATCTACGCGTAAAACAAAATGGAAAAGTTACGATGGGACTAATCTGTTTCGAGTGACAAATATCAGGGATCTTTTCGAAATGTCACAAGATTAAGCAAAAACAACAGGAACAAGTGAATACTTTCATATAGATACAACAGGTACAACGGCAATAGAAGTTGATACGTTTGCAAATTGGAAGTTTACGCAATATTTTATGATGAAGAGGTCAAAGTTGATATTGTTGGAAATGAAACAGTAATAATCTAAAAATTTATTCATATATAACATAGATGACTTCATACAAACCATATTCAATAAATTTAACTGATGGACAGAAAATAAGACATTAGCAAATGCGTATAAAAAAAAACGATCTTCGCTAACACTTCGACAAGAACAGTCAACTGACAGGGGATTTTCCTCTTTTTTTAACACAGACACAAAGTAATAGAATTAAAAAAGCATTAGCAGCTGGAAGAGGAGCAGATATAGAAATATCAAAGTCACAAATGTCGGCACAAACTAAAAATGGTGGATTTTAGGGACACTGGCTGATCTTGTTCGTGGGTTAATTCCTGTTGCCCGCAAGGTTTTACCTAAAGTGGCCGCTCCATTGGCAAATGGTGCTCTTTCAGGAATAGCATCAACAGGAATAGGGAAATTATTTGGATCAGGGATAATAATCATACTAGCTTCTTGAAAAATAAACGTATTAAAAGATGTCGGGTCGTATTTAACAAAAGGACAAAAGGATAAGATTGAAAAAGGCAAACCAATTTCTCTCACCAAAAATCAAAAGATGACTGAAGGATTACTTCTACTTTTGTTGGGGGCTATTGATACTTCACTAATTCCTTCAGTAATAAGTGCTATGACAGGTAAAAGCGGACTTCAAACTGGTAGCCGCCGAAGGGGGAAGGGAGGCCTACAAATTGATAGCTAGCCAAGGCCATACCGAATGATACCAAGAATTAATAAAAAATAATTTCATTTGAAAATAACCAATTAATAATTTTGATATAAATCTTTGTGTTACCGAACTAGGAATAAAGAAATGATGGCGTTTTAAGTAAAAACAATGTAAAAAATAAAAACTATGGAATAACAATAAATCTTGATGACCGTCATGGGCCTGGTACTCACTGGACTTGTTATATAAACGATATGTATTTCAATCAATTTTTGTGTGTGTGTGTGTGTGTGTGTGTGTGTTTTTTTTTTTTTTGTTTTTTTTTTTTTTTTGTTTTTTTTTTTTTTTTGTTTTTTTGTTGTTGTTTTTTTGTTTTGTTTTTGTTTTCTTTTCTTTTCTTTTTTTGTTGTTTTTTGTTTTGTTTTGTTTTGTTTTGTTGTTGTTGCTGTTTTTTGTTGTTGTTTTTTTGTTTGTTTGTTTGTTTTTTGTTGTTGTTTTTTTTTATTTATTATTAAGAAACATCAAGAGAGGCATTCATTTTATGATACTTTGTATAAACTTTTGAACCCATTAAATCAAGAAATAAATAAAAGAATAATAAAAAGCTATTATATAAACCATGGGAATGTTTAATAATCTAGATTTTCAACCCGAAAAGCCATTCAACCTCGCAATCCTTATCATTTGAGTTACCAAAGAAAGGCCACTGATTCTGGTTTAGTTCGGTGGAATGGTGACAAAAATCAACAAAGGGGTTTTCGTTTAGTCGACGAAAATGTTACTGTTTTGAATAACTGTACCCTCTTGTTAATCGCTGATGGTATTAAATAAAAGAGTGGAGTTGCAGAATTAAAAATGAAAGTTAACAGGGATATTATCAAATCTTGTAGTGACGATTTAAAGAAAAAGAATACATTTAGTGAGAATAACAATTGCTCGACAGTTTGATAAAAATGATGTAATAAATATAGAAATAAGAAATCTTACACGTGTACAATTAACAATTTTTGGAAATTAATGTTACCAATGGCATTAAAGTTAATGTTATCAATAACATTAAAGTTAGTGTTATCAATGACATTAAAGTTATGTTATCAATGACAATAAAGTAAATGTTATCAATGACATTAAAATGTTACCTATTAATATATAGATGTCATTACAAAGATGGAAAGAACTGCTTGAAAAAAAAAGGTCGAACAACATTTTGGGGACCTGTATGATAAAATAAAAGATTATAAACTTAAACGAGCCGCCAGTGCGGACTTTTATAGGAGAGCAGCCTAACCAATCACAGAAAAAAAAATTGAGGAACAAACAAAGAAGTTGGGAGAAAATATTGAAGAACAAACAGAAAAGATTGATGAACAAACAGAAAAGCAAATAGCATGAAGCCAATGCCACTTCTTAAGCCCCCTGAGGTGTTCCGAGACCCCGAACCAGCATCAAGACCAAAAGAGAAAGTGATTATAGATATGAAGGCTGGTATAGACAAAAATGTAATCGCTGGTATTAATGAAGATCTTGACCTTGATTTTAAACTCAAAATGCCTTCTGAAATGTTTGTTTGTTTGTGTTGAGGTTTTACGGCTCAGTCAACCCAATGGGGTCATGTCGAGCGCGGTCAGTTTACCTAACCACACGTTTACTGGACAGGCTTAGTCCTCTAAGCGGTTAACCAGTATTGTGCACATTCTTTCGCCATTCTGAAATGTTAGCAGAACCAGAAAACTTAGAAGAAATAGCAACGAGTGATAAACTCTGGAGGTATCAAAGGTGATTAGGCCAAGCGGCAAATACAGCACAGGAAAAAGCAGAAAGAGAAGAGAAAATATTAAACGGTTCAGAGCATCAGTAAAACAAATAGTTGAGGGGCAATACATGATTAAAAAAGGTAAAGGTCTTTTCAGGCACCCATATAAAATGGAGAAAGATGAAAAATATGGAAATTTACAAATTTATGTACCTCAACCTGTTGAAAATAAAAGATTTGTCGCGACAGGGGGAGGCTCTAGTATGATGGATGGGAATGTTGATTCTGATCTAATTGATCTATTGACAAAAAGAATGGAAACAAAAAGAAAATATTCCAGTTTATCTCAAGAAATTTGTAGGAAATTAACCAATCTCTCTGGCTTACAACCAAGAAAAAGAAGCAAAAAGTGGAATATTATAAAAAGAGGATGCATCCCAACATTTTATAATAGCCCTGATGATCTCATTGATTTTCTTGAATTGAATATTGGGTCAACTGAGGCAGGAGATGACAACAATAATATGAATAATAAGGGGATGGCAATAATTGATGAGTTGCTAAAACTGGAGCCATTTCTAAGATGAACACGAAATTTTATATCATCAAAATTTTATTTGATAATAATATATATAATGAGCAGTTATTGTATAAAAGAAAAGAGAATTACAGAAGATGTAAATCCTACGTATGTCTAAACAAAAAATGGGAGAATGATGAGAACATCAACCTGTGTATCATGCGGAATAACAAAGACCAAATTCGTCAAAAAATATGGCGGAGCCATTGATATTCACAAGGCAATGTTGCCCCTGTTGCCTAAAAAGGGATTGACTCTTCCTGGACATAAATATTGCGGGCCCGGTAATCCTCTGGATTTAGGAAAACCAACTAATGAACTTGATGAAATTTGCATTTCACTGTTATTCAAATGGCATACCAAACAGTGAATGTGATAAAGAAATGTTAAAAGATTTGAGAAAAAGCAAGAGTAAAACATTCGGCCGAAAGGTTACAAAGAATTAAATAGTGAAACCAGTTATCGGAACAAAATATAAACTTGGTTTGGGGAAGAAGAAAAAAAAACAAACAACCGCCTTAGCCGATGAATTGCATAAACCAGTAAAAAGAAAGTTTCAGAAAAGGCCTGTCATTGTTGTTGGGATTGACGATACATGGTCCGCTGATTTGGATGACATGACCTCTTTTGCTAAATTTAATAAAGGAATAAAATATCTTTTAACAATTATTGATATTTTCAGTAAGTATGCATGGGCAGCGCCAGTGAGAGATAAAACTGGGGCTTCTGTCACTTAAGCATTTGAAAAGGTAATGATTAACAGTAAAAGAAAGCCAGAAAAAACTTTGGGTTGATGAAAGTAGAGAATTTTATAACAGCGTGTTTCTGGTGAAAAAAACGGAATTTTAATGTATCACACATTTAATGAGGGTAAAGGTGTTGTTGTAGAGCGGTTTAATAGAACATTAAAAATATACGGTGGAAGCATTTTACCGCAAACAATACAAATAAATATCTGGATGTTCTTCCTTCAGTCCTAGAAAATATAATAAAACATTTCACAGAAATATCAAAATGACCCCAAAAGAAGCAAGTCAAAAAAAGACAAACAAGGGGCGGGTTTATTTCAATTCATTCAAAAATAAAAAGACAAGAATAGCTTCGAATTAGTAAATATAAGAGAAAATGTAAATGAATAAGGTTATACCCCAAACTGGACTGAGGAAATCTTTTTTGTAGATAAGGCTAACATGACAAATCCTGTGACATATAATTTGAAATGTCTTAAAAATGAAAAGATAGGTCCCTTTTACCAGCAAGAATTGGCTCGTGCTAAAAAAAATATTTAGGATCGAAAAGGTGATCAAACGTGACAATAAAAAGAAGAGGACTCTTGTAAAATGGTCAGGATATTCTGATGAACATAATTCATGGATTCCTTTTGGAGAGCTTATTAATTTATAAAAAAAAATATTAATATATAATATAATGGAAAAAACTGAAAGTACAAAATGTCTTTTGGCACATCTAAATAATATGTGGCGGCATATAGAAAAAGTTATAGACTTTGCGGAGGAGTTCCCCTTTCAGCTCAAATTGCTTCTGGTCTAATTGGTTGCAGGGCAGTCGCGGCTCTTATTCCTGCTGTGCCAATAGCAGTTGCAATCGCTTGTGCTATTTCTGCTGGAATTACTGTTATTTTAAGATTTGCAAAACTCGAAGAAAAAAAGGCTAGTTTCAAAGCACTATTCCGATTTTTTAACAACTCTTTACGGAAGCCCGTATTATGACTGCAGGAAAAGATGTTGATAAACAAGAAGTAATCAAAAATATGTTCTCCAGAATATAGGTGAAATACGATGGAATACAATTCCCAATTAAACTTAAAGACATACCAATGATCGAAAAAAAAGAATGATATAAGATTCAATGTATTTTGTGTTTCAGAACAAACGTCCGAAAATTTTCCATGCTACAATTCTAAGAAAATATGTATAAAATGTGTAATCTACTCTAGATTGAAGAAAATGATAAGAGTCACTATGTTTGGATTAAAAATTCTAATAGATTAGTGAATACTCAGTCGAAACATAACAATAGAAAGTTCTTTTGTTATTATCGTTTACAGCATTTTACGTCGGAAAGGATATTGGGTGAACATAAAGAGGTTTGTCTCAAGGTTAATGGGATGCAAAAGGTAAAAATGCCAAAAAGTAAACATATATCTTTTATCAATTATCATAAGCAGTTGCCCGCTCCATTTGTTATTTATGCTGATTTTGAGTGTCTTACAGCTCCAATAATTGAGAAGCGTGGAAATAATACTGAAGCATATCAAGAACATAAAGCTTGTGGATCTGGATACAAGGTAGTTTGTTCATATGATGACAAATATAGTAAACCAACAAAAATATACAGAGGGCCTGGCGCCGTATATAAATTGATTAAAAATCTGCTAGAAGAAGAAAAAGATCTCCGCAAAATAATAAAAAAAAACGAATTTAAATAAGAAATGTTAATAACAAAAGATGAAGAAACAAGATTTAAAAATACTGAAGTATGCCATATATGCAATAAAAAGTATACAAAAGAAGATGTTCCTGTTAGAGATCACTGCCATGTGACAGGAAAGTACAGGGGATCTGCTCATAAAACATGTAATAGATCATTTAGATTATCTAATAAAATACCCATTATATTTCATAATTTGAGAGGATATGATGGCCACCTTATTATGCAAGAGATAGGAAAATTTAATAAGAATATTAATGTTATTCCAAATGATATGGAAAGAAACATGGCCTTTATGATTAGTGATTTAGTTTTCATAGACTTCTTTCAATTTATGAGCAGTAGCTTGTCTAACCTTGCTAATAATTTATCAAAAGAAAGCTTCCATCATGCTAAGAATGATTTTAATCCTAATGCCCTTGAATTAATAATAAAAAAGGTTTACATGGATCATCCATGATTACATGGATGGTTTTGACCGATTCGAAAAGAAGTTACCACCGAAAAATGAATTCTATTCTAAATTAACCGATGAAAATATTAGTGACTCTGATTATGAACATGTTAAGACTGTATGGAAAACCTTTAAATGCAAAACGATGGGAGATTACCAGGATCTTTACCTAAAGACTGGTGTTCTAATACTCGCAGATGTCTTTGAAAATTTTAGAAAGACGAGCATGCGATATTA
This sequence comes from Anodontia alba, assembly GCA_964016985.1. NCBI lineage: Eukaryota > Metazoa > Mollusca > Bivalvia > Lucinida > Lucinidae > Anodontia > Anodontia alba. The sequence continues at coordinate 42,506,312 of OZ024833.1, read as the reverse complement.
TAACTTAGATCCATCTCATTATTTCAGTAGCGCAGGATTCACTTGGGATGCTATATTAAAGATGACAGGTGCCAGCTTGGAATAAATAACTGATATGTACCTGCGCGGGGTGTAAGCTATATTGCTAACAGATATTCAAAACCCAATAATAAGTACCTGAGTGATTATGATAAATGTAAAGAGAGTTCTTATTTAATGTATTTAGATGCTAATAATCTGCATGGTTGGGCGATGAGCCAGCCACTATCAACAGGCAAATTTAAATGACTGAAAATTGATAACTGGAACAACATATTTAAAAAGAAACAAGGTATTGTGTATTTCGTTGAATGTGATTTATAGCATCCCGAAAATTTACATGATTTGTATATTGATTATCCCCTTGCCCCTGAAAAACTCGTGGTACAAGATGAATGGTTATCACCTTATGACAAACACCTAAAAGAGAAGTTTGATCTACAAAGTGACAAAACAAAAAAGTTTAATCCTTTAATAAAGAGAAGTGTGTATTGCATATTAGAAAAAAAATCGAAAAAGATTATTTTAAGCTGCTTCATAACTCTGTCTTTGGCAAAACTATGGAAAATTTGAGAAAAAGAATGAATATTAAACTCACTGGCAGCGAAGATATCTTTATAAAACATGCTGCAAAAGCCAATTTCCTGTCTGGTAAAATGTTTCATAAAAACTAATTTGTAATAAACCGAATAAAAGAACAATTAGTTTTAAATAGACCTATTTATTTTGGAACGGCCATACTCGATTTGTCCAAACTATTAATGTATGATTTCCATTGCAATAGACCCTTTTCACAATTGTAATTTCCGATAATTGCCGAGCGGAAAATTTCCGAAAATGTATATAGATCGAGGCTGGCGGTGTATTGACAATGCAGAAATCCTGCAGAATCCTGCGACCCGGAACGCATAAATCCGGGTCCGGATTCCTAAAAATTCCGTCCGCCGGACGCATGTTTTTTTCCCCGTGGGACTACTATTAATTATGATTGGATTATTTGACTAATGTCTTACCGTCGGTAGCACCTTAAAAGAATAATCCACCGCGTGTTTTTCACACCTGCGACAGTATCGTTATCTACTTGCTAAGCAAGCGGTAGTTAAACAGGTGTTGGCAGTTAACACTTCAGCGATCGTTAACTGGTCGAGCAATTAGAGCATGCGAATGACACCGTTATGCACCCCTTCCCTCATTGTGTATTGCCTCTATCGACCGACTGATTCATCGAGATGCACACGCGGGTGTCATGTCTTTTATCCTCTGAGGCTGGCGGGTTAATTTTTTTTATTTTTTATTTATTTATTTTTATTTTTTTTTGGGGGGGGGGTGGTATTTTTATTTGTTTATTTATTTTGTTACTTTTTTTTTTTTTTTTTTTTTTTTTTTTTGTGTGTTTTTTTTTTTTTCTTATCTTGTTTTCCGACAAAAAATTTAAATTTTCGGATGTCGAATTTTTGTCACTGACTTCCGAGACGCACGCTCACCGTTTTCTGCTGAAAGACGACAAGCACCCAATCAAAATAGTACCTTATCCGTTTGCGAGATCTGCGCTTCAAAACGGTTATTCCGGCTGGCCAATAAAATAGTTTCTAAGTACCACCGAATCTATCACGTAAACCCTGTGTAGAGTCTCATATTTTGGGATGCTCAGATGCACCCCAGACGACGATACACTGAACTGTTCGCGTTTCTAATATAAGTTAAATTTTTCTATAGCTCTCGCATGAAAAAAAACGCGTGCTCATAACGATAGCGCACCGTAATGGTAATGTCAGATGACAGCGTGTCGGGGAAACAGTTTTTGGGAGAAAAACGAACTATTACCATGTTGGATTGTAGAACGTTTTGTTGTCGGAAATGCATATAAAACTGACGCATATTAAAAACAGAACTAAATTACCAAGACTGTTTCAGTGAATCAAAGCAGTAGATCGAAATGTCACAAGTACAAAAACAAGTCCCGTATATTTTTTCGTAGCTTATATTGATTACAGCACATGTAAACATTGAAATGATGTTTTGAGGGAAGCTCAACAGAGGTGGTCATGATCAGAATGTGCGGATATATTTCATATACAAGTTTGCGATAGCATATAAGAGAGCTTAATTCAGTTTTGAATAAAATATGTTTCACTTAAAATCCATAACACACAAAATCACTTAATAGAGACAGCAACGATCTTCTTTGGGGTGCGGTACTGAATTTAACTGAATTAAAACAATGTAGAGAAGAGTCATGAAGAAGACATGGGACTGCTTATTACACGGACATTTCCACAAATCTTCTTTTGTGTACTTAGTCACGGTCTGACGATCCGTCATTGTTATCTGTGATACACCGCAAGCCTCGTTCTGAATTAACGAGATTATGCGTGGATTAGCGAGAGCGGTAAAACTCGCGATTGTGAAACTGATCTATTACATATTAAATAAGTACGAAAGAAAGAATATACGTTTAATGTTTACAGATACTGACAGCTTGATTTATGAAATAAAAACTGAAGATGCTTACAAAGATTTATATGAGAAAAAAAGAAGATCAAAACTATTTTGATACTTCCGATTAGCCAAAAAATAGCAACTATCATTCTGAAGAAAATAAAAAGGTAATTGGAAAAATGAAAAATGAGGCCTCTGATGCACAACCAAAGAGTTTATCGGCCTAAGAAGTAAAATGTATTCATATTACTTAGATGAAAAATGTATTAAAAAAGTAAAGGCTTTGTTAAAGGGGTTGTCAAAACACAATGTTATTTGATGATTATCGAGGTGTCTTATTTTACTCTACACCAAAGTTGCATTCCATGAAAACAATTAGATCGCGTAATCACAAAATAAAGAGTTATGAAATAACAAAAAGCAGCCTTTCTTGCTATGACAAGAAAAAGGTTCAATTTTGAAGATGGTAACACATCATTAGTATATGGGCATAAAAATATTTCCGGGTGACTTGTTACCTTCTAAATTTTTATGGTGGTTTAAACAGCTATTAGGTGCACTATTTTGAGGACGTTGGCATAAGAGAATATATAAAATCATTTTAGAAAAGGACTGGAGATCGGGTATTTACACAAAATCTTAAATAATTCCTGAAAGGGATCCCGCTACACTTCTTTTAAAATCATTTCAGATTTCATGCAAAACCCAACCAATCCGGAACTCAAAGCCATCACCCTCTATGGCTTGGCCTAACCCTATTCGGTGCATCTTCGATGCACCTGCCAACCGGGTCGCCTTTTTTAGCTCTAATAATTTTTTCTAAAGTGTTTAAACAGCTATTGGACACCTTATTTTGTGGACGTTGACACAAGAGAATATTTTAAAATCATTTTTGAAAAGGACTGGGGATCGGGTATTTACTCAAAATCTTAAATCAAACCTGAAAGCGATCCCGCTACATTTCTTATAAAATAATTTCAGATTTCATGTAAAATCATTTCAGATCTGACCTCCGTCCCACAAGCCATCGCAGAGCAGATGGCTTGGCCGACCCTATCGGTGCATCTTCGATGCACCTGCCCTAAGGTCGGATTTTTTTTTTAGCTCTATGAAATTTCAGATGATTTTTTCTAAAGTGTTTATACAGCTTTTAGACGCGAAACAACTTCCCTAATAATCTTTTAAAGTATTATAAAAATAAAGAAGACAGGATGAGTAGTAGTAGAGGAAATGTTGGTTGTCTGGATCACTCAGGAAAATCAAGCAACGCTTGATTTTCCTAAGTGGCCCAGAACCAACATTTCCTTTACTACTTAGCTCAAATATCTTTCCTCAAATCGTGGCAACATGACTGCAACGTATTACTGGGGAGAAACAAAATCAAAAAAGGGGCATTACTAAGTCATAAATTGATAGTTTACCCATTGAACAGGGGATTTAATGTCTTATTGGAACAATTTAATTTCTTACCATCCTTGTCCTAGCATCGGAACAAGTGAATTTACTAGCTCTGAACAATTGCAAGACTTGGTCTACACATTTTGCTCCAACTACTTAGGGTTATACAGTAGGTGTCCTTGTGTGACATGTTCTTTTTGTTCCTTGGATAGGAACAAGAAACAAAGCAAAAACAAAAAGCACAAACAGGGCCCAAACAGAAGGAACAATGGACCTGAACATGTTCCAGTCCAATATTGCTCTAATGAATTGAACATGCTAGTCATGAAAATGTATTTCATTTGCAACAAATAGCACAGTGAAACCAAAGGACATTCTAAATAGAGTGAATCATGTTATTAAAATGATAATTGATCATAAATCGTAAAGTAAAACAGTTTAATTGATACACAACCCTTACTTCAATCACTCTGCCGCCATTTGTTCTAGTGCGCTCCTGACTGTGAGATGGTTAAAAAATCTGTTCCGAGATCAGAGTTCGCTGTTCTCAAGTTATGTTCTTTATGATTGTGCGATGAGAAGAGCCAGCAAGAATATAGCGCCAAAGGACACCCGGGTAGAGAAATAGTGGTTTTCTCAAAAAAAAACGATATAGTTCAAGGGGACTTGGTAGTTTTATCTTCAACGGTTTCCTCAAGCCTTTTTGCATATCAATTTACTTCTTAAATGGTTCTACTCTAATAGGAAAGAATTTGCTCCCTTGGGAGTTTTTTGTTTTCCTATTAGCGTAAACGTCTAAACAGAAGGGAGGCGGAACACTTTTGACATAGTTGCCTCCCTTGAAAGTGCATTATCAATTATTTGACAGTGGCCACCCTTGAAAGTGTATCATTTCCCCTTAACAGCAATACCTGTATGTAGACTTCACTTCTCTGTCGATATTTGAAACCAAGCCTAGTGTCACAGAATGTCCTCTGATAATCCGGTTAATCTTATTTCGAATATCGTTGAATCCAAGGTTAAATTTAGACGACCTTGACCTATAAGATTTGCCGAATCTGACTGGACTTCTTGCGCACCTGTCATGGAAACATGCATATATTTACTACGTTAAGCCAAAAGGTGTTTTTACGCATCTGTAAACATTATCATTACTAAACCGGTCACTGGCTTGGCGTAGCCTTACTTTGCGCAAACACAATAGAGAGATTCCGGAGAGATCTCAAATTTTAACCTACTGACTAAATATAAAAGCAAACAGCATTTGAAATATTTTTCTTACTTGCCACAGAAAATAAGACACTTCATTGAAATCGTCTCCAAAGAGGCAATTTGAAAAAGACGTCTAATCTGCAGCATCCTATATTTTTTAGAGAAAATAAGGCTTGGCTTTTCAAACAAATAAAAGGCGTGTCGTTTGTCACCATTGCATTATATATCTATTGGCTTCTTTGCGCCTAATCGTCTTTTTGTCTGTTCGTCGCGAAAAGACGAAAAATAAAAACGAAAACATTTCCCACGAAATTATAACAATGAAGACAAAACGGAAACTAAAAGAAAAATTAGAAAGGAAATAAAAACAGAAAAACAAAAAGTTTTTAAAACAAAAACAAAAAAAAACAGAATGGAAAGAAAATTGAACTTAAGAAAAACAGAAAGGAAAGTAAAAACATACGGAATCCCGGAAGGGTCCTTTCCAATATTTAGCAGAAAAGAAATTAGATAGTATGTTGTTTAAATAAAAAAAAAATTGTTGGAAAAAAAAAACACATAGTAAATCTTTAAAACGCAACATAAGTTGTTTTATTTTACATTCTATTTTCTTGGTTTAGTTTTCTGTCGGATATTTAGCAAAAAAGAAATCATCAGAACAATGAAATACAGAACGGAACTTAAAAACAAAAATTAGACATTTCTTTTTTCGACATTAGCAGAAAAGTACGGAAGCGTATATGTCGCATCAAATCACGACTTGTATTTCGCCATCTGTTGAACTGATATTTGGAATTAGAAACATCTTTCGAAAGAAATATTAAAATGTATGTCCTGTTATCTCAGTATATGAAACATCTTTCGAAAGAAATATTAAAATGTATGTCCTGTTATCTCAGTAGTTGTGCTGATTTTTATAAGACGTATTCGTTTTTGTCTGAAACATCAATATTTGTCTAGAAAGCATTTCATAATATGAGATTTCTGCAAACCTGAAGGAAGTAAAGTAAAGAAATGTTATCTTGAAATCAGCAAATATATATCAAGAACACAAAACAAGGATGTTGTTCAATAGATTTTATGAACAGCTGGCTTCACTATTTGCTTTTAAAATCACACCGGTTATCGCTGTGCAACGAACGCGAAAGAGTACAACAAATGCAGTTTAAAAAGATGATGTCACAGGAGTATCTTCGGCAAGAAAACGATTTTTGACCTTATTCTTGAAATTCTTTGGTCGCAATTTTGCACAGCTGCAGAAAAACCTTCTCAGGTGCAATTGCAGAGAAATTCATTCATAACAAACGAAGATAAAGCATTGTTCTTTTATTGAATGTGTTTTCATCAGCCCCAGCCTACTTCGATCAATATTTTCTGATAGTTACCCATCTGTTTTGTGACATATATTATCCCGATTTTAGAGCTTTCATTGATGCAGTTCTGTGAGTCCCCGGTAATGTCCATGTCCACTGAATCCGGTGATGATTCAAATCTTGCTTTTCTGCTAGATTACAACTTACCAGGGATAATGATACATTCTAACATGGTTATTCAGCGCCATTTTGGGACAACAAACTCAGATCATAATCTTCATGAATTGAGACGAAAACTCTTTAGATCCGCCTGTCACTACTGCAAAAGTAGTCATTAATTGACCATGAAATGACAATGAAAAAAATATGAATCAAGGCCATTAACGCCATCCATTAAAAGCGACACTGTGATGGGCATTAAAATGCCATTTGCATTAATTTATTAAATTCTTTCATTGGGGAATAATGGCCATAAGAAATTTAACACTTTAATGGCAATTATTTTTTACGATTTCATGAGAAAAAAATCACAGTAAGTTAATGATCATTACAAACAACATTCATGACCATTAATATGTAAAATGACATGTGTGCCAAAACTTTATTAATGGCCATTGTCATGGGCATTATTTTCTTGCCATAAAATTAATAGGTAAAGGCAATTAAAAGTGACATCCTGATGGGCATTAAAATTAGTTCATGGACATGCTGAAGAATTTTATGGATATTTCATGCTCATTACTGATTACCATTAATTTCAAATAATGGGAAGAAGTAGATATTTTCATATCATGGGCATGGGCATTATTCTCAGCATGAAAATAAAATAATGGTCTTTTTTTTTCTTATGGCCATTATTAATCAAATAATGGCCATAATAATGGCCATCATTTTATATGAGGACTAATGGCCTTGAAATTGTCTTCTAATGGCCATTAGTAATACTGCCGGGAATGTTTACATCAATGCCCATTGTTTTGCCAAAGCATGGGCATGAAAAAGAAGGGCTGGAACCCATTAAATAATTAATGGTCATTAACATTTTTCATGCCCATTAATTAAAACAATTAGCTCAAAAAGGGGCAAAAGTTGTCGTTATTTTAATGACCATCAACATTTTCCATGCCCATGATTAGTATTTTAGTCATGGGCATGAAGGAGAAAAGATTGGCTGGTATATAAAACAAGAGGACCATGATTGGCCTATCGCTACCCTGAGAACCAGATTATCTTTACCTTAAATATGTTGGTAACTTTGTATTTGCTCTGATATATACCCATAGAGAAGCATTTGTATTTAGGACTCAAGCTCACTGGTTGTTCGGTTCTGGAGAAGAGAGTCTTTTTTCACTTTTCTACCATATAAGGGCAGAGCAGCCATCTTATATGATGTCATAAGCCGATATGTACTGATATTATTCAAGCATTATCTTTTCTTTTTTTTTTTTATCTTATTTGAGGTTTTGATTCTTCTAAATCACATGGTGCCTGAAGACATCACAGTTTCAACTTAATGATCACCGGTTCTTCGGTTTTTGGAGAAGAAGATTTTTGAGAGGGTTTTTACCATATATGGGCATAGCAGCCATCTTGAATGATGTCATCAGCTGATATGTGTTAATATGATTCAATCATCATCTTTTTTTTATCTTATTTGAGGTTTTGATTCTTCTAGCTCACATTGTTCCTGAAAACAAAAATACATCCGGAAGTTAAAAATTCACATAACCTTGGATCAATGGTCATCCTTGACCTCTCATAACCGGATAACATCATAGTTTCAACTTACTGATCTTACATGCCAAATATCTTTCCTTAATCTTCAGTTGTATTTGAAATATAAACTTTTATAAAGTTTTACTATATAAATGCATTGGGAAGCAAATTTGACCTTTTCACAGTAAGGTCAAAGGTCAACCAAGGATCATGATTTGAACCATTTGGGTAGGGCCCGGTATACCAATACTTCATACCAACACTCAAGGTCACCCGTTCTTCGGTTCTGGAGAAGAAGATTGTTGAAGAGTTTTTACTATATATGGGCTTGGCGGCCATCTTGAATAGCCGATTACATTCTTAGGAATAAATCTGGTTTCTGTCTTTGCCTGGATGCTCCATATGAAATTTGGTTTTGATCTGCCCAGCAGTTTCAGAGGAGAAGAGTTTGTAAAACATGCTTGTAAATTTAGATTATGCTTTGCTTGTTTGTCCTTCAAATATATATAGCTATATATGTTTACGTTTATGTGACCAAGGGTTGTTGTTGCAGACGAGACATGTCCAATCACAGCCTAGTTATAGATAATCATAATATGTCTGACATATGACATATAAATGATCTCATTTTCACCTTCTTTTATTTTATTTATTTATTTTTTTTATTCTTGTTTTCTTTATTACAGTCATTTATAGCATATATGGTTGTCAGAAATCATTTTCAAATCATATCTGACTAACCGAGATATGATACTGGCACTTCTGTGCCTTATTTTCTTTTTCACCAAGCTGCCTTTTACTGTTTTATTAAAATAATTGTTGATGGGAATGTATGTCATTTTCACTATTCCAAATAAACTGAAACTCTTTTGTTCTTGTTTTTTCTTGGTTAACTCAGTCATTTGTTTTCACTGTTGCTAACCTGTATAAATTATCAAATGTCTGCCAGTACGGAAAAAAATGGTGGCAAGGTGACAAAATATCACCAAAACTGGCTTTGGGACACCAGAATTTGTAGCCCCATTATTGGAATACTTTTGTGATATTCACTAAACATTCCGCCACTGCAATATTTTGATGATTCTTGAGAACCGCTTGATCACAATCTGTGGGTAGCTAGGTTAACTGAATATGCTAAAAAAAAAACATACATCGTTTATGGGCAGTTTGGAGTTTTATTTTCAACAGGTCTCACTACAGAACTACAGAACTGGCCATGAATGAACCATGAAATGTCTACCCATGAAACGCAACAAAATCAATAGCCATTAAATAGCCATTTATTGCCCATTAGTTACCATGAATTTTTGTGGCAAAAAATGACGGCTTTATGATGGCCATTACGAAAAGGTCATTCATTGGCAATTAATAATTGCAAGTTTTTGATTAATGGCTAGGGATATAACCATTACTATTATTGATGGTTTTTAATAGACACCCATGAAAAGCAGCAAAATTAAGGGCCCATTAATTATTTATGCCCATAAGTTGAGTTTTACCAAAATTCATGGAAAATTTATGCCTATGTTATAGACTGTAGATTAAATAATGGCCATTAATATCTTTAAAGATTAAGTAAGGGGATCAACGGCCATCATAAGAATGGCCATGAAAAAGCACATTTTAATTATTTATAGAATAATGATGGCCATAAAAATTAAGGTATTGGCAAAAGTTTTCATGCCCATTAAATTTACTAATTCATTGATCATTGCAAAATTTTCAGGAAGTCAGTTCTTATGGGATCGCAGAAGACCCTACCTGGCACCAATGTTCCAAATATGAATACTTTCTGTAAAGTGACTTGGGAGATATAAGCATTTGAAAAAGGTTTATGGAGCATGACGGGAACAAAGACCCAGATGTACATGTAAACCTGGATAATTCGGGGGATTTAGCGAGCTTATAATATTAACAAAACTCAAAATTTGTATTGCCTTTCTGCTGCTTTTTGATACATTTCATCCTTTTATTAACATAAGACCAATGTATAGTTTCAATAACTTTTCTTCTAATTGTGTTAGGGTTTGTTCTAACAACAGAAACACAATGTGGTGGGGTAATGGTAAGATGTCTATTTTTTTTTAAATTTTCTTTAAACTGTCTTTACCTTACAGCTTCATATGCAACAGAGTGTACAAGAAATTAGTACAACTAAACTACCTATGTTTAACACAAAATGACAAAAAACAGCAGTATATAGATCAAATAATTCATTTCCATACCTCCATATAAAAAATGGAGCCATTTTAATAATCATGTGCTTCTCCAAAGGAAGAGTAGTCCAAGGGAGGTAACTCAAGACTTTTCAAATTATTCACTATTAAAATAATGGCCATTATATAAAGTTAATGGTATGAATAATCCAATTTGTATATTTGATGGCCATGAACTTGAAGATTTGATTGATTGTGTTGGGGTTTAACGACACGTCAACCCTTGTGGGTCATTTTGTGTCGTCTCCCAGAGAAAGGGAGAAAAGAGACAGAAGAGATAGCAGAAGAGATGAAAGAGAGGGACAGGGAAGAAAGAGGAACAGGAATGAAGGTGAAGAAACAGAAGAAATAAAAACATCACCTCCCTACCCTTACCTGCTACAAGGATAGCAGGCCTTGCCCAACTGTAAGCCAATATCAGCTGGACGCCCCGGTGACATAAGATACATGACACCTTCGCACCACCCGATCACCCATATGAACTTGAAGAATCAATGAACTTGAAGAATCAATCTTTAAATGGCCATTATTATTCCTGTTCACTCTGGAATGGCCATGAAATATGAAAACACACAATTAATGCTGGGCATGAAAAATCAAGAGAACTAAGTAATAGCCTTATGAAATATCAGATACCATCACAGTAATGCCTAGTCACTACTTTTTAATGTTTTAATGGCTTACTTTTTGCCTTTATCTTAATGCCCATTAGATGCCAATGTAATGGTCATGATTTATATATAATGGTATATGGAATCCAATTTGCATTTTTGATGGCCATGAATTTAAAGAATCATGTTTTCAATGGCCATTATTTTTTCCTCTCGTCATTTAATGGCCAACATATACAAAAAAAAATATTAATAATGGGCATAAAAAAAAGAAACAAGAAGTAATGGTCCCATGAAATATCGGATGGCATCACATTCATGCCCAGCCTTACTTTAAACTGTTTTTGATGGTATTTTCATAGTAGATTGTTAACATATTGATCATTAATCAAAAATTAATGGGCAAAAAATGAACGCCATGAATAATTTGAAAACAAGGAATAATGACCATCTTTCATAGGCTTATAATGGTCCATTCATGGTAATTTTATGATATTTTAATGGCTTGCATCTGCAGTAGTGTGTGAAGTCCAAATACAGAATGTTCTTGAAACCCAAACAACCTAGTTGGCTGTTATACACTCTTTAATGCCTTTCCGATTTCTGTACATATGCGTGGTCTTGTTTTTAAACGAACAGGCCCGCTACGAAAAATAGAATAAATGGTGCTAACTGGTTGACACCTTGACAGATTTGATAGGTTCAACAACAGGAAAGACTCGAATCCGCACAGTAAGGCCAAGTATCATTTCTTCACATTTTAACTGATATAATAATCAAGCCTTTGGGTTACTCGCAGAATGTAAATTGGTTTCACTGATCATAGACGTAAAATACCTTTTTCTTTGTACGTTTTTTGAACCGATCAGACTATGCTGATGCAAAAGGCATCTTCAGTCATTGGTATTCTAACAAGGTATTTTACAACTTTTGGTTCCTCGCTGGGCGCGTAAATATGTTCTATGAGTCTCTATGCAGATTGTTTTTCTCAGTTAGTAGAGCCTAAGGTACAGACGCATTTGAACTGTCGCTCTGACAGTTGCTCGTGACGTTTGAAATAATAATGATCATATTTGTTAAAATAGGGATATCAAACCATTTGTTCTGAATCAATTTAATGGTCTGAAACAACGTTTATACATTTGTATAGTTTATATATACATGGGCAGGTTATTCTGTAAGCCACGTGCAAACTTTACGGGTTAGTGCGACTGCCTGTTCATTGTGCGTCTGCTATACAAAGATGTCTGCATAACGTAAAACTGTATGCTCAGGCACTCCGTCACACGAAATGTCAGCAAACACATCTTACAACCCGAAACACTATTTTCGGAATGGGCAAGTGCGTTTAGTTGACGTTGCAAATGTACAGCTAAAAGAACACCGGTCTTTTGCTTATTCTTGGAAAATAGCACACGGAAGGGAAAAAAATGCCAAAATTTTGGTTTTCCAAGTCCGTGATTATTGTACCATCTATTCCGTGTTAAGTGAACCCAGACATAACACATGTTCCGTGGTAAGTTGTTTCCTTGTTTAAAGACAGTGGGCATGGAAAAATCCATACAATTCCACTTCTAACAGCTTTTATGAATTGTTAAAAAATAGTATACTTGCGTCGATAATTAGAGATATAAAAAGCCTAGAATGGACGTGTTTGTGCCATTTATTGTTAATTTAAAGCCCTTAAAGCGATAAGTTTTTTTTTTCTCTCTATTTTGGTCTTGTTACGCAGAGTCGTTTTCCCTTCTCAGACCGTGTCACGAGCTAAAATTTTGACAAAACACAGCCTTCTTGTTTCCATTAACCACTAAAAACGCAACTCGCGATATTTCCGTCAAAATAAGGGAAGACTTGTACTCGCTCTTTTTTTCCCGCCACCTAAATTTTAACCGCGCTCGTTGTAGGCAGTCGCGTTTGTTGTACCGCGATAACCGGTGTGATAATAGAAGTCTATGGATATAAAACGTTTAATGTTATTATCTATAGATATCGTAAATTGAAATGTGTTTAATACTTTCATGGATTTATTGCAACAGCAGACAAAAACAGATACGTCTTTTTAAAATGAATACTTATATAAACAAATATATTTAATTCATCAGAAACAAAATGTCATGCTCAGATACATCTTTCGAAGAAAACGACATATTAGAATATCTAAGCATCTTATATTCAGCAATTGAAGATATTTCTTACCTTGAAATACAGTAAATATCATGTAAAAATATCGACTTTTCACAGTTTTTTACGAAAGCCGAGTAGGGACATTTCTTATTTCTAACTTCTAACTTCTTACTTCTAACTTCTAATTTCTAACTTTTAACTTCTAACTTCTTACTTCTAACTTCCATGTTGTATGTATGTATGTATGTATGTATGTATGTGTGCGTGAGTGCGTGCATGCATGCGTGCGTGCATGTGTGCGTGCATGTGTGTGTATGTGTGTGCGGGTAGGGACATCATTTCTGACAAAACCAAGTACATGCACAGCGAAGACTCAGACAAGCTTGTATATCTGAGTAGTCTGATCAGTCTACATTTGCGCTTGTATACATACATACATACACGCCAAACAAATGACACTGATCAGACTGCGCGGATGCGCAGCATGATCTGTGCCTTAGTTATTCAAATATGCAATTTGTAGGTTCCCTCACGGCAAGGCCCATAAAAAATTACTATGTTTTTAAATTGCAACAATTATCGAGGCATATCATTTTCAAATATAATAATAATAATAATAAAAATAATAATAATAATACAATATATGCATAGCAATTACTCGGATCAGTCTGTCCAATCTGATGACATGTCACTAATAACTTAAAGATGTATTATGTTCATTACCCATATAGCGCAAAAAATTACTGATCAGACTACTCAGATATACAAGCTTTTCTGAGTCATCGCTGTGCATGTACTTGGTTTTGTCAGAAATGATGTCCCTACCGCACTCTCTCTCTCTCTGTCTTCTCACCCCCCCCCCCCCACACACACACACACACTGACATACATACACACACACATGCATACATACGTACATAAATAAATACATACATACATACATACATACATACATACATACATACATACATACGTACCTACGTATGTACGTATGTTCATACATACATACATACAAACATACATACATACAACATGGAAGTTAGAAGTAAGAAGCTAGAATTAAGAAGTTAGAAGTTAGAAGTAAGAAGTTAGAAGTTAGAAATAAGAAATGTTCCTACCCGCACACGCACATACGCATGCACACACACAAGCACACATGCACACACATACATACATATATACACGCCAAACAAATGACACTGATCATCCTGCGCGGATGCGCAGCATGATCTGTGCCTTAGTTATTCAAATATGCAATATGTAGGTTCTCTCACGGCAAGGCCCATAAAAATTACTATGTTTTCAAATTGCAACAACCACCGGGTCCGCTCACACACAGACATACATACACACACATGCATACATACATACATAAATACAAACTTACATACATACATACATACATACATACATACATACGTACGTACGTACGTACGTACGTACGTACGTACGTACGTATGTACGAACATACATACATACATCATGGAACTTAGAAGTTAGAAGTAAGAAGTTAGAAGTTAGAAGTAAGAAGTTAGAAGTTAGAAGTAAGAAGTTAGAAGTTAGAAATAAGAAATGTCCCTACCCGCACACATACATTCGCAAGCACACACATACGCACATATACATACATACATACATACCAAACAATATGACACTGATCAAACTGCGCGGATGCGCAGCATGATCTGTGCCTTAGTTATTCATATATGCAATATGTAGGTTCTCTCACGGCAACGCCCATTAAAAATTATGTTTTTAAAAATGCAACAACCATCGGGACATATCATTTCCAAATATAAGAATAATAATAATAATAATAATAAAATATATGCATAGCAATTACTCGGATCAGTCTGTCCACTCTGATGAGAGGTCACTAATAACTTAAAGACGTATTGTTTTCATTTCCCATATAGCGCAAATGTAGACTGAACAGACTACTCAGATATACAAGCTTGTCTGAGTCTTCGCTGTGCATGTACTTGGTTTTGTCAGAAATGATGTCCCTACCGCACTCTCTCTCTCTCTCTCTCTCTCTCTCTCTCTCTCTCACACACACACACTTACACACAAATACATACACACACACACACACACACACACACACACACACACACACAGACATACATACACACACTCATGCATACATGCATACATAAATACAAACCTCATTAATACATACATACATACATACATACATAAATACATACGTACGTACGTACGTAGGTACGTACGTTCATACATACATACATATAACATGGAAGTTAGAAGTTAGAAGTAAGAAGTTAGAAGTTAGAAGTAAGAAGTTAGAAGTTAGAAATAAGAAGTTAGAGGTAAGAAGTTAGAAGTTAGAAGTAAGAAGTTAGAAGTTAGAAGTAAGAAGTTAGAAGTTAGATGTAAGAAGTTAGAAGTTAGAAGTAAGAAGTTAGAAGTTAGAAATAAGAAATGTCCCTACCCGCACACACACATACGCATGCACACACACACGCACTCATTCACATACACACACACAAACACACACACAAACACACACACAGACATACATACACACACACATGCATACATACGTACATACATAAATACATACATACATACTTACTTACATATATACATACGTACGTACGTACTTACGCACGTACGTACCTACGTATGTACGTATGTTCATACATACATACATACAAACAACATGGAAGTTAGAAGTAAGAAGTTAGAAGTAAGAAGTAAGAAGTTAGAAGTAAGAAGTTAGAAGTTAGAAGTAAGAAGTTAGAAGTTAGAAATAAGAAAGGTCCCTACCCGCGCACACACATACGCATGCACACACACACGCACACATGCACACACATACATACATACATACATACACGCCAAACAAATGACACTGATCAGACTGCGCGGATGCGCAGCATGATCTGCGCCTTAGTTATTCAAATATGCAATATGTAGGTTCTCTCACGGCGAGGCCCATAAAAATTACTATGTTTTTAAATTGCAACAACCACCGGGGCATATCATTTCCAAAAATAATAATAATAATAATGATAATAATAATAATAATAATAATTATAATAATACAATATATGCATAGCAATTACTCGGATAAGTCTGTCCAATCTGATGAGAGGTCACTAATAACTTAAAGACGTATTGTGTTCATTACCCATATAGCGCAAATGTAGACTGATCAGACTACTCAGATATACAAGCTTGTCTGAGTCTTCGCTGTGCATGTACCTGGTTTTGTCAGAAATGATGTCCCTACCTGACTCTCTCTCTCTCTCTCTCTCTCTCTCTCTCTCTCTCTCTCTCTGTCTTTCTCACACACACACACACAAACACACACACTATACACACACACACACACACACACACACACACACACACTCACACACACACACACACACACACATATATATACATACACACACATGCATACATACATACATATATACAAACATACATACATACATACATACATACATACATACATACATACATACATACATACGTACGTACATACGTTCATACATACATGCATACAACATGGAACTTAGAAGTAAGAAGTAAGAAGTTAGAAGTAAGAAGTTAGAAGTTAGACGTTAGAAGTTAGAAGTAAGAAGTTAGAAATTAGAAGTAAGAAGTTAGAAGTTAGAAGTAAGAAGTTAGAAGTTAGAAATAAGAAATGTCCCTACCCGCACACACACATTCGCAAGCACACACACGCGCACATATGCATACATACATACATTCATACAAATATACCAAACAATATGACACTGATCAGACTGCGCGGATGCGCAGCATGATCTATGCCTTAGTTATTCATATATGCAATATGTAGGTTCTCTCACGGCAAGGCCCATTAAAAATTACTATGTTTTTTTAATTTCAACAACTATCGGGGCATATCATTTCCAAAAAAAAAGAAATAAATAAAAAAAAATCATTACCCATATAGCGCAAATGTAGACTGATCAGACTATTCAGATATACAAGCTTGTCTGAGTCTTCGCTGTGCATGTACTTGGTTTTGTCAGAAATGATGTCCCTACCCGCACACACATACACACACACACACATGCACGCACGCACACACGCACGCATACATACATACATACATACAACATGGAAGTTAGAAGTTAGAAGTAAGAAGTTAGAAGTTAGAAGTTAGAAATAAGAAATGTCCCTACCCGGCTTTCGTAGTTTTTAAAAGAAGTTCACAGATCGACAACTTCTGTGGTTAAATAAACAGATACAAGTAAATAAGTGAAGACCTTTGTCTTCATTTACCGTGAAACAAATATCTTTCTAAATTTATGATTTCCTAACATGGCGACAGTATAAGTCATGATCTAATGGGACGTATACGCTTCCATAGAAAAGAACTCGAAACAAGAAAACAAGAGGCTCATGGACCACAACGCTCACCCGAGTTAACTGCTGTCAGTTAATCAGGTCATTTACTCATTATTCCCTATAAGCCTGCCAAGTTTCAAGGCAATGGCTTAAACAGTTTTTGAGATATCTGGCTTACAAGGTTAATATGCTGAATTTTTCAAAGGACCATAAGTAAAACCAGTTTAAACCCCATGGGCTTGATTGGCAGGATTTATGTAGAGGACCACCAAACATTGCTACATACTAAATACATAAGTTGTGGACCTGATGGTTTCAGAGAAGAAGATTTTTTAATTTTTTCCCATTATAAGTCTGTGGGAGTAAATGACCCTCGGGGCATGGCCAATTTGGACCCCAAGGGCATGGTTGGCAGGATTTATGTAGGGGACCACTAAACATTGCTACATACTAAATATATGAGCTGTGGGCCTCATGGTTTCAGAGCAAGAAGATTCTTTTAGGTTTTCCCATTATAAATTTATGGGAGCTAATGACCCCCGGGGCATGGTCAATTTAGACCCAAGGTGCTTCATTGGCAGGATTTATGTAGGGGATCACTAAACATTACTACATACTAAATATTTAAGCTGTGGGCCTCATAGTTTCAGAGAAAAAGATTCTTTTAAGTTTTTTTCCCACTATAAGTCCATGGGAGCTAATGACCCCCCTGAGAAGTGGCCAATTTGGACCCCAGGAGCATGGGTTGGAAAAATTATTGTAGATGACCACCAAACATTGCTACATACTAAATCTGTTAGCTCTGGGCCTCATGGTTTCAGAGAAGAAGATTTTTGAAGATTCTTAAGCTACACGGTTCTATATAAACATATGACCCCTGGGGTGTGGACAATTTGGACTCCAGGGGCTTGATTGGCAGGATTTAAGTAGGGGACCACTACACATTGCTATATACTAAATACATGTATATAAGCTGTGGGTCTCATTGCTTCAGAGACTTAGGTTTTTCCCTTTTAAGTCTATGGAACTAATGACCCCAGAGGTACGGCCAATTTGGACCCCAGGGGCATGGTTGGCAGGATTTATGCAGGAAACCACCAAACATCGCCACATACTTAATCTGTTAGCTCTAGGCCTCATGGTTTCAGAGAATACGATTTTTGAATGTTCTTTAGCTATATAGCTCTATATAAACATATGAAACCCTGGGGTGTGGCCAGTTTGATTAACAGGTTTTATGTAGGGGACTACTAAACATTGCTATACACTAGATATATAAGCTGTGGGCCTCAAGGTTTCAGAGAAGAAGTTTTTTTTTTCCATTATAAGTCTATGGGAGTTAATGACCCCCGGGTTGTGGCCAGTTTAGACCCCATGGGCTTGATTGGCAGAATTTATGTAGGGGACCACTAAACATTGCTACACATTAAGTATGTATGCTGTGGGCCTCATGGTTTCAGAGAAGAAGATTTTTTAAGTTTTTCTCATTATCGTCTATGGGAGCTAACAACCCCCGGGGCGTGGCCGGTTTGGATCCAAGGGCTTGGTTTGCAGGATTTATGTAGGTGACCACTAAACACTGCTACATACTTAATCTGTTAGCTCTCTGCTTCATGGTTTCAGAGAAAAAGATTTTTGAAGGTTCTTTAGCTATATAGCTCTATATATATTCATATATGACCCCCTGGGGTGTGGCCAGTTGGGAGCCCAGGGGCTTGATCGGCAGGATTTATGTAGGGGACCACTACACATTGCTACATAATAAATGTATAAGCTTTGGGCCTCATGGTTTCAGAGAATAAGATTTTTTTAAGTTTTTCCCATTATAAGTCTATGTGAGCTAATGATCCACGGGGCGTGGCCAGTTTGGACCCCAGGGGCTTGATTGGCAAGATTTATGTAGTGGACCACTA
Source organism: Anodontia alba (assembly GCA_964016985.1). Taxonomy (NCBI): domain Eukaryota; kingdom Metazoa; phylum Mollusca; class Bivalvia; order Lucinida; family Lucinidae; genus Anodontia; species Anodontia alba. The sequence goes on along the minus strand of OZ024833.1, from coordinate 42,486,999 downwards.
CACATTGCTACATACTAAATATATAAGCTCTGGGCCTTATGGTTTCAGAGAAGAAGATTTTTTAAGTTTTTCCCATTATAAGTCCATGGGAGCTAATGACCCCCGAGATGTTGCCAATTTGGACCCCAGGGGCATGGTTGGCTGATTTTTTGTAGGAGAACACTTAACATTGCTTCATACTTAATCTATTAGCTCTCAGCCTCATGATTTCAGGGAAGAAGATGTTTGAAGGTTCTTTAGCTATATAGCTCTATATAAACATTTGATCCCTGGGGCGTGGCCAATTTGGATCCAGGGGCTTGATTGGCAGGATTTATGTAGGGGACCACTACACACTGCTACATACTAAATATATAGGCTCTGGGCCTCATGGTTTCAGAGAAGAATATTTTTTTCAGTTTTTTTCCCATAATAAGTCTATGGGAGCTAATGATCCCCGGGGCGTGGCCAGTTTTGGCCCAAGGGCTTGGTTGGCAGGATTTATGTAGGGGACCACTAAACATTGCTATATACTAAATATGTAAGCTGTAGGCCTCATGGTTTCAGAGAAGAAGATTTTTTTTTTCCATTAAAAGTCTATGGGAGTTAATGACCCCCGGGGCGTGGCCAGTTTGGGTCCCAGGGGCTTGATTGGCAGAATTTATGTAGGGAACCACTAAACATTGCTACATACTAAATATATTAGCTCTGGGCCTCATGGTTTCAGAGAAGAAGATTTTTTAAGTTTGTCCTATTATAAGTCTATGGGAGTTAATGACCCCCGGGGCGTGGCCAGTCAAGACCCCAGGGGCTCAGTTGGCAGGATTTATGTAGTGGGGCCACTGAACATTTTTACATACTAAACATATAAGCTGTGCGCCTCATGGTTTCAGAGAAGAAGATTTTTATAATTTTTTCCCATTATAAGTCTATGGGAGCTAATGACCCCCGTGGCGTGGCCAGTCTGGACCCCAGGGGCTTGATTGCAGGATTTATGTAGGGGACCACTAAACATTGCTATATGCTAAATATATAAGCTCTGGGCCTCATGGTTTCAGAGAAGAAGATTTTTAATTTTTTTCCATATAAGCCTATGGGAGCTAATGGTCCCCGGGGCGTGGCCAGTCTGGACCCCAGGAGCTTGATTGGCAGGATTTATGTAGGGGACCACTAAACATTGCTATATACTAAATATATAAGCTCTGGGCGTCATGGTTTCAAGAAGAAGATTTAGATTTTTTAAATGTTTTCAGAGAAGAAGATTTTTTATTTTTTTTTTTTTCATTATAAGTCTATAGGAGCTAATGACCACCGGGGCGTGGCCACTTTGGACCCCAGGGACTTGATTGGTAGGCTTTATGTAGGGGACCAATAAACATTGCTACATACTAAATATATAAGCTCTGGACCTCATGGTTTAAGAGAAGAAAAATTTTTTTTTAGTTTTTCCCATTATATGTCTATGAGAGTTCACGATCCCCTGGGGCGTGGCAAGTTTGGACTCCAGGGGCTTGATTGGCAGGATTTATTTAGGGGACCACTAACCATTGCTACGTACAAAATATATAAGCTGTGGGCCTCATGGTTTCAGAGAAGAAGATTTTTAATTTTTTCCCATTATAAGCCTATGGGAGCTAAATGTCCCCGGGGCGTGGCCAGTCTGGACCCCAGGAGCTTGATTGGCAGGATTTATGTAGGGGACCACTAAACATTGCTATAAACTAAATATATAAGCTCTGGGCGTCATGGTTTCAGAGAAGAATATTTAGATTTTTTCAATGTTTTCCATTATAAGTCTATAGGAGCTAATGACCACCGGGGCGTGGCCACTTTGGACCCCAGGGGCTTGATTGGCAGGCTTTATGTAGGGGACCAATAAACATTGCTACATACTAAATATATAAGCTCTGGACCTCAAGGTTTCAGAGAAGAAATTTTTTTTTCCCATTATAAGTCTATGGGAGTTCACGACCCCCTTGGGCGTGGCCAGTTTGGACTCCAGGGGCTTGATTGGCAGGTTTTATGTAGGGGACTACTGAACATTGGTACATACAAAATATATAAGCTGTGAGCCTCATGGTTTCAGAGAAGAAGATTCTTTTAAGTTTTTCCCATTATAAGTCTATGGGAGCTAATGACCCCCTGGGATGTGGCCAGTTTGGGCCCCAGGGGCTTGACTGGCAGGATTTATGTAGGGGACCACTAAACATTGGTACGTACAAAATATATAAGCTGTGGGCCTCATGGTTTCAGAGAAGAAGATTATTTTAAGTTTTTTCCCATTATAAGTCCATGGGAGCTAATGACCCCCTGGGGTGTGGCCAGTTTGGGCCCCAGGGGCTTGACTGGCAGGATTTATGTAGGGGACCACTAAACATTGCTACGTACAAAATATTTAAGCTGTGGGCCTCATGGTTTCAGAGAAGAAGATTTTTTTAAGTTTTTCCCATTATAAGACTATGGGAGTTATATATCGGCATGGCGGCCATCTTGATTTGCGGACCGTGATCATTTTTACAAATTTTCAATCTCCCTTTAATACAAGACTCCACATGAAGAAATTTGGCCCATGGGTTTCAGAGGAGAACTCGTTCAAAGGTGTGAACGGACGGACGACGGACGGAGAGTGATCACAATAGCTTATCCTGAGCCTTCAGCTCAGGTGAGTTAAAAAACAGAAGGGTATCACAACAAAAAATAGAATGGAAATTAAACCAACATAGCATCTCGTTTAAACGACTTATGATGTCGTTTTGTTTTGTCTGTTTGTTTTTTTGTTTTTTGTTGTTGTTTTTTTTTTTTTTTTTGTTTTTTTTTTTGTTGTTGTTCTTTTTCTTTTCTTTTTTAACGACGTAATATATCGTTTAGGCTAAGAGATCTTTTAGTTGAACGAACGATATTATAAGTCGTTAAAACGGAATCATTTGGTGGTCTAAAACGTACCGGAGTTAACTCGGATCAAACTGCGTGGATATGAAGGCTGATCTGGACCGTTGATGTTCTTATATGGTATTAGAGACCTTTGATTATGTTGTACATCAGTGGTTATACCGTATTTACCTAATGTATTCAGACAGACAGGCCTGAACAAACAGAATATCCAGATCAGAACGCGGTGTCTCATCATGGTATACACTGTTTGCTACACATCCAGCAGTTTTAGACATATCACCAGGCTTTCAATTTAACTCATTTATGCCGAGTGGACTCTGCTATCTCAACTCTTTAGACAGGTCCTTTTCCACTAGAAGGTGGCTGTGTTTTTTTGTTTTTTGTTTTTTTTTATTATTATTATTACCATTTTTTATAGAAATTCCTGTATTTAATGCAAACGTTGCAGACCCTGATCAGACGCCGCGCCGTGCGGCCTCTGATCAGGGTCTACACTGTTTGTCAATGTCCCTTTTATGAGACTCTATGCATAAATGGATTAAGGAGAAATATGTGAAAGAATCTTTTGGTGTTGGTTTTAGTTAAGATTCATACGACAATTATAACTAGCGATGCATGCAACCACACAACCAGCAGGGCTTAGCGGGACTGGGTAAACTTGGCAGATTTTGCGCCGTATTTTTTTTTTTTTTTTTTTACAGGGGAGACAACTTTTTCTAGCACTAAGACTTCTTAATCCTTCTGAAAGGGGTTTGTTCTAAAAGGAAAGAATCTGCTCCGAGGTGAAGGGGGTGTGGGGGAGGGGTATTTTTTTTTTTTTTTTTTTTTTTCAGACATTTATGGATGGAAGTACAACAATTTGGAAAGAGTACCCTCCCCTGAAAGCTATCAATTCCTCTTAAGACGTGTACCTCTGAAAATCCTGTATATCGTTATTGATATATCTTTGTTTGAGGACTTCCACAGACTCCAATCGACGACCCGAATTCGACTCTATAATATTCGTCTCTCTATGGGCAATTCTTTCACTGCTGGGTACAGGAGATATACAACTTGTTTCATAACTACGCTGTGATGAATTATTTACTTCTATCTTTTCTATAATAAAAAAGAAGGGAGAAAGAACAATACATTTAACAAAAAGAATACGCTGTTTAAATAAACAAGAAAAATATTGACCCTAAGTATTCGGACAGATAGGCCTGAGCAAACGGAATAGATGCGGCTCCCGATCAGGGTTTACACCTCAATTTTCTTCAATGCTCACTACGGGTAAAAATGAACAATAAGAACGGGGCTAATTCACGAAAGAACAGACTGCACAAACAAATCATCAAGAAACTTACTGCAATGAGCCTGTTCCACGCGTTCATCCACCTCTATGATTGGTGACAATCTCGTCGACAGTGGTGGTAGACATTGGAAAGGTGAACATCGGAACGAGGTCATCCCTGAAAATACATGTAGCCGTATGAAACAACTCTAGGGATATGCGAACTGTGCCTGTCCAGGCATATGCAAGTCTTATGGGCATGCGCAGTTCAGTGGTTATGGGGAGTCGCCACAACTCCAAAGGAAAAAAAAGACATGAAATATTTGTCTCCCTTCTCAATGGATGCAACTCTTAAAACAAAGAATTGCACACAGAGAGAGTAAATTCTTTCCTTTATGAGTAGCCCCCATTTTTGAAAGGTTTCGAATACTAGGTAGGCGTTCATAACTGCAAAAGATGTCTCCCTATACAAAATGCAAAATTCGTTTAAATCCACACAACCCAAATATTATCTGAGTGAACTGCGCGATTTGTCGGGAAGAGTGTCTGTGTAGATGCAGTTCGCATACAGTAAAACCTGTGTAAGAGAGCCACCTTCAAGACTGACTTTAAATAATGGTTGATGTGGAAAAAGTTGTCTGTCTTATAAAGGTACGTCATGTTATTTTGCTAGCAAAATTACATGACATGTACCTTTATAAGACTACCACCTTTCCAAATCAACCACTAAGGTCAATTTCAAAAGTTGCTGTCTTACACAGGTTTTACTGTACATCGGACGACAGGTTTATCATATACCATCGGAAAACCTCTGTATTGCTAGACATGAGCTATTACAAAGTGTATGCAGCTAGTTCATATCGGCGCGGTCTGGTGAGACTACGTGTGCGCTGGTGCGTCAACTCAATATAAAACTACATATACAAGGGCTCTTGGGATCATTGAGCCTATTCTTGAATCTTGAAAAATCGAGTTCCGCTTGGGAACTTACAGCCGTGCAAACTACGTTGCACGTCTCATTGAAACAGAGACTCCGATTTTCGTTCCTTTGTGTGTTTCCAAGGACAAACTTTATAGATTGTATTTTCATATACCACTGGAAAACCCGTGTTTTGCTGGACGAGCTATAACAAAGTGTAGGTAGATATTACGAGGATCGTGCAAAAAGTTCTGTCACTAATAGGCGTCTTTAGTTTTATCCCAGGTATATTTTAAAATGCTTCACTGCACTTGAATGGTGTGTTGAATAGCTAACGATGCCCGTTTATTTCGTTCAAATTGCTTTCCAACTGACCGAGTTATTTCAAATTGAAATAGATGCAGTCATATACACTGACCAATTTACTTGTTACATTTGGACATGGACTGGAAGACTGAAATTCGTAGCTACATTAAATGCCGCATTAGGCTTAATATAGTTTCAAGGCAGATATTTAATGAATTGTGTGGTACATATGGACCTCAGACCATTTCAATGCGCACAATTTTTAGGTGGGTTAAAGCTTTTAAAGCTGGGAAATTTTCTGTTGAAGATGATACCAGTCCTGGAAGGCCTAAAACCTCTGTTACCAAGGCTAACATCGCTGCTGTAAAGATTGTGCTCAAACAAGATATAGCTTGTTGTACTGGCATATCAGAAGGCAGTGTGCAAACAATTCTGAAAAAGCATTTGGACCTGAGAAAGGTTTGCGCTATGTGGGTACCTCATTTGCTCACTGAGGAGCAAAAGACACAACGCCTTAAATGTGCCCGGGAGCTTTTGAAAACATACAAAGGCTGTAATAGTCGGGTTATTACTAACTTGCTAACAGGTGATGAAACCTGGGTGCACATGTTTGAGCCACAAAGAAGAGCTGATAATAAGCAATGGAAGCAAAAAGATCAAAAACGCCCATGTATTGCCAAGATAACCATAAGTTCGAGAAAGATGTTGTACGCAGTTTTCTTTAATTCAAGTGGGCCAGTCGTTCAAGTGCCTTGTCCATCCGGTCATACAGTCACTGGCCGATTCTACAAGAATTCTGTACTGAAGAAAGTGAAAGAGTTTTACAATAAGAAACGACCAAGCAAAGAATGATCAGGAGTCCACCTTTTACATGACAACGCCGCCTCTCATAAGTGTGAGGTTGTTAAGTCTTTTTTGGCTTCTGAAAAGGTGAAGGTTTTAAACCACCCACCTTATTCACCTGACGTGAGTCCCTGTGACTTCTTTTTATTTCCAAGGCTTAAGAAAATGCTTTCTGGAAATAAGTATACGTCTAGAAGTTCTCTTGGCAGCGCTATTTATCAGTGTCTCCAACAGATACCAAAAGAAGACAGTTATCTGCTTTTCGTGACTGGGTAAAAGGTTACAAAAATGTGTTTCAGTAAAGGGGGAATACTTTGAAGGTTTGTAATAAAAATATGTTTGATAAAACGTAACACTGAAGTAATCCGAACCCAATGACAAAACTTTTTGCAGGACCCTCGTACATAGTCATTCTTGGTAACCCCGGTGCAGTACATTTCGTATTCTACATTCACCAATGAATGAAGTGTTAACATAAAATGTCAGACCCTGCCACCGGAGATGCCACGCTGCCCAGTCAGGAACTTCATATTTCACGGGAGCACTGATGTTTTTAAAGAGATCCATCATTAACATAAGATATTCCAAGTAAATCTTTCTTAAATGATAATTGGTCGAGTGCCATTTTGCTTGTTATCATCTTTTCTTAAAGCGAACAGTCCTTCAAGGTTAGTATAAAATATTTATTCCAGCTACATAAAACATTTAAGTTACTGCTTCTACAAAACCGAATCTGTGTAGCAATATCTAGGGTAGATGGAGCTTTCAAGCCCTGGTCGGCAATCCATCTAGGAGTTGGCAACTCCAAACAAAAACCTGCATATCTGGATTTGCCTGTTCCAGTTATGTAAAGTCTGTTTCGGCAGCTGGGGCGGAGGAAATTACTATGATTCAACGGCCCAAACGGCGATGCAGCAGCATGTTGTGGAGCATGGAGAGCATGACAAGGCACAACAGAAGTCTTGGTCATCCACTGCATCCGGGCTTAGTTCCAGATGTCCTGACACTGTCTTGCCACTGGATCCAGCTAAGTCAGGACGAGAGAGTGAGGTTGACTCTGCGCGCGCCTCTCCCTCGCTATAATCCAATTCACAGCGCATGTCATCTTAATCAGCAACACATATTCACAGCAAGCACACATATGCAAGTCATACAAAAGCCCTGTGGCGATGGGCGAGCGGCGAAGCAGCAATGAGGAAACGCTGGAAGCTGTAGTTGCGGACCTGCACACAGGCGGCTTGGTTCTGTATGGTCGCTTTCCTTAAGAGCGAAGCAGTATGGGGAATTCGGCAGCCGAACTGAGCGACTGTGCAGACCTTTTTAGGATCGCACTGTTCACCCCCGTAGCATGGGGAAGGGGCTAGAAAAGGTGCCCTAAACAATTGCCTGCTTCAATTCCTGGCTGGTTAACCGCGATCAGCGGGAATCCCACTTAGTGGTCGAACAAGAAAAAAGAAGATGAAGGTGATACCTTTAACCATCGGCGCTTGGAATGTGCGCACCCTAATGGACATGGACACTTCTGGTTCTGACAGACCTCAGCGAAGAACAGCTCAAGGCTCAGAGACATGCAAGACTCTGGCTGAGCAAAAAGGCTGATGAAATCCAGTCCTTTGCAGACAGAAAGGATATGAAGAAGTTCTTTGATGCACTCAAGACAATATATGATCCCCAGAGCTCAGGAACCACCCCACTCCTTAGTGCAGATGAAACTAGTCTTCTGACTGAAAAAGAAGCTATCTTGAAAAGATGGGCTGATCATTTTGATGGTGTCCTTAATCGGCCATCATCTATCAATGATGAAGCTATCAACAGACTACCACAGGGCTGTTTGATGAGCTCCCAACCGTCTCTGAAACAGTGAAAGCAATAAAACTCCTGTCATCTGGCAAGGCTCCAGGATCAGATGCAATACCTGCAGAGATCTACAAAGCAGGAGGTCTTTCATTATGTGGAGAAAAGAAGCTATCCCTCAAGAATTGAAGGATGCAATTCAAAAGGAAATGGAATCTTCAAGTCTGTGACAATCATCGAGGCATCTCTTTATTGTCAATTGCTGGGAAGATCCTTGCTAGGGTCCTGCTGAATCGATTGAATGAACACCTTGAACAGTCAGGGCTTCTACCAGAAAGCCAGTGTGGATTCAAGAAAGACAGAGGAACAACAGACATGATCTTTACAGCACGACAGCTTCAAGAAAAATGCCAGGAACAGAATGTAGACCTCTATATGACTTTGTCGACCTTACCAAAGCATTTGACACAGTCAGTCGTGAGGGACTTTGGAAAATTATGGCAAAGTATGGCTGTCCTGCCAAATTCCTAGCAATGGTGCGACAGTTCAATGGTGCGTCAGTTCCATGACGGTATGCTTGCAAGAGTCCAAAATGATGGCGAGTTGTTTTTTTTTTTATCCATTCCCTGTGACAAATGGAGTTAAGCAAAGCTGTGTACTAGCTGCAACACTGTTCAGCATGATGTTTTCTGCCATTCTTACAGATGCTTTCCAGGATGGTGACAATGGTATACCTATTAGGTATCGCTTTGATGGGAAACTTTTCAACCTAAAAAGGTTGCAAGCTAAATCCAAGGTGCAGACAGATGTGCTAGATAAGTTCCTCTTTGCTGATAACATGGCAAAGGGTGCTCCAATAGAAGAGAAAATGCAAAAAGGTGTAAATCAAATATCTGATTCATGTGACAACTATGATCTCACAATCAGCATCAAAAAAACAGATAGTATATGAGCCAGCACCTGGAAAGCCTTACAAGGAGCCTACCATCACAGTGAAAGGTCAACGACTGCAAGTGGTAGACAGGTTCACCTACCTTGGAAGCACATTGTCTACAGTTGTGCACATTGATGATGAGGTCAATGCCAGGATTGCCAAAGCTAGTGCAGCATTTGGCCAGCTACGTAGCAGTATTTGGGACCGAAGTGGAATCAGACTTGACACAAAGCTGAAAGTATACAGATCGGTGGTGCTGCCAACACTATTATACGCATGCGAAACTTGGACAGTGTACCAACGCCACAAGACTGAACCACTTCCATACAAGCTGTCTTAGAAAACTTCTAAAGGTCAAGTGGCAAGACATGATACCAGACACGGAAGTCCTGAAAAGGGCAGAGATGCAGAGTGTACATACTCTTCTGAAATTGGCACAGTTAAGATGGACAGGCCATGTTACCAGAATGCCTGATGAACGTTTGCCAAAGAAAATCCTCTATGGAGAACTACAAGTTGGAAAACGCTCCCATGGTGGTCAGAAGGAGCGATATTAGGACACCCCCAAAGCCCCAACATAAAGCTTCAACATATCAACAGAGTCGTGGGAACAGATTGCACAGGATCGAACAAAGTGGCGAGCCCTCATAAGAAGGGGAGCTGGTGAATACGAAGCAAAAAGAATCAACGAAGCCGAGCAGAAACGTGCACAGCGGAAAGCCAGAGCTAAGGCATCACCAACAGAGCTTTCTTCCTCAGACCTCCCTTGTTCTATCTGCAACAGGCAGTTTGGAGCTAAGATTGGTCTCATCAGCCATTTTAGAACACACAAATAATAACACATCACACAGATGATTAGAATTTGTAATGACACACGAACGAGAGAGAAAATATTTATTCGTTATAAAAACCTTTTTTCTAGAACGTTTATGCGTTGTATGATATGTTTTTCGATGTAAGACGTACAGTTCTCACTATTGGCCCATTTTTCACGGTATTTCATTGGTCAAAATAAGAAGCGCGTCGAAATTCAGCCAGTGGTATTGGACTTCCTTGAATAAATTAACTTACGGCTTTACCGAAGTTTAACGGAAATAAAAAAGGACTGTGTGTTTGCTTGGTTCCAGTAAAGAAATTTATTTCTACAACTGCGCTTAAGTTTACGTTAGGTCCCCACGTCATCAAAGTTATTTAATGTAAGGTAAATAAAGGTTATACGCATACTGTCTCTTAGATTTGCAATCTTTTATGGTAGAACTATATAACAAAATGATAAAATAATACAGCTGATGTTTGCATTTACCTTGTATTATGATAGACAATGGTGAATGAAGGTAAAGAAAAACAGTAGGCGCCCATGATCTGGACAAACCTTTTTCAAACCGGGACCAAGTATAAAAGCAGATACCCAGTGAGGAAGAAAAAAAGATAAGAGAAAAGTCCAGGGAGTGCCACAATCACAAGCCGCAGCCCTTCCCAGACACCAAGAAGAAGAGGAAACAGACAAAAACCAAATAAGCGCAAATCGAACAAACGTACGAAAAGCACTAAGATTAGCTCTCTCTTCCCCATGCGAGGTAATCGCAATGCTAAAAGAACTGAAAAACACAAGAACAAAGTAACACAAGGCAAGACTTTAAACAAATTGCCCTGCAGAATAAACCACTAAGCAGCAAAGAGTAAGACTAACATCGGGACCACCGTCAGTAGAATAAACCATCGCGGGGTAGGGGGTTGGGAGGATTAAAGCACTTTTGCAGCTAGCCAACTTCACCCTGGGTCCATATGCTACTCTCAATACAGAAACATATAAAAATTCGGTTCACATAAAGGCTCCCAACACAGTCATGCATCAGAGCGAAAGCATAAAAATCAAATTAATCACTATGATAACCAAAGACGAGTACTCATGGTTAATTCTACTGTGTGCCAGGGTAAATGAAAACCAGTAGTTGAACCACGCGTGCCAAGCCAAAGACATATCGTCAAGCCCCAACCCACTGCTTAAAGTTTTACGAAGAGGCCGTCATTGAGTCTGAGACCCGAACCGCCCTCGTGCAATTAAACAGTGAGGCATGGCCATCAACAATGACTGGGTTGATAACTAGGCATGCAGTCTGCCGCATAATTGTTAAGTTAGTTCCTTTTTCCTTTTTCATTGTTCCGTTGTTCCTTATTTCTTAATTTTTCTTTATTCCTTTTTCCTGATTCGTTTTGTCAATTCGAACTTTTATAAAGGGTCATGTCAGTTAAGGTCCATTTTCGGCCCCTATTCAAAATAAGTCGATTTGACATCACTTTGCTTACAAAAAGATTCGGAACATTCACATACAGCGCATTCATGATCATTTTCACTTCTAAGCATAATGTTATAGGTTTTCGAATTTCAACAGTAAAAAAATGCGAATAAGGAAAAAGGAAATGAATCAGCATTTCCTTTTTCCTTATTCGATATCCAAGTCCATAGAGCTTTGCAAAACGATGCAACAGAACGTTCGCATATAGCGCATTCATGAACATTTTTACTTCTAATCATAATAGTATAGGTTTCTTGCCGACGTGTTTTTATACTCGTATGAGGCGGAGTTTGTACAAAGTCTCCTCCAAGCAGGCAAGAAACACCTCGCACAACAATTCAATTTCACCTACAGATACTCGTATATAGATGATGTATTGTCTCTGAAAAACACAAAATTTGCGGAGTTCATCTATCCACGTGAACTTGAAATAAAGGAAACAACGGAGACTGTAGCCTCCTCCTCATACTTGGATTGTTATTTCTACATTGACAATGGAAAGCTTACTACTAGGCTTTACGACAAACGGGATGACTTCAATTTCCCATTGCTAACTTTCCATTCCTGAGCAGTAATATCCCTTCTGCACCAGCATACGGCGTTTACGTTTCACAGTTAATCCGTTATGCCAGAACCTGTTCAAATTATCAGGACCATGGAGCGTGGGAAAGTGCTCACTACAAAGTTGTTGAGCCACGGGTATCAAAAAACCACTCGTAGCAACACTTAAGAAGTTCTATGGGAGACATTATGATCTGGTCAATCCCTACAATGTGGCAGTTTCCAGAATTGTTTCTGATGTTTTTGCCAGTGACGCGCCACAAGCAGACTTCCCAAATCCCGGACATACGCTTCTACCGATATTTCCTTCGTTCAGGCCAATGGGAATGGTGGGCGAAGCTTGCTTACCAAGTAATGCTTACTATCCGCGGACGCCTGATTACACCCTTTATTCTGGGGTCCATGTCTGTTGGTCTGAACATTCTGATTCGTCATTCGTTTATGGATTTGGATTACGGCTTAGGTACCATGACCGCAACTACTTTCAGCATTCTATAAAGGGTCATGTCAGTTAAGGTCCATTTTCGGTCCCCATTCAAAATAAGTCGATTTTACTTCATCTTTCTTACATAAAGGTTCGGAACATTCGCATATAGCGCATTCATGATCATTTTCACATCTAAGCATAATGCGTTAGGTTTCCGACTTTCAATAGTGCAAACTGCGAATAAGAAAAAAGGAAATGAATCAGCATTTCCTTTTTCCTTATTCGATTTTCAAGCCCATAAAACTTTGCAAAGCGATGCAATAGAACTTTGCAAAGCGATACAATAGAACGTTCGCATATAGCGTTTTCATAATCATTTTTACTTCTGATTATAATGGTAAAGGTTTCAACATTTTATAAAGGGGCATGTAAGTTAAGGCCCTCTTTCGGCCCCTATTCAAAATGAGTCGATTTTACGTCATTTTGCTTACAAAAATGTTCGGAACATTCGCACATAGCGCATTAATGATCAGTTTCACTTCTAAGCATAATGTTGTAGATTTCCGAATTTCAACAGTACTAGTGTTTTACTTGTGCGTGTGTGCGTGTGTGCGTGCGTGCGCGCGCGCGTGCGGGTGTTGAGGTTTTACGGCCCGGTCAACCCTTTGGGGTCATGCCATAGTTTACCTAACCACACTTTCACTGGGCAGGTTTAGTCCTCCTCTAAGCGGTTAACCAATATTGTTCATATTCTTTAGCCAGAATCTGACAAGTGTTCTTCTTGAATCTGCGGAAGGGAGAGAATGAACGTAAAAAATATTTTAAGATCAATCTCCAAATTCTGGTTAACCCACAAGTTCCTGATCACCAGTCGGACGCGCAATCAACTGAGCCACGGAGGCCGACATTGTTTTACATACGCAGTTCTCAGCTTTCGCTGCGTGTCAGCCCACGGCAATTTAGATGGATTAACTAGATGGTTAAAGTCGAGGAGTTAAAACCAGGCCTTTCAGAATCGAGTTAGCAATATTCAACGTATCATAAATGATATTGGTGCAAGGAAAGCCAATGTTAAGTTGGACACAGTCTATGAATCTTAGTTTGTAAATCACTAACGTTCTCTCTTTATTTCAAAACTCTCTTCTATTTCACTTTTTAAAGATAGTTCTTGTTTATACATATGTTGCTTTATAAGCTCTACAAGAAATAACAGTCTAAAGGAAAAATTCGAATAAGGGGCCTGGATAGCGCAGAGATGTCTCTCGCTTGTCACCGCTCCGGCCTGGGTACGATTCCCGGCATGTGAGAGGATAGTAGTCGCCCATCCATGTTCGGTAGTTTTCCCCGGGTATTCTAGTTTCCTCCACCACGTATGACTACAAAACGCCAACATCCGCTCCTACGAGAACGCATCCATAAGTTCGCTGAGCTGTCTGTGTAATCGAAATAAAATAAAGTTTAAACTTAAACTCAAATAAACGAAACACCGCCCTTTTTGTGCTCAAGCGGTTAGCACTCACGACTTCGGCATCAGGAGAACATGGAATCACAGAATTATTTTCCGCAGTACTTGATTCAGAGGAGAAATTTACATGTAGCATTTATCTACAACTATGATTTGTTTCTCAGAATCATTTTACATGTATATTTTATGGCAAGCCGTTTTACTATTTATTCTATAAATCAGATATCTGATTTAATATATCAGATATCTTATATAATATATAAGATATCTGATATATTATATTGGATATCTTATATAAATATCTTATATGTCAATTTAGATATCTTATATGCTATATAAGATATCTGATATGCTATATAAGATATCTTAATTGGCATATAAGATATCTTATATGCTATATAAGATATCTGATATGCTATATAAGATATCTTATATAGGATATAAGATATCTTATTTACTAAAGAAGATATCTCATTTGTTCAATTAAATAAGATATCTCATTTAGTATATCAGATATCTTATTTAGTATATCAGATATCTATATTAATATATTAGATATCTTATTTAACAAATAAGATATCTTATATGGTAAATAAGATATCTTATATGTGGAATTAAATAAGATATCTAATATGATATATCAGATATCTCATATCGGATATAAGATATCTTATATAGGATATAAGATATCTGATATACTAATTCAGATATCTTATATCCTATATTGGATATCTTATATCCTATTTAAGATATCTGATATAATGTATAATAAATAGTAAAACGGCTTGCCAGAAAGCCGTTTTACTATTTATTCTATAAATCAGATATCTAATTTAATATATCAGATATCTTATATAATATATAAGATATCTGATATATTATATCAGATATCTTATATAAAATAGATATCTTATATGTCAATTAAGATATCTAATATGCTATATAAGATATCTGAATTGACATATAAGATATCTAATATGCTATATAAGATATCTGATATGCTATATAAGATATCTCATATAGGATATAAGATATCTTATTTGCTAAAGAAGATATCTCATTTATTAAATCAAATAAGATATTCCATTTAGTATATCAGATATCTTATTTAGTATATTAGATATCTATATTAATAAATAAGATATCTTATTTAACAAATAAGATATCTTATATGGTAAATTAGATATCTTATATACGGAATTAAATTAGATATCTCATATATTATATCAGATATCTTATATAGGATATAAGATATCTAATATAGGATATAAGATATCTGAATTAGTATATCAGATATCTTATATCCTATATTAGATATCTTATATCCTATATAAGATATCTGATATAGTATATAAGATATCTGTTTTGCTTAATAAATAGTAAAATGGCTTGCCATAATATTTTGTACTTAATCAAATGTACTTTCCTGTCACGGTTTGCACATTTTATGATAAAGATATTTGCATATTGTGATGTTTGTTGTGGGGGGAGGGGTGGGGGAGTGGGGGAGGCAGTAGGCTGTATACACGTGGTAGATTTTCTACCCATATGAACCAGAAAAACAACTTTTGTGACGGCATGTTTTTTTTTTTTGTTTTGTTTTTTTTTTTTCTTGCACACTTAGAACTGTCTGAAAAAAAACAACTCTAAAAGAATGTGCTTTCAAATGTCTCTACACGTTTTCTTTTAGAATAGATTTCTTTTCAGAAGGAAGGTGACCATTTTAAATGATTTGCCTCCCCTGAATGTGTATATTACCACCGAATTGTTTTAAATATTCTCAACTCTTGTTTGTTGAAATAAAAGCCTTATCTATTCGACACAAAATAATGATTCTAGATCTGTGTCTACACCCCCAAATCGTTTTATTGTCCGAGTGATAAAGTTAGAATAGTCTACTGTAAGCTTGCCGTAACTGAAATGCTGTTACATATATTGACTGAGTTGAGATTTTATGGCCCAGTCAACCCGTTGGGGCCATGTCGCACCGGTCAGTTTACCTAACCACGTTAGTCCTGGGTAGGCTTAGTCCTCTAAGCGGTTAACTAGTATTTGAGCACTTTCTTTGGCAAGAAACTGACAACTGCCCTTCTAAAACCATCGGAAAGGAAAGAATGACAATAGAAACTATTTCATGGTCAATATCTACGAAAGAGCCGGACCCAATGGGGATCGAACCCGCGAACTGATCACCAGTCGGACGAGCGTCCGACTGAGCCACCGAGGTCAGCTCTGTTGCATATATATAGTTGATCTTTAGCTGAACACTCTGTGATATCTTTGCGTATTTACCGTATTTACCCTAAGCATTCGGACATCTATACTACTTACTATACTGCTCCTAAAATGTTAATATATCTTAAAATTGCTTGATGAATTGGAAACTGTGTATACCCTGATCAGACTCCGTATTTTGCGGCGTCTGATCTGAGCGCACTATTTTCTTAGGCCAGTCTGTCCGAATATTTGGGTTGCATGTTGTATTCTGTGTCAGATCTATCTTTGAGTAGTATGCGCATCCTGTGGTATTTAAAAATAAAGGATCTGATTCCGGTTTACATATTTTAATTGGAGACTCGCGGAAATGTATCTCATCTTAAAATCAAAATTGCAGGATTAAAATCGCAAAATCTGGAATATTTACTGTTCAACAAAAAAAAAAAAAAAGACCAACACTTTAAATGCAGAAATAGCACGCTATACCGTGTTATAATCAAATGCGGTTTCGTGTTAAAAAAATATACTACATCATTTCACACTCAACTTTTTATACTAGCCAATTTATCCAGCCTCACCTCGAAAATAATTTTCTTCTAATTCATTCTATTTCCCAGAGAATTTCACATGAGCTATCTTCTGCGTAGGTAACGTCTCTATGGTTATAACTTAACGTCATATAGCGTAACGTCGTCGGGCTATGACGTTGTTTCTTCTGTTTCAATAACACGTATACGTTGTGTGTTCCTCATATACTCATATGAGAAGCCGCATGGCAAAATCAACAAAATGACCTGTGCGTAGTACTACTCATGTGCGCCAAGCGCAATCAGCTTGGCCATCTACCCAGTCTGATCAGTCTTCACTGTCCGCATGTAGAAACATTGGGTCCGCAGCAACCCATTGAGTGTACAGCGAAGACGTATCAGACTGTGCGAATACCCATAAATCATAGTGTCTCCTAAAGTTTCAACAAGTCCATATTGATTTTTTTTTTTTTTTTTTTGTATGGCAAATTAGGCTTGATGTGTAATTCACATTACCTCCGAATTGGACAATAATACTTGACATTTCATTCAAATTATCACCAAGATAATTTGAAGTAAATGTAATGTCAAGATTTATTTTGCTTCAGCAGGTAAAATTAAATGCTTTCAACTTTATGGAATGCCAAGTCTTAGTTTCCTTCAGCAAGCTTTCAACTTCATGGAAGTCAAATCTTAGTTTCCTTCGGCAAGCTTCAATTTCATGGAATGTCAAGTCTTAGTTTCCTTCGGCAAGCTTCAACTTCATGGAATGTCAAATCTTAGTTTCCTTCGGCAAGCTTAAACTTCGTGGAATGTCAAATCCTAGTTTCCTTCGGCAAGCTTTCAACTTCATGGAATAACAAATCTTGGTTTCCTTCGGCATGCTTCAACTTCATCGAATGTCAAGTCTAAGTTTCCTTCGGCAAGTTTCAACTTCATTAGTTTCCTTCGGCAAGCTTCAGCTTCATGGAATGTCAAGTCTTAGTTTCCTTCAGCAAGCTTTCAACTTCCGAGCCTTTTCTTCTTCTTCTTCTTCTTCTTCTTCTTGTGCTAAGGTTGGCCCTGTCCATTTTCACTTAGTAGTACAATATACATGCAAGTTTCCTCAATTATTTCTGCGGTTTTAAACACCGTTAAAAGAAATGCTTCGTCTATTTAGAATTGAGTCAGTTACCCAATTCACCACTTTAGGCTCGGGAATCTAGGGCTAAGAAATTATGAAGAGGCGAACATGATAAGTTGCTGCCGCCAAGCCTTGGACCTCACTGCTCACTGAATCTACAAACAGCGAGCGAGGGCTTGTTACAAGACTACACAGGGGCGGATCCAGATGGGATGGGTAGGTGTCAGTCGAACCTCTATTTGACTTAAATTTTTATTTTCATGGGAAATTTTACATAAATTTGATAAATTTTGGATATACTTCCGAACGTTTCAACAAGTCCGTTTTATTTCCTATGACTGTGTTTGAAATTGCTGGATGAGTGGCAAACAGTGTAGAAGGGGATCAGAAGCCGCGTTCTGTGGGTCTGATCTGGTCTACACTTTTAGCTCAGGCCTGTCTGTCCGAATGTTTAGGGTAATAAGGTAATTTGATCGAATCGACTCCCCTTAGAAATTTTGAACACCACTATTGAATAATCCTGGATCCTTCCCCGCAACATGTGGTCTAAATCCTATATTGAATATTTTAGGCTCTGAACAAAATGGCCAGACGGCAAGAGACGAGTCAGATCAGCATAAGTATTTCGCACAGGACATTGTGTTGGTTTTGCCATACGGTGGCTTAATTGATTTTGTTGGACTGTTGCAAAATTAGGTGCTAGATGAGTTCCTCTTTGCTGATGACATGGCAAAGGGTGCTCCAACAGAAGAGAAAATGCAAAAAGGTGTGGATCAAGTATCCGATTCATGTGACAGCTATGATCTCACAATCAGCATCAAAAAGATTGAGGTAGTATGTCAGCCAGCACCTGGAAAGCTTTACAAGGAGCCTACCATCACAGTTGCAAGTGGTAGACAAGTTCATCTACCTTGGAAGTACACTGTCTAGAGTTGTGCACATTGATGATGAAGTCAATGCCAGGATTGCCAAAGCTAGTGCAGCTACGCTAGCTTGGCTAGCTACGTGGAAGTATTTGGGACCGAAGTGGAATCAGATTTGACACAAAGCTGAAAGTATATAGATCCGTGGTGCTGCCAACACTATTATATGCATGCGAAACTTGGACAGTTTACCAACGGCATGCCACAAGACTGAACCACTTCCATACAAGCTGTCTTAGAAAACCTCTAAAGATCAAGTGGCAAGACAGGATTCCAGACACCGTGACAGAAGTTCTGAAAATGGCAAGGATGCAGAATGTACATACTCTTCTAAAATTGGCACAGGTAAGATAGTTCCCGGGCATAGTTCCCTCAGACTATCTCACAGCTTAACTGAGCAAACAGTAAAGGTTCTGGTGAGACTGTGTAGATGCGCGAGGTCGCCTGAACCTTCACTGTTAGCATATGCAATAAAGGGTAATTGGGTAATTGTTTCATTTTTTTTTTTTTTTTTTTTTTGCACCATATTGACATTTATAGTTTCAAAATCAATTCCAACTTCCTGAATTCGCCTTGTTCATCTAGAGTTCACTGTTTAAATGAACAATGAGCAACACAAAGATTTTTATTTATGATTTTATTAAAAGATAAAAAGAGCAGACGAAGAATCCGTCAGCATTTATACCGCGCATCTTCTTTGCCGAGCAAATTATGACACTGGCGGCTGACACTGACAACATGCACTAAGGTTTGGGAAGATGCCAATTAAGTCGGCTGGGAACTGCATGAGTTGCAGTGAGGTCCAAGCATCAGTTAATCAACAATTGATTAATCAAGTAATTAGTTTAGCAATTATGTCCTTTTCTCGACCTACTCAATTGTTTAAGATATAATTTGAGAAAAAAAAATTGATATAATTTGAAAAAAAAAAAAAAAAAAAAAAAACATACAAAATTTATCTTTCTAAACTTTTCCTTTTCTAATTATATATTGTCTCTCGGACACAGTATGTCCGAGATTATCTATAAATCTAGAAATAGACGCATAATGTATAGCTACATATATTTGCCGAGTTTGCTATGTGCCGAATTGGTATGGGCCGAGTTGGTTATGTGCCGAGTTTGTTATGTGCCGAGTTGACCCGCACCATCTGTTGAAACGGTGGCAGCACCATTTACAGACATGTTGTACACACATACAATGCCTTATTTTTAGTTATCACACACACACACACACACACACACACACACTATTTGATAGATCTATCAAATTTCTGTAAAATGATTACAGATATCAAGACAACAAATTTTCGTATACGTGTCTTGAACATGTTGAACACCCCTCAGAACTTAAGAACTTGGCAGAGTTTGATTGGGCGTTTGAAATATCAATGCGCATTATTTAAGGAGACTATATATCACATATGTTTGAATAATTATATCAATATTTTTATCAACTGTATGCTTAAATTTTACTTATCAAAGACATTTTGGCGGTATAATTTTAATAAACCCTGTAAAAAGAGACGCCAGGGCTATTACTATTTTTTTCCAGCGGACTGAATTCCTGTTCTGTTGTACGGTCACAGGTAACGAAAGTAGAAAAAAAGCGAAGGAGTCTTGAAAATGCCAAGATTATTTTGGGTTTTGCTTGCCCTTTCTTTGGTGACAGTCCCATTTGTCAACAGCGATGATAAAGATGAAGAAGATACAGACGATGGTAAATTAAATAATGGCAATTTTGCGTAAAATCCTTGGTTTTATCGAGCCGGCTTTCGCGAAATGACACTACTTTTGCAATCATTAAATGTCGATTCCGGTAATATTGCACATCCGTTAACATTACACGCGCGCCGTATGCTCTTGAGGCCTGTCAGAATGTATCGCCGGCCAGTGTTTTCTTTGCTAAAACCTGCAGCTGCACATGCCATTAAGGATAATCTGCCGGCCGTCCAAACATGGCGGCGAAATTTGCCACCTCTACAGGACGTCATATAGCAACAAAAATCACAAATGAAGTAGTGTCTCACAAATTTAACTGATAACTTAAATGTCAAGGCATATCACGAGATTATAAATAGATAAAAATGCATTTTATAAGTATGAAAAAACTTAACCTTCTAACTTTGGCAAAATCGAGGAAAAATATTTTCCTCTCCTTTTTTAAGAATACATAAAATATTAGTGTCATTATGTTTTTAAATGTTCCATCTAAGGCACCAGAAAATAAAATATCCAAATTCAGTTAAATAAAAGCATATTCTGGCTACAAAGTAGGCTACTCAAACAGCTCTATACTATGTACATTGACCGTACATATATAATGTACATAGCTGTTCCCATTAATCGTGTCGGGTCGTTTCAGCCCAGAGTCGTTTCGGCCCTGGGTTGTTTCGGCCTGTTGTTTCGGCCCTGGGTCATTTCGGCCAATTTTGGTGGGTCCTTTCGGCCTGATTTTTTTAAGTCCCCCTAGGTTACAGATAATAGGTAGAACAATCATTTGGTTGTTTGATGAAGAGTCTAGTGATGTCAGAGGCCTTTTTTTATTAAGTCCCTCTAGGTTAGGGGTGATAAACAGAACAATCATTTGGTTGTTTGATGAAGAGTCTAGTGATGTCAAAGACCTTCGTTTTAAGTCCCTCCAGGTTAATATGCAGTGACCTGCGATGTCTGTAGCCAGCATACAGAATTGTTAGATACTGTAATCAAACTATAATCAGACTGTGTTGCGCATTTACTGATTTGCTAGACATCCTATTCACATGAAATGTTAAGCCTTATTTTTATCTTGAAAGATAATTTTAATGTTTGATAAATAACATAGGATATCCGAGACACCATTGTTGTTAGACTGGTTTATACCTGTACCACTAATCCTTCAAAATGTAATGAACAATTAACTGGGACAGTTTTATTATTATTAAAATTATTATTATTCTAAATGTTCATTTCTTTATAATCAACCGGGACAGTATTGAAATGCGTATTGTTAAAAATATTATGATTATAAATATTGATTTCACTATGGTTTTTTTTTATCTACTTTGTATTTGTAATTCACTCAGGTATTTGCATGCTAATTGCACTAATAAGTGATCAGTTAAGTAATGTGTATATTCTAGGTCTTTTTATCAGGCAATTATATAGAGTTTATTTGGTTGTTTGGGTCGATTACGGAGAAATAATTCACAAGTATTCTAAGGCTTCTGCGTAAAAAACAAGTGAGCGAAGCGATGAGTTTTCCCATGACTGTAGTCCTATGGAATAAGTTGCCAGCTAATCTTGTCCTTAATCCTGATCTTAAATCCTTCAAACTAGGAGTCAGTAAGATCAATCATGCACAACCCTAAACAGAATATACTGCTTTTACCCTGATTTTAACTCCGTCTTACTAACATATAACACTCTGATCTTTCCTCCTCTCACTATTATTCTACACTATCATTGCTTTTAACTACTTATACTACTAACACACCATGTGCGTATAACATCCAAATAATATTCGCAAGAGGGTTTTGGATTATGAAGAGACAGATAGATAGGTTTCTTTTTAAATTGTCTGAAATGTTCTCAAGATACTCAGTGCATGAAGAGAAATCTTTCCTGCTTTCTTCCATAATGTCTCAACCTCCTGGGAGGATACAGACTGGAAACATTGTTACTCCGGGTTGCAGGATGATAGCCTACAAGTAACCATTTTGAATTACCATACTGTTCTTTAACCTGCACAGGAGGTGACTTTCCCAAGTTCCTAAAGGGGCCTCCAGTTAATGTCCCGATATAAAGGACAGTGAACTGTTTTCATGTCATCCCTGCAAATGACACAAACTTAGTAGGAAGCATCAGGGTGACTTGTAGATCAAAAATAGCTAAAATCGTTCCGATCTGAAATCAAAGATGGCCGCCATCTTGAAAAGCTATTTTTCCCTTCTTCTCCTGCACCGAAAGGCCAGTTGACTCGAAACTTAGTAGGAGGCATTGGGGTGATTTGTAGATCAAAAATACATGTAGCTAAAATCATGCCGATTGGATATCCAAGATGGCCGCCATCTTGAAAATCTATTTTTCACTTCTTCTCCTGAACCAAAAGGCCAGTTGACTCTAAACTTGGTAGGAAGCATTGGAGTGACTTGTAGATCAAAAATAGCTAAATCGTAATCCAAGATGGCTGCTATGGCGACCATCTTGAAAATCTATTTTTCGCTTCTTCTCCTAAACCCAAAAGTCAATTGACTCGAAACTTAGTAGGAAGCATCAAGGTGACTTGTAGATCAAAAATAGCTAAAATTGTTCCAGTCGGAAATCCAAGATGGCCGCCATGGCAGCCATCTTGAAAATCTATTTTTCACTTCTTCTCCTGAACCCAAATGCCAATTGACTCAAAACTTGGTAGGAAGCATCGGGATGACTTGTAGATCAAAAATAGCTAAAATCGTTCTGATCTGAAATCCAAGATGGCTGCCATGGCCACCATCTTAAAAATCTATTTTTCACTACATCTCCTGAGCAGAAAGGCCAATTGACTCCAAACTTGGTAGGAAGCATCAGGGTGACTTGTAGAAATCCAAGATGGCCATCTTGAAAATCTTTTCTTCGCTTCTTCTCCTAAACCGAAAAGCCAATTGACTTGAAACTTGGTAGGAAGCATCTGGGTGACTTATAGATCAAAAATGGCTAAAATCGTTCCGATTGGAAATCCAAGATGGCCACCATGGCGGCCATCTTGAAAGTCTATTTTTCGCTTCTTCTCCTGAACTGAAAGGCCATTTGACTCGAAACTTGGTAGGAAGCATTGGGGTGACTTGTACATCTAAAATAGCTTAAATTGTTTGGATCGGAAATCCAAACAATTTGTAACTCTTTTTTTCGCTTATTTTCCTGAACCAAAGGGCCAGTTGATTTGAAAATTGGTAGGAAGTATCGGGATGACTTGTAGATATAAAAATAGCTAAAATGGTTCCAATCGGAAATCCAGATGGCGGCCATCTTGAAAATCTATTTTTCCCTTCTTCTTCTGAACTGAAAGGCCAATTGACTCGAAACTTGGTAGGAAGCATCAGGGTGACTTGTAGGTAAAAAATAGCTCAAATTGTTGTGATAGGAAATCCCAAATCGCGGCCATGGCGTCCATCTTGAAAATCTGTCGCGAACTTTTTCCTTGAACCGAAAGGGCAATTGACTCAGAGTTCATTGGAAGTATCAAGGTGACTTGTAGATCAACAGTAGCTAAAATCATTCTGATTGGAAATCCAAGATGGCTGCCATCTTGTTTATGTTTATTATATTTCCCTGCCACTGAGCTGTTTACATGTATAAAATCATGATTCTTCAGAAATCACTATGCCATTTGCCACCAAATTTGACATTGATCCTACTGTTGAAATGTGATTGAGAGTTTGTTCAAATGATCATGCTCAATTGACTGGCATACCATATATAATATTCTTCTTCAAAATTGAGAACTGCTTAAATGATGATCTTTTCATTAGTTGTGATGACAGGATTGGAAAATTGTTGCATAACATCTGCATATCTGCAGTGGCTATGTCACTCAGGTGAGCGACCCGTGGCCCGTGGGCCTCTTATATATAGGTTGTACTATTTCACCTGTAGTACCCCTAGCTTATCAAAAGTAACTTAAATAAGGCTAAACTGGTTGCTAAACGCATAAAGCCTGAAAAGCTCATAAAGCGTTTACAAAAGTGATGCGTTACAAGGTTATATCCTTACTACATTGTATATATACCAATCGACACTGTCCAAATGAAGGACAATCAGGCAATGAAACAGCACAATCAGTGGACATTTCGTTTTGTCCTTCCAAGAAATTTTGATGTTCAATACCTAAACAGAGAAACAGGAGGTCGAGCAGAGGCTGACAAACAAATTCATGGAAAGATGATTCTCTAAAGTTTTAGGTTCATCATGAAAAATCTTAGGTCTCAGTGACCAGTATAATATAAACAGCCCGAAGGCCTAGTTAAAATAGAATAAAACAAAGAAATGTATTTTGGGGAAAACGTGTCAAATATGAGCTCTAAATAATAAACAGAGAAACAGGAGGTCGAGCAGAGGCTGGCAAACAAATTCATGGAAAGATGATTCTCTAAAGTTTTAGGTTCATCATGAAAAATCTTAGGTCTCAGTGACCAGTATAATATAAACAGCCCGAAGGCCTAGTTAAAATAGAATAAAACAAAGAAATGTATTTTGGGGAAAACGTGTCAAATATGAGCTCTAAATAAAATGAACAGTGCACTAGAGTAAGAAGAAAGAAAACGTACTGCAATAGGGTGAAGGAAGGGAAGGCAGGCAATCTCTTCACACTGGCACAGAGTTCTCCTCATTTTCCTTGGGGTCATACTGAGTGTATAAAATTGATTAACCAAACCAGGTGAATCAAGTAATATACCCAGTATAAGTCCCCAACCATGCGTGAAGAGACTTGCTTGGAATTGTGTATTGTATTGTTATCTGTATTGTGTTATATATTTGAAGTAGGCTGTTCCTATATTTACATTTGAATATTTACATCTAGAAGAAGTCAGCAGTCATTCTCCTGGATAATTGTCATCCAGGACATATGTTTCATTAATTCATATTAAAAAGATATTGCAAAAAGAAAAAAAAAAAAATTTTAACTCTTTCCCCACTAGTGGCAACTTTTGTCATCTGCTGATAACCTTTGCAAACAGTTTGGACCCAGATCAGGCCTAACAAAATGTCAGGCCTGATCTGGATCCAAAATGTTTGACACTTTAAAACTAGAGTGTTAAGTCGATGGCGCGCCATTGCATATCCCCGCGCCAGCACCATTGCATATTGCCGTGCACATCAAAATTCCAAAGCATTTCTCAGTCCTCATCCATAGGGCTATTACCTGTGGCAGTTTCAAGGTTCTAGTTCAAAAAAGCCTAGAAAGAGTTGTGTGACAATCAAAAAATAGGACCCAAAATCCTACTTTTTATACACCGTTTGAAAAACGGGATGTATTATGTTACGGATATGGTGTCCGTCCGTCCTTAAACTTTTTCGTTTCCGGCTAACTCCTCCTACAGTTTACATCCGATCAAGCTGAAACTTGGTATATAGTTAGACCATGATGTGGTGCAGTGCATATTATTACGGGGTTACAGTCCAGCAAATGTTTGCAGAGTTATGCCCCTTTGAAAATTTCTGTAAACTTTTCATTTCTGGTTAACTCCTCCTACATTTTACATTCGATCAAGCTGAAACTTCATTTATAGTTAGACCATGATGTGGAGCAGCGCATATTGTTTTGAGGTTACAGTCCACCAAATATTAGCAGAGTTATGCTCCTTTGAAAATTTCTGTAAACTTTTCGTTTCCGGCTAACTCCTCCTACAGTTTACGTCCAATCAAGCTGAAACTTCATTTATAGTTAGACCATGATGTGGAGCAGCGCATATTATTTTGGGGTTTACAGTCCACAAAATGTTTGCAGAGTTATGCCCCTTTGAAAATTTCTTTAAACTTTTCATTTCCGGTTAACTCCTCCTACATTTTACATCCCATCAAGCTGAAACTTCATTTATAGTTAGACAATGATGTGGAGCAGCACATATTGTTTCGAGGTTACAGTCCACCAAATATTAGTAGAGTTATGCCCCTTTGAAAATTTCTGTAAACTTTTCGTTTCCAGCTAAATCCTCCTACAGTTTACATCCGATCAGGCTGAAACTTGTTTTGTAGTTAGACCATGATGTGGAGCAGCACATATTATTTCAAGGTTACAGTCCACCAAATATTAGCAGAGTTATGCCCCTTTGAAAATTTCTATTAGTTTTTTGTTTCTGGCTGTATCCTCCTACAGTTTACATCCGATCATGCTGAAACTTCATGAATAGTTACACAATGATGTGGAGCAGCACATATTGTTTGGAGGTTACAGTGCACCAAATATTGGCAGAGTTATGCCCCTTTGAAAATTTCTGTAAACTTTTTGTTTCCGGCTAACTGCTCCTTCAGTTTATATCCGATCAAGTTGAAACTTGATTTGTAGTTAGACCATGATGTGGAGCAGCGCATATTATTTCAAGGTTACAGTCTACCAAATATTAGCAGATTTAAACCCCTTTGAAAATTTCTATTAATTTTTGGTTTCTGGCTAAATCCTACAGTTTACATCCAATCAAGCTGAAACTTCATAGTTACACGATGATGTGGAGCAGTGCATATTATTTGGAGGTTACAATGCACCAAATATTGGCAGAGTTATGCCCCTTTGAAAGTTTTTGTAAACCTTTTGCAGCATATTGTTTAGAGGTAATAGTGTGCTAATTTTATTTTATAATAGGTATATTTTTTTGCAAATAACTAAAGTTAAGGCGATATGGGCAAGTTATTTGTTTATTTTTTTTTTTTTACATCTTCTTTTATTAGATTTGCAAGGAAATGTTGCCATTATTAAATCTTTATAAATACATTTATTAAATGATACAGAATTAAGAAGCTTGACTAATATCAAAACTTATAAACATAATTCTTTTTGGATTTTTTTTTAATTTTTTTTAATACTCTTCTGAGTTGGCTCTGTTGAAGAACAAAAATAAAATCAGTATAAAAGGTTTACAAAAAAATTTCTTGCAGCATTTTTTTTTTTTTTTTTGATTGTTTATTTTTGTTTTGTTATTGTTTGGTCCTATATTGACGTACAGGAAAAACAAATTAGCCAAAGGCTCATATGAGCTTATAATATAGCCATGCTTCTGTCGTGTGTCCTCCGTCTGAAAACACCTCCCTGGATGCAGCAAACTTCTCCCTATTTTCTCAGGAGGGAGAAGTCACTTCTGCCTTAATTTCTGGGCCAGCTTGGACCCTTAGGTTACAGTTCACCAAATATGAGCAGAGCTATGCCCCAACGAAAATTTTTTAATTTTTTTTTTTGTAATTCCACTTACAGTATATATCCGAAGCACTGAATTATACAGGTGCCAGTTTATGTGCTACATCTTATTACTTGCCACGGGCGTATAATGCCCAGCTTGGCGGAGCTCTTGTTGACCTCTGGTGACCCCCAGTCATGCCCCTGGGGCAAAATTTTTGCATCACTGTATTCTACTCTTCATTACCTTTGATTTGATATGCAACAGGACTATGTTTATATAAAATGGTTTTTGGACCCTTGGGGGCCACACCCCCCTGGCCCTGTCCTCAGGGGTTACATCAAATTCAGAATGTGTTCCTCCAGTCCTCATCCATAGGGTTATGGCTTGTGAAAGTTTCTAGATTTTAGCATAAATGGTCCAAGAGCAATGGTGTGACATTACAGGCGGACATACGGAAGGATGTGGGGTATAACAATATCCCTGCTTTTTCTTCGAAAAGCATGGGAATAAAAAAACAAACACACAGTCGACAAAAATGCATGCAAAATTACCCTGCATGCAAAGAGTTAAAAAGATAACTTGGATGTCTGCCACCAGATTCAAGTGAACTTCATATGGTGGCTTAATGAATAAGCACAGGTTCAGTGCAAAAACAGTTTGTTATGTGTTCAATTCTGACAGGAATTATGGCTCCTTATAAATGTAAAAAACCAGTTTCCCTGGCAGTTCTACTTGAGAAAGCTGTTTGTGATGGTGGGCTATCATGCTGTGCTATTCATTTAATTTTACTCATTTACCTAACCCTAGTCCTGCTGAACCCAGATATATCCTGCATTTGCGAACAGTGTAGATCCAGATCTGTTGGCTTCTGAAGAAGCCAACTGATCTGGATCTGCACTGTTTGCCATTAAGTTTGTGAATTTATATCAACAAGCTGGATCAAGTAATCTGATTGGCTGAAACTTAGAAATGGGCATGGCATCTTAATTTATTCAGCAGGACAAGGGCTAAGTGACAGGATTTTGGTATAAAACAAATGCTGTTGATGATTATTTAATTTTTGCAGATGATGACAATGGTGATAATGAAGTAGAAGAACCAAGAGAAGTAAATGATGTTCTAGTTCTTACTGATGATAATTTTGACAGAGTAGTTGATTCAAAGGATGTCATACTTGTGGAATTCTATGCTCCATGGTAAGGCAAAAGACCAGCTTCCCTAGAATCATAGCTCCCGATTGGGTGCTTTTTTCAACTAAAACGTTTTGATATTTTTCTTATTTCTCCTTGAAATCATTCAGCATGCATTTTTGTGGAGAAATAAGATAACTGTTTACCTGATCTATTCACTCTTATCTGGAGTTATGTAGACTTTAATTACCCTTAGTATTTCTATTGGAAGCAAACATTGTAAACCCAAATTAGATGCAACAGAATGCTTTTTATGTCCCCAGAAGCGATAGCGGGGACATTGTTTTTGCCCTGTCTGTTTGTTGGTTTGTTTCTTGGTTGGACAACTTTAACATTGGTCATAACTTTTGAACCATTTGAGAAATAGCCTTTATATTTGGCATGTAGGTTCCTGGTGACAAGGGCTTTCTACTCATGTAAAAATTTTGGCCTGTGACCTTGACTTGTGACTTACTTTAAAGTATTTTTTTGGACAACTTTAACATTGGTCATAACTTTTGAACCATTTGAGATAGAGTCTTTATATTTGGCATGTAGGCTCCTTGTGACAAGGGCTTCCCACTCATATAAAACATTTTGACCTGTGACCTTGACCTGTGACCTACTTTAAAGAAACAATCAACATTGGTCATAACTTTTGAACCATTTCAGATACAGTCTTCATATTTGGCATGTAGGTTCCTTGTGACAAGGGCTTCCCTCTCATACAAAAAAAATTGACCTGTGACCTACTTAAAGAAAAATTGACCTTACCCCAGGGACATGTTCGTGTTTCACAAACACATCTTGTTTTGTTTATTTCTGCTGAGGATTTTGGCCCAGTCAACCGAATTGGGTCACCAGCCTTGGTGGCTCAGATACTCAACTGACTAGTTGCGGGTTCAACACCACTGGGTCGGCAACATTCTTTCCTGGAGGTTGGTCATTAAATATTTTCTACAGGTCATTCTCTCCTGCTGATTTAAGTAGGGCATTTGTCAGTTTCTGACAAAAGAATGTGCACAATACTGGTTAACCACTAAGAGGACTAAGCTTGCCCAGTAAAGGTGTGAAGGTGTGGTTAGGTAAGTTGACCGCGCTGGACATGACCCCATTGGGTTGATTGGGCCATAAAACCTTAACACAAACAAACCAAATGAGGTCATGTTGAGGGCACTCAGTCTGCTTACAACCAAATGGGATCATGTTGAGTGCGGTCAGTTTGCCTAACCACACATTTACTGTGGATGCTTAGTCCTCTAAGAGGTTGTCCAGTATTGTGCACATTCTTTCACCAGAAACTGACAACCGCCCTTCCTGATTCAGCAGAAGAGAGAGAATGACAGTAGAAAATATTTCACGATCAATCTTCACGAAAGAATGTTGCTGACCTGGCGAAGGTCGAACCCGCAATCTCCAGATCACCAGTCGGACTCTAGTGTTGGGATCTGGCCAGAATTTCATAGTCGATCATCGGTTTTGTAAAATCAACTGATCATGGATTAATAATCGATTTGTAGAAGCTTGTATATTCACTCTTAACTAAGCACTCTTCCAGGTACTAATTCATAGTTCAAGACTAAGAAGAGGGATATCCAGATAATATTTTTCTTATTTCACCATGAAAACATATTGTGAGTACTAATTAGAAGTGCCTCTGCAAGGTGCTTCTAATGAGTACCCACAACATACATTTTTGTGGAGAAACTAAGAAAAATGTTAGTACTTTTGGGTTGACTTATTTGAGGCTGTTTTATCAAATTTCTTCACTTTTATTGATCACAAATCTAGAATGACCCAAATAGACAGCTTTGATTCCAAAACTATATAACTTGACTATAAGAATAAAAAGTGAAAAAAAAAAATACTAAAAATAGAATTTTCCGATTAGTCGACTATAAAAAATCTTTCCGATCATCAGTCATAAGAGGCAAAAATAACTGATGATAGATTATAATTGATCATCAGTGGCACCAGTACTTTTGGCTGGTTCTTGCCTCATCTGAAGCAATATTAGGGGTTGTGTTCAAATATTAGGGGTTGTGACTTTTATTTTTATCTATTCCATTTTTAGCTCACCTGAGCAAAGCTCAGGGTGAGCTATTGTGATCACCCTCTGTCAGTCGTTGGTCGTCGTCCGTCGTCTGTCATCAATAATTAGTTTGTTAACACTCTAGAGGCCACAGTTTTTACCCAACCTTGATGAAACTTGCTCTTAGTGTTTGCCCCTATGAAATCTAGGTCAGCTTTGAAACTGGGTCACTTGGGGTCAAAAACTAGCCTAGGCCACCAGGTCAAATCAAAGGAAAATATTGTTAACACTCTAGAGGTCACATTTTTAAAGCAATCATCATGAATCTTGCTCAAAATGTTTGTCTTGATGATTTCTAGGTCGATTTCGAAGCTGGGTCACTTGGAATCAAAAACTAGGTCACCAGGCCAGATCAAAGGAAAAACTTGTTAACACTCTAGCTGTCACATTTTTTGAAGCAATCATCATGAATATTGCTCAGAATGTTTGTCTTGATGATTTCAAGGTCAGGTTCAAAACTGGGTCACTTCGGGTCAAAAACTAGGTCACCTGGCCAAATCAAAGGAAAAACTTGTTAACACGCTAGCAGTCACATTTTTGAAGCAATCATCATGAATAGCCGGCCTTGGTGGCTCAGTTGGATGCGCCTTCCGACTGGAGACCAGGAGATCGCGGGTTCAACCGCCGCCGAGGTCGGCAACATTCTTTCGTGGAGATTGATCATGAAATATTTTCTACGGTCATTCTCTCCCTTCCGCTGATTCAAGAAGGGCAGTTGTCAGTTTCTGGCGAAGGAATGTGCACAATACTGGTTAACCGCTTAGAGGACTAAACCTGCCCAGTAAACGTGTGGTTAGGTAAACTGACCGCGCTAGACATGACCCTATTGGGTTGACTGGGCCGTAAAACCTCAACACAAAACAAAATCATCATGAATCTTACTCAAAATGTTTGTCTTGATGATTTCTAGGTCAGGTTCAAAACTGGGTCACTTTGTCAGGACATTTTGTCACCTGGCCAAATCAAAGGAAGACCTTGTTAACACACTAGAGGTCACAATTTTGAAGCAGTTCATCATGTATCTTGCTCAAAATGCTTTTCTTGATGATTTCTAGGTCAACTTCGAAACTGGGTCACTTGGGGTCAAAAACTAGATCACCGGGCCAAATCAACAGAAAAACTTTGTTAACACTCTAGCGGACACATTTTTGAAGCAATCATCATGAATCTTCCTCAAAATATTTGTCTTGATGAGTTCTAGGTCAGATTTGAAACTTGGCTACTTGAGATCAAAAACTAGGTCACCAGGCCAAATCAAAGGAAAACCTTGTTAACACTCCAGCTGTCACATTTTTAAAGCAATCATCATGAATCTTGCTCAAAATGTTTGTCTTGATAAGTTGTAGGTCAAATTCAAAACTGGGTCACTTGGGGTCAAAACTGGGTCACCAGGCCAAATCAAAGGAAAACCTTTTTAACACTCCAGAGGTCACATTTTTGAATCAATAATCATGAATCTTGCTTAAAATGTTTGTCTTAATAATTTCTAGTCAAGTTCGAAACTGGGTCATTTGGGGTCAAAAACTAGGTTTCGGGCCAATCAACAGAAAACTTTGTTAACACTCTAGCGGTCACATTTTTTAAGCAGTCATCATGAATCTTGCTCAAAATGTTTGTCTTGATGATTTCTAGGTCATATTCCAAACTGGGTCACTTTGGATAAAAAATTAGGTCACTGGGCCAAATCAAAGGAAAATCTTGTTAACACTATAGAGGTCACATTTTTGAAGCAACCATCATGATTCTTGCTCAAAATGTTTGTCTTGATGATATCTAAGTCAAGTTTGAAACTGGGTCACTTGGGATCAGAAACTAGGTCACCAGGACAAATCAAAGGAAAACCTTGTTAACACTTTAAATAATCATCATAACTATTGCCCAAAATGTTTGTCTTGATGATTTCTAGGTATTGTTCAAAACTGGGTCACTTAGAGTCAGAAACTAGGGTACCAGGCCAACTCAAAGGAAAACCTTCTTGACACTCTAGAGGTCACAGTTTTGACGTGATCATCATGAATCTTGCTGAAAATATTTGTCTTGATTTCTAGGTGAAGTTTGGAACTGGGTCACTTATGACGTATATTTCACAGTCCAGTGACTTTCTTAAGTTTTTCTGTTTAGATCAGTTTCTCAGTAACTATTGGTCCTACAGAGTGATATCTGGCACTTGTGAAGTGTGTGTGTTTAGGTCAGTTTCTCAGTAACTATTGCTCCTACAGCCAGTGATACTAAGCCCATGCATACATCTTAGCATGACCTTTTGAGTGCAGTCATCCGTATTTGACCTTGACCTCTATTTCACAGTCCATTAGACATGCTATATTGTCTTACTTCTTAATATAATCATTATGAATTTTGGTCAGAATGTTTGCCTTGGTCTATCTAGGTCAGGTTCTCGATGTGCTATGATACTCAGGTGAGCGTTTCAGGGTCATCATGGCCCTCTTGTTCTTTTCTCACTTCTTTTCTCAGGGAAACGGCTCGACATGTTTGAAATATTGTTACTTGGACCGTCTCTGCTCAAACAAATGAACAGAAACAACTGATTACACGCCATCTTATAGGGACCTGCACAGTTTGCAAATGTCTGTTGAGATCTGCTGGACTGAAAGAGAAAGGGTTAAGTGTACTCAAGGAAAGGACACACTTCAGCATTTGGCTTTCTATCAAAATTTTAGCTTATGAATACATAGATTTTCGTGAAATCAAAGAATAGAATATTATTTAAATCTCTTTTTTAATGATTTAGTAGTTACATGTACCTCCCTTTGTAGTAATTTAACAGTTACTTCCCTTCATATTATAATATGATATGATCAGAGGATTTGTTTAGGAGGGGTGCTTTGTGATAATTCTGAGATATTTTTTCTTATTTCTTCATAAAAACATTTGTGGGTGCTCATTAGAAGTGCCTCACAGAGGCGCTTCTAACAAGTGCCCACAAGTTGGCACAATATATATATTTTTAATGAGAAATAAGAAACATTAACAAATACTCCTCCTTAATTCTTCTGATGATGTAATATACATGTAAATAATTTTTCTGCATGGATTTCTAGGTGTGGACATTGTAAATCACTGGCTCCAGAATATGAAAAGGCAGCAAAAATGTTGAAGGGAACACCCATCCCCGTACCGCTGGCCAAGGTTGATGCTACTGTAAACCAAGATGTTGCTGGAAGGTTAGTGAGTGGACAGAATTGTAATAGCCTTTAACCTCAAAGCTCCAGATAAGGCATTTATTCCAACTGAAAATTAATAATATTTTTCTTATTTCTCCACAAAAACATATGTTATGTGTTCATTAGAAGTGCCTGGGCAAGGCGCTTCTAGTGCCCACAACATATGTTTTCATGGAGAAATAAGTAAAATATTATTCAGATATGCCCTCTTACCTGGAGATATTAGCCTGCTGTAGATTACAATCTGCAAATGATGAGAAATATTTTGTTTTGTTATACCCTGACACAGCATAGTAGCTGAGTATTATGTTATACCCTGACACAGCATAGTAGCTGAGTATTATGTTATACCCTGACACAGCATAGTAGCTGAGTATCATGTTATACCCTTTGATGTCTGTTCATCTGTGTGTGTATTGGGGTAAGACATAAGAGCCTGATGTGCTTGCAATAAGTGACGGAAGGGGGTGGTACATTTTTTGTTGCACCTGCTTTAGCAGGGCAACTTAGGCATGCAAATTTCCATCTGTTCATCTGTCTGTCCATCCGTTAACATTTACAGTTTTGTACCAGTCATTTTGAAACTTTGCATATGTTTTCTTCATGGTATGAGGATGTGCCTGTGATTTGAATATAATTGTTAGAATATTTTTTGTTACTTTTCCACATTGTGAACTTAGTCATTTTTCACCCTTTATATATAAATAGTTGGTACCGATTATTATGAAACTTTGCATGCTGTTTCTTCATGGTATGAGGATCTGCGTATGGTTTGGATATAATTGTTAGATTATTTTTTTTACTTTTTTCCACATTGTAAACTTAGTCATTTTTCACCCTCAATATATAGACAGTGGGTACCTTGTGAGTACAACTTCTCATACAATTTTATACCAATCATTTTGAAACTTTGCACACATTTTCTCCATAGTCTGAATATGTGCCTGTTATTTTGATATAATCCTTGCCTTAGTTTTTGTCACTTTTTTCTACTTTTTGAACTTTGTCTGACCTCAGATGTATAGACAGTTGATACCTTGTGATTTCAACTTCTCATACAATTTTAAACCGGTCTTTTTATACGCCCATTTTGAAAAAACGCACATATTATGGCATGGCGCTGTTCGTCCGTATGTTGGACTGTCCATCCGTCCATCAACATTCTTGTATGCTTCATAACTTAGAACCATTCAAGAATCTTCATGCAATTTTATAGGAATATGTATTAGGTCAGGACAACGTGTTGCGCACAAGAATGATTGTTCCCCCTTTCTTTGTTTCCAAGATATGCCCCTTTGATTAATTTTTTCCAAACATTCTTGTATGCGCCTTAACTCAGTAACCGTTAGGGATATCTTCATGCAACTTTATAGGAATATGTATTAGGTCATGACAATATGTTGCACACAAGAATGATTGTTCCCTCTTTCTTATTTTCCAAGTTATGCCCCTTTGATTAATTTTCCAAACATTCTTGTACGCTCCATAATTCAGTAACAGTTCAGAATATCTTCATGCAATTTTATAGGAATATGTACGAATTAGGTCAGGACAATGTGTCGCGCACAAGAATGATTGTTCCCCCTTTCTTAGTTTTCAAATTATGCCCCTTTGATTGATTTTTCCAAACATTCTTGTATGCGCCATAACTCAGTAACTGTTAGGGATATCTTCATGCAATTTTATAGGAATATTTATTAGGTCACGACGATGTGTCCCGCACAAGAATAATTGTTTCCCCTTTCTTAGTTTCCAAGTTATGCCCCATTGATTAATTTTTTCCAGAATTCTTGTACGCGACATAACTCAGTAACCATTAGGGATGTCTTCATGCAACTTTATAAGATTATGTATTAGGTCATGACGACGTGTTGTGCACAAGAATGATTGTTCCCCCTTTCTTAGTTTCCAAGTTATGCCCCTTTCATTAAAGTTTTTCAAACATCCTTGTATGCGCCATAACTCAGTTATCGTTAGGGATATCATCATATAATTTTATAGGAATGTGTATTAGGTCAGGACGACATGTCCTGTACAAGAATAATTGCTCCCCCATTCTTACTTTCCAAGTTTTTTCCCCTTTGATTATTTTTTTCTAAACATTCTTGTATTTGCTGTAACTCAGTAACCATTGGGGATATCTTCATGCAATTTTATAGGAATGTGTATTAGGTCAGGACGGCATATCTTGTACAAGAATAATTGCTCCCCCTGTCTTATTTTCCAAGGTACATGTATGCACCTTTTATTATTTTTTTCTAAACATTCTTGTATTCGCTGTAACTCAGTAACCATTTGGGATATCTTCATGCAATTTTATAGGAATGTGTATTAGGTCAGGATGACGAGGACATGATGATGCTTACAAGAATGATTGCTCCCCTTTCTTAGTTCCCAAGTTATGCCCCTTTGATTAATTTTTTCCAAACATTCTTGTAGGCCCATAACTCAGTAACCGGTGTGTATATCTTCATGCAATTTTATAGGAATTATAGGAATGTGTATTAGGTCAGGACGACATATCACATATAATAATAGTTGCTTTTGGTTACTTTGTTTCACTTAATTGTTTTAATATAGGTGCAGTCATTAATTACAGAGTTGCTATTCCTGTTTGTCTGTCTGTCCATCATTTAGCCATACACATAGTGTACATTGGTTGCAATTCGTTTAAAAATGTTGGCCCCACTGTCTTAGCAAACGGGCATATAATGCCCTGCTTGCAAAGCCCTTGCTGAAACTTTGCATATGTTTTCTCCCGGGTCTGCAGAAGTGCACATGGTTTGGATATGATTTTTAAATTTATTTTTGTCACATTTTCCACTGTAACTTTGTCATTTTCTTACCTCAGATTTTATGGAAGTGTACAGACTATGGGTACTTTTTGAGCCCATCTTCTCATGCATCATATGAGAAAATGCATATGCTTTTTATGAAATTCCTATAATACACTGTAATTTCTTCTACCTGAAATAAACATTACTTTTTGGTGGGGGGCAGGTGTGACATCAACTTCACCAAAGTGCCGCGTCAACAATTGCTTTAAAAGCCTACTCCTCCTACACCCCTGGGCCAAATGACTCGATACTTGGTAGGAAGCATCGGGGTGACTTGTACATTAAAAATAGCTAAAATTGTGCCGATCGGAAATCCAAGATGGCCTCATGGCAGCCATCTTGAAAATCTATTTCTGGCTTCTTCAACTGAACCGAAAGGCCAATTGACTCCAAACTTGCTAGGAAGCATTGGGGTGACTTGTAGATCAAAAATAGCTAAAATTGTGCTGATCGGAAATCCAAGATGGCCGCCATGGCTGCCATCTTGAAAATCTATTTTTCGCTTCTTCTCCTGAACCCAAAGGCCAATTGACTCCAAACTTGCTAGGAAGCATTGGGATGACTTGTAGATCAAAAATAGCTAAAATCTTGCCGATCGGAAATCCAGGATGGCCGCCATGGCAGCCATCTTGAAAATCTATTTTTTGCTTCTTCTCCTAAACCCAAAAGCCAATTGACTCCAAACATGGTAGGAAGCATTGGGGTGACTTATAGATCAAAAATAGCTAAAATCGTTCCAATTGGAAATCCAAGATGGCCGCCATGACAGCCATCTTGAAAATCTATTTTTTGCTTCTTCTCCTGAACCAAAAGGCCATTTGACTCCAAATTTGCTAGGAAGCATCGGGGTGACTTGTTTAAGCAACCATCATGAATCTTGCTCAAAATGTTTGTCTTGATGATTTCTAGGTCGAGTTCGAAACTGGGTCACCTGGGGTCAAAAACTAGGTTACCTGGCCAGATCAGCGGAAAACCTTGTTATCATTCTAGCGGTCACATTTTTCAAGCAATCATCAATCTTGCTCAAAATGTTTGTCTTGATGATTTTTAGGTCAAGTTTGAAACTGGGTCACTTGGGGTCCAAAACTAGGTCACCAGGCCAAATCAGCAGAAAACTGTAACACTCCAGAGGTCACAATTTTTAAATAATCATCATAAGTATTGCTCAAAATGTTCGTCTTGATGTTTTCTAGGTCTAGTTTAAAACTGGGTCACTTGATATCAGAAACAAGGTCACCTGGCCAAATCAAAGGAAAACCTTGTTGACACTCTAGAGGTCACATTTTTTAAGTGATCATCATGAATCTTGCTCAAAATGTTTGTCTTGATGATTTCAAGGTGATGTATTTTTTTCTACCCAGTGACTTTCTTAAGTTTTTCCGTTTAGGTCAGTTTCTCAGTAATTATTGGTCCTACAGAGTGATATTTGGTACTTGTGAAGTGTTTGTGTTTAGGTCAGTTTCTCAATAACTATTGCTCCTACAGCCAGTGATACTTAGTCTGTTTTCCTCTTGGTGTCTGGGAAGGGCTGCGGTTTGTGATTGTGGCACTCCCTGGACTTTTCTCTTACCTTTTTTTTTTCTTCATATCTTAGCATGGCCTCTTGAGTGCAGTCATCCATATTTGACCTTGACCTTTATTTCACAGTCCATTAGACATGCTACATTGTCTTACTTGTTAATATGATCATTTTGAATTTTGATCAGAATGTTTGCCATGATCAGTTCTAGATCAGGTTCTCAAAGTGCTATGATACTCAGGTGAGCGTTACAGGGCCATGATGGCCCTCTTGTTTCCTCAGTTTTCTCAGTATCTCTCTTTCCTCTCTAGTATCTCTTCTATCCTCTTTTACTCGCCTGGCACCATAAGGCAACCAGTAGATCCAGATCCAGCTGTCACATTCAAATCCCAGCTCAGCCTCATATTTTTCTTGGAGATTGATCATGAAAAAAATTTCTATTCATTCTCCCTCATTATTAGCTCAAGGTGGGTTATTGTGATAGGTCGATGTCCATCGTGCACCATCCGTCATGCGGCATCAGCAGTTTGCTTTAAAAGATTAGTCTTCCTACACCCCTGGGCCAGCTGACTCAAAACTTGGTAGGAAGTATCAGGATGACTTATAGATCAAAAACAGCTAAAATCGTTCAAATCCGAAACAAAAGATGGCTGCCATCTTGAAACTCTATTTTCCGCTTCTTCTCCTGAATAGAAAGGCCAATTGTCTCAAAAATTGGTAGGAAGTATTTGGGTGACTTGCAAATCAAAAATAGCTAAAATAGTTCTGATCAAAAATCCAAGATGGCGGCCTTGGCCACCATCTTGAAAATCTATTTTGCA
This sequence comes from Anodontia alba, assembly GCA_964016985.1. Lineage (NCBI taxonomy): Eukaryota > Metazoa > Mollusca > Bivalvia > Lucinida > Lucinidae > Anodontia > Anodontia alba. Next base: position 42,448,051 of record OZ024833.1, on the reverse strand, counting down.
TTTCTTCTCCTGAACTGAAGGGCCTATTGACAGGAAACTTCTTAGCAAATTGTAGGTCAAAATTAGCTAAAATCATTCTGATGGGAAATCCAAGGTGGTGGCTATGGCCGACATCTTGAACTCTGTTTTGCACTTCTTCTCCTGAACAGAAAGGCCAACTGACTCGAAACTTGGTAGGAAGTATCGAGGCAACTTGTAGGGCGGGTGGGTGCGGGGAGGTGGGGTTGGGGGACATTTTGAAATTTGTTTTGAACTTCTTCTCATCAACGGAAAGGCCAATTGACCTGAAACTTGGTAGGAAGTATCTGGGCAATTTTTAGATCAAAAATAGCAAAAATCGTTCTGTTTGGAAATCCAAGAGGTCCGGCATAGCCTCCATCTTGAAAATCTATATTAAACTTATTCTCTTGAACCGAAAGGCTAGTTCACTTGAAACTTAGTAGGAAGTATCAGGGTGACTTGTAGATCAAAAATACAGTCTAACCTGTGTTAAGCAAGCACCTAAGGGAGGACCAAAAAGTGGTTACTTAAGACAGGTGCTTGCTTAATATATGTAAATTTTCACTTATTTGACTTTTAAAGGATCCAAAAATATGGCCTCTTAATTGAGGTAATAGGTGATTGCTTAATACAGGTGGTCTTTAAGACAGGTTTGACTGTAGTTAAAGTTGTTCTGATTGGAAATCCAAGATGGCAGCCATGGGCCACCGTCTTGAAAATCAGTTTTGAACTTCTCTTGAACAGATGCCATGTTGAAAATCTATTTTGAACTTTTTCTCCTTAAAGGCCAATTGACTCGATATTTCATTGGAAGCATTGAGGTGGCTTGTAGATCAAAAGTAGCTAAAATCATTCTGATTGGAAGTCCAAGATGACCATCTTGGGTTTCATCTTGAAAGTGTTAGCTTAACGAGCTTGTTAGCGGTCTAAATATTATCTGTTCTAGTAAGTACAATATCTAATTCACAGATGTTTTTGCTGAAAAAAAAAGTGAGTAGCTTTTGCAAATGCAAAGTTTTAACAATATGTTAATTAACAACATCGTTAGTTTTGAACAACTGGGCCCAGCTCAACATGACCTTAACAGTGTTGACTGTGCCATAAAACCCAAAGTGCAGGTCACACTGGTGTTTTCTGTCTGGTGTGTGATCCTGCAGTGAGGCGATATTATAAAAGGGCATCATTTCTCACCATCACATTCAGATACCATCAGGACTTGTCTGAAAGATTGTTAACAACAATGATGTTAAATCTCAACACAAATAAAGTTGAAATGTCCACATTTGACAAAAAAAGGGAACTTGTTACACTTGGTAGATTTTTGCCATGTTTTACAATGAACTTTTGTGATTCCGTTTTTGCTTTCCTGCACACCAAATCCCTGCTGTATGGAAAGCAAGGAGAACATTTTTTTTCCTTTTAGAATGGACCACTTCTCACAAGGTAGGCAACAGTTACCTCCCCTGAAAATGTAACCATTCCTTCTTAACTTACAACATATAAATGAGCCACAACATGAGTAAATATAGCTTACGGCCTGTCATCCAACAAACACTTGGATCAGCTTGGGTATAACTTGCATTCTAATCATCATTGTCTCTGTTCATCATTGTGTTCCACAATATCTAGTGACTGTACAAAGAAGGCCCTGATCACACTATGAATGTGTAGGCTGATCAGAGGTTTGATTATCTATGTATGTGATAAGGGACCTTTGCTCACATTCTACTCAAAGAAGATCAACAACAAACCTAATAGTATAAATGCTTTATTATTTCTTTGTCAAAATTACAAAACATTTTTTTCTTGATGTTGTGTTAAGATTTTGATTGAATTTTATTGTTTAAAGGTTTGAAATTACTGGTTACCCAACTCTAAAGTTCAAGAAAGATGGACAGTGGATAGATTATGATGGACCTAGAGAAGCTCAAGGTAATACCATGAATGCAGTACTCCTACAGACAGTGGCTAGCACATGGCCTATTTGTTATACCCTGCCACAGGATATTGGCGGGGTATTATGGTTTCATGTTGGACGTCCGTGTGTCCTTCCGTCAGTCGTACATCCATCCGTCTGTCCATCCGTTTTTCGTTTCCGGATGATAACTTGAGTAAACATCAGTGGATTTTCACCAAACTTGGTATGTGCATTGATATTGTGGAGATCTGGTTTGAGATTGCTAATGGGCAAATTTTGTCAGATTTTGACAGAGTTATCTGCCTGAGACACGCACATATTTTCGTTTCCGGACAATAACTTGAGAAAATGTCAAGGGATTTTAACCAAAGTTGGTACATGCATTGATATGAAGGAGATCTGGTTTGGGATTGCTTATGGGCAAATTTCGTCACTGTTTGACAGAGTTATCTGCCCACAACACGATAATGGCAGGGTATTATAGTCTAATGTTTTTATTTAGCCATGTGTCAGGTTGTCCATCAGTTTTCAAACAAATTCTCCTCTGAAGCTACTCAGCCGACTGAAGCCAAATTTTCATATAGAGCCTCTTTGGATTGGGGGAAGGAAAACTTGTTTAAAAGGTCATAGTCTCATGACCATCATGGCCACCACTCTCATTTATATTATTGCCTATAAAAATCTTCTTTGTTAAGAACAGAATAGTCATTGACCTTGCAGCTTTGTATGCAGCATCAGATACTCAAGAAGTTCCAGTTTGTTCAAATAATACAATGAAATATTATCTACTGTCATTCTCTCCCTTCCTCTGACTCAAGAAAAGCACCTATCAGTTTCTGATGAAAGAATTTGTACAAGTACTGGTTAACTGCTTAGAGGACTAAGCCTGCCTAAGAAAAATGTGTCTTGGTAAACTGACCAGCTTAACATGACCTTGATAATGTTGACTGGGCCATTACACTCCAATCCAACTTAATCCAATCAAATGATAATGCCAATTTGACCCTTGACCTATTTACATCACAGTCTGATTTGGATTTGTTATTATACCCCTGGCATACAAAGTATGCCGAAGGGGTATAAGTTTTCCTTGGTTCCATCCATTCCTCCATTTGTCTGTCCGTCCTGTCTTTTCGTCCATCCGTCCATGATTCCGTCCGTTAACACCTGCTATAACCAAGTTTTACTTCGAAGTTTTTTGATTATGTATATCTCTGCAGCCACTTATCAGAAACTATTTATATTTTGTATGGGGGTACCAGGAAGGGCTCTCTTCCATTCTACATCTTTGGACTCCTGGGTCCTGCCCAAGGGCAGGGCTAGAGGTCAAAATCTAGGATGCCTCAATAAAGTAGTGTATTGCTATAACCAAGTTTTACTTCGAAGTTTTTTGATTATGTATATCTCTGCGGCCACTTATCAGAAACTATCCATATTTGGTATGGGGGTACCTGGGAAGATATTCTTCCATTCTACATCTGTGGACCCCTGACTCATGCCCCAGGTTCGATATCAACTTCGCTGAAGTTTGATCTACATTATTACGGACATCTACTAAAACCTTGGTTGCTATAGCAACCAAAAGGTCTTATATGCTTACAATGGGAAAATGCTTGTCATCGACATAACTCCTTTAGTTTTGGTTAGATCTTCCTGGAACTTGCAGATAAGATGAACATGGGTCAGATGAGTTGGAAAACTGGCCAGATCTAATAATTTATTTGTTACTTCCCCTTGTTGCTGAAAAAGCCAATATTTGACTTTGTCATCAGTTTTGATCTGATCTACCTGAAACATGCAGATAAGGTTGACATGGATGAAATCTTGGATGACTTCCAAAACTGGCCAGATCAGATTATTTACCTTTGAATTACATCCCCTTGGTTGCTGAAAACTGGCAAGATTGAATTATTTGCCTTTGAGTTGCATCCCCTTGATTATTGAAAAGCCAATATTCAACTTTGTCATAAGGATAATGCCTTCATTTGTGATCAGAGCTTTCTGAAACTTGCAGATAAGGTTGATATGGATGAAAATTCAGAACTGGCCAGATCCTATTATCTATCTTCCAGTCATGTTTCCTTAATTGCTGAAACAGTCTCATCATAATAACTCCTTCAGTTTTAATCCAGTCTGATCTTCCTGAAATTTGTAGATAAGGTGGACATGGATGAAGTTTCAGATGGGTTTCAAAAATCTGCCAGATCAGATTATTTATCTTTGAGTTACATCCCCTTGATTGTTAAAAAAGAAGATATTTGACTTTGTTGTCAGCATATCTCCTTCAGTTTTAATTGGCTCTTCCTGAAACTAGCAGATGAAGTGGACATAGATGAAATCAGGGATTAGTTGGAAAACTGGCCAGATGAAATTTAATACAGGGTACTGTATTTTGCTGTGTATCATACACATTTTTTGGGGTCAGAAAGTTTTGTAAAAAATTCAGTGCCTATTATTGAAGATAACACAAAGTTTCCAACCTTTTTCGCCCAGCTTACTGAAACCTTTACAGCTGTGGAAAACTAATTACAAAGGTTACTTTCCTACAAAAACAACGACTGAGATTGTATGATTCTCCTAAAACTTGCAGAAAAGGAGGACTTGGATCTGTATTATATACAATTATTAAACTTCATAAACTTGTGTTCCATAACTAGTGCAGTTGAATATTAAGGACCATCATGGTCCTCTTGTTTGTCAATTTCCATCAGAGCTGTGGCCTTTGATTGTTGATAAAAAATGGTTTCTGCATGCTGTCTTATAACAGAATCAATAGGGTATTTTTAAGAATACCCATAACATAAGTTTTGATGCAAAAAATAGCAAACATTTATCTTTTGATTGTCTATTTCATCTAGAAGTGTAGCTCTAGATGAGATGTTTTTGAACCATAAATATTGAAATTTCATAATTCTTCATGAAAACATACATCTGGTACTCATTATTACTGTGAGTACCCACAATGTATGTTTCCATAGAGAAATAAAAAACAACTCTCTGGATACCTCTATATATAGAGCTATGTCAGGAACTTGATTAACATGGTTTGTATTTTCTAGGTATTGTTGATTATGTGAAAGAAAAGTCTGACCCCAACTACAAACCACCACCAGAAGCTGTTGTTACGGTAACAAAAGATAACTTTGATGAGTTTATCAACAGTGAAGAATTGGTTCTAGTGGAATTTTTTGCCCCTTGGTAAGTTTCCTTATAATGTAATTTGAATATACAGGACAAACAGAATTGGTTCAAGTTATGAGCTTGTCAGAAGTTGTATTTCTACTAATCAGTCATGGCTGTTGATAAGAGGTAATTCTCCATGAAAACATCTGTTGTAGGTATTCAATAGAAGCTCCTTAATGAGGGGTTCCTAGTGAGTACCCAAAACATGTTTTTGTGGAGAAATAAAAAAAATCAACTCTTTCTGGTTGAAAAAATAACCCCTATCTAGAGATATGTGTTCTTGAATTTCTTCTATTCCATATCTCTTAATGATACCACTGTAACAGTCATGTGATATTCTTGACTGTCATAGTTTACCCTATGTATCTTTACCCTAAGTATCCAATCAGACACCACAACATGCATTGTTTGCCACTCATTGAGCAGTTGTAGATATGGTAAATATGGAATTTTAACTTGTTTGAACTTATCTTATTGCCAGAATGATTGGGATAATTGAGATCAAACTTTACTCACATTTTCTTTTCTTTTTTCTGTTGTTCTCTACATTTTCTGAGAAAAGCAAGGGGACGTGGTATTCACATTTCCCTGCTTCTGCCCTCTGATACTAGCTCTTTTTATCTGGGGCTGGCTCTGTGGTTCAGTCGGATGTACGTCCAACTGGTGATCGGGAGGTCATGGGTTTGTTCCCCTCCAGTCCGGCGCACTCTTTTGTAGAGATTGATGATGAAATATTTTCTATGGTCATTCTCTTCCTTCCCCTGATTCAAGAAGCGCACTTGTCTGTTTCTGGCAAAACAATGTGCACAAATACTGGTTAACAAGACTGCCCAGGAAAAGTGTGGTTAAGTAAAGTGGCCGGCTCAGCATGACTCTAATTGGTTGACTGGTCTGTAAAACCTCAACTCAATCAAAACCATATATCTGGGAGACAACAAAATGACCCTCATAGATTGATATGTCCTTATAAAATACTCAATGCCAACATCATAACTGTCCTTAAAAGTAAGTTTGATCATAATCTGCAGTTTTTCATTCGGACAGCACATTTTAGACACATGACACATAATAACCAGGTAGTCAAATGCTCTTATTCAATTTGGGATAAGGAGTTACAGTGTCCAAATATTTAGGACAATGGTGGTAATTTGCCACCTGATAATTTTTGTCTGTATTAGCTCAAGTCATCATCAGCATTATTTAAGGTAAATGGATACACCTGGTACTTTTTTTTTTCTGCCATTCTTTACAAGGGAGATAACTTTTATTACTTCGCATTTGCTTTCCTGCACAACATTCCCCTTCTGAAAGGCATCTACTCTAAAAGGAAAGAATTTGCTCCCAATGGGAGCAAATTTTTTCCTTTTGGAGTTGACCCCTTTCAGAAGGGAGACAAAACAACTTTGACTGAGTTACCTCCCCTGGAAAGTGTATTCATTACCTTACTCTTTCTCAGGTGTGGTCATTGTAAGAAACTTGCTCCTCAGTATGAGAAGGCTGCCAAGCGTTTGAAGGCATTTGATCCTCCAATACCACTAGCTAAAGTCGATGCCACAGTTGAGACGGACCTGGCAAAAGATTTCAGCGTTACTGGATATCCTACTCTGAAAATGTTCCGCAAAGGGCGAGAGCAGGATTACAATGGACCAAGAGATGAAAATGGTAATATGCTGTCACATTTCAGGTCCTGGGGTTATAAAACTTTTTCATGCTCAACTCACCTGTGCATGAATTTTTTTATACCCCGCCACACAATAGTGGCGGGGTATTATGGTTTCACGTTGGTCGTCCGTGAGTCCGTCCGTCTGTCCGTCCGTCGTACGTCCATCCGTCAGTCCATTTTTTGTTTCCGGATGATAACTTAGTAAACATCAGTGGATTTTCAGCAAACTTGGAATGTGCATTGATATTGTGGAGATCTGGTTTGGGATCGCTAATGGGCATATTTCGTCAATTTTTGACGGAGTTATCTGCCTGAGATATGCCCATATTTTCGTTTCTGGATGATAACTTGAGTAAACATCAATGGATATTCACCAAACTTGGTATGTGCATTGATATTGTAGAGGTCTGGTTTAGGATTGCTAATGGGCGAATTCCGTCAATTTCTGACGGAGTTATCTGCCCAAGACACGCCCATATTTTCGTTTCTGGACTATAATTTGAGTAAATAACAAGGGATTTCCACCAAACTTGCTATACATTATGCAATGACATTAAGGAGATCTGGTTTGGGATTGCTAATGGGCAAATTTCGTCATATTTTTACGGGGTAATCTGCCAGAGACACGCCCATATTTTTGTTTCCGGATGATAACTTGAGTAAACATCAGTGGATTTTCACCAAACTTGGTGTGTGCATTGATATTGTGGAGATCTGGTTTGGGATTGCTAATGGGCAAATTTCATCAATTTTTGACGGAGTTATCTGCCCGAGATACGCCCATATTTTCGTTTCTGGACTATAACTTGAGTAAATAACAAGGGACTTTCACCAAACTTTCTATATGCATTGACAGTAACAAGATCAGGTTTGCAATTGCTAATGGGCAAATTTTGTCAAATTTTTACGAAGTTATCTGCCCAAGACACGTCCATATTTTCATTTCTGGATGATAACTTTCAGTAAATAACAAGGCCTTTTAACCAAACTTGCTATATGCATTGATATTATCCAGATCTGCTTTAGGATTGTTATCTGTCCCTCCGTCATTTTCTTTCCCGACATTTTCAAAACGATAACTTTAATACATAAACAAATAATTGCTAGGGTGGGGTATTATGCTTGCGGTGCTTTTATTCTGCTAATAAATACAGGGCCCCTAGGGGAACCTTTAAAACCTTTAAAAACCTTTAATTTTGTTGAAATCCTTTAAAACCTTTAATTTGGCTGAAAAACCTATAAAAACCTTTATTTTGATGAGAAAACCTTTATATTTGGCAATTTGTAAATGCTAGAGAAGGTCGGAGTAAATATGTAGCATTTGGTAACAACAAATTATAGTTCTGTTTCTTAGGTTCCTATTTTTCTAAACAGAAATGCAAGTTAATATTGTCATTACCATTTAAAGATGAAAATACCCGATTTTCTCGGCAATTTTTCTCCCTATTTTGCATGAGAGGCAATGATGCAGTGTTTTTTTGCTTGGGATCTGCCAAGAAATTTACCTGTTAAATGCATTGTATTTTGTACAAAATTTATCCCGAAAAACCTTTATTTGGCCGAAAATAGCCTTTATAAAAAGTCTTTATTTTTAAGAGAGACTGCTAGGGGGCCTGTAAATATGAAAATGCCAACAATAGTTGGCATTTTCATATTTATTAGCAGAGAAATTTTCATGCTCAGCTATGTTTGGCAAGAAAGAATTTGCAAATTGTTATTTGAGATTTATTAGTAGGACAAATTTCATGCTCAGCTGAGTTGAGTATGAAAAATTTTATAACCACAGGGCCAGATCATGCTGTTTTAGCATTTAAAGTGCCAATTATAATAGCAGCAGACGCTTGTCTAATGAAACGTATACTTCTATTTTCATTCTTTTACGTATTCTTTATTTCCAAGGGCAACTTTTAAAGATTTTGACTTCACTGCAACTGATGTTACGTGCAGTTTGGCAGCTGTAAAACGTCTCCTTGTACTTCATCATAGTGGTATTTATACAGTCGACTCTCGTTATCTCGAATTCCAAGGGACTCTCTGAAATACTTCGAGATATCCGTACCTCGACATATCAGAGTTTCAGAATTGAGGAAAAAATAATTCCAACAACCACATTTCACAAATATATAAGTAATTGGACTCTTGAAGTTAGAGATATATTGAAAATATTGTGGAAAAGAGGAGAAATTGCTCCTTAGGAGCAATTTCTCCTCTTTTCCACAATATTTTTTTATCTGTTGTTAGATTTTCATGTTTGGGCAGGGACCAGATTTTCACTTCGAGATAAGCGGTTATTCGAGATAAGCGAGGTCGAGATAACGAGAGTTATCTGTATTTTCATTTTCCTTGGGATCATAGAACCCATGCTGGCTTAGGGAGTATATAAACTACAGTGTTGTTCTATGAAGAGTCTCACTGAAACCAAAGCTCCAATTTTCATTCTTTTATGCGTTCTTTGTATCCAAAGGCAACCTTTATAAATTTTATTGGACATTTCTTGCAAATCTGCGTAACAGACAGTTTACAAAAAATGTCAGCCTTGTTTCTTGATAAATAAAATTTAGAATGTTATCTGCTATAGTTTTGACTGGCACTTCAAGGGCGAACATAGCTTATGTAATACATAGAAAATATATAAATTTCTTATTTTGCACAGAAATTAGGTTCTGTCTGCATTTGATTGCATTTTTTTATATTAAACAGGGTGGCCACGCACTCAGGAAAACAGGGAAAATGGTGAAAAAAAAATCCCTGCAGGGAAAAATCAGGGAATTTGAAATTTTGCTGAAAATCAGGGAAAAATCAGGGAATTTCAAAAAATCTTATCTTTGTAAGGTCAAAATATTCAAATTTTATATTGCGGGCCCCCGTAGCCTAGTGGATAAGAGAGTTGACTCTTAATCCATTAGGTTTCTCACCGCTGTGGTTCGAGCCTAGCTCGGGTCATATGTGGGAAAGCCAAGTTCTGCTTATGGATGGTCAGGTGGTTTTTCTCCGGGTACTCAGGTTTTCGCCCACCTTCGATGAACGATCGGCTCAATATAAGTGAAATATTCTTGAAAGGGCCGTAAAACACAAATCAAAAAAAAAAAAAAAAAAAAAAAAAAAAAAAAATCAAATTTTATAGCTGTTCAGATGTGGCTACTGGTGGTTTCTTTCTGCCATATGCTTAAAATACCTGCAGATCTAATCTTACTTAAAGGTGGAGTACTTGTTAGGTGGAGTACTTGTTTGCTGTATATTCTGTTTTTTCTTTTTCTCATTAGCACATGTACATCATATTTTAGATAAATTTTCATTTAATTAAGAATATTGTGACAGCATTGTGTATAAACATGTCACTTGACAGCATTTGAATCAGTATATAACTTCTAAAAGTAGGTGCCATTGCGATAATATTAAGGTTTTTAATCAGGGAAAATCAGATCAAATCAGGGAAAAATCAGGGAATTTGATTGCTAAAAATGTGTGGCCACCCTGTTAAAGGAATATTTAAAAATGTGTTGCATATTAATTTTTCTACAATTTTTGTCAGCAGTGGCAGCGAAATTGTACCTTAAATGTCAGCCAGACAGTAGTATATGCTATTGAACTATGAACTCAAATTATGTATACCCAAACCGATTTCTCTATAGAATCTCTTGTAAGCCTGTCAATATAATTATTACATAAGTTCAAATTGAAATACCTTTTTTACCCATGAGTAATTTTTTTTAACCCCAAATCATTAGAATTCAATTTCCCAAATCATCTGCCATTTGCTATATACTTTTCCATAATAAAGGTTAACCAGATGCTAGGCAGATAATTCACAGGAAATATCAAGCTTTATTCTCTCTACAAAATAAATTGTTTGAGAATGTCTTTGGCTACAAATTTGCTCAGATTTAACAGTTAAGGCAAAAGTAAAAATAGGTCAGCCCATAAGCTATTCAAAATAATAATTAAAAATAAAAGAATATTTGAGAATGTCATCTGCTACAGTTTTTCTTTAAAGGTTAAGAGAAAAATGGGTCTTATGGACTCAACCTGTCATTTGAATTATATCTTTAGGGACTGTTTGAATGAAACGACAAGTCCTGTTTTGAAAGGAAAATTAAAAAAATTGCAACCTTTACCAATCTCTGGGCAGATTCAGCAGACAACAAAAAATACAACTGTAATTACCCTACACATTTGGACACCTTATTAACCTTTACCTTTCTCGAGGCAAATTCAGCAGATAACTAAATGATTTTTTTCTTATTTTTTTCCAGAAAATAGGCTTTGACATTTCATACAAATTATCTCCTCAGGAGACTATTTGCATGAACTGTCTAAGCGGATTTTCTGGGAAAAATTAGAAAAATACTTCAGTATGCCGGCTGCTGAAAATTTACCAAGTATGTGCCAGTGCCATTGTGCAGTCAGAATGTATTCTGAATGCAGATCTAGGGGTCGTAAGTTTGAATTCCAGCTGGCCATGGTGATTGATCATGAAATCATTTCTACAGTTAATAATCTGCCTTCCGGCAGTTCAAGAAGGGCAGTTGTCAGTTACTGGCAGAAGTATGTGCACAAGTACTGGGTTAAACACTGTTAACCACTTAGAGGACTAAGCCTTCTCTAGAAAAGAGTGAATAGATTAACTGACTGGCTCAGCATGACCTTAGCAGTGTTGACTGGGCTGTAAATCTTCAACTCAAAACAAAAAAGCCCAGATGCTAAGTATTAAATTACTGTCTCATAAGCAAACTGTGTTTGTGGGGGTCAGGGAATAAGTTACAGGGCGACTTGAGCGAAGAAGTTGCCCTGTGGGGACTCACTTTGCCAACTTGAGCTCGAAAAGCGAAAAGAACGGCGCCCTGAAAGTTTTGCCAGTCTCTTCCTGGTGAACAGAAACGATAATGCGACAAACAGGTGCCGATGTTGGCCATTTCGCTGAGTGGTAATGTCATAATAAACAGCTGATTGCACACCCGTAATGTTCATCAATTAATCGCCGCATGAATAACTGTCAAAATGATGTGAAGTGGCACCCGTTTGTCAATCACTGACTTGTGCCAGATGCTATGCTCCACCTATCACCATTACGAATCCAATGAAAACCAACTTTCAACAGGTAAGCGACACGAGATTAGGATGTCACGTGCTAAAAATTGTGTATCCCAATTTAGAAAGTGTAAACTTAGAGGAGATAATTACATGTGTAATGTGTTTGGAGTTGACGCTCTGAATACGCAGACATATTTGGTTGCGAAAAACATGTAATTCTGGCAAATCATGCACGCGATATCTCAGGATTTTGTCGTATTCTCCCGACTGCATGATCTCCTGATCGGAAAGCAAAATCTCTTGATGACAGGGATCAAGCTGGCTCAGAAATTTAGGGAGAAGTGACTTCTCCCTCCGGACAAAACAGGGAGAATTTTTATAGGATGAGGGAGAAGTCAAGACTCGGTTAACCTATCACCTCACTGAAAGCATGACACTTAAGGACTCTCGACTCGCTTTACCGCATTGTCTTGGGAATTAACAAAAAAGGAAACAATTTTTACTGTAGATCTGTTAATTCTTACTTCTAAACCAATTAAATGATCCACAGAAACACAGACGTGAGTAGGGCATATGCATCATATCTGCACCCATATCTTTTTGGAAATTGATCTTCTCAGTCTAAACATCAAGATCTGATAAGCTATAAACATAATGATAAAAAGAAATTTGTTAGCTAAAATGTCTATCAACTTTTAAACTTAGTTTTTAGCATTTTTAATGCTGTTTCTGTCCAATTTACAGCACGTAAATGGTTCATTTATGAAAAAGGGACACCCACGAAAACTAATGACATTGATGAAAACAATCTTTTGGTATTAGTAGGCAAACAGTTTTCCTCCAAAACTTGTTTAACCACATTAAACTTTTATTCTGTGGCATTTCTGATACTTCTAACAACTTTTTTTCAAAAGAATTTTACCTTTGCATGTTCGGTTCAATTTTTACTGGAATTCTCCTAACAAAAAGTTTGTTTTGCACAAGTATTAGCTTTTTCAAAAGTTGCAAAAATTGAGGGCGAAGTTTTTGTCGCCCTCAGGGCTTCCCAGGGCAACATTGAGCCCTCAAGGGCGACTATTTGGAAAGTTTTTCTGTGGTATTTTTCTCCAACTTACCATTTCTACCTACCAAGATGATTTACCTGTCAGACTAACCATCAAGAGATTAACTGCTGTCTAGTTAAAGATCAAAACATCATATAACCTATACATCTGTCGCTAAAAGCATATTGATAAAGTGTTTTGATAGGACTCCGATAGTTAATCAATAACTGATTCTTCCCACATATCAGCTGATCGTTTATTTGACAACTCCGAGATGGTCAGTTCTTCAGACAAACAACTTTTAAGGAAACACATGCTTTTAAATTAATGTAGGAAGGCAAAAATAGTTGTTGTTGTGCGGATTTTTAATGCTACCAGGCACCCTAATGGCAGTGTGCAAATTTTATTTTATAATAGGTACATTTTTTGTAAATAAATAAAGTTATGGGCAAGTTATTTATTTATTTTTTTATCTTTTTAAACCCTGCCACACAATAGTGGCAGGGTATTATGGTTTCACATTGGAAGTCCATGTGTCTGTCCATCCGCCCGTCAGTCGTATGTCCGTCTGTCCATTTTTCGTTTCCGGATGATAACTTGAGTAAACATCTTTGGATTTTCACCAAACTTGGTATGTGCATTGATATTGTGGAGATATGGTTTGGGATTGTTAATAGGCAAATTTCATCAAATTTTTACGGAGTTATCTGCCCGAGACACGCCCAAATTTTCGTTTCCGGATAATAACGTGAGTAAAAATAAATGGATTTTCACCAACCTTGGTATGTTCATTGATTTTGTGGAGATCTGGTTTGGGATTGCTAATGGGCAAATTTCGTCAAATTTTGACAGAGTTATCTGCCCATATTTTCGTTTTCCAGATGATAATTTGAGTAAATGTCAAGGGATTTTAACCAAACATGGTACATGCATTGATATGAAGGACATCTGGTTTGGGATTGCCTATGGGCAAATTTCGTCGATGTTTCACAGAGTTATCTGCCCGCAACACGATAATGGCGGGGTATTATAGTTTAGCGTTTTTATTTTTTATATCAGATTTGCATGGAAATGTTGCCATTATTAAATCTTAATAAATAAGTTTATAAAATTATATAGAATTAAGAAGCTTGAATAATACCAAAACTTATAAACATAATTGTTTTTGGAATTTTTTTTTTTAAATACATTGAGTTGCTTCCCTTGAAGTACAAAAAATAAAAATAGGTATAAAACAAGTTAAAGCTTTACAGAAATTTACAAGATTTTTTGTTGCATTTTTTTTTTTTTTTTTTTTTTTTTTTTTTTGTGGGTGTGGGGAGGGGGTTGGGTTGCTTGGGTTTTGTTATTGTTTGGTCAGATATTGAAGTAGAGGAAAAACAAATCAGCCAAAGGCTCATATGAGCTTATAGTATAGCCATGCTTCTGTCCTTCATCCGACACCACTTCTCCCTAGACTCCGCAAACTTTTCCCTATTTTTCCAGGAGGGAGAAGTCACTTCTCCCAAATTTCTGGGCCAGCTTGGACCCTGTGGGGGGTAAACCATTTTCACATTTGTTTGTGGAGGTATACCATTTTCACATTTGTCCATCTGTATGCCCATCCATCTGTTACGTTTTGGTCCTTGTGCGGGATATCTAATCAGCACTGCTTATTGACATTTTTTTTTTACAATGTTGTCTGCTGGAAGTAAATGCTGAAAATAATGATAAAAATATGATCTCACAAACCATTTCAAATAGTTCAAACCAGCAACCTCTTTTGAGACATTCCAGTTGAATGCCAAGACCTGTTTTCAGGAAAAACAAGAAAAATATGGCTTGTTACCATCTGACTTTGTTCTCTGTCCCTATTTGTATATATGTGTGTGTGTGGGTGTGTGTGTGATGCCAAAAGTGAAAATAAAACATGCTGTTTCAAGTTAAAGTTTGATTAGTGCCTTATATCTAGGTATTGTTGACTACATGAAGAAACAATCTGGGGAGGCTGCCAAGTTGTTACCCACAATGAAAGATGTGAAACGGCGAGACAACAAAGAGATGGCAATTGTAATAGGGTTCTTTGACAACTTAGAGGATCCTAAACTGAGGGACTACATGGATGTAGGTAAGATAATTATTACCACGTACTCATAAAATCATAATGAAATGGGCTTTTTCATATTAAGGGGACGGGATACACTTAGTAGATATCCTGCCATTTTTTTGACATGGGAGACAATTTTTATGACTTGTTTGCTTTCCAGCACACTGATCTTCTGCTGGTAGGTGTCTGTTCTAAAAGAAAGAATTTGGTCCCCTTGGGAGTACTTCTTCTCCTTGCTCTGTCATTCACTTTCTCCCTCATCCACCTCTAGTTTCTTGTAATTATGCCCCCCCCCACCCCCCACCAAAAAGGGGGTGGGGGGGACAGATTGTTTTTGGGACGGATCCTGTTGGAGTCGGCGTCAGCGTAAAACTTCTTGTCCACTCTGTAACTTGAATACCCTTTGGAATATTTTGATGATACTTGGTAGAAATGTAGAACAGGGCCAGAAGACGTGTCACGTACAAGAATGACAACTCTGCCTCTCACTTTTGGAGTTATCACCCTATGTTTTATTTGAAAAAGATTTCGTGTCAGCTCTGTAGCTCGAATACCCTTTGGAATATTTCGATGGTACTTGGCAGAAATGTAGAATAGGACCAGACGACATGTCGCATACAAGAATGACAACTCTGCCTTTCTTACTTTTGGCGTTATCTCCCTTTGTTATGTCTGATAGTGATTATCCATTGATTTGGTGTCCGCTCTGTAAGTCAAAGACCCTTTGGAATATTTTTATGATACTTGGTAGAACTATAGAACAGGACCAGATGACGTGTCGCGTACAAGAATGACAACTCTGCCTTTCTTACTTTTGGCGTTATCTCCCTTTGTTATATTTGACAGTGATTATCCATTGATATTGTGTCCGCTCTATAAGTCAAAGACCTTTGGAATATTTTTATGATACTTGGTAGAAATGTAGAACAGGACCAGTTGACGTGCCGCTTACAACAATTACAACTCTGGCTTTTCTTACATTTAGAGTTATCTCCCTTTGTTTTGTTTGAAATAGATTTCTCATCTGCTCTGTTACTGGAATACCCTTTTGAATATTTAGATGATACTTGGCAGAAATGTAGAACAGGACCAGACGACATGTCCCGTACAAGAATGACAACTCTGACTTTCTTACTGTTTGCGTTATCTCCCTTTGTTATATTTGACAGTGATAATCCATTGATTTCATGTCCGCTCTGTTAGTCAAAGACCCGTTGGAATATTTTTATGATACTTGGTAGAAATGTAGAACAGGACCAGACGACATGTCCCGTACAAGAATGACAACTCTGCCATTCATACTTTTGGCGTTATCTCCCTTTGTTATGTCTGACAATGATTATCCATTGATTTGGTGTCCGCTCTGTAAGTCAAAGACCCTTTGGAATATTTTTATGATACTGAATAGAAATGTAGAACAGGACCAGATGACATGTCGCGTACAAGAATGAGAACTCTGGCTTTCTTACTTTTTGAGTTATCTCCCTTTGTTTTGTTTGAAATAGATTTCTCATCTGCTTTGTAACTGGAATACCCTTTGAAATATTTCGATGGTACTTGGCAGAAATGTAGAACAGGACGAGATGACGTGTCAGGTACAAGAATGACAACTTTGCCTTTCTGACTTTAGGCATTATCTCCCTTTGTTATATTTGATATTTCGTGTCCGCTCTGTAAGTCAAAGACCCTTTGGAATATTTTTATGATACTTGGTAGAAATGTAGAACAGGACCAGACAATATGTCCCGTACAAGAATGACAACTCTGCCTTTCTTACTTTTGGCGTTACCTCCCTTTGTTATGTCTGACAGTGATTATCCATTGATTTTGTGTCCACTTTGTAAGTCAGAGACCTTTTGGAATATTTTTATGATACTTGGTAGAAATGTAGAACAGGACTAGACGACATGTCACATACAAGAATAACAATCAGCTTTTTTTTACTTTTGGAGTTATCTCCCCTTGTGTTTGAATTTGATTTCTTGTCTCTGCTCTGTAACACGAATATGCTACGGAATATTTTGATGATGCTTCGTACAAATGTAGAACAGGATGAGATGACATGTTGCATGACAAGAATGACAACTCTGGCGGGATTGGGGGGGGACATTTGTTTTTTTTCTAATTTTCTTCTACTAGCTGTTCTGTCCGTTTTCTCCCCTTCTCTGCAAGACAATACAAACTGGCACACAAGGATTGATGTGTCACTAAACAAGAACTCAGTTTAACATTTACCACTCTCTGGGCAAATTCAGTAGACCACAAATTGAGGAGATTTTTCTTGTTTTTCTCAGAAACAGGATTTGACAGTTCATGCAAATTGTCTCCATTGGTGACAATTTGCATGAAATGTCAAAACCTATTTTCTGGGAAAAATAAGAAAAATATCTCAATATGTTACCTGCAGAAAAATTTACCCAGAGTGCTATTAAAGGGTTATGTCTGCTTCTATTTAAATTCAGCAGGTTAAAAGTTAAAATAAGGCTTTTATAATTTCAGCAAATGACAAGAGAGAAGATCTTAACTTCGGATACACCTTATTACAAGAGGCTAGAGATTTATACAAGGTCAATATTGGGTCAGTCGTCGTCTTTCATCCAGAAAAATTCTACACCAAGTTTGAGCCAAAATGGCACATACTGGATGTGGTAAGTTTTACACAAAGTTCAAATTAAAATGTTGTTGAATAGAAAAAAAAATAACATGCTATATGCAAGTTGCATACTAAATCTGTCAGATCTGATGTGCACTAAGACTGGTATAAATATGTAAACTGTGTGTGTATGTGTATGTGTGCTAATATCACATTCAAGTGTCTTTCAATGATACCCTTGTGGCCTTGCTGTCTGAATATTTGTAGTAAATATGGTTCACATATAGTGGATTTTTCACCATTTGTTGTAGACAGCTTTTGTGACTTTGTTTGCTTTTCTGTGTAACAAATCCATTCTGAAAAGAGGTCTACTCTACAAGGAAAGAATGTGCTCCCTTTTTGGTCTACTCTAATCTACAGGGAAAAAATTTGCTTCCAAAGAAAGCAAAGTCCTTCCCTATAGAGTAAACCAAAGGGAGCAAATTCTTTCGAGTAGACACCTTATCAGAAGAGAAACGGAACAGTTTTTACAAGAGTTACATCCCCTGAAAGTGTATTCATTCCTATTCATTTACACCTCCTTTTCGGCAGTTTTAAATGTATCATGCCTGTATACTTGCAGAAAGATAAATCAAAAGAAGATATTGCTAAATTTGTGGAGGAGAAAATGTTACCGCTGGTTGGACACTATAACCGAGGCACACAACAGTTTTATGCTGAACACAAATTCCTATGTTTAGCTTTCTTCACAGTTGACTGGAGTTTTGATTACAGAGATGGTAAGTTATGATTACCCTAATAAGGGACGAAGTGAGATAGGTTATTGGAGTTTCTTCATTGTTTAAAAAAGGTCATGAATATATGCATAAATGGGCAGTTAGACAGATGTACAGATATATGAATGGAGGGATGAACTGATATATTAACTCATGGAATCGTCACTAGGTCAATGAAATATCTAAATTGAGCTTGATCACCATAAAAACATAGCTGCTATGGCTGAGGTTGATTTTTCCCTGTATGGCTGTATGGAGAAACTCTAAAATCTTATGTTGAAACAGTTGTCAAAATTTGAAATAAAAGACTTTGGAAATCAGGTGAGTGGTTTAGGGCCATCTTTGCCCTCTGTCTAAATATTTGGACACTTATGCCTGCGTACTCAAGAGTGTACCCAGATAAGCCACTGGATGTGATCAGGGTGTGTACTGTTTGCCATTCAGCCAGTACTTGTTTGGATTCTTCACCAAGTAGTCAAGTGGACTTGTTCAAAGCTTAGGATAACTATGATAAGGAGATAAAGGGACTGGATACACTTGGTAGATTTCCTTTTTTTTACAAAGGAGACAACTCTGATGACTTCCTGTTTGCCTTCTTGTACATCAAGCCCTTTCTGAAAAGAGGTTTTCTCTAAAAGGAAATAATTTGCCAACCCAAAAGTTTTAATATTTTCGCATTTCACCATAAAAACATACACTGTGGCTACTCAGAATAATCTCGCTAAGGGACTTCTGATGAGTACCCACAACGTATGTTTTTGACAATTTTTGACATAGTTGTCTCCCCTGAAAATGTATCCATTCCCATTACTGTGTTCAAATGTTTAGGATAAATACAATATGTATATGGTTTTCCCCTGAATGATCCGGCGTTTTTTTGTTTTCTAGCTACACAGTTGTGGAGAAAGAAGGTGGCAGAGGTAGCTAAGGAATTCAAGGATATCAAGTTTGCAATAGCTGATGATCAAGAGTATGCCACCACAACAATGAAGGACTTTGGTCTCGATGACTCCGGAGAGGAATTTAACTTTGGCTGTTTCAAGAATGGGAAGAAGTATGGAATGGAACCTATGGAAGAGTATGATGAAGATGATATAAAAGACTTCCTAAAGAAATTACAAAAAGGTAGGACAGTCAGAGATACAATGAGAAATGTTTTTTCTGGGCATATATGAACAAGAAAGCCAAGACAGTTGGGCAGAATGATCAGGGCAATTACTGTGTTCCTGGATAATATAGAGAAAAATTAGGGGCTTTATGGTGGTCTGTTGTAAGTTTTGGAGGGTTGGCATTGGATTTGGCAGGAAGGTTCTTGTGCCATTTGGCCAAGCTCCATAGTGCAGTTGGTAGTATCCCTGACTGCAGATCCAGGGGACAGAATTCAAATATCAGCCACATACTTTCATGGAGATTAACCATGACGTACATATAACTTTCATGGAGACTGATCATGAAATAATTTCTATAGTCATTCTTCCCCTTCCACAGATTCAAGAAGGGCAGTTGTCAAAAAATATTTTCTGTAGTTATTCTTCCCCTTCCACTGATTCAAGAAGGGCAGTTGTCAATTACAAGCTAAAGTATGTGCACAAAGTACTGATTTACTGCGGAGGACTTAATCTGCCAGGAAAAGTTAGTAGGCATTACCTTAACAGTGCTTACTGGACTGTTAAACTCCTAACTTTAATCATAAAAGTAATCTTGTGATCCTTCAAGCAAGGTCAGTGGTGGGGCCTTTTCTCTCATCTATCCCATTCTGTCTTGCTTCCTTTCTCTTCAAGATGGCTGAACATAACTGAAATAGTGTTGACAGGGCCATTAAATCTCATGCAAACAAACAAAGACCTGATCAGGCAGTGAACGCACAAGGTGATCTAGGCCTTTTTTGTTTTCATATTTGCTAATGGCTCTCTTTATCCATAGCTCTAGATAAGGTATTTTAACACCACAATACATTTATCTACAGATAATGTGCTATTCTGTTCTATATTTCAAACCTTCCACAGAAAAAATGACAGTTCAGACGTCTTAAAAGAGTCTTAATCCAGAAGGTCCCTTTAAGCATATACCTGTGTGACATCACTCTTCCTGCTCTTTTGATCACCTGTCAGTTTCTTTTCTGTGGACAAGAAAGTAAACAAAGGATTTTTTCAGCGGGTGAAAACAAACCTACATTTTCTTCCTTTCTCCGTTATAGTTATTAATCCTTATTTTTCTTATGTTCCGCTATCATTCCTTCCACTCGTGATCTTATTATTTTCTATAAATCGTTTTTCGATTTCTTGTTATTATTGATCGCTCGTCCATGTCATGCATGTTCGATACTTTTCATGAAGATCGTTCGCAGCGATTATGGACATATAAAAGCGCGGTAGGACAATCATCAAAATTGCTTATCATATTCTTTTTGCTTCACCTGTAGTCGTTGGTCTGAGGAAACCTGGGTACTTGCAGACAGACATCACACATACTCTGCGAGGAAATCAGTGATGGCTAAGAAGAAGCAGAACAAGAAGAAGACTGGCTGTCTCAGATCCGTCTGATGACAATTCCTTAGATAGGAGCATCACCCCACAGGGCTATACTGCCAGGGGTAGGACCCATCAATTTGGCAACTACTTGGATGCTGAGTGCGTCCAAAGTGTGAGCCCACCAGTCACAGGTCACCAGTCACCAGTGAACCAACCACCAGTCACCGGTCAGCCAGTCACCGGTCAACCAGGCACTGGGCAGTTTATCACTGGTCAATCAGGCACCAGTCAACCAGTCACCGGTCATCCAGTTACCAGTCAGTTAGTGATCACCAGGCACCAGTCACCGGGCACCAGTCAACTTATCAGGCACCGGTCATCATGCAGCAGACGATTGGCAATGAATACCAGGTAGCCAATCAATCAATTAGGGGTTCTGAGCAGTCATTGTTGAATGAACCTCAGAATCCTACAACTTCTAAAAGAGTTTTGATACCTCTAGAGCCTGACTTTAGTCAGATGTCAGACCCAAGTATAATTATAGGCCCACCTAGTAATACTTGGCTGTCTACAGAGAGGCACACATCTCAGACTAGGCGAAATAGGAGAGATCAGCCTAAAAAAAAAAAAACACAGAACAAAGAAGAGTAGAAGACATAGATCGTCTTCTTCTTCCTCCTCTTTGGCTTCTCAGAGGACAAACAGAAGATCAAAGAGATCTAAACACTCACACAAGAGGAGAAGAAGACGTTGGACATCGTCTTCATCTTCTTCTACTCAGGACTATGGTAGATGTAAAAAAGCCAGACAATCTCCTCAGGTTGCGGAGGTTCAGACAATGCCACAACCTGCTAGGACCATGGAACAGACACCGATTATACATTCTGAGAATGTGGTGCAACAATCCTCGAGGGACACAGGATTCGATTCGGACTAGGAGACCTGGTTTTTTGACAGGGCTATTAATGAAGTATTCAGACTACTTCCACAAGAGTTATGCCCTAAACCGACAGAGGAAAATACCCCTGCAAAACTACTATCAGGCATTGAGCACTTGATGGAAGCCTGAGCATCCATTGTTAGTGATCCACAATCAAAATTAGTGGAAAGTACCACCAAATTCATACAGAGCAAATCATACAGAGCAAGATAGACTCTGAAAATTTTAGCAAAGACTGGCTATGCCTGCAACACTTAGTTTCGGCCTTGGCTCTGACAACTTACAACAAATGCCATAACCAGTACTTTCCCATGGAGAATCTTCCCCAGTTAGAAGCCGACGCTTCGCTATTGGATGTTTCTAGCAGGGGAAGGTGTTCCGTCCCAGTTAAAAATCCAGAAATTTGGGAAAAGAGAGCTCGCAAATTAGTGGCAATCAATTCGCACGCGGATTTATTCTCTTCAGCAGCCTACTCCAGCAAGAGTCCATGTCAGTCACAGCTCTGTCTAGACTCTTGGAGACTGTGGCTTAATCCATTTGACATTCTACAGCAATGTCTACTATTCTTGCAACAGAACTATTTATTTATTTATTTATTTATTTAAACAATGTTTAAAGAGGATGACACAATTAGCTATAAATAACTATTCTACCTTGTGGTCCTCTAACTAAAATTTATATACATATATACAAGACTTAACTAACAGCTAAGAAATTCATGGGATAAAAGTAGCTTGTAGCGAAGTGAATGCTTGTATAAAGTTTTTATCAAATAAAAGTGCTAACAGGTATGTGCAAGTGATTTAAAACCAAACATGGCACTGAATTATATCAAAGACAAATCTGTATGTTATCACAGTTTTTGTAAGTGCTTTAAGATTTGACGAGCGCATAAAACCAATATCTAAAACAATTATGCTAGGTCATAAAAGCTCTCAATTCAGTTACAATAACGGTTTCAGCGATAATTTTACACATGGTATATCATTTAAAATCATAGTTAAAGACATTTTATTAGGGTTAAAATGTTGCTTTAAGAGACTGCTTAAAGGTAGAGAGTGACCCCGATGTTTTTTTGTTTGAGGTAGAGCATTCCATAGTCTTGGTGCGGAACACGAAAAAGAGCCATCAAAAAGTGCTGTCCGTGCTTTCGGCACATAAAGTGAGCCATTTTCTGATGACCTGAGGTTAAGAGTGTGTACCTCGGATACTGGTTTTAGAAGTTGTGTTATATATTCAGGGGATAAATTATTTATTGCTCGGTATGTCAAGACAGCCTTATTATATTTAAGTCTGTCCGGAATTGACAGCCATCCCAGCTGACTGAACATATCTACTGATGGGGTATCGTAATTTGCTCGCAGGATGATTCGAGCAGCGCGTTTTTGCAGCTTGGATATGCGTTCAATATTAGTTACAGAGGCTGACCCCCAGGTAACAGAGCCATAATCAATATAAGGAAGAATATACCCCTGATAGTAAACTTTTTGAATATGTGTCAGTACATACGTTGCTAACTGGCGTAATAGAGATATTTTAGATGAGATAAGGGAGCATAAGTGGTCTATATGGGCAGACCAAGAAAGATGTTCATCGATATAAACACCAAGGAGTTTCTGTTTACTAACGGATTGAATATTGACATCGTCAGCAATAATATTTAGAGGTCGAGAGTCGTTCAAGCGTTTTCTAGCGCCAACTAGCATACAAGTTGTTTTGGTCATGTGAACATTCATTTTGTTTATCTTTCCCCATGTTTTTGTGTTACCGAATTCTCCTTGCAGATCTTCTTCAATAGCATCTATGTCATTACCATGCGTGTGAATCGTCGTGTCATCTGCATACAAATCAGAGGAGCACTTTTTGATATGAAGCGGAAGATCGTTGATAAAAATGAGAAATAAGGTCGGGCCTAATATTGAGCCCTGAGGCACACCAGATTGTACGGTGGTGAAATCCGTCAACCCTTTATCACTCTCGATTACTTGTTGTCGAGAACATAAATATGATTTGAACCACTGAATGGCAGAAGGGTTAAGTTTGTATAATGCAAGTTTATTCAGCAAGATGGAGTGATCAACTAGATCAAAAGCCTTCCGAAAATCGATAAAAAGGGCTCCAACCAAGTCACCCTTATCAATACATTTCATCCAGTCATTAATGAGTTTGATTAAAACTGTTTGGCAACTATGTTTTGGCCTGAACCCGGATTGATTGTCATGTAGAAGTTTATATTTGTTCAAATATGCCATAAGATGTTTGTTCACGTGCTTTTCGAAAATTTTAGATACAGTGGACAGGATAGAAATTGGCCTATAGTTTGAGGGGTCGGACTTTTCACCACCTTTGTAAATTGGAAGTACCTTTGCCAATTTCATTTGAGAAGGAAACTGGCCGGTCGCAATGCTTTTATTGATAAGCATCGCAATCGATGGCGATAATGATTTAGCAGCAAGTTTGATGATCCTTGGCCCTATGCCGTCAAGCCTGGTCGATTTTGAAACCTCTAAGGTATTAATATGTAATAAAACTTGTTCGGGGGTAATAAATGGAATTGTAAATTGTGTGTTTGTAGGCACTTTGCTATCAACAAAATCGCTGATTTTATTGGTGTCAAAGTCTAATGAATTTCCGGATGATGTGTTTTTATTCAAAAGCTCGGCAACTGAAGCAAAGTATTTATTCAGTTTGCTCGCAACAGCTTCAGACTCCGTAATGGTTTCATTTCCGATTATAAGTTTTTGAGGCAAATTACTGGAGGCAGTCTTGCTACCATTAGTCACGTCTCGCAGGTGTTTCCATTTCAGGCTAGACGTGACGCAGCAATAGACACATCAAAGCTTTTATTGAAAAATTCTGGTTACAAACTCAGGAATGCTCCACTTAATGCAAGAACATTGTTTGATAACAAAATCAAAGAAGTTCCTAAATCTAATTAAGAAGTGCAACAACAGAGATTTTTAGCGTCTTCATCAACCAATACTAATATACAATAAAGTCATCTTATTTGGCTCTGGGAGCGTTCAAAATACCTTAAAAGCCTAGTAAGTCATCTAGGCCTAAACAGACACAACCGTACAGGTCTAAAACTCAAACCCAGTCCTTTACATCCGGTACTAGAAAGGACTATACTAAGAGGAATAGTAACACGAGACAGTTCCCCTCCTCTAAACAAGCCTCTTCCACAAAAATCTGAAAGCCAATACTTTCCACTGCCTGTCTTGCCACATCCAGACATTCCAGTGGGAGGAAGATTGGCCCACTTTGTGGAGCAATGGGGAGAATTAACAAACCAACAAATGGGTTTTCTCTGTCATTTGAGACGGTTTCAGGATACCATTCAGGTCAACTCCCCCTCTTTCGACAGTTCTGATAAGTCTGAGTCAATCTTCCTCCCCGTTACTATGAGAAGAGATCATGGATCTTCTCCAGAAATGGGCAGTGGAAAGGGTACAAGATCCGGGAACTCGCGGTTTTTATTCCCGGTTATTTCTTGTTCCAAAAAAGAACGGAAAGTTATGTCTGGTAATAGATCTTTCTCTGCTAAATCAGTATATAAGGAAACAACCTTTCAAAATGGAGACAGTCAAATCTGTACATCAGTCGATATTGGTCAACGATTGGACTGTCCCCATAGACCTGACAGATGCTTACCTACATGTTCCGATTTACCCTCAATCCAGAAAGTATCTTTGGTTCATGTTCGTAGATCAGGTCTTTTAATTCACGGCCTTACCTTTCAGAATGTCCCCGGGGAGTGGTCGGGTGGTGTGAAGGTGCTGTGTATCTTACATCACTGGGGCGTCCAACTGATATTGGCTTACAGTTGGGCAAGGCCTGCTATCCTTGTAGTGGGTAAGGGTAGAGGGGGAATGTTTTTATTTCTTCTGTTTCTTCACTTTCATTCCTGTTCCTCTTTCTTCCCTGTCCCTCTCTTTCATCTCCTCTACTCTCTCTTCTATCTCTTTTCTCCCTTTCTCTGGGAGACGACACAAAATGACCCTCAAGGGTTGACGTGTCGTTAAACCCCAACACAATCAATCAATCAATTCAGAATGTCCCTAATTCTGTGGAGTTTCACCAAACTGATGGATGTAATAGCAGCGCATTTGCGTCAACGTGCCATTCTGTTATTTCCGTACCCAGAAGATTGGCTTATAAGAGAGCTAATTCGCAACCGGCTAGTATCTCTAGTATCTCATACAATATAGTGCCTTCAAACTGTACAGAGTCTAGGGTTCATTCCAAATCTAAAGAAGTCAGAATTGATACCATCCCAGAAATTCACGTTTATAGGGATGGAATTTCTGACAACAGAATATAGTCAGGGTACCAGCAGACCAAGTTGGTTTGTTACTTCTGACTACCAAACTGTTTTTTTCTCAGACTCAAGTTTCGGCTCGAACTTTCCTTTCTCTTTTGGGCAAACTCAGTGCAGCAGCAGACTTTGTTCTCCTAGGCAGACTACACTTACGACCACTTCAAATATGTCTCTTATCTGTCTGGAGACCTCACATTCTTCCTCTCGATCATCAGGTTCCGATCAACAGTATGATTCCATTCCATTTGAAATGGAGGATGGACATAAATCGCTTCATTCAGGGATGGCCATCCATCCTCCAGAACCCAATTCATTCCTGTTTACGTATACCAGTTGTGGATGGGGAGCTCATCTCGAGCCAGTGAGACTATCCTTTCATGGTCGCTGGTCGGAAGACCAATCACAGCTCCATATCAGTATTCTGGAAATGATGGCCATTGGTTTAGCACTGAAGAAAGCCATACTTTTGTTATGATCTCTACCAACAATACAACAGTGGTCTCATATATCAACAAACAAGTAGGAACACATTCCCCCAACCTACGAGGGTTGTGCAAAAAAAGTTCTGTCACTAATAGGCTTCCTTGGTTTTATCCCAGGTATATTTTAAAATGCTTCACTGCACTTGAATGGTGCGTTGAATAGCTAACAATACCCATTTATTTTGTGCAAATTGCTTTCCTACTGACCAAGTTATTTCAAATTGAAATAGATGCAGTCATATACACAGACCAATTTACTTGTTACATTGGAACATGGACCAGAAGACTGAAATTCGTAGCTATATTAAATGCGGCATTTGACTTAATATAGATTCAAAGCAGATATCTTTAATGAATTTTGTGGTATACATACATGCCATACCTCACACTGTGAGACAAAATCTCACAGAATTTTGGCCCTTCTAGACCCCATTTCCCATAAGATTTTCAAATCTCACAGAATTTTCATATCATTTAATAAGCTACTTTTTGCAGAATCAGAAATAAATCACACATTAGCATGGCTATCCCAAGCTTTACTCATTAAAATAATGGCTTTTAACTTACTTCTGTAAGCTTGAAAGTGATTTTCATAAAAATCTCACAGAATTTCATCAAATCTCCCCTAAAAATTTGCAAAATCTCACAGATTTCTGTCAACAGCTAATGGCATGTATGGGTATATATGGACCTCAGACCATTTCAATGCGCACAGTTTTTTGGTGGGTTAAAGCTTTTAAAGCTGGGAAATTTTCTGTTGAAGATGATACCCGTCCTGGAAGGCCTAAAATCTCTGTTACCAAGGCTAACATCGCTGCTATAAAGATTGTGGTCTAACAGGATGCGCGATTGTCTGTCAGAGATATAGCTAGTTGTACTGGCATATCAGAAGGCAGTGTGCAAACAATTCTGAAAAAGTGTTTGGACCTGAGAAAGGTTTGCGCTAGGTGGGTACCTCATTTGCTCACTGAGGAGCAAAAGACACAACGCCTTAAATGTGCCCGGGAACTTCAGAAAACATACAAAGGCTGTAATAGTCGGGTTATTTCTAACTTGCTAGCAGGTGATGAAACCTGGGTGCACATGTTTGAGCCACAAAGAAGGGCTGATGATAAGCAATGGAAGCGAAAAGGTCAAAAATGCCCATGTATTGCCAAGAGAACCATAAGTTCGAAAAAGATGTTAAACGCAATTTTCTTTAATTCAAGTGGGCCAGTCGTTCAAGTGCCTTGTCTATCTGATCATACAGTCACTGGCCGATTCTACAAGAATTCTATACTGAAGAAAGTGAAAGACTTTTACAATAAGAAACGACCAAGCAAAGGATGGTCAGGAGTCCACCTTTTACATGACAATGCCTCCTCTCATAAGTGTGAGGTTGTTAAGTCTTTTTGGCTTCTGAAAAGGTGAAAGTTTTAAATCATCCACCTTATTCACCTGACCTGAGTCCCTGTGACTTCTTTTTATTTCCAAGGCTTAAGAAAATGCTTTCTGGAAATAAGTATACGTCTATAAGTTTTCTTGGCAGCGCTATTTATCAGTGTCTCCAACAGATACCAAAAGAAGACTGTTTATCTGCTTTTTGCGACTGGGTAAAAAGATTACAAAAATGTGTTTCAGTAAAGGGAGAATACTTTGAAGGTTTGTAATAAAGATATGTTTGATAAAACATAGCACTGAAGTAATCCGAACCCAGTGACAAAACATTTTGCAAGACCCTCGTATGTGTAGAAGTATGGGAAATCCTCCATTGGTGCCTGGAACATATCGTGATCAGAGTTCGTCACATTCACGGCAGATTCAATATACTGGCAGACCATCTTTTGAGATTGGACAGACCTCAAAACAGAATGGGCCTTGGATCAATTGGTAGTGAATTCCATTTTCCATATGCTCAATTATCTCATTGTGAATTTGTTTGCGATGCAATTCAATCACAAACTCCCATTGATGTATCTCCAGTACAGGATAGACGCATTGTCAATGAACTGGAAATGCATACGCATTTTCACCAACAATTCTGATACCCTCTGTTCTAGCCAAGATTCGTCATTCTCTGTGCAGAATAGTTCTTATTGCTCCTCTTTGGCCCCAACGTCCGTGGTTTTCAGAGGTGTTACAACTATTAGTATTAGTTCCAATTCGTCTTCTGCTCTTCCCAAAACTACTGACACAGTCAAAAGGAAAGTTTAAATATCCAAATCTCCCATTACTCGATCTTCACGCTTGGGAGTTATCAAGCAATCAATTAGAGATAAAAAAAATTCGCAGAACGTTGCAGACTTTGTCTCAAAATTAAGACAAACATCTACTCAGAAAGTCTATGATTCAGAATGGATCGTATACACCAATTTGTGTATACAGTGATAGCCAACTTCTTATTTACCTCTTTTCTGAGAAAAAATATCAAATAAATTCCATCAAGGGCTGTAGATCCATGATATCTAATACTCCTAAATTTAAGACTGGTAATAGAGTTGGATCTAACCCAGTCTTAACAGAATTGTTTAGATCTTTTGAATTGCAATGCCCAGTAAAAGATCTCTTACCTCTGAATGGGATTTATCTTGGGTCTTAGTTTGCCTTCAGAAAGTCCCATATGAACCACTACATAAGGCATCTAAACTTCACGTTACAATTAAGACAGCCTTTCTACTAGCTCTTGCCACGGCTAAAAGATGCAGCGAAATACATGCTTTGGCAATGGATGCAAATGATTTAAGGTTCAGTCATCTGATGGTTCAGTATCATTGATAGTACAAACTGGGTTTTTGGCCAAGAATCAGCTTCTGTCCATTTGCCCAGATCCTATAGTTATCACTAGTTTAGCTCAAACATGTAAAAGGGAACAATTGGATAGACTTTTATGCCCGATAAGAGCATTAAAATTCTACTTTAAGATGAGTAGTTCTTATCGTCAGAATAGAACTAGATTATTTCTATCAGTTAAAGGCAATCAAGATATCTCTAATACTTTTGTCTCGTGATGGGTATCTTATACTATTTAGCTTGCCTATAGGAAACTTCCTAAAAATCAAAGCTCATGAAGTTAAGGTGCTATCTTTTTCCTGGGCATTCTTTGATAAAGTTCTGCTCAATGAAATACTCACAGCAGCAGTATGGAATCAATCTTCTACTTTTGCTAAATTCTACCTGAGAAACATGTCTCAAGCAATTAATCTTTACACTTTGGCCCCAATAGTTGTGTTAAAAAAAGTGGTGGGGGTCTAAGAAAACAGAGCCTTTGTCACCTAGAGAAGACTGACAGCCTCCAAAGCCTATATTACGTATATGAAGGAAATTAATATCTTATATATGTTAGGAATTTAGATCATTCTTAGGATTGTATATCATGAATGTATCTTATTCCTAAGAGTTTCCTGAACCTTAATCCGGAAGTTAGGGATTCAACATACATTATTTGTGTTAGAACTAGGAGAGCTCCTCCCTCCTAATCTGCAAATTCTAGCACATTATCTGTAGGTTAATGTATTGTGCAGTTAAAATGAAGTTTTTAAAAGTAAAACATATTTTAACTAGCAATACTTAACTTATAGATAAGAGAATCCCACATCCCACCTTCCTACCCACTTAGCTCACTTATAATGTTTTATCCTTCAAAGAAACTGACACGTGATCAAAAGAGCGGACAGAGTGATGTCACACAGGTATATGCTTAAAGGGACCTTCTGGATTAAGACTCTTTAAGACGACTGAACTGTTGTTTTTTTCTGTGGGAGGTTTGAAATACAGAATAGAATAGCACATTATCTATAGGTTAAGAATTGCTAGTTAAAATATGTTTTACTTTTAAAAACTTCATTTTAGACAAACATATCAGTACTGATATTCCCCTCAGTTTTTTTTAAAAATGCAATTGGGCTGTTGTGAACACCTCTGTCCGCCCATCATGCTGTCTCCTAAACCACTTGGCAGAATTTAACCAAGCAACATGTCTTCACTTCATGGTAAAGGTGTGCGAGAGCAACTTTATGTTTGCGTTCATCCAGCATCCATCCATCTATCAGTCACGCTGTCTCTTCCTAAACCACTGTGAGGATTTTAACCGAACTTGCTACATGACTTCCCCTCATGGTCAGGGTATGAGAGTGCAACATTATGTTTCTGTTTATCCAGCATCCATCCATCTGTCCATCACGCTATCTCCTCCCAAACCACTGGGCAGAATTTAACCAAACTTGCTACATGACTTCCCCTTATAGTAAGGGTGTGCGAGAGCAATATTATTTTTCCACCCGGCATCCATCTGTCCGGCATCCATCCGTCTGGCATCCGTCCGTCTGTTTGTGATGCTATCTCCTCCCAAACCACTGGCAGAATTTAACCAAACTTGCAATATGACTTCCTTTCATAGTAAGTGTGTGCAAGAGTAAGTCCATCAATCTGTCTGTCTGTCATGCTATGACAACATTAGCATGGAGCGTGGAGATGTGCTCCATCAACTGCACATCCTAATTTTTTCTTATTTCTCCACAAAAAGATATGTTGTGAGAACTCATAAGAAGCACCTTTATGAGGTGCTTCTAATGAGTAGCCACAACATACCTTTTTATGGAGAAATAAAAAAAACATATTTATCTTGATAATCCTCTTATCTAGAGGTCTGCTATCACAGCATATTTGGGAAAAAATACTGGTGCAGTAGCTCAGCTGGTAAAACATCAAGGTTTTTGTGTCTTTGATCCCACAGACCAAAGCGTAATAATTGCTCCTGAGTCCTGACAAGATATTTGCGGCACACAGCTTTGGAAAACCTAAACAAGTAACATCAAATACTTGATCAACTTAAGCAGGGTAGGACATTTTTTTGTGCAGGAGAAGCCATCAAAGGTGTTCTAAAAATACTCCAGAATCATTTTGGCCAAAGCCTCCCTGGTCCTCTTGCCAGGGACTGCCCTTGGAGTGCAGTGGAAACAACCCAGCCATATATGGCCCCTAGAAATCTAGGGTGAAGGGCCAAAGGCCAATTATCAAACCTAAATCTACAATACCCTTGCATTTTATATTACTGTCCTTTAGACATCATTCAGAAAGACGTGTTTTGCTTGGCATTTTATTTTATATGAAAATATTTTGTTCTGTTTGTTGGTACCTATCAGAAACCTTTTGTCTTTTATGCTATGTGTTTGTTCTCAAATATCTACCCTAAAATTAAATTTATGGCCAAAAATTGGTCTGACCTAATTTTTGGCATATTTGGGTTTGAACATACTAATTATGTTTAAGTTTACAACAAACTTTGATAGATGTGTGACGTTAATCGTACGAAACTGTTTGACAAAGAATTTTGAGCCCTAATGAGCTTATTCATAACCGCAAATTAGTACGCTGTAACATTTAAAGAAAACATGAATGATTGTTTATGGAGATAGCTGATCTAGAAAGCCGATAGTAGAACTGAAAGTATGAGTATTTGCGTACCTGAAAAGCTGATCTGAAATTTTGATGTTTGACACCGTATTGTGCCTCAAATCTTTTGATAACTTTCGAGATTAGACCCATTTTTCACGCATGCATAAATAAGGTTTGTCTTTGACCATTATCTCTCTCTGGGAATATTCAGTAGACGACAAATTGATGATAATTTCCTTATTTTTCCAGACAAAAAGGCATTGTTAAAGCTCAGGAAAAAATACAAAAAAATATTTTAAAATGTTGTCTGCTAAAATTTTTACCCCGAATGCCAAATGTTGATTCAATAATATTTTGTTGGATGTTTGGGCTATAATTGCCTGTCATCTCGACAGATGAGTAGTTAACAATCATAGATAAGAAGATAATTTTACTGATATTTTTTCATTCATGTTGCAAAACATATTTTGTGTGTACTCATTAAAATGACCTCAATAAGGCCATTCTAATGAGAACCCACAACATGTTTTGCTGCAAAAAGTTTTGAATAGGCCAACCATATCTCTAGATAAAAGGGGTTGGGGTGGGGGTGGTATCAGATTAATATTTTTCTTATTCCACAACATATGTTTTCATGGAGAAATGAAAAAATCCATACTTTTTAATTGAAAAAAGAATCTTATCTAGAGCTGTTATAATAATAACTAACTGAAAGTTTTGAATAAATGCTTATGAAAACCTGCTGACAGTGGAAGACTATTCTGATGCCCAGGCCACCAGTGCCTTGATTACTTTTCCTTGCTGAATTTGAATTATTGATGTTTCAGAACAATATAGTGAAAATTTCAGAAAAATTGAACAAGCGGAACTTGTTGAAAATCTGCCTCCAAGTTAGCTACTCTACAGATTTCTGCATAATTTGCATTAATTTTTTTTACTATGGTAAAAAGTGAAAAATATTTGATTTTTATAAAAACCAGTGACAAGAATAGAACTTTTTATGCATAGACAGTCATGACAAATGGTTTTACATTAAATCATGACAAAAGTTTGCAAATTTACTTCTGTTTAAAGGGCCAAGCAAAAACAGACTTTCTGAAAGATGTAGAAAGCACAGTAGGCATATGGGACTTAGTTATATTTGTTCTTGTTTACCAACTTTATATCCTTTCCATTGTCTTAAGGTGAATGGATACTGTTCACCATTTTTCAACAAGGGAGTCAACTTTTGTGACTTCCTGTTCGCTTTCCAGAATGCCAGTTCCCTTTTGAAAAGGGGTCTGCTCTAAAGGGAAAGATTTTGCTCCCCCTGGGAGCAAATTCTTTCCTTTAAGAGTAGACCCCTTTTCAGAAGATAGCAAAAAACAATTTTTTAGAGTTCTCTCCCTTGAAAATGTATCTATTCCCCTTAATTTTCTTTTCATTTCAGACAAAATTGCACCCCATATTAAATCTCAGCCTGTTCCAAAAAGGAAGGAAGGCCATGTTAAAGTTGTAGTGGGCAAAACATTTGAGGATGTGGTGTTGGACAAGTCAAAAGATGTTTTTATTGAGATGTATGCTCCCTGGTGTGGCCATTGTAAGCAACTCGAGCCAATCTACAAAAATTTAGCAAAGGACTTGAAAAGTGAAAAGAACCTTGTAATTGCTAAAATAGATGCCACAGCAAATGACGTACCAGAAAACTTCAGTGTAGAGGGATTTCCTACTATTTATTTTGCGCCATCAAATAGTAAGGAAAAGCCATTAAAATATGAAGGAGGAAGAACTCTCAAAGAAATGAAAGTATATTTAGAAGAACATGCTACTGTATCTTTTGGTAAACCTGCAAAAGAGGAATTATAATGAAGACTTATAACAGATGTTAAGAGATTTATTTTTTTAGTATGTTTACATTAATATTCCAACATATGCAAATTTAATCCAAATACCTTTACTTCCCAGGAAGGATTTCTTTCTTGCAGAAAATTTGCCTGTTTTTTTTGTTTGTTTTTTTTGTGTTGTAAAAAATGCTTAAGTTTTCACATTTTTCTGTCATTTGGACAACATAAAGTTTTGGATCACTCAAAATACTCAGTGAAAAATGTGTGTGAAGATGTAATAGAAAAAAAAAAGGCAATAAGTCACTGTTCATTCTAAAGTACAGACCAAGATAGCTATTGCATGGAAATAGTAAGATTTGCTGTGCCATTCTGTATCGATATATGTAAATGATATACTGTGTTCACCAATCATGTATGTGATGTCTGCAGACATGGATTAGGTGTTGGTTTGGAGATCTGGAGGTCACAGGTTTGATCCCCAGGTCCGGCAACGTTCTTTCAAGGAGATTGATCATAAAATATTTTCTACTATGGTCATCCTCTCCCTTCTGCTGATTCAAGAAGGGCAGTTGTCTGTTCTGGCAAAATAATGTGCACAAGTATTGGTTAACAGCTTAGAAGACTAAGCCTGCCCAGGAAGAAGTGTGGTTAGATAAACTGACTGTGCTTGACATGACCCCAATAGTTTCACTGGGCCGTAAAACCTCAACACAAGCAAAAGACACAGATTAGATTTCAGAGGTTGATCGAAGTCTGTATCAGATTAGTGTGAAGATTCTTTTAAGCTGAATGGCTGTGCCTCTAAGGGAGATCACTCTGACTAGAAAGTATTTGTCTCTTTTTTAAAAAAACAAGATTGCTCTTAAAGGAAAGAATTTGCTATCTCTAGGAGCAAATTCTTTTCTTTTGGAGCTGCCTGCTTTGTGAAAAAAAGTTCTAAGACTTTGGCAAGTTCTCTTTAAGCTGGAGTGATCTCCCTTTGAAATGGGAGGCAAGAACTGTCCACTTTGAGATGGGTTCTACCCCTGAATTTCATGTTACGGGGAATGGATACACTTTCAAAGGAGGTAACTGTCAAAATTGTTTGTCCACTTCTGAAAAGGGATGTACTTGAAAAGGAAAGAATTTGCTCCCTGTGGTATCAGATTCTTCTTTTTTACAGAAGACCCATTTCAGAAAGGGCTTCATATGCTAGAAAGCAATTAGGAAGTCACAAAAGTTGTCTCCATTGTAAGAAATGGCTACCAGTTGTGTCCATTCACCTTAATTTCACTAGGCTCCATTGCTTTTAAAAACCTCATAAAAATCATATCTGTACTTTGATTTTTATGCTTGGGCAAGTACAATGCTGGAATGTCTGATTCTTGCATTATTTTGATTCATATCAGGATAAAAAAACAGCTGATGTCGTTTCAGACTAATAACATCATAACAATACCATGAGAAATCTCTTATTTGTCTCACTATATAAATATTTATTGTATGTATTTATGAGGGTTTTATACTAATATTTGTGAAGGGTCCGAGTGGCTGAGAGGTTGGGGCTACTGACCAGATCACGAGATGCCTTGTTTGAATCTTGCTGGAGGCAGAATTTAGCTCATGACTGTAGTGCTTCATTGCACAGAGACTCATTATCACCCTTCCATTATCTTGATATGACTGAAATAATGTTGAAAGGGATGTAAAACACCAGGGCCCAGTTGTTCAAAACTAACGGTGTTAGTTAACGTATCATTAAAACTTTGATCATTAAATATGGCATATACCCTAATATTTTTGTGGAAAAATTGTGAGTAGCTTTTGCATTTGCAAAAGCTACTCACATTTTTTCAGCAAAAATATCTGTGAATTTGATATTGTACTTAACTAGAACAGATCACATTTTGACCACTAACGAGCTCATTAAGCTAATGACGCTTTGAACAACTGGGCCCAGATTATTATAATACTAATATCTGTGAAATCCTCTGCTTGTGAATTTATAAGTCTCTTAAATAAGCAACAGGTCCCAGTTTTCTTAGAGAAAGTTGGCTGCTTATGAACTAACCAGATAGATTTTATTCTCAGAATACACTGCTTGACATTTCATGGAAATGTTTTTGAAGATTCATTTACATCATCTCTTGCTAGGAAATATTTCAATGAAATGAATGTTTCATGCCAACAGAAACAAAAAAACAAGAAAGATGTTATCTTTTTGTGTAATGCTT
Organism: Anodontia alba; assembly: GCA_964016985.1. Lineage (NCBI taxonomy): Eukaryota > Metazoa > Mollusca > Bivalvia > Lucinida > Lucinidae > Anodontia > Anodontia alba. Next base: position 42,412,135 of record OZ024833.1, on the reverse strand, counting down.
ACCCTACTGAGAAATAATTTTAGCAGATGTCATTCTAAAAAAAAAAATCTTATTTTTCCCAGAAAACAGGTTTTGACATTTCATGCCAGTTGTCTCCAATGGAGACAATTTGCATGAAACGTCAAATCCGGTTCCCTGGAAAAAAAAAGCAACAAGAAAACTATCATCAGTTTGTCTTTTGAATTAGCCGAGATACTGGTGAATGTTAATCTGCAATTTCTAGAGGTTGGTGTGTTGCAAAAAGTCTGACATGGCTAAGTTTCAAAATAAAACCCATATGAAAATAACCTTATTTTCTGTATATCACCTTAATGCTTAGCGTGCTGGGAAAAAATTACCTGATGATACCTTGGAATATTTTTTCTTATTATTCCCAGAAAATGTGGATTGGTTATTTTGTGCAAATTGTCTCTAAGGGTGACAGTTGTATAAAATATCAAACCCTATTTTTTAGGAAAAATATCTTTAGTTTGTCTTCAAATTTGCCCAGAGAGTACTTAAAGTTAATAAAGATTGCAGTAGCTGTATAAATTATGTGACAAACTCAGATACTACCCATAAAAGAGCCTCTCCAATAGAACAGCTGTATGGCATATACAATCAGGCTGACCCAGGCTCCATTGTGTACACAGTAGTACATCTGACTGTAGATTCAGGGTTTGCAAGTTTAAAACACAGCTCAGTCACATAGTTTTCTTGGTGATTGGTCATGAAATCATTTGTATGGTCATCCTCTCCTTTCCGCTGATTCAAGAAGGGCAGTTTTAAGCTACTGCCAAGAGTATGTACACAAGTACTGGTTAACTGCTTATATACTGATCCTCATGTGCACAAGTACTGGTTAACTGCTTATATACTGAACCTCATGTGCACAAGTACTGGTTAACTGCTTATATACTGATCCTCATGTGCACAAGTACTGGTTAACTGCTTATATACTGAACCTCATATGCACAAGTACTGGTTAACTGCTTATATACTGATGCTCATGTGCACAAGTACTGGTTAACTGCTTATATACTGAACCTCATTTGCACAAGTACTGGTTAACTGCTTATATACTGATCCTCATGTGCACAAGTACTGGTTAACTGCTTATATACTGATCCTCATGTGCACAAGTACTGGTTAACTGCTTATATACTGAGCCTCATGTGCACAAGTACTGGTTAACTGCTTATATACTGAACCTCATGTGCACAAGTACTGGTTAATTGCTTATATACTGAATCTCATAAATAATGCACCACTATAATTTTGTAATGGAAAATATTTAGTGAATCTTAGTGAAGTAAGAAATATGAATGTTACCAAATTATTCATTTTGGGAATAAAATTGATTCTGTATGACAACGCATGCGCAAAGATGGTTACCCCCAAAAGTCAAAGTCATAAAGTCAACATCTGACCCATGGTGCACCCAGGATGCAGGAATGAGGTCATGAGCTGTCGCACTTACCATGAGATATCATCACACAACTATTGGTAGGCTGAGACTTTGTTTCCAACAGACAGGGACAGTGCGAGACCACCTGGGAAGACATCCCAGTGGAGCAATACATTCCTCGTTGGACGATGTAGGCAATGCCAAATGTTAAAAATTTGTTTGGCTGGGTAAATGTCTGAACTTTTTTTTTTGTTTCTGTTTACATGTAGTGTATTAATCGACTATTGATTTCATGCAATAATGCATTACTGTAGCACATTTACCAAGTTTGGATGGCTAGCATCACGGATGAATGGTTTCGTGATTTATTGTTATCATTGTTGTATATTTAGTGGCCACAGAGTACAAAATAATGCAATGTCAGCAAAACAGGTGCTGTTTTGGGGATATTTTACAAAAATAAAAAGTGATGCATTATTTATGAGGTTCAGTATATCAGAGGTTTAAGCCTGCCAAGGAAAAAGCGCAAGTAGATTAACCGATTGGCTCAACATGACCTTATCGTGGGCCCCCGTAGCCTGGTGGATAAGAGAGCTGACTCCTAATCCATTAGGCTTCTCACCGCTGTGGTTCGAGCCTCGCTCGGGTCACATGTGGGAAAGCCAAATTCTGCTAACGGATGGTCAGGAGGTTTTTTTCCGGGTTCTCCGGTTTTCGCCTAACTTTGATGAACGATCGGCTCAATATATGTGAAATATTCTTGAAAGAGCCATAAAACCCAATCAAAAAAAAAAAAAAAAAAATCAGTCAACATGGCCTTAGCAGCATTGAATGGGTTGTAAAACTCTCAACTCAATCTGATAAGGGTCTACACTGGTTGCTACCAAAAAAGTATAAACTTTTAAGCTTTTATGAGCAAACATCATAGACTTTGATCAGACTGCATGGATGTGCAGGGTGATCTGGGTATATGCTGTTTGCATTTGTCATAAGGTGATTATTTCATTCGGAGAGGCTCAAATGCTAGAAAGGTACCTCCATTAACTTCTTGATTTGTTACTGATGACATTAATGATATGTTTGTCATTCATGGATGTGATTCTGTTGTGTAATTGTTGTTAGGTGTGTTAAGAATATTTGTTTTTGATACAAAGATACATGAATGCATGTCAGAACTACGTATTGAGACTATTTCATAGCACCAGATAAGAGTGGTATCTACATGAATATTTTTCTTATTTCTTGATGGAGAAATATGTTGTGGGTACTCATTAGAAGCACCTTGGCAAGGCGCTATCTCATTACGGTTGCAAAATATCAGTACTTTAAGGTTGAAAATGCCTTATCTGGTGCTGTGTGTTTGAAATCATTCATACTACATTATTTTGTCATACCATGGGTTCAAGGGAGCATTATTGGCAGGGTTGTTGTGTTCTTTCAAATGCATATGCATATACAGGTGTTTACAGGGCAATATGTTTATTGTGTTTTGGATGTTTTTTTTTTTTTTAGAATTTTGTGCGTTAGCTATAGATACAGATGATTTGTGAAAATTTCTTTCCTCTGAACTTACAACGTTTGTTGGAGTGTGCATACATGTACAAAGTAAATTGTAGGATCACATACGTGATTTTTTCATTGGCTGTTATAAGGCCCAACAGCTTATTTATGAATCTCAGCTCAAACAATCTGGCTGTAACTGAATGGATCTTTTCCACCATATTCCTTGAAGAGTAATGGATTTGTAGCAGCTCAGGAGATGACAACTAGTGCAGAATTGTCAAGTTTATACCAAATTCAGCATGCAGTTAGATTAGGTGCTGAGTATATTATATGCAAGTGCCAGCTGGTTTATGGCTTGACTGTTCACATGAAACAGTACAAGGCTTCAGATAAGCAGGATACTAGAGACACACTTCTAAATAATACCCATAACATATTTGTGTGGAGAAATAGAAAAAAATATCAATAGTTTTTCAGAAGCAATAACAAGACCTTTGTTATGATGGTAAATGTTACTGAGTCAAAAGTACAATGTATACTGGATTTCTCTGAATGTTTGGATTGCCATGTTGGAGCCAACAGTGTAGACCCAGGTCAAACTGCTCCTAAGAGTAGTTTGATCAAGGTGTACACTGCTTACCTTGTATCCAGAACTTTTTTTGACATATTTCTATAGGTAGTTTAATATACTTTTCCTGCCGGCCTTGGTGGCTCAGTTGGATGCGGTTAACTGCTTAGAGGACTCAGCTTGCCCTGTAAAAGTGTGGTTGGGTAAACTGACCATGCTCGACATGACCTCATGGGGTTGACTGGGCTGTCAAACCTCAACACAAACAAAACATACTTTTCCAAATTTAGTGAAGTTTTCAGGCACCATTGTCTCCATACCATATTTGCCCTAAAATTTTAACAGGTCCATTGTACTGCCTGATGGTATATAGAAATTGCTGGATGAGCGGCAAAGTGTAGATCCTGATCAGGCCACATTCTGCTTCATCTGATCTGAGCCTACACTGTTTGCTCAGGCCTGTCTAGCTGAATAGTTTAGGTAAATATGGTAATGAGATTGTCCAAATATTCAGGATGTTTATGAAAGCTAAAAGGTTTTTTTATCAGACTGGGCAGATGCATGGGCTGAACTTGGTCTTTGCTTCTCTACAAACCTGCAATCTACATTGCTTTCATATGAAGAGTCAGTAAAACAGTCCAATTTCCATTCTGTGTTCCTTTTTTTTTGCAAGAGCAATCTTTATAAAGAGTCTGTTTATATCCCAAATAAGACACATTTTAACGTCACAGCTCACTTTATACTTAAGGTTTATTTAATGAGCGAGGAAGGTCCGAAATGTAAACTGTTTTTTTTTTTTTTTTTTTTTTTTTTTTTTTTACTGACTATGATGTAGCATGGAATTATCACATTTTATTTTGAAATTTCAGTATTCCCAATGTCAGGTAATGGTCAGTAATCATTTATCTCTTTATATACTGCATTGAAGCAAAAATATTTCATAACTTAAGATTGCTTTTGAATATGTTTGTGAGCAGTTTATGGTGGTTTTGAAAGTTTGACTCTTATGACATGATATTTGAGTGTATATTATTTTGTTTCTATTGGTAGGTGTATACATTTAAAAATTATAGTTGTAGATGAAATACATTTGTGGTGCACAATATTCATAGCCATATACTAGAGTATAAATTTAGATCATGACAGAATTTTCTCTCATGTTGGTGCAAGTTATTGTTTATGTAGTCCATAGCTCCAGATAAGGCACAGTTTTCAACAAAAAATATTGATATTTTCATGAAAACAAATTTGTGATACTCCTGAGAAGCACTCCTAGGTGCTTCTAATGAATACCCAGGTTTTTATAGAGAAGTAAATTGTTGAGATGCTTCTAAGGAGTACCCACTTCTTAAGGAGTACCCACTACTTATGTTTGCATGGAAAAATAAAATGCTGGAACACTTCTATGAAGTACCGGTACCTCAACATATGTTTTAATGGAGAAATAAGAAAAATATTTACCTGATACCCCCTCTTATCTGGAGCTGTGATATATCATATTCAGCATTATAGTTTGTAGTAGCTAAGTTACCTTAGATATTTGGACAGATAAGCATGAACAAATGGTGTACACCCAGATCAGACTGCTTCTAAAGCAGTCATCTGATCAAGGTCTACACTGTTTTCCATTTCATCACAAATATTTTAGACACCACCAGATACCCAAATGGACGTTTAAGATTTAGGATAAGAAGGTTAAGGAGTTTGAAGCTTAGTTTGCTGGGTAATAATTTCAGCAGACAACAGTTTGATGATAGTTTTATTTTACCAGAAAACAGGCTTTCACATTACATACAAATTGTAGCCTAAGGAGACAGTTTGTATGAAATGTCAAAGCCTATTTGCTGGGAAAAATAAGATGGAAAATATCATTCAGTCATCTTCTGAATTTGCCTAGAGAATGGTAAAGGTGTCCAAATATTTAGGGTAATTACAATTGAGTTCTTTCACACAGCAATGTGTGTAATTAACTTGTATTATAAATTATGTAGACAGGTCACAGGCTTCAGAACAGTATTTCTTGCTTTTTTAAAGACAGCTAAAATGAGACCAAAAGTGATATCACTTATAAGACCCTAGCGGGGGATGGTAAAAAGGGTAATAAACATAATACCTATGGATCAGATAAATAAGCCAGTACTAAATTCTCCCATTGGGCCTCTGCCTGTCTTTTATTGACAGAATACTAAGTTTTGTTGTGCCCAGTCTCGTGTCAGATTAAGGTTATCCATTTACCTCAAAAACTCTATTTTATGATGTCTTTGTTCTAGTTTGAGCCCCCATCAATTTGAGGGTCTGTGTTTGGCATATATCACAGTTTATTAACCATCTGCTGGTTTGAGGGTTCAGTGTTGGTTTGTTTCACAAAGTTTATGAACCAGCAACCAGTGGAAGCATGTATCAGACAGTTTATTAGCCATCTGTCAATTTCAGGACCAGGAAGAATGATGGTACATATATATTGTATTTAAGAGTCCACCATTCTTATGAGGGACCTCCATAATAGCATGTATTTTAAAGTAATTAGACCAATTTTAGTGGACTCGTTTAAAAATAGTATATATTACAAAATTCATGAGCCCTCCAAGATTTGAGGGGCTTCAATAATAGCATTGTATCACAAAAAGTTGATAGCAGTTTGAGTGGCTTTAATGATAGAAAGTGTATGGGATCTCTGCCAATTTGAGAGCCTCAGTGATTGTATATAACAAAAAGTTTGAACCCCCCCCCCCCCACCCCCACCCCCAACACACACACACACGCATGCACACTAATTTGAGGGACCTTAGTGATAGGTTGTTTTACAAAGTTCACGAGACTTCCACCAATATGAGACTCCCATCATCTGGCTGCTCTTAGAGGCTGGCTTCTCATTATGTGATACAAGATGCTCTAGGCACATTATTGATTCCTGTTTTCTCTTTATAACAATGTTACTCTGAACAGCCAGGTACTGTGTGACATAAATATTGGAACAGATCACATTGGTGGATAGTCATATTGTCAGATGTTTAGATTAGCCACTAAGAGTAACACTGTTAAGGGGAATGACAGATTAACACTGTTAAGGGGGTGATACATGTAAGGGGAATGCCAGAGTCTGTTAAGGTGGATGACAAAGGAGAATCACAGAGTGATACTGTTAAGGGGAATGACAAAAGGTTATGACACACTAACACAGTTAAGGGGAATGACAAAGTGAGGGGAATGACACACTAACACTCAAGGGGAATGACGAAGGGGAATTACACACTAACATGGTTAAGGGGAGTGACAAAGTAAGGGGAATAACACTAACACAGTTAAGGGGAATGACAAAGTAAGGGGAATGATACACTAATACAGTTTAGGGGAATGACAAAGTTAGGGGAATGACACACACAGTTAAGAGGAATGACAAAGTTAGGGGAATGACACACTTAAAAAGTTATGGGGAATGGCAAAGTAAGGGGAATGAAAGACTAACACAGTTAAGGGGAATGACAGTTATTCTATGAAGAAGAATAACAGCGTAATGATATGGTTAACTATTCAGGGGAATAACAGTAACTCATTTAAGGGGAATCATAAAGTAACACAACGGGAATGAAAAACAGTTATAGGGTATGGATACACTGAAGGTTTTGCTGCCATTTTCCAATGCAAATAACTTTTGCAGACAGGAAATTAGTTTCTAAGTATTTGAATCCTTACAGAAAAGGGGGCTACTCTCAGGAAACTTTCAGAGAAGCCCAGTGCATTTTCATGCCAGAGTTATTTCCCTTGAAAGTATATCCATTTCCCTTTAGAAAAAAAATAGGGTATTCCACTGTGTCATAAAAAGGTTTTGTACAAGCAGATTCAGTAGATTGTTCTAGATTTTTTAATGCTGGGTAAAACTTTTTGCAAACAACATTTTGAAAAATATTTCTTATTTTTCCTAGAAAATGGACTTTGATTCCATGCAAATTGTCTTTAGGAGACAATTTGCATGAAATGTCAGTCTCTTTTCTGGGACAAATAAGAAAAACATCATCAGTTTGTCTTCTGCTGAATTATTAACGTGGAGAGTGGTAATGGTTAAGCATACACTGTATTGTGCCATTAATACAAGACATTACCATTAAATCATATTTAGATCGTAATGCAGTTTTGTTATTTTTCTTATTTAAATGGAACATTATCCCTTAATTGCTAGCATCATGCTTATTATTAAATGCCCATCTCGAAGAATTGTTTATAGCCCCACTTTGAAAAAGGGGGATTATACTAGATTTGCCCTGTCCTTGTGATTCTGTCTTTCTATCCTTCAGTCATTCTGTAACCACTTCAGATGAAAATTTTCATCACATTTGTCTCAGTAACTGTGAAGTCTGTATACAGAGCTGAAACTTGGTACACACTTGGACAGTAGGTGGATGTATTGTGTATACCAAATTATGCTGCTATTCAGTCCTTTGTTTCTCCATCTTTCCGTATGATAACAGGTTACTATTGCTAACTTTTCTTTAAATAGCACTGAAGCAGGGCTTTAATCAGATTCTCTGACAGTCCTAGTTTGTATTGTCCACTGTTCAAGAGGACTTTGCCAAATTTAGAGGTGAGCCCCTTGAGGGTTGAAACTTTCCTATCTCTATTGGACACTGACAATTTCAGTTGTTATCTTTTTGACATTTTAACGTTCAATTTATTTGCAAATCCCTGTTCAAAATGATGTTGGTTACTTCCATTTATGATGTTGCATGTGAAATGGACTGTGCCATAATTGTTGAACACAAGCTATCTGGTAGGCAGTGGTAGGCACCACCAGGGGTATATATGATACCTCGGTAATTTGCACTGGAGTAGACTTTAGCTTATAGCCATAGCTCTAGAAATTGCCTTAGCCAGCCTCAAATTATACAATGATGGCAAAGTCTATTTCACATGCAATGTGTACCACAGTACATGCTTTTGTGGAGAAATAAGAAAACTAGAGGCCCAAGTGGGCACCTGGATTAAGCTGATCACGATATGCTACATTGTGCCAGGTTGCCACCTTGGCTATCAGATCAGGTTGCCTTTAGCAATCCAGAATCTGATGTTGTTGAAGAATTTCAAGATTTGTTTGTTTGTGTTGAGGTTTTACGGCCCAGTCAACCCAATGGGGTCATGTCGAGCTTGGTCAGTTTACCTAACCACACATTTACTGGGCAGGCTTAGTCCTCTAAGCGGTTAACCAGTATTGTGCACATTCTTTCACCAGAAACTGACAACTGCCCTTCTCAAATCAGCGGAAGGGAGAGAATGATCATAGAAAATATTTCATGATCAATCTCCACGAAAGAATGTTGCCGACCTTGGCGGGGTTCGAACCCACAACCTCCTGGTCTCCATCTTGGTTATCAGAACAGAATCATTATAGCAATTCTAAATCTCCATGTTGCACCAATGCCTTCCACCAAGTTTCCACTCCATCCAGCTTACGGTTCGGGAGGAGATAACAACTGAAGACTTTCAAGATGGCTGCCATGGCAGCCATCATGGATACAATTCTGATGGGGATGTCGAAAGTGTGAAAAGATACTGACAGACATACAGATGAGAGGGACGGACCATGGTCAACAGACTATGGCATAAGCTGACAATTGAAAATCTTCAAGTTGGCTGCTGTGGCGGCCATCTTGGGTATTGTAACAAAATGGTTTTAGCAATTCTAAATCTGGATGTCGCCCCAATGACTCCCACCAAGTTTTGGCTCAATCGGACTTACCATTCGGAAGTAGATGAGGTTTGAAGATTTTCAAGATGGCCACCTTAGGGGCTCTCTTAGATATTGGAACAGAATGATTTCAGCAATTCTGAATTTCTATGTCACTCTAATGCCTCCCATCAAGTTTGGGCTCAATCCGCAGTACGGTTTTGGAGGTGTCCTTTGAAGAATTTCAAGGTGGCCGCCGTGGCAACCATCTTGGATGTCAGAATGGAATGAATGTAGCAGTTCTGAATCTCCATGTCCCCACAATGCCTCCCAGCAAGTTTCAGCTTCATGCGACTTGTGTTCGGGAGCAGATGTCGTTTCAAGATTTTCAAACTGGCCACCATGGCAGCCATCTTGGATAATGGAATGGAAAAATTTTAGCAATTCTAAATCTCCATGTCACCCCAATGCGTCCCACCAAGTTCGGGCTCAATCTGATTTACTGTTTGCAGGCAGATATGGTTTGAAGATTTTCAAGATGGCCACCGTCGTGGCCATCTTGGATATCAGAAAGATTTTAGCAATTCTGAATCTGTGCGTTGCTACAAGGCCTCCCATCAAGTTTCAGCTCAATCAGACATATGGTTTGGGAGTAGATTTTGGCAGCCATCTTGGATATTGGAACACAATGATTTTAGCAATTCTAATTATCCATGTGGCCCCAATGCCTCCCACCAAGTTTGGGATCAATCTGACAGAGTTCGGCAGCAGATGTGGTTTCAAGATTTTCAAGATGGCCGCCCAGGCAGCCAGCTCGGATAACCGAACGAAACGATTTTAGCAAATCTGTATCTCTATGTTCCTCCAATGCTTCCCATCAAGTTTTGGCTCAGTCCGACTTATGGTTTGGGAGATGCCATCTTGGATATTGTAACGGAAGAACTTAAGCAATTCTGAATCTCTATGTCGCTCTGATGTCTCCCATCAACTTACCGTTTAATCGCCCTTATAGTTTGGGAGATGTCGTTTGAAGAATTCCAAGATGGCCACCATGGCGGCCATCTTGGATATCGAAACAGAACATTTTCAGCAATTCTGAATCTCTCTGTCATTGTGATGCCTCCCATCAAGTTTCGGCTCAATCCCACCTACGGTTTGGGAGGAGGTGCTACAGCAGTATGAAGGTTAATGGTAGACCGGAGCTTTTCAGTTGCCATATCGTCTTCATCCTAAATATTGGGGCAACTTAACTACTAACCATACTTTTCCCACAATTTGATCAAGTCAGATTTTACTGTCTATAAACTGCTGGATAATGTGGCAAAGTGTCAACCCTGATCCAAGTCTGCACCATTTGCTCGATCCTGTCAGTCCAGTTACTTAGGGTGAATACAGTACTTTTTTCCCACTTTTAGGTTTTTTCCTACCATTTTCCTATTTTCTCAAAACACTTCTATTACTTCTACCTTTTTTTTGTGTGTGCATTTTTAGCTCACCTAAGCATGAAGTGCTCAAGGTGAGCTATTGTCATAGGCCTCTGTCCGTCATCCATGTGTGCATCTGTCCCTCCATCGTCCACTTTTGCTTTAAACAACTTCTCCAAAACTGCTGGACAGAGTTTAGAATAATTTCACAGAAATGTTCCTTGGGTGACCCTCTACCAAAATTGCTCAAACCGTTCCGGTCCATTGCACATCTAGGTCATAGGATTTAAAAATAGATTTTTTAACTTTTTAACTGAAAACTTAAAAAAATCTTGTCTGAAACCAGAAGGCCCATGTCTTTGATATTTGGTATGTAGCTTCATCTAGTGGACCTCTACCGAAGTTGTTCAACTTATAGCCCTGGGGTCAAAAATGGCCCCGCACCGGGGGTCACTTGTTTTACATAGACCCATATAAGGAAAAACTTTAAAAATCTTCTTGTCTGAAAACAGAAGGCCCAGGCTGATATTTGATATATAGCTTCAACTAGTGGACCTCTACCAAGATTGTTCGTTATTGCCCTGGGTCAAAAATGCCTCCCCCCCCCCTCTACCCCCTGGGGCTGACATGTATAGACTTATATAGAGAAAACCTTTACAAATATTCTTATCTGAAACCAGAAGGCCCAGGTCTTTGATATTTATGAAATATCAAAGCCTATTTTCTGGGAAAAATATCAATTTGTCATCTGCTGAATTTGCTCTGAGAGATAAAGGTTAAAAAGCACTGGTATCATGGATTTATGTTTTCAATAACTGGCACCACATTTCACTGTGAAAATAACTACTAGGAAAACTTCCTATTTTCTGTCCAAAAAGCGTCTTCTTTTTCATGGAGAGTCACTTGATACCTGTATAATGATAACATCCTTGCCAAAATTCTGAAAAAGAACTAAAATTCCTGAATTTTTACACCATCCATACATCTGTCGGCACCAAATAATATCCTGAAGTGTCCGGGTGGCCGAGGGGTTGGTACTCACAACTTTGGTTAAAGAGGTAATTGGTTTGAATTTCATGTCCAGTTCTGCTGAAGGCAGAATTCAGTTTATGACTACATTACTTCATTGCACACAGCCTTTCATTATCATCTCCAAGAGTGGATTCACAAGGGGTTTCGGGTTCAGTCAAACCCCCTTTTGACTCAACATTTCATTTTCATACAAAGTTTTGGATAAATATGATAAATTTGGGATACCATATTTACCCTAAATATTCACACCGCTTACTCTTTACCTTATACTTCTCTTCAACAAGTCAATTTTACTACTTATGAATGTGCTTAAAACTGCTGATGAGAGGCAAACAGCATAGACACTGATGCAGCAGTCTGTGGCATCTGATCTGGGTTTGCACTGTTTGCTGAGAACTTTCTTTCCAAATACATAGAGTATGGTAATTTGATTAAATCAAACCCTCCTCAGAAATCATCTTGGATCCACCACTGATCTCAATATGACTTAAACAAGAGGGCCAAGATGGATTTTCAAATCTTGGGATTTCCAATCAGAATGATTTTTGCTATTTTTTGATGAACAAGTCACCCTAATGCTTCCTACCAAGTTTCAAGTCAAATGGCCTTTTTGGTTCGGGAGAAGGAGCGAAAATAGTTTTTCAAGATGTTCAGGTGCTCAGGTGAGCTAATAATGTTGAAAGGGGAATAAAAGACCAAATCATCGACATCAACCACAGAAAATCCTGGATTTTTTTTTTTTTTTTTTTTTTTTTGACAAACCTGGACAGTTGTTGGTCATGCTGGGATTAAATGAAAAGGAAATGGTACAGCTAGTTTTGTTTATTATAATGATATCTAGAAATTCATGCTGAAAAATATACAAAATGCACTACACAAAAATCAGAGCCTGATGATCAGCCTGCACACATGGTAACTTCATTGTTCAGTTGTTACATCCAATAAACATTTAGTCATTTTCCCAAATACTTGGACAAATTAACACCTTACTATACTTGTCCTAAACTTTGAACAAGGCTGTTTTATTACCTGTTAATGTGTCTAAACTTTTCTGGATGAGTGGCAAACAGAGAAAAACCCACATAAGATGCCACATTCTGTGGGGGCCTGATCTGGGTCTAGGCTGTTTGTTCTGGCCTGTCAATCTGAATACTTCAGGTAAATATGGTATGTACACTGGTGTGCTGGCTTTTCTCAGCCACTGATGTTTGCATGCTATAAACTTTCCTGTGTACCAGCTAACTTCTTCCTCTAATGAGAAGTATATAAAGGTTAAAAGCTCTACCCTATAGGTATATCAAAATTAGTTTGTTACCTCCCCTTATAATTGATTGATTGTGTTGGGGTTTAGCGACACGTCAACCCTTGTGGGTCATTTTGTGTCGTCTCCCAGAGAAAGGGAGAAAAGATATAGAAGAGATAGTAAAGCAGATGAAAGCGAGGGTCAGGGAAGAAAGAGGAACAGGAATGAAAGTGAAGAAACAGAAGAAATAAAAACATTCCCCCTCTACCCTTGCCTGCTAATAGGATAGCAGGCCTTGCCCGACTGGAAGCCAATATCAGTTGGACGCCCCAATGACGTAAGATACCAGTCACCTTTGCCACACCCAACCACCCCCACCTCCCCTTATAAACTGAATACAATGAGGATAGCCAAAGAAAATCCTTGTCACATGCTGACAGCTCAGACCCATGCAGAGAGCTTTCGTTGTTTGCAGTCTGCATTTTACACTATTTACCCTAAATATTTGGACACCTTAATTCCTTATCATACCCTAACACTTGAAGAAGCCCACTGGACAACCTGATGATGAATCTAAAAAGAATGGCAAACAGTGTGGACCCATCAAATCGCTCCTAAGGAGCAGTTTGATCTAGATCCAGACTGTTTGCTAAGACCTTCTGTCCAAATATTTAGGGAAAATTGTGAAATAGATTCTGTATGAAGGCCATGCAATAAATACAGAGAACTCTTTGCTGTCATATAAACACTACACTGTGACTGGATTGGGAACTATTACCATTATACAAGTTCATTTGTAGGCAGACAGTATAATGAAATGAGCTAGACTGTAATTCTGTACTTTCTGAGTATTGGAAAATTGTTTAAAGATCAGGGCCCAGTTGTTCAAAGCATCGTTAGCTTAATGAGCTTGTTAAGGGTCATTTCGTTAACTGTTTTAGTGGATTCAGAATACAATATTCTGATATTTTTTGCTGAAAAAATGTGAGTAGCTTTTGCACTGCAAAAGCTACTCACATTTTTTCAGCAAAAAATTTCAGCATATTTGCGTATCACTCAATGTAAATTTTAACGAATCATTAACTAACGACGTCGTTAGCTTTGAATAACTGGGCCCAGATGCTGAAGAACACAGCTTCTGATGAGGGTCTATACTTTTTTCCACTTATCTAGCAGTCTTCAGATACATCAACATGTAGTGTAATGGACTTGTTCAAATTTTAGGACAAGTCTCATAAGGTGTCCTGATATTTATGGTAAACAAGCTGCCGAAAATGGGAAAACTGTTGTTTTTTTGTGATGATATACCTCAGTATGTTCTGTAATCTCTCATCTCGACTAAACAAAAAATGAAACCTGATATTTGCGTAGAAAAATATATGTTGAACAATCAGCCTAGCTAAGTTTACACACAATATTTACAACTAATACAGTATAAAGCTGGTAACTATTTTCTGTTATTAGTATTATCTTAGTAATTTAACCCTTAAATCTCCAGTCACAACTACAGCACACAATATTTTTTTAAAAAAAAAAAAAAACATTTTTATTATTTTTCATAGAATATAAGATGACATTTCATGTGAATCATCTGCCTAGTAGATGATTCACATCAAATGTCATCTTATTTTTTTCTGAAAAAAAAAAAAAAATACACTGTCATCTACTGTATTTTGCTTGGCGCTTTAAGGATCAATCTGACAGAAGACTGGAAATTATATTATCCTAGTAATTCAATTACTATAATTTACTGTAACACAGACAAATGGTCAGCTAGATCAGGTGACATAATACCTTTTCCCATTACTCTATTACAGTACCAAGCATTGAAGTACTGGAATTTCTCTACCATTCAGTGTGATGATACGAGCTTGGCAACTAGTCAGTTATTTCCCATTGTTGGAACTGTCTTTTTAGACTGCTTCCTATGTTATCGCTGGCCTCGGTGGCTCAGTTGGATGCACCGTCCTACTGGAGACCAGGAGGTAGCGGGTTCAACCACCGCCGAGGTCGGCAACATTCTTTCGTGGAGATTGATCATGAAATATTTTCTACAGTCATTCTCTCCCTTCCGCTGATTCAAGAAGGGCAGTTGTCAGTTTCTGGCGAAAGAATGTGCACAATACTGGTTAACCCCTTAGAGGACTAAGCCTGCCCAGTAAATGTGTGGTTAGGTAAACTGACCGCGCTCGACATGACCCCATTGGGTTGACTGAGCCATAAAACCTCAACACAAACAAATGTTATTGTCTTTTATTTTGATGAACTCTCACAAAAGAGAACTAAACCAGACCAACTGAAAATTTTGTTGCATTTATGTCCTGAAACTGACAATGAAAGGGAATGGACTGAATGGCATCTCTGATGTTTAGAGTTTCAAGCTGATATAAAAGATATAAAGTATATATGAAAAATCTGTAACTCATCAGGCGGTTGGATAATTCTGTAAAAGAAAAACCAACTTCCTTTGGAACTTGAATGAATGTTATATTGAATTTACTATATATATACCGGTAGCTCCTTTGTGATCAATTTTCCATATCAGTCAATTATTGTTGATTAGTCTCTATATGGACAGAAAAATGAGTCACCCTTTCCATGTTACCGGGTGAAGATAGCTCAGCGTTATATGACTATAAAAATGGCAGAAGATACCACTTGTACCCTTTCCCTTTTAAATACCGGTGTCAAAGACATTACCTATTTTGATTAATGCTCCTGATAACAATTTCAGCATACAATATTTTGAAATATTATACTTATTTTTCCCAGAAAATAGGCTTTGACACTTCAAGCAAATTGTCTCCCAGGAGACACTTTGCATAGAATATCAAAGCCTATTTTATGGGTAAAATATTGTCAGTGTGTCATCTGCTGAAACCGTTCAGAGAGTGGTAGGGGTTTAACAACAAGGTACAATCAATGTACTGTCAAAATTCACACAGAAATAAAAGGTGAATATTTTGACAGACAGACAGATAATCGAAGCATTATATCTAATGGTTTTCAGAGTCTTGTCTAAAGCAGGAGGTTAGCAGATAATAAAATGCCTGAGTCCAACTATGATTAGCACGCTTACTTTAGCAGTATAAATATATAAAGCACTATAATATTTATTGCCTGTATCCTATCCCTAGAATGGGCAGAGGTTATATGTAAGGTTCATAAGACAAGTCTTATAAGATGATGTGTGACCTAACTCTGTCAGCCTCTGTATGGAAGAATGTACGTGGCTTGAAGCGATGTCAAATCTCATAAAACAGTTATTTTTGTCAAACCCTTTTATTCATCTTTCGCTGTATGCATTTTAAAACATCTTTACAATTAATATGATCTTCCAAGTTCATGTAAACAAGTTTAGCTTTTTAAAAAGCCTAGCAAGTCATGATTGGATAATATTTGCAGTGGCATGTAATGAGGTTTCAAAGAGTGAAACCAAAGTACACTTCTTGCCATTTACCTCCGTTTAACATGTATAATCGAAATGAAGTTGGTAGCTTTGTGGTTTCTTAAGGGTATGTTTGTGTACATTGGGTGCTTAGACTTACATTTGGGTAGTTTGTGTTACCTCATCTATGTCATCCATGAGTTCTTATCCTACATGATCAGCCCCAGCACCTACCAAACTGCAAAAATTATCTACTATTCTTTGTTGCTTATCTTCTTTTTTGATGCTTCGTGTCTTAACTATACATGTATTTACCTTAATTCTTAAAGTGCAAGCAAAATTGTAGCAGATTGTAGTTAAATTTTTATTTTATTTTTCAGAGAAAATAAGGCTTGACAGGGTAAGGTATTAGACAGTTTTGAAAATGGCCAGTTCCCCAAGGTTAAGCCCACAGCTTTTTTGGAGGGGTGGAGGGGTGGGGGGGGGGGGTGGGGATGGGGACTTTGACAGCTGCGTATGCTTTATCTGTTTTACATTCTGGCAACTAACATGACCTGGCATTTTTTAC
Source organism: Anodontia alba (assembly GCA_964016985.1). Lineage (NCBI taxonomy): Eukaryota > Metazoa > Mollusca > Bivalvia > Lucinida > Lucinidae > Anodontia > Anodontia alba. Next base: position 42,395,363 of record OZ024833.1, on the reverse strand, counting down.
AGAATATTGCTTACTTGCTACTAACCTACATAAAGCCAGAAGACTAAACATTCTGATAAGTTCAGCTACATGCCATGATCAACATTTTTTTATGTTCATTTACCTATTATTTGAATACAAGAAAACTGCAAAATATGTTACTCAACACTTAGCATGCTGGATAAAAATTTCAGCAGGCAACATTGTGAAATATTTTCCATTTTTCCCAGAAAAAGGACTTTCTCATTAAATGCAAATTTTCTCCTACAGAAAACAATTTTCATGAAATGTTAAAGCCTGTTTTCAAAGAAAAAATATTCTCAATTTGCTGGCTGCTGAATTTGCCCTGAGAGTTGTAAAGATTAATATTCTGTCACTAAGCAATCTTACAGATCAGTCTTGCCTATTGCAGATCACTTTTTTAAAAAGCTAAGTGTGTATTTATAGACCATTCATACTGCAAAACAACAGAAAAACTAGAGCTGGTGTTTATGAAACACTATGCCCCCAACTTCTTGACCCTAACATTGCTTGCCCCTGATAGTTTTGAGATATACTGCTTACAAGGTTAAAATGCTAAAATTTTCAAAGGGCAATAACTCAAGATAAAATTTAAATTGTTTTTAAAAAAGTAATCAGGTCATCTACTCATCATCCGCTATCAACCTATAAAGTTTCAAGGCAATAGCCTAAATAGTTGTTTATAAGGTTAAGATGCCGAAATATTCAAAGGGCCATAACTGAAGACAAAAATTTCAGAATTTTTTGAGAAATTAATCAGGTCCTCTACTCATCATCCTGTATCAGCCTATTAGGTTTCAAGGCAACAGCTTAAGCAGTTTTCAAGATATCTTGCTTACAAGGTTAAAATGCTGAAATTTTCAAAGGGCCATAACTCAAGTAAAAATTTTCACATTTTTTACAAAAGTTAATCAGGTCATCTGCCCATCATTCCCTATCAGTCTAAGTTTCAAGGCAATAGCTTCAATAGTTTTTCTTGCTGTCAAGGTTAAAGTGCCAAAATTTTCAGAAGGCCACAACTCAAGAAAGTCTACAATCATTCTCTGCTGATTCAAGAAGGGCAGTTGTTAGTTTCTGGCAAAAGAATATGTATAATACTGGTTAACCGCTTAGAGGACTAAGCCTGCCCAGTTTGTTTGTTTGTGTTGAGGTTTCACGGCCCAGTCAACGCAATGGGGTCATGTCGAGCGTGGTCAGTTTACCTAACCACACGTTTACTGGGCAGGCTTGGTCCTCTAAGCGGTTAACCAGTATTGTGCACATTCTTTCGCCAGAAACTGACAACTGCCCTTCTTGAATCAGCGGAAGGGAGAGAATGACCGTAGAAAATATTTCATGATCAATCTCCACGAAAGAATGTTGCCGACCTCAGCGGGGATTGAACCCGCACCCTCCTGGTCTCCAGTCGGACGGCGCATCCAACTGAGCCACCGAGGCCGGCAAAGCCTGCCCAGTAAAAAGGTGGTTAGGTAAACTGACCATGCTCGACATGATCCCAATGGGTTGATTGGGCCGAAAAACCTCAACATTAGCACAAACAAACAAACTCGAGAAACTTTAGAAAATCTAGAAATGTGTCAAAAGGACACAATTCCCCTGCCTGAAATACTTAAACACAAATTGCTAACACAGAACGGAGAAGGACAGACAGACAGGGGTAACACTATATGGCCTTTCCGTCATTCTTCGAATTCAATTTTTTTGAGAAGTTCATCAGGTCATCTACTCATCATTCCTAATCAGCCTGTCAAGTTTTAAGGCAATAGCTTAAACAGTTTTGGAGAAATATTGCTTACAAGGTTAAAATGCCGAAATTTTCATAGAGCCATAACTCGGGAAAAACATTTTGGAATTTTTGCAAAAGTTAATCAGGTTGTCTATTCATCAGCATATTAAGTTTCAATATAATAGCTCAAATAGTTTTTCAGATATCTTGCTTACAAATTTCATGCAATTTTTTGGAAAGGGGCATAACTCAAAAAAGGGGCATAACCATGATAAGAAAAAAATATGTCAACTATTTTTTTGAGGAATCCTTATATCAAATTTTGAAAACTTAGCATGGATGGTTCAAAAGTTATGCTATGCACAAACAAGAGGGCCATGATGGCCCTGTAATGCTCACCTGACTAGCATTTAGAGAACCTAACCTAGAACTGATCAAGGCAAACATTCTGACCAAAATTCATGATGATTATATCATGACGGACAGGACGGATGGACAGCAGTGATACTATATGTCCCCCCCACTGAAAATGGCGGGGGCATAAAAATGTGACCCCTAGAGTGTTAACAAGCTCTTCCTTTGATCCCAGTTTCGAACCTAGAAATCATCAAGACAAACATTTTGAGCAAGATTCATGACTGATTCAAAAATGTGACCACTAGAGTGATAACAAGGTCTTCCTTTGATTTGGCCCAGTGACCAGTGACCTAGTGCTTTAACCCCAAGTGACCCAGTTTTAAACATGACCTAGAAATCATCAAGACAAACATTTGGAGCAATATTCATGATGATAACTCCAAAAATGTTACCTCTGCAGTGTTAATAAGTTTTTCCTTTGATTTGGCCTGGTGACCTGATTTGACCCCAAGTGACCCAGTTTTGAACTTGACCTAGAAATTATCAAGAAAATAATTTTGAGCAATATTCGTGATGATAACTTCAAAAATGTAACTTCTGGAGTGTTAATAAGGTTTTCCTTTGCTTTGGCCTAGTGACCTAGTTTTTGACCCCAAGTGACCCAGTTTTGAACCTCACCTAGAAATCATCATGACAAACATTTTGAGCAAGATTCATGATGATTGGTTCAAAAATGTGACCTCTATATTGTTAATATTTTCCTTGATTTGAACTGGTGACCTAGTTTTTGACCCTAAGTGACCCAGTTTCAAACTTGACCTAGATTTCATAAGGGCAAACATTCTGAGCAAGTTTCATCAAGATAGGGTAAAAATTGTGACCTCTAGAGTGTTAACAATCTAATTGTTGACGACTGATGACGGACGACGACGGACAGAGGGAGATCACAATAGCTCACCCTGAGCTTTGCTCAGGTGAGCTAAAAATTCAAATGTTTGAGAAATTAATTGGGTTATCTACTCATCATTCTCTTTTAACCTGTCAAGTTTCATGGCAATAGTTAAAACAATTTTAGAGATATCTTGATTACAAGGTTAAAATACCAAAATTTTCAAAGGGCCAATACTCATGAAAAAAAAATTCAGAATTTTTTCAAAAGTTAACCAGGCCATCTACTAATCATTCCCTATCAGCATATAAAGTTTCAATATAATAGTCAAATAGTGTTTGAGATATTGCATCAACTTTTTTTTTTTATGAGGAATCCATATATGAAATTTCGAAAACTTAGAATGGAGGGTTCAAAAGTTAAGCTATGCACAAAAAAGCAAGACTAATGGACAAACTAACAGACAAGCCTAAAGCAATAGACAATGAAGTTGGGGCATAATAAACAGAATGTTACCAAATAAAATTAAATAATGGTATGTAGCAAATGTAATGGAATGAGAAAATTAATCAAAATAGGATCTCTCATTTGGCCACATCATGATCCACCCCATTTTAAGACAAACCATGCAGTGGTCAGGGAATATACAGCTTCCATTTTCTCAAATCTGCCAGATATTTTCTGTGCATATTTAAACTAAACTGCTCAGACAAGCAGTCTGGTATGGAATGTACAAATCATGTCTGCACAAACAGTAACTTAAGAAACAAGAGGGCCATGATGTCCCTGTAATGCTCACCTGAGTATCATAGCACTTTGAGAACCTGACCTAGAACTGATCAAAGCAAACATTTTGATCAGAATTCAAAATGATTATATTAACAAGTAAGACTAACTGACTGTGAAATAGAGGTCAAGGTCAAATACAGATGACTGCACTCAAGAGGCCATGCTAAGATGTATGCATGTATTAAGTATCACTGGCTGTAGGAGCAATAGTTACTGAAAACTGACCTAAACACTTAAAGTCATTGGACAGTGAAATATACGTCACCTAGAAATCATCAAGACAAACATTTTGAGCAAGATTCATATTGATCACTTCAAAAATGTGACCTCTAGAGCCTCAACAAGGTTTTCCTTTGATTTGGCCTAGTGACCGAGTTTCTGATATCAAGTGACCCAGTTTTAAACTAGACCTAGAAATCATCAAGACCAACATTTTGAGCAATATTTATGATGATTATTTAAAAAATGTGACCTCTGGAGTGTTAACAAGGTTTTCCGCTGATTTGGCCTGGTGACCTAGTTTTTGACCCAACATGACCCAGTTTCAAACTTGACTTAGAAATAATCAAGACAAACATTTTGGGCAAGATTCATGATGATTGCTTCAATAATGTGACCTCTAGAGTGTTAACAAGGTCTTCCTTTGATCTGGCCTGGTGACCTAGTTTTTGACTCCAAGTGACCCAGTTTCAAACTTGACCTAGAAATCATCAAGACAATTATTTTGAGCAAGATTCATGATGATTGCTTCATAAAAGTTACTGCTAGAGTGTTAACAAGGTTTTACACTGATGTGGCCAGGTGACCTAGTTTTTGACCCCACATGACCCAGTTTCGAACTTGACCTAGAAATAATCAAGACAAACAATTTGAGCAAGATTCATGATGATTGCTTCAAAAATGTGACGCTAGAGTGTTAACAAGGTTTTCTGCTGATTTGGCCCTGTGACCTAGTTTTTGACCCCAAGTGACCCAGTTTTGAACTTGACCTAGACCTCATCAAGACAATTATTTTGAGCAAGATTCATGATGATTGTTTCAAAAATGTGACCGCTAGAGTGTTAAAAAGGTTTTCCTTTGATTTTGCCTGGTGACCTTGTTTTTGACCCCAAGTGACCCAGTTTCAAACTTGACTTTGAAATCATCAAGACAAACATTCTGAGCAAGATTGAAAAATGTGACCGCTAGAGTGTTAACAAGGTTTTCTGCTGATCTGGCCAGGTGACCTAGTTTTTGACCCCAAGTAACCCAGTTTCGAACCTGACCTAGAAATCAAGACAAACATTTTGAGCAAGATTCATGATGATTGCTTCAAAAATGTGACCGTTAGAGTGTTAACAAGGTTTTCTGCTGATTTGGCCAGGTGACCTAGATTTTGACCCAAGTGACCCAGTTTCATACTTGACCTAGAACTCATCAAGACAAACATTTTGAGCAAGGTTCATGATGATTGCTTCAAAAATGTGACTGCTAGAGTGGTAACAAGGTTTTCCTTTGATTTGGCCTGGTGACTTAGTTTTTGATCCCAAGTGACCCAGTTTCAAACTTGACCTAGATTTCATAGGGGCAAATATTCTTGGCAAGTTCCATCAAGATTAGGTCAAAACTGTGACCTCTAGAGTGTTAACAAACTAACTGTTGATGACGGACGATGGACGACGGATGACGACGGACAGAGGGTGATCACAATAGCTCACCCTTAGCTTTTGCTCAGGTGAGCTAAAAACAAATAAACAGTTTAATTGAGGTCAACATGGTTTGCCATTTTGCAGACCTATACACGTGATCAAATGAAGTGTTCAATTTCAGTACAAGTATGAGACTCCTTTACTCGTATGGTAAAGGGTTACTGTCCAAAAATATTTTGGGAACTATAAGAGACTGGCATGGTTCACACTTAGCATGCTGAGTAAAAATTTCAATGACATTGTGAAACAGCTTCTTATTTATTCCCAGAAAATAGGCTTTGATATTTCATGCAAATGAGATAATTTCTGGGAAAAATAAAACTGGCAAAAAAAAATTTAAACTGACCTCCAGATATGGGACTTTTGTCAACCAATAAAGCTGACATTTTTCTTACATCACTAAAACATGTTGTGAGGAGAAATAAGAAAACCAGTATCTGGAGCTATGAATATGGACATAAGCCTCCACCTGTCAGACCAAAAATAGGTCTGCATGAACTATATATACAAAATAAAAAATATAATTAAGACTAATTAATAAATAGTTTCTCTTTAAGAGACATACAACCAAAGCAAGTATAGTACTAAACATTTAAATTAATAACTGGAGCACAGGGCAAGAAAAAGTACATGGCATAATAAATGACCAAGACTATCATGCTCATTCATGCAGACCACTGTTTACATCTTATATCACAAATTAACCATTAAAGTGCTAAGCTAAATTGTGGCAGACAATGTTCTTCTCTTTTTTTTTTCACAGAAAACATGACTTGGCATATCATGTGAATCAGCTGCTACGCCTAATTTTCTCTGAAAAATAAAAACAAGTGAAATTGTTGTCTGCTGCAGTTGTGATAATTTAAGGATTAATCTTATGCTTGTTAACAAACAGTGCAACTCCTAACCAAACTGTACAGATGAGCAGGTTGTACCGAGTCTGTTAATAAACAGTAAAACTCCTGACCAGACTGTACAGATAAGCAGGTTGTATTGAGTCTGTTAAATGACAGTAAAACTCCTGACCGGACTGTACAGAGGAGCAGGCTGTACTGAGTCTTTGTTAAGAAACAGTTAAATACCTGACCAGACTGTACAGATGAGCAGGTTGTACTGTGTCTGTTAACAAACAGTAAAACTCCTGACCAGACTGTACAGATGAGCAGGTTGTACTGGGTCTGTTAACAAACAGTTAAATACCTGAGCAGACTTACAGATGAGCAGGTTGTACTGAGTCTGTTAACAAACAGTTAAACTCCTGACCAGACTGTACAGACGAGCAGCTTGCACTGAGTCTGTTAACAAACATTAAACACATGACCAGACTGTACAGATGAGCAGGTTGTACTGAGTCTGTTAACAAACAGTTAAATACCTGACCAGACTGTACAGATGAGCAGGTTGTACTGTTTGTTAACAACAAACAGTAAATCTCCTGACCAGACCGTACAGATGAGCAGGTTGTACTGAGTCCGTTAACAAACAGTAAAACTCCTAACGCTACAGATGAGCAGGTTGTACTGTGTCTGTTAACAAATATTAAACTCCTAACCAGACTGTACAGATGAGCAGGTTGTAACGAGTCTTTGTTTACAAATAGTTAAATACCTGACCAGACTGTACAGATGAGCAGGTTGTACTGAGTCTGTTAACAAACAGTTAAATACCTGACCAGACTGTACAGATGAGCAGGTTGTACTGTTTGTTAACAACAAACAGTAAATCTCCTGACCAGACCGTACAGATGAGCAGGTTGTACTGAGTCCGTTAACAAACAGTAAAACTCCTAACGCTACAGATGAGCAGGTTGTACTGTGTCTGTTAACAAACAGTAAAACTCCTCACCAGACTGCACAGATGAGCAGCTTGTACTGAGTCTGTTAACAGTAAAACTCCTGACCAGATGAGCAGGTTGTACTGTGTCTGTTAACAAACAGTAAAATCCTGACCAGACTGTACAGATGAGCAGGTTGTACCGTGTCTGTTAACAAACAGTAAAACTCCTCACCAGACTGCACAGATGAGCAGCTTGTACTGAGTCTGTTAACAGTAAAACTCCTGACCAGATGAGCAGGTTGTACTGTGTCTGTTAACAAACAGTAAAACTCCTGACCAGACTGTACAGATGAGCAGCTTGTACTGAGTCTGTTAACAAACATTAAACTACTGACCAGACTGTACAGATGAGCAGGATACTGAGTTTTTGTTAACAAACAGTAAAACTCCAGACCAGACTGTACAGATGAGCAGGTTGTAATGAGTCTTCAGTTTGCATAAACAATCTTGCACTTTTTCTTCACCATGTCCAAAACGAGCCACAACATGATAAAAGAGCAATATGAAACTGAAATAGTGAAGGTTGGCTACAATACAATAGACAACAAACACAATGTACAATATGACATGGAAGCCTAGTTTATACTACTACGCATTTCAATATTCATTAGACTTTCAGTCGAGTGCAGAGAATCAAACCCCGACATTCTATGTCATCACAGAGGTCACTGCACCGAAAAACTGTTAGAAACAAACATCAAAAGGTTTCATATTGCGGTCATGTTGATTGCGCAATTCTGATTATTGACATATGATATCCGAGTTATCTCGCATGGGATTGGTTTCGATTCATAAGGCGGAGACAATTAAGCCAGTAAATCATTTGTGATTGACATCCTCTATCTGGCCAGGTACAGCCATTGTGAAATACTGACGGACTTTATTTGTGCATCTTACACGAATTACTCGCGACCCAATCGGCTGTGCAGGCTACTCAAAGTAATAAAACCGCTAACATTGTGCGTAAAGAATGGCCATCCTTGTAAGTATGCGCTATAAATAAAACAGACCCTTTCGGACCGTGCAGACTTGTCTGGATCAGTAATTTTCATGTTTGCAATAAAGTACGCTTTTTTTACTACTCAGAACACTGTAGGTATGCGCTATAAATAAAACAGACCCTTATCGGACCATGCAGACTTGTCTGGATCAGTAATTTTCGTGTTTGCAATAAAGTACACTTTTTTTACTACTCGGAACACTATGGTAGACTCGTGAACCTAAAATAGTTACCTACTTCTTGGGCAAGATACGATGATCTAGATCAGCCTGTGCATAAAAATGTTTCTAGGCCCTGTTAACGCTGTCAAGCAAACTGTAGGTCCTGATCGGAATAAGCATATGTGACAGCCTGCTGCCCTATCATAGTTTTGGCTACTTTTTTTAATTGGTAAGGTACCTTTTTTGATTTAATACTGAATGACCGCCTTCTGTTACGCAAGTAATTTTGTGGATGGTTTCTAATCAAAGTATGTGGCAATGCTTCTGAAATTGGCTGCCATTAGACAGCTGTTGTGCGTCACGTCTGCACCAAAGTCTAATGGATATTGAAATAGGTAGTACATGTATGTTCATATCGGGATTTTCAAACTGTATATTACTGTCAATCTCATAATCAATCTCCATGAAAGACCTGCCGGACCTGGCAGGGATCAAACCTGTGACCTGATCTCCAGTCGGACATGCCTATTATGGTCTGATCAAAGCCTGTATTCTTCAATATTGTATTTACGCTACTTATTTGGACAGACAAGACTGAGCAAAAAGTGTGGACTTAGATCAGATGGTTTTGGGTCTACACTGTTTTCAACTCATCCAGCAGTTTTTAGACACAGCAACAAACAGTAAAACAAGAGGGCCATGATGGCCCTGTAACGCTCACCTGAGCAACATAGCACTTTGATTACCTGATCTAGAACTGATCAAGGCAAACATTTGATCAAAGTTCAAAATGATTATATTAACAAGCAAGACAATGTAGCATGTCTAATGGACTGTGAAATAAAGGTCAAGGTCAAATATGGATGACTGCACTCAAGAGGCCATGCTAAGATGTATGCATGTACTAAGTATCACTGGCTGTAGGAGCAATAGTTACTGAGAAACTGACCTAAACACAAACACTTCACAAGTACCAAATATCACTGTAGGACCGACCTAAATGGAAAAACTTAAGAAAGTCACTGGACAGAAAAATATACAACACCTTAAAATCATCAAGACAAACATTTTTAGCAAGATTCATGATGATCACTTCAAAAATGTGACCTCTAGAGCATCAACAAGGTTTTCCTTTGATTTGGCCAGGTGAACTAGTTTCTGATATCAAGTGACCCAGTTTTAAACTAGACCTAGAAATCATCAAGAAAAACATTTTGAGCAATATTTATGATGATTATTTAAAAAATGTGACCTCTGGAGTGTTAACAGTTTTCTGCTGATTTGGCCTGGTGACCTAGTTTTTGGACCCATGTGACTCAGTTTTGAACCTGACCTAGAAATCACCAAGACAAACATTTTGAGCAAGATTCATGATGATTGCTTCAAAAATGTGACCGCTAGAGTGTTAACAAGGTTTTCTGCTGATTTGGCCAGGTGACCTAGTTTTTTACCCAAGTGACCCAGTTTCAAACTTGACCTAGAAATCACCAAGACGAACATGTTGAGCAAGATTCATGATGATTGCTTGAAAAATGTGACCACTAGAGTGTTAACAAGGTTTTCCCCTGATCTGGCCAGGTGACCTAGTTTTTTACCCCAGGTGACCCAGTTTCGAACCTGACCTAAAAATCATCAAGACAAACATTTTGAGCAAGATTCATGATGATTGCTTAAAAAATGTGACCGCTAGGTGTTAACAAAGTTTTCTGCTGATTTGGCCCGGACCTAGTTTTAACCCCAAGTGACCCAGTTTCAAACTTGACCTAGAAATCATCAAGACAAACATTTTGAGCAAGATTCATGATGATTGCTTCAAAAATGTGACAGCTAGAGTGCTTACAAGATTTTCTGCTGATTTGGCCAGGTGACCTAGTTTTTGACCGCAGGTGACCCAGTTTTGAACTTGACCTAGAAATCATTAAGACAAACATTTTGAGCAAGATTCATGATGACTGCTTCAAAAATGTGACGGCTAGAGTGTTAACAATGTTTTCTGCTGATTTGGCCAGGTGACCTAGTTTTTATCCCAAGTGACCCAGTTTCGAACTTGACCTAGAACTTATCGACAAACATTTTGAGCAAGATTCATGATGATTGCTTGAAAAATGTGACCCCTAGAGTGATAACAAGATTTTACGCTGATTTGGCCAGGTGTCCTAGTTTTTGACCCCAGGTGTTCCAGTTTCAAACTTGACCTAGAAATCATCAAGACAAACATTTTGAGCAAGATTCATGATGATTGCTTCAAAAATGTGACCGCTAGAGTGTTAACAAGGTTTTCTGCTGATTTGGCCCGGTGACCTAGTTTTTGACCCTTCATGACCCAGTTGCAAACTTGAACTCATCAAGACAAACATTTTGAGCAAGATTCATGATTATTGCTTCAAAAATGTTACCGCTAGAGTGTTAACAAAGTTTTCTGCTGGTTTTGCCTTGTGACCTAGTTTTTGACCCCATGTGACCCAGTTTCAAACCTGACCTAGAAATCATCAAGACAAACATTTTGAGCAAGATTCATGATGATTGCTTGAAAAATGTGTCGCTAGAGTGTTAACTAGGTTTTCTGCTGATTTGGCCCGGTGACCTAGTTTTTGACTCCAAGTGACCCAGTTTCAAACTTGACCTTAGAAATCATCAAGACAAACATTTTGAGCAAGATTCATGATGACTGCTTCAAAAATGTGACCGCTAGAGTGTTAACAAGGTTTTCTGCTGATTTGGCCTGGTGACTTAGTTTTTGACTCCAAGTGACCCAGTTTCGAATATGACCTAGAAATCATCAAGAAAAACATATTGAAAAAGATTCATGATGATTGCTTCAAAAATGTGACTGCTAGAGTGTTAACAAGGTTTTCTGCTGATCTGGCCCAGTGACCTAGTTTTTGACCCCAAGTGACCCAGTTTCAAACTTGACCTAGATTTAATAGAGGCAAACATTTTGAGCAAGTTTCATCAAGATTGGGTCAAAATTGTGACCTCTGGAGTGTTAACAAGTTTTTTTCTTTGATTTGACCTGGTGACCTAGTTTTTGACCCCAAGTAACCCTGTATCAAACTTGACCTAGATTTCATAGAGGCAAACATTCTGAGCAAGTTTCATCAAGACTGGGTCAAAACTGTGACCTCTAGAGTGTTAACAAACTAATTGTTGACGACGAACGACAGACAACGATTGACGACGGACAGAGGGTGATGACAATAGCTCACCCTGAGCTTTTGCTCAGGTGAGCTAATAAAACTCCAAATTTGTTTGTTTGTCCGAACTGAGAGTGGCCAGTTTACCTACCACACTTTTCCTGGGCAGGCTTAGTCCTCTAAGTGGTTAACCAGTACTTGTGCACATTCCTTTGCCAGAAATCAAATTTAAGTTGGTAAGGAGTTAAGGTGTCCAAATATTTAGGATAAATATAGTAGTAACCAATGATTCTGGAAGCAGATGGGATCAGACTGAATGAATGTGTAGGCCGATCTGAGCATTCACTGTTCACATATATGGTAAAATGACTTTTATCATGTTGTGACTTAAGTGGACTGGGTACACTTTCAAGGCAGGCAACTGTTTCATTGTTTTGCTTACCTTTTGTAAAGGGGTCTCTTCTTGGGAGTAAATTCTTTCTTTTTAGAGCAGACCACTTTTCAGAAAGGACTTGTTGTGCAGGGCAGAAAACAATGAGTCACAAAAGGTGTCTTCCTTTTAAAATTAGCAGAAATACAGGATCTTACATGAGTGGTCATTTATATGAAATTTATGAAACAAGTTTTGGTAATTTCAGTATTTTGCGAGCCTTGGCAAGCAAAATACCGAAATTACCCAACAAGTTTCATAAATTTCATATTAAATGACCATGAATGTAAGATTCTGTTTATCACATGACCCTTGTGATGACAAAAAATGCACAAAATATATTAAGATAACAGCTTTCCATAGCTAACTGGAACAACTCACTACCAAAGATTCAAAAAAAATAGTTCGCATATTATTATTTGATAAGTACCGAAAATAACTAGAAGCAAGTCGTATTTAAAGTTCATTGATCGTGATCAATTCAGTTTATACGGTGGTTGATACACCCAAGTGAATGACAGATTTCAAGAATATAAAACATTTTAACTGTAGTTTGGATTTTTATTTGACACATTTATTGACTGTAAGAGTCATGTTATCCTCCAATGCTTTTTTGGAGGAGGTGATTTTTTTTTTTCATTGACGACATCAATGTTGAAAGTGCCTCCAAATATCAAAATTGAAGGCAGGATCTGTTTCAAAAGTGAAAGTTGTATTGGCGAATGTGGACACCATCTTGGTTGCTATCAATAAGCGGAGTAATATGAATATTAATGAGGGTAATTAGGCTAACCAATGGGAAGCCTTGCAGGTGTTATTACACGTGCGGTTATATGATTTTTATGACATGGGTTATTTCACTGAATAACTTGACGGTCATGTGATAAAAGTGTATACAGTTTCCTTACATATAATGACAAACAAGACAAACACAACTGGCCAAATTATTTCAATATAAACTTGGTATTACTTACAAAAATATTGATTTTATATGTACAGCAAATATAAAAAATATTAGATATGTACTTAATATATACATTCTATATGTACAATGAAGAAATGAACTATGAGTATGTTCTGATATGTATTTATACAAATCACAGTAACTAATCTTGCATTTTACTGGACGGGTCACCTGTCATTAGTCTAATGACAGATGACTAACCAGTCAAATGCAAAAACTAAATGAATATCAGTGTAAATTCCATTACCCATTTATCTTCTTGATTTGAACCATTACACAAATTAACTGATGTTACATTTTAAAAGGGAAAATAAAATGAAAAATCATTTCATTAGAAGTGTCTCCCTTGCAAACTAATGTTAATCTGTGATTTTCACAAAAAATTAAGAAATATATGTATTTTTTTTTTTGTTCTTGTTGTTTTGTTGTTTGTTTGTTTTTTAGTAAGTACTAAGGCACTATATTAGAAATTAAAATCAAAATTAAATATCTAGGAAAAACTCAAGAAATGTCACTTATTTATCTCTTCTGAGTTTGCCTTCAGCAACAGCACATAGAAAACTTGTAATAGAGGAGTATTTGATGATAATTCTAGGATAACTTCTTCATTCTCCATAAAACAGATGTTTTTGGTATTCATTTGAATCAATTCAGTTTAAAAACATAAGTGCTTCTAATGAGTACCCACAATGAAAAGAAAAATTAACCCAGAATTATTATCTAATCCCTTAATGCTTAGTATGCTGGTTAATAGTTTTAGCAGATGAGAGTTTGAAATAATTTTCTTATTTTTCCCAGAAAATAGGATTTGACATAACTTGCAAATTGTCTCCTAAGGCTGCAATTTGCATGAAATGTCAACTATTTTCAGGGAAATAAAGACAATTTACACAAAATGTCAAATCCTACTTTCTGAAAAAAAAATAAGACATATATCACCTTGTAGTCTATTGAACTTGCCTCTGTAATAATTAACAGATATTCATCTTAAAACAGAAGCAAAATATAAATCTGCCAAGAATTAACTTCTTATCAACATGAAATAGTACAATCTACAATGGCCAGGCAACTTCAACAAGGCAGACTCTTCAACATTTACAGAGCAATAAATTCAAATGGTAAACAATAGTAAACAGCAAAGACCCTGACAAGATCACTGTCTTGTATTTAAAGGGTTTGGATACACTTGGTAGCTTTTCTGCCATTTTTTACAAGGAAGCCAACTTTTGTGGCAGGAAGACTTCCTGTTTGTGTTCCTGCATACCAATCCCCTTCTGAAAAGTGGTCTACTCTAAAAGGAAAGAATTTGCTCCCCGTGGGAGCAAATTTCTTCCTTTCAGAATAGACCCTTTTTCAGAAGGGAGGCAAAGCGATTCTGATAGCTGCCTCCCATGAAGGTGTATACATTCCATTCAATACTTGTTTTGCCTTACAGTATACTTCAAATATTTCTAACATATGGCACAACTTCAATCAGCACATTATAATAATTATGTACATCTAGACTTGCACTGTCTCTATCCATAACTATATACATGTACATATTTTTATGTCATACAAAGACTTGCCTTTAAAAAGCCAGTCTAATCAGGGCCTTCACTGTCTGCTTACAGAAGCATTGGCTACTGAACACTGTATCAATGGGGAGCAAAGACCCTGACTAGACTCCATTGATGCACAGGGTGATCTGACTCTGCACATTTCACATGCTCAATATATCCAGAAAGATCTTTTCCCTTGACAGGGCCCATATGTGCTATATTTGTTCTAAATATTGGGACACTGTAACTCCTTACCATACTTGTTCTAAAACTTGAAGAAGGCAATTTTACTACCTGTTGATGTGTCTAAAATCTGCTGGATGCATCATAAACAATGAAGACCCAGACCAGATGCCGCAAATGCAGCAGCTAATCTGGATCTATACTGTTTACTCTGGCCTGTCTGCCTAAATAATAAGGGTAATATGGTAGTTATAATAGTGCAGATAATTTGGTGTTTTATATCTCTTTCAACATTCCTATCTAGACTATGAATGGGTGATAAGGAAATGCAATAAGGAGACGTACAGTCTTGAGCTGAACTCAGACCCAGGACCTCCTGATCCAGTATCAGACAGGCTAATCACCTGGCCCTGAAGATGCTTCTAGGCATAATAGTAAACTTCAATAATTCACCAGCAGTAATTTTAGATGATTACATTTGAGCCATCAGTAAATATGGTAATTTCCATTCAACAGCCTCAAATCATAGTTCCATATAATGTGCTTTCTTCATTCAAAAAGTACAAAGTACTGGGCCCAGTTGTTCAAAGCTAACGACATCGTTAGTTAACGATTCGTTAAAATTTACATCGAGTGATATGCAAATATGCTGAAATTTTTTGCAGAAAAAATGTGAGTAGCTTTTGCAGTGCAAAAGCTACTCACATTTTTTCAGCAAAAAATATCAGAATATTGTATATTGAATCCGCTAAAACAGTTACCGAAATGACCCTTAACGAGCTTGTTAAGCTAACGACACTTTGAACAACTGGGCCCTGATATTTTCCTTATTTCAAAACATAAAACCTATTCTGTGGTACTCATTAGAAGCACCTCATATCAAGGCACTTCTAATGAATACCCACAACCTGTTTTAGTGGAGAGAAAAAAGAAAAATATTAAGTGGATACCACCTCTTATCTGGAGCTATGCTCTAACAGAATGAAAAGCTCAAAATTCAAAGATATTTTTCCCCTTCTCAGAGTTAAAATTCTGGTTCTGTTCCACTAAGCAATCAGGTTTTGAAAATGTATAATTTCATGATGAACCAATCCATATATCACAATACCTTGCATATAGAATGTACACTGATGGCCTGAGGTCCACAATAGGGAATTCAACTATTTGGTATGTAAGCAATAAATATCCAGATGAGCCTACAGATTTGCATAACTGGTCAGTACTTTTGCTTTACATCATACAAATACTATAAAATTGTTCATACACCATAGCTCCAGATAAGAGGGGGTATCAGGTAAATAGTTTTGTTATTTCTCCAAAAAACATATGCCGTGAGTATGTATTAGAACTATTAGAAAATTATCAATTTTTTTTGTTGAAAAAAGTGCCATATCTGGACCTATGATATACTGTGTTTTAGTACTCAGATGGACATGTCTAAACAAACAGACCCAGACCAGACTGCTCCTACAGGACATAACAACAGGTACTCATATGTACTTGTTAATTTTTTGGACAAATACTATAAGGAGTGATGGAGTTGAGGTTAAATATTCTAGTAAACAGTATTTCAGTCATGTTGAGGCATTCCCTCCAAATCTCTGGGAGTTTTACCTGATGTGTTCAAATGACTAACTCGGGTCCTGCCTTAATGTACTAGCAGCTCCGCTGCACAGGCACCAGGCAGCCCATCTATTCACTAGTCTAATAACTGTGGGCTAGACAGTAATATATTGCAGTGCCCAAATATTTTTGGTTATAGATTACTGATTAGATGAATAATAAGTCCCACGGCAAGCTAGATGAATGTGTAGGTTTGTCTGAATTTTCATTGCTCATTTATAGGAAAATATTAAACGTTGCTTTTCCCCACAGTAGTCTCAATGCTCCAAGAAATTCAGACATCTGGTCCTTTAGCTGCTTACCTTTATAATAAATGACATTTATATATTCAATAAATCTGCCCACATAAATAAATGATACATAATGTACGACAAAGGACGGCATTAATACTTTCTGTACACGCAATTCATATTCAGTGCTTCATATAAACAGGTTAGTTTGGAGAAACAATTGGACAGTAAGACTGAGATTTAACCTTTAAAGTGCAAATCACATCAGCAGCAGATGACAATCTAAAATATCTAGTTATATTTTTCTGAGAAAAAAGGCTTGATAATTTGTGTGGAAAATAAAAACAAATGATTAAGAATGTCGTCTGCTGGAATTTAGAGTGGCGCTTTGAATGTTAAAAGTCTAACTTTATCAATGAAAGGAACTGACAAAATTTTCCACAGAAAACAAAACTGGTCAGTTTTCTTCCCTACACGGGAAAAGTTTGGTAACAGACTCACAAATGCTATTACATAGCTCTAGATAAAGCTTTTTTTCAGCAAAAAGGTACAGGTATTTTGTTTTATTCCTCCATCCATGTAAAAATAGTGGAAACTAATATTCATATCCGGTTAATATCTGCAATCCACATAGATAAAAGCAGTCTGTGGTTTAAGGAGATTTTTCTGCCAATTTTACAAGGGAGAAAAATTCTGTCTCTTGTACACCAAGCCTCTTCTGGAAAAGGGGTCTACTCTGAAAGGAAGGAATTAGCTGCCCCTATCTATTTTAGAGAAGGCACCTATTGACAAAAACATATCCATTTTCCTTAAAGGGAATACACTTTCAGGGGAGGCAACTCTGTCAAAATCATTTTGCTCCCTTCTGAAAAAGGGTCTACTATAAAAGGAAAGAATTTGCTCTCAAAGGGAAGCAAATTCTTTCCTTTTCATAAAGACTCCTTTACAGAAGGGACTGGAAGTCGCAAACATTGTCTCCCTTGTAAAAATAGTGGAAAATCTAATATTCATATCTAGTCCACTTAAAAACTGAGAGTGACCTGTCCCCTTAAAATTGGGTAATTGGTTAAGCATAGTATTGACTTCTTTGTAACCTTGATTACAAAACTATTACAAAATGTTCTCAATACACTTCTTTATCACAATGTTTAACTCTTGGCATGCTGAAGTTGAATTCAGCAGATGACAAATGAGTAATATATCCTTTTTCTCAAATAGGGCTTGACATTACTTGTGGATCATTGAAAATGATTTCCATGAAATGAAAAACAAATGATGATAATGATAAAAAAAAGCTTGATATTTCATGTGAATCATCTTAGATGATTCACATGAAATAACAAGCCCTATTTTCTAAGAAAAATAAAACTAGTATATAACAGTTCATGTAAACCATCACCCAAGGAGATGACTTAAATCACAATATCAATTCAAATAATATTTTTAATGTTGCCTGCTAAATATTTCAATTCAGTATACAAAGAGTTAAGCAATGACTGAGTTTCACTGATATATATATGTAAGTCTGGTTTATTTGTATGGTTTCTCAGATACATTAATAGGTAACTGTCAAACTTTTAGCAATAATGACAAGGCCAAACCAACATAAATACGTGTGTTCAGGGTAAACTGACCCAACTTATTTCCCTAGTGAAATCCAGCTATCTTTCATGTTTTCTCCAAAAGAGCAACCATATTTACCCGAAATATTCAGTCAGACAGGTCTGAGGAAACAATGTAGACGATATCAAATTCCTAAAGGAGCAATCTGATCATGGTCTACACTGTTTGCTATTCAGTCAGCACTTTTTAGTCACATTACCAGGTAGATTAATGGATGTCTTATATTTCTACATGTATATAAAGAAAATGTAAAAAATAGTTCCTACCTATCTATTTTTAACCCAACATGTTTCCCTAAACACATTTTTTTTTCTGTTTGGCCTAATGACAGACAAACTTTCTACTTCAGGATAAATAATGATTCAGAGGTAACTTTTACAACATATATAGAACACAGTATTTCTTGCACCTTCTAAAGCAGAACACGGATTCTCAATTATGTCTGATATAAAAAAAATTATATGAAACTTTCATCCATCATTTCTTGTCCTTGAGAAGATGTCTGTAACCTTGATCTTGAAACACTATTAATCTCTTGCCCATGATAAGCATTTTCAAGATTATTTATATTCTGTCGCCACTTTTGTAACTCCTGGTTGTAATTACTTTCGTTAGAAAATTCAGTTCTTTCCTCTCTTTCTGACACACCATGAAATGGAGTCTGTTGTTGTTGTTGTTGTTGTAACATTTTTGCCGCTAAAGCCTTGTGTTTTGCTAAAATATCATCCATAGAATGTTCCTTTTCTGGAGACTCTTTCTGAAATGCATGATTATAGTATGGCACTTTTGATGCTATGCGCCCACTCCCATAACCACTAAAATGATTATTCTCACTTTCTCCAAACCCACTATCTGAGCCCGACTCGGATCTACCACTACCCTGATGACGATGGAAGCCCCTTGGTGGTGCAACAGGTCTACCTAGTGAGGGACCTGTGCCCCGAGGAGAGGGTGAGGGCCTTTCGAAATCTCTTCTACTTATATCTTCATTTCTTGGTGATGAAGGCCCTCTCTGAGCCTGTGGTAAGTTTCTAGTGTTTGCATAATTTGGTGTGTTCACCTGCGGTGACCTTGACCTACTTGACGGTGAGAACCCACCCTCATCATCATCACCATCATCCATCAAATAAGTTGACTTTGCTGGTTGTTTAATTTCATTCACAATTGGACTGATAGGATATTGTCTATAATTGTCCGAGCTCCTACCAGGTGACCTTGGCGAATGTGCTGCCATGGAATATTGCTCATTTTGTCTGTGAACACCCTGCTCCACATGTGGAGAAAGTGGTGACCTTGGCACAGAATTCTGACCTTCTTTTCTAAAATTAAAGTCTTCATATTGGTGTTCACTCCTGTTTCTCTGATTCAGATCATCATACATCCCTCTAGAATCTCCTGGACTGTATCTATTTCTGTCACCAGATGGGGAGAAGACAAACTGATCATTATATGGCCTTGACCTATACGGTGAAGCCGGTGATGGAGTCCTGTCCCCACGATGTAATACCTGTGGGCCATCAGGTTCAGGCACATGAAGCTCCACAGGCACACTATATTTAGCACCTACACTGGCTGCTTTTCTCTGAGCTCTTCCCTTGATACGACTTGGAGGTACTGGCTGACCTTCTCCTTGAAGGTCACAATATGCAGGAGGCAGATCTTCCCCTCCAACTGCTCCTTCAACATATTCATAACCAGGAGGAGGTGCAGCAGACTGTTTTTCTGCTTCTGCTAATGGATCAATCTGTTCAAAGTTCCATTCAGGAAGATAAGTACGCATCTCATCTGTAAAAGAAAACTTGAATAAGAAGAACCCAAGTATTGGGACAGACAGGTCTGAGCAAACAGTGAAGACCCTGGTCAGATGCTACAGAATCAGATCAGGATCTATACAGCTTGTCAGTCATCTAGCAGATTTTAGACCCATAAACTGATAGTAAAACAAACTTGTGCATATTTTAGAATAAGTATGGTAAGGAATTAAGATGTCCGAATTCTTCGGATAAATACAGTTTTTCTAACTTTTTAAATTGGAATTCTGCAGAATTATACATGTACATCCATCTGGCAATGCTTTATTTACCAAATGAATATAAAATTGACAAAGACAGTTAATGGTTGATACTTTAGCTATTTTTCATATAACCTTAACTTTTAGTTATTGAAAAATACTATATTATTTCCAAATAAATGCAGCTGCTCCTGGTTTGGTATAAACTGTAACTAACAACTGGACATCAAAAGTAATATTGGAAAAAAATTCTTTAAATAGGTAGTTCAGTAATCTGGCTACATAGCCAACTTAGGTATATGGAGATAACTAAGTTATTAATTAGATGTAAAAGCTTTAGAAGCAGTAGTTTGTTGAGGAAGAGGCATTTTCATGACAAAAAAAATATAAATTTACTTGACACTGAGTTTGCAGATTCTTCTGAATCTCATTTACAGCATATATATATATATATATATATATATATATATATATATATATATATATATATATATATATATATATATATATATATATATATATATATATATATATATATATATATATAAAGCCTTTTTAGTTTTAAATACTGTCTTGTGTGTATTTTTTTTAAAATGTTAAAATGTTCTCATGTTCACTTTTGTCAAAAATCCAGCAAAAGCTAATTTTCTATGCATTCATAAATAAATAAGGGAATTATGGGCCTTTAATTAAAAGCAGTATTTCCAGTCATAACTCACCTTGAATAAGACAAATGGCATTTCCCATTTCATAAATGTCTTGCATAAATGTTAATGAGTAAAACCACATCACAATTTAATCCAAAATCCCCATCAAATGGCTTTAAACCTAATTTAAATGTGTACTTGTCTTAAATTATCTCCCTCTGAATAAAAAATATAGGGAATTAAAAGAGTTTATATCTCACTTGGTGTTGGATGTTTTCACTCATTTTCGGAAATTTGTTGTTTGGCTTGGCATCTTTGTACCAAGTTCTGATATAATTTCAAAAACCTGTTTATTGAAAAGAAAATAGAAATTTTGTGCATTCTACCAGAAAAGGAATGTAAAAGTCAAACCATCATTTCCTTGGTACAGAAATTTGACACTTTGCTCAGGATGCATTTGTCCTTACAACTTTTTAATCCTTTTATCAATTGAATGCATAAAAATTAAGTTTTTATAAGTAAAACATATTTTAACTAGCAACACTTAACCTATAGATAATGTGTTATTCTATTTCTGTATTTCAAACCTTCCACAGAAAAAAATGACAGCTTAAAAGTCTTAATGCGTCTTAATCCAGAAGGTCCTTTAGGCAGTTACCTGTGTGACGTCACTCTTCCCGCTCTTTTGATCACTTTGTGTTTGTGTTGAGGTTTTATGGCCCAGTCAACCCAATGGGGTCATGTTGAGCGTGGTCAGTTTACCTAACCACACGTTTACTGGGCAGGCTTAGTCCTCTAAGCGGTTAACCAGTATTGTGCACATTCTTTCGCCAGAAACTGACACTGCCCTTCTTGAATCAGCGAAAAGGGAGAGAATGACCGTAGAAAATATTTCATGATCAATCTCTACAAAAGAATGTTGCCGACCTCGGCAGGGGTCGAACTCGCGACCTCCTGGTTTCCAGTCGGATGCGCATCCAACAGAGCCACCAAGGCCGGCACACTCTTTTGATCACATGGCAGTTTCTTTGAAAGATAAATTCAATATAACTGAGCTATGCAGGGAAGGGAGGAGGGATTTTCTCATCTATAGGTTAAATATTGCTAGTTAAAATATGTTTTTCTTATAAAAACATCATTTTAACTGCACAATACATTAACCTGTAAGATACATTCATGATATATAATCCTAAGAATGATCTAAATTCCCAACATATATATTTAAGATATTAATTACCTTATTATATGTAACGTAGGCTTTGGAGGCTTTCAGTCTTCTTTAAGCAGCAAAGGCTCTGTTTTCCTGGCCCCCCACCACTTTTTGGGCAACAACTATTGGGCCCAAAGTATGAAAATTTGCTGCTTGTTGAGACATGTCTCTCAAGTAGAATTTTGCAAAAGTAGAAGATTGATTCCAGACCGCTGCTTTGAGTATTTCATTGAGCAGAACCCTAACAAAGAATGCCAGAAAGAAGATAGCACCATAACTTCATGAGCTTTAATTTTTAGGAAAGAGATGTCTCTATGGGTGAGTTTCCCATAGGCAAGTTTAATAGTATAAGATACCCATCTCGAGACAGAAGCCTTAGAGATGTCTTGATTGCCTTTAATTGGTAGAAATAATCCAGTTCTATTCTGATGATAAGAAATAGTCATTTTAAGGTAAAATTTTAATGCTCTTATTGGGCATAAAAGTCTATCCAATTGTTCCCTTCTATACATGTTCAAGCTAAACTAGGGATAACTATAGGATCTGGGAAAATGGACAGAAGCTGATTCTTAGCCAAAAACCCAGTTTGTACTATCAATGATACTGAACCATCAGATTCATTGAACCTTAAATGATTTGCATCCATTGCTAAAGCATGAATTTTGCAGCATCTTTTAGCAGTGGCAAGAGCTAACAGAAAGGCTGTCTTAATCGTAACGTGAAGTTTAGATGCCTTATCTAGAGGTTTGTATGGGGCTTTCTGGAGGCAAACTAAGACCCAAGATAAAACCCATTTTGAAGTAAGAGATCTTTGTACTGGATGTTGCAATTCAAAAGATCTAATTAATTCTGACAAGACTGGGTTAGATAGGATTCTATTACCAGTCCTAAATTTAAGACTATTTGAGATCATGGATCTATAGCCCTTGATGGTACTTATTTGACATTTTTTCTCAGAAAAGAGGTAAATAAGGAAGTAGGCTATAACTGTAAGAGGGGCCAAGACCAGATTAACCTTCTTTCTATGACACCAATTGGAGTATACGACTCATTTTGAATCATAGACTTTCTGAGTAGATGTACGTCTTTTGAGACAAAATCTGCAACGGTTGCGAAAACTTTTTATCTCTAATTGATTGCTTATAACTCCCAAGCGTGAAGAGTGAATAATAGGAGATTTGGATGTTGAAACTTTTCTTTTGATTGTGTCAGTAGTTTTGGAAAGAATGGAAGACAAATTGGAGCTGATACTAATACATTATGTAGTTGTAACACCTCTGAGAATCACGGATGTTGAGGCTAAAGAGGAGCAATAAGAACTATTCTGCACCCAGATTGATGAATCTTGGCTAGAACAGAGGGTATCAGAATTGTTGGTGGAAATGCATGTGCATGAAGAAAGTTCAAGTTCATTGATAATGCATCTATTGCTAAGGCTTGATTGTCTGGAACTGGAGATATATACAATGGGAGTTTGTGATTGAATCGTGTTGCTAACAAATCCACATTGGGATAATTGAGCATTTGGAAAATGGAATTCGCCACCGACTGATCCAAAGCCCATTCTGTTTTGAGAGGTCTGTCCAATCTCGAAAGACTATCTGCCAATATATTGAATTTGCCTGGAATATGGCAAATTCTGATTATGATATCATGTTCCAGGCTCAATGGTATTATGCTACTCATAGGTTGGGAGAATGTGTTTCTCCTTGTTTGTTGATACAGGAGACCACTGTTGTATTATCAGTAGAAATCATGACACAAGAGTGGTGTATGTATTTTATGGTTTTCTTCAGTGTGAAACAAATGGCCATTATTTCCAGAATATTGATATGGAGCTGGGATTGGTCTTCCGACCAGCGACCATGAAAGGATAGTCTCATCTGCTCGAGATGAGCTCCCCATCCAAAATGACTGGCATCCATAAAAAGGAATGTATTGGGATCTAGAGGATAAATGGATGTTCCTTGAACAAAGCCATTGGTGTCCATCCACCATTTCAAATGGAATCGAATCATACTGTTGATCAGAACCTGATGATTGAGAGGAAGAATAAGAGGTCACATTTGAAGCGGCCGTAAATGAAGTCTGCCTAGGAGAACGAAGTACATGTATGCCACTGCACTGAGCTTGCCCGAAAGAGAAAGGAAAGTTCATGCCAAAACTTTGTGTCTGAGAAAGAAATAGTCTAATAGTCAGAATAGTCAGAAGTAGAGAATCGATGCCGTCTGCTGGTACCCTATGTTTTGTTGTGTCAGAAATTCCATCCCTATAAACATGAATTTCTGGGCTGGTATCAAATCTGACTTCTTTAGATTTGGAATGAACCCTAGACTTTGCACAGTTTGAAGGCAATATATTATGTGAGATACTAGTCTGTTGTGAATTAGATCTCTTATAAGCCAATCGTCTAGGTACAGAAACAACGAGATGGCACGTTGACGTAAGTGCGCTGCTATTACATCCATTAGTTTGGTGAAAATCCATGGACAGGGATATTCCAAAAGGTAAGGCCATGAACTGGAAGACCTGATCTTTGAACATGAACCGAAGGTACTTCCTGGATTGAGGATGGATCAGAATGTGAAGGTAAGCATCTTTCAGGTCTATGGAGATAGCCTAGTCATTGGCAATATCGATTGTCATACTGACTTGACGGTTGTTTCCTTATGTACTGATTTAGCAGAGAAAGATCTATTACCAGACGTAACTTTCCTTTCTTTTTTGGGACAAGAAATAGCCAGGAATAAAAACCAGGGTTTCCCAGATCTTGTACCCTTTCCACTGCCCATTTCTGGAGAAGTTCTGCTATTTCTTCTAGTAATAACGGGGAGGAAAATTGACTCAGACTTACCGGAACTGACGAAAGAGGGGGAGTTGACTTGAATGGTATCCTGAAACCGTGTCGAATGATAGAGAGGACCCATTTGTTGTTTGTTAATTCTCCCCATTATTCCACAAAGTGGGCCAATCTTCCTCCCACTCGAATATCTGGGCGTGGTAAGATAGGCAGTGGAAAGGGTTGGCTTTCAGAACTTTGTGGAAGATGAGGCATGTTTAGAGGAGGGGAACTGTTTAGTGTTACTACTCATCTAAGAAAAGTCCTTCCTAGTACTGGATGTAAAGGACTGAGTTTGGGTTTTAGACCTGTACGGCTGGCTCTGTTTAGGTCTAGAAGACTTGCTTGGCTGTACGTTCCTGAAGCCAAGTAAGGTGATTTTTGTTGTTGTACATTAGTATTAGTTGAGGAAGAAGCTAGAAATCTCTGCTGTTGCGCTTCATATTTGGTTTGGCTACTTCCTTGATTTTGTTATCAAAGAAAGATTTAGCACTGATTGGAGCATTTCTCAGTTCATAACTGGAATTTTCCAACAATAGTTTTGATGTGACTATAGCTGCGTCATGTCAAGCCTGAAACAACTCTGTGGCCAAAATAGTTGACATGGCCATCGCATATTTAACAGATTTGGCCACAGCTTCCAAGAGTCTGGACAAGGCATTGATTGACATGGACTCTTGTTGGAGAAACAAATAAGCTGCTGAAGAGAACAAATCAGCATGCGAGACAACTGCCACTAATTTGCGAGCACTCTTTTCACAGAATTCTAAATTTTTTACTGGGACGGAACATCTTCCTCTACTAGATATATCCAATAACGGCTTCTAGCTGAGGAACATTTTCCATAGGAAAATATTATTTTGGCTTTTGTAATATTTCGTCGGAGCCAAGGACAAAACTAAATTCTGAGGGCATAGCCAGTCTTTACCAAAGTTTTCAGAACCTATTTTATTCTGTATAAACTTTGTAGTATTTTCCACTAGTTTTGACTGCGGAAGAACTTATAATGAAGTAGCACGCGACTCCATTAAATGCTCAATTTCTGACAGTGGTTTAGCAGGAGTGTGTTCCTCTGAAGGTTTTGGACACAACTCCTGTGGTAATAGTCTAAATACTTCATTATCAAATCACCCTGTCAAAGGACCAGATTTCTGCCACTGATTCAGAGCCTGTATCCTTTGATGTTTGTTGCACCACATTATCAGAATGTATGTTAGGTGTCTCATCAATGGTCCTCACAGGTTGCAGCGTAGACGATACATCTGCAACCTGAGGAAACTGTCTTTTTCTTTTATATCTACCATAATCATTCATAGAATGAATTGAAGAGGAGGAAGAAGAACATCTTCTTCTCCTCTTATGTGAGTATTTGGACCTCTTTGATCTCTTACTTCTCCTATGAAAAGACGAACAGGAAGACCTAGAAGAGAAGGAAGAAGAAGACGATCTGTCTTCTCCTCTTCTTAGACTAGTGCTTTGTTTTAGGCTGATCTCTACTACTTAGCCTAGTTTGAGATGTATGCCTATCAGTGGATTGCCAAGTATTACTAGGCGGATCGATGATAATACTTGGAGCCGATAATTGACTAAAGTCTGGCTCCAGTGGTAATAATATTCTCTTTGAAGTTGTTGAGTTCTGAGGTTCATTCGAAGTCGGCTATCACTGTAAGAGGGGCAGAGACCAGATTAACCTTCTTTCTATGACACCAATTGGAGTATTTGACCCATTTTGCATCATAGACTTTCTGAGTAGATTCTCGTCTCGATTTTGAGACTAAGTTTGCAACGCTTTGCGAAAACTTTTTAACTCTAATTGATTGCTTGATAACTCCCAAGCGTGAAGAGCGAGTAATGGGAGATTTGGATGCTGAAACTTTCCCTTTGCTTGTGTTAGAAAGAGCAGAAGATGAATTGGAGCTGATACTAATAGTTGTAACACCTCGGAAAACAACAGACGTTAAAGCCAAAGAAGAGCAATAAGAACTATTCTGCACTGAGATTGTCGAATCTTGGCTAGTACAGAGGGTATCAGAATTGTTGGTGGGAATGCATATGCATGAAGATAATTCCAGTCCATTGACAATGTGTCCATCGCTAAGGCATGATTGTCCATAACTGGAGATACATACAATAGGAGACTGTGATTGAAACGTGTCGCAAACAAATCCACATTGAGGTAATTGAGTATTTGGAAGACGGAGTTTGCTACCGATTGATCCAAAGCCCATTCTGTTTTGAGAGGCCTGTCCAATCTGGAAAGATGGTCTGCCAATATGTTGAATTTGCCTGGGATATGACAAACTCTGATCATAATATCGTATTCCAGGTATCAATGGAGGATTTTCCATACCTCTACGCATAGGTTGGGAAAATGTGTTCCTCGTTTGTTGATATACGAGACCACTGTTGTATTGTCTGTCAAGATCATAATACAAGAGTGATGAATATATTTTATGGCTTCTTTCAGTGCTAAATGAATGGCCATCATTTCTAGCATATTGATATGGAGCTGGGATTGGTCTTCCGACCAGCGACTATGAAAGGATAGTCTCATCGGCTCTAGATGAGCTCCCCATCCAAAATGACTGGCATCCATGAAGAGGAATGTATAAGGTTCCTGAGGATGAATCCATCCACCATTTCAAGTGGAATCCGAATGTAATGATCCACTGGAAGAATGTGAGGTCTCCAGACAGATAAAAGACACATCTGAAGCAGACGTAAGTGTAGTCTGCCTAGGAGAACGAAGTCTGTTGCTGCATTGAGTTTGCCAAAAAGAGAAAGGAAACTTCGTGCCGAAACTTGCATCTGGGAAAGAAATAGTTTGATAGTCAGAAGTAGGGAATCGACTCGGTCCTATGGTACCCTGACTATATTTGTTGTGTCAGAAATTCCATAAAAAAAAGGTAAGACAAAAGTCCAGGGAGTGCCACAATCACAAACTGCAGCCCTTCCCAGACGCCAAGAGGAAGAGGAAACCGACAAATCCAAACAATTACAAACGTACGAAAAGCACTAAGATTAGCTCTCTCTTCCCCAAGCGAGGTAATCACAATACTAAAAGGACTGAAAAACACAAGAACAAAATGACACACGGAAAGACATATAAACGTCCCTATAAACGTGAATTTCTGGGCTGGTATCAAATCTGACTTCTTTAGATTTGGAACGAAACCTAGACTTTGGACAGTTTGTAGGCAATATTTGGTGTGAGATATTAGTCAGTTGCGAATTAGATCTCTTATCAGCCAATGGTCTAAATACAGAAAAACCCAAATGGCATGCTTAGGGCCATTCTGAAAGGTAAGACTGTGAACTGAAAGACCTGACCTTTGAACATGAACCGAAGATTCTTTCGAGATCAAGGATGAATCGAAACATGTAAGTAAGCATCTGTCAAATCTATGGAGACAGTCCAATCGTGGACCAATATCAACATACTGACTTGACTGTCTCCATTTTGAATGGTTGTTTCCTTATATATTGATTAAGCAGCAAAAGATCTATTACCGGAAGTAACTTTCCATTCTTTTTGGTACAAGAAATAGCCGGGAATAAAAGCCCGGAGTTCCCGGATCTTGTACCCTTTCCACTGCCCGTTTCTGGAGAAGATCCGCTATTTCTTGTTCCAGTAACGGGGAGGAAGATTGACTCAGACTTATCCGAACTGATGATAGAGGGGGAGTTGACTTGAATGGTATCCTGAAACCATGTCGAACAATAGAGGACCCATTTATTGTTTGTTAATTCTCCCCACTGTTCCACATAGTGGGCCAATCTTCCTCCCACTTGAATATCTGGGCGTGGAAAGATAGGCAGTGGAAAGAAATGGTTCTCAGAACTTTGTGGAGGATAAGGCTTGTTTAGGGAGGGGAACTGCTTGGAGTTACTGCTCCTCTTAATAAAGTCCTTTCTAGCACCGGACGTAAAGGACTGGGTCTGAGCTTTAGACTTGTGCGTTTGAGACTGTTTAGGTCTAGATGACTTGTTTGGTAGTTTGAGTATTTTAAAAGCTTTTGTAGCCGAATAAGATGCTTTCTGTTGTTGGTTAGTATTTGTTGAGGAGGAGGCTAAACATTTCTGTTGTTGCGCTTCATAATTAGATTTAGCGACCTCCTTGATTTTATTACCAAACAACGATTTAGCATTTATTGGAGCATTCCCTAATTCGTAACCCGAGTTCTCCAATAGTAATTTTGAGGTGGCTATTGCAAAATGGATTTGGCTACAGTCTCCAAGAGTCTAGATAGAGCTAGGACTGACACTGACTCTTGCTGGAGGCATAAATAGGCTGCTGAAGAGGACAAATTCGCGTGAAAATTGATCACCACCAATTTGCGAGCTCTCTTTTCCCAGAATTTTAAATTCTTTACTGGCACAGAACATCTTTCCCTAGTAGAAATGTCCAAAAGTGAAGCATCAGGTTCTAGTAGGGAAAGGTTTTCTGTTGGAAAATACTGGTTCTGGCTTTTATAATATTTGGTCGGCGCTAAAGACGAAACCAAATGTTGAGGGCATAGCCAATCTTTAGTCAAAGTTTCAGAGTCTATCTAACTCTGAATGAATTTGGTCATATTTTCTACCAGTCTGGATTCTGGGAGCATCATTAATGGAGAAGCATGATTCTCCATCAAGTGCTCTATTCCTGGTAGTGGCTTTGTAGGAGTATTTTCCTCAGTGGGTTTAGGACATAACTCCTCAGGAAGCAGTCTAAAAACCTCATTAATAGCCCTGTCAAAGGATAGGTTTCCGAATCTGATTCAGAACCTGAGTCCCTTGTTTGTTGCACCACATTATCCGAATGTGTAATCGGTGTCTGATCCATAATCCTAACAGGTTGCAGAGTACTCGGAACTTCTGCAACCTGTGGAGATACTCTTGTTCTTTTACATCTTCCATAATCATGAATGGGATGATTTGACAAAGAAGAAGAAGACGACGTCTAACGCCTTCTCCTTCTCTTGTGTGAATGTTTTGACCTCTTGGACCTTTTGCTTCTCTTGTGAGAAGTTGAAGAGGATCTAGAAGAGGAGAAGAAGATGATCTGTGTCTTCTCTTCTTTGCCTTGCGTTTATCTTTAGGCAAATCTCTTCTACTACGTCTAGGAGATGTGTGCCTATTATCTGACACCCAAGTATTACTCGGCAGAGCTATGACTATGCTTGGGTCAGATATCTGACTAAAATCAGGCTCAAGGGGCAGTAATACTCTTTTTGAGGTAGAGGAGTTCTGAGGCTCATTCGGCAATGACTGCTCAGAACTCCTATATGTTTTACTTGCTACCGGGTAATCATTATCAGTCCTCTTATGTGTGATGACCGGTATCTGGTTAATTCTGTTGCCCCGTGACTGGTGACTGGATGACCAGTGACTGGTGCCTTGTGATTAACTGCCAGGTGCCCTGTGCTTGGTAATCACTGAATGACCAGTAACTGGGTGACCGGTGACTGGCCGCCCAGTGCCTGGTTGACTGGTGAAAAACTGCCCAGTGCCTGGTTGACCGGTACCTGGCAGTATAGCCCTGTGGGCTGGTGCTCCCATCACTTGTATTGTCATCAGATAAATCTGAAGTGACAGCCAGTCTTTTCTTCTTTTTCTGTCTCTTCCTTGTCATCACTAGTTTTCTTGCAGCGGGCATACAAGTTTCTTCAGACCAAGTACTACACGTAGAGCAAGTCGATAACCTGGAACAAGAAGAACATTTTAAACAGTTGTGATGATTATCCCATCGTGCTTTTATATGTCCACAATTGCCGCGAACAATCTTCATGAAAAGTCCCGAAAATTCATGACATGAGCAAAGCGATCAATAATAACAAGAAATCGAAAAACGATTTACACAAAATAATAACATCATGAGTGGAAGGATTAACAGATTTAACTGGAGAAAGAAAGAAAATATAGATTTTTTTCACCCAGAGAAAATAATTCTTTGTTTACTTTCTTGTCCACAGAAAAGAAACTGTCACCTGATCAAAAGAGCGGGAAGAGTGACGTCACACAGGTATCTCTTAAAGGGACCTTCTGGATTAAGACTCTTTAAGACAACTGAACCATCGTTTTTTCTGTGGAAGGTTTGAAATACAGAATAGAATAGCACATTATAGGTTAATGTATTGTGCAGTTAAAATGCATAAGTGTAATCTCTAATGTCCAAAGTGCATGTTAAAAGGGAAGCACCTTATAGGCAAATTTTGATTCAGAACCCTTATTTGTTTCAGATGATACTGTTTCTTTGCTCTGATAGAATCTTCTGAAAATTGATGAAATTATGTGCAACATCACGAAAACATACCTATATAACTTTGACCCCCTTAAACCCCACTTTTATATAGTAAAATTGGGGTTTACAGGGGTATACATTATTTTTCTTATTTCTGCTCAAAAACATAGATTGTGTGTACTTGTTAGACCCACCTTGGTGAGGCAATTCTAATGAGTACCCACAATCTATGTTTTGAGCAAAAATATAAAAAAAATCAGAATTTTTATCTGAAAACTTTCAGTTTTTGGTGGTGAAATTTTCAATATACTTGATTAGGCGTGTTTTGATAATGATGATTTTTCTTAACTATGACACCAAACATTTATGCAGATATGTAAAAATTTGATGATAAAACTAAAGTTGAGTTACCTGTATACTTATTATATCCTCTAAGTATATTATGTTCATATTCTATGGCAAACAACAACCAGGAGTTTGGAAGCCAGTGATATTCCTATAATTTATGTTACAGCAAAGGTGATGATGCTGATGATGAGTTCAGATTTAACAACGCATCAACCCATGAGGGTCATTAGTGTCTAAATGATGTTCTAACTTGGTTTTGAAATGTATCAGTTATAATGATAAGTCATACATGCCTAAAATGTAAAACTAGAACTAAGTTAAAAAGAAATTAAAGTTGTTATATTTTGTTAAAAAGATTGATGTGTTTTAAAAACGTAAGCGTGTTATCAGCAGGTACATCTTCAAATAAGTATCTCAGGTCATTTATTTGGAAAAATTGACACCGCACATGAGAAAATTCAATGCAGTCGATCAGAAAGTGTTTCACCGTAAAAGGTTCATTACAGCTTATACAAAGTGGCTGATCTTCTCGTTCAAGTAGATAAGAATTTACAGCAAAAGTGGTTCAGGAATCAAACTTTAAGCATGAAAAGAAGTTGGAGGTTATACATAACCCCAACAATCCTTTTTACCACGGCAAAGCTCAAAACCTAATGTTTTGTTTTGTAGAAAAAAAGCTTCTTAAAAGACTACACATTGTTACACATAGTTCCAGATATGTGGGATATCTAGAATAATACATTTCCTTATTTCTCTACAAAAACAAATGCTGTAAATACTCATTACAAGAGGGCGCCCATCATGGCTCTATATCGCTCACCTGAATCATGTTATACATAGCATTGCTAACAGAGATGTGGTTCTAAAAGTCATAGTGACCTTACCATGACCTTTGCACGCAGGGTCATCTTCTGGTCAGAAGAAACATCCCTACTACGTTTGAGGGTCCTGTCCCAAGCACTGCCAAGTTATAAACTTGTTTTGTACTAGAGGTCACAGTGACCTTGACCTTTGCCGTTAGGGTCATCTACTGGTCAAGACCAACATCCCATCTAAGTTCAAGGGTTCTAGCCTCAAGCACTGCCAAATTATAAGTTTTTTAGTAATTAAGGTCATGGTGACCTTGACCATGACCTTTGCCCTCAGTGTCATCTACAGGTGAGGGCCAACATCCCTTCTAAGTTTGAGAGTCCAAGCCCCAAGCATTGCAAAGTTACCAAGCTTTTTATTACTAAAGGTCCTGGTGACCTTGACCTTTGCCCTCAGGATCATCTACTGGTGAGGACCAACATCTCTACTAAGTTTGAGGGTCCTAGCCATAAGCATTGCAGAATTATAAGCTTTTTATCGGTACTAAAGGACCATCCTCCCTATTAGTTTGATAGTCCTAGGCGTAATCATTGTCAATGGCTTTTTGTTCTATGTAAAACAAGTGACTCCATCACCCCGTCCCCCGGGTGGGGCCTCTTCACCCCAGGGGTATAATTTGAACACTCTTGTCAGAGGACCTCGGCAATGCTACATACAAAATATCAAAGGCCTAGGCCTTGCACTTTCAGACAAGAAGATTTTTAAAGTTTTTTACTATATAAGTCTATGACTGTAAAATGTGTCATTTTTGGCCCCAGGGCTATAATTTGAACAATCTTGGTAGAAGTCCACTGGGTGAAGCTATGTACCAAATATCAAAGGCCCAGGCCTTCTGGTTTCAGATAAGAAGATTTTTGAAGGTTTTCTCTATATAAGTCTATAACAAGAGGACCATGATGGTCCTATATCGCTCACCTGAGCAAACAGATTTGCATACTTACTGTTGAAGTCTCAGCCAAGTTCACTGCTCCGAATTTTATAGCCCTGCACCCACCCCACCAACCCCACCCCCCATGTTTTTTTCTTTTTAATGCATCATGACAACTTGAAATAAATCTTGAAAGAGGGTCACCAAAGGAACATTTCTGCCAAGTTATAATGAAATTGGTCCAGTGGTTTCTGATAAAAAGATTTTTAAAGTGTTTTTTATAGCTATAAGGCCCTACCCCTAACGGCGATTTTTTTTTTGACGAATCATGACAGCTTGAACAAATTTGGTAGAGGGTCACCAAAGGAACATTCCTGCCAAGTTAAACTGAAATCGGTTCAGTGGTTTCTGACAAGAAGATTTTCAAAGTTTTCTATCTAGATATATAGGGAAAATAAGCCCCACCCACTAGCAGCCATGTTTTTTGACAAATCTGGATTGCTTGAACATTCTTGATAGAGAGTCACCAAAGCAACATTGAAATCGGTGTGGGGGTATTTGA
This sequence comes from Anodontia alba, assembly GCA_964016985.1. NCBI lineage: Eukaryota > Metazoa > Mollusca > Bivalvia > Lucinida > Lucinidae > Anodontia > Anodontia alba. The sequence continues at coordinate 42,361,611 of OZ024833.1, read as the reverse complement.
CAAGAAGAATTTCAAAGTTTTCTATACAGATATATATGGAAAATAAGCCCCGGCCCCCTGGGGGCCATGTTTTTTGACGTATCATGAAGGCTTCAACAATCTTGGTAGAAGGTCACCAAAGCAACATTCCTGTCAAATTACATTGAACTCGGTCCAAAGGTTTCTTACGAGAAGATTTTTAAAGTTTTTCTATATAGATATATAGGGAAAATAAGCCCTGCCCCCTAGTGGCCATGTTTTTTGACGAATCATGACAGCTTGAACAACCTTGGTAGAGGGTCACCAAAGAAACATTCCTGCCAGGTTATATTGAAATCGGTCCAGTGTTTTCTGACAAGAAGTTTATTAAAGTTTTCTAAATAGATATACAGGGAAAATAAGCCCCACCCGCTAGCGGCCATGTTTTTTGACAAATCAAGATTACTTGAAAAATCTTGGTAGAGGGTCACCAAGGAAATATTTTTGCCAAGTTATATTGCAATCGGTCCAGTGGTTTCTGACAAGAAATTTTTTTAAAGTTTTCTATATAGATATATAGATAAAATAAGCCCCACCCACTGGGAGCCATGTTTTTTTTTGACGAATCATGACGGCTTGAACAATCTTGATAGACGGTTACATAAGACACATTCCTGCAATGTTATATTTAAATCAGTCCAGTGGTTTCTGACAAGAAGATCATTAAAGTTTTCTATATAGATGTACAGGGGAAATAAGCCCCACCCCTAGCAGCCATATTTTTTGACAAATCATGACAGCTTGAACAATCTTGGTAAAGGGTCACCAAGGAAACATGTCCGCCAAGTTATATTGAAACTGGTCCAGTGGTTTCTGACAAGCAGATTTTTTCAAGTTTTCTATATAGATATACAGGGAACATAAGCCCCGCCCCCTAGCAGACATGTTTTTTGACAAATCATGACGGCTTGAACAATCTTGGTAAGGGGTCATCAAGGAAACATTTCTGCCAAGTTATACTGAAAGCGGTCCAGTGGTTTCTGACAAGAAGATTTTTTTCAAGTTTTCTATATGGAAAATAAGCCCGCCCCCTTGCAGCCATATTTTTAACGAATCATGATGGCTTGAACAACCTTGGTATAGGGTGACCAAAGAAACATTCCTGCCAAGTTATATAAAAAATCCGTCCATTGGTTTCTGACAAGAATATTTTTAAAGTTTTCTATACAGATATAGGGAAAATAAGCCCCGCCCCCTGGCGGCCATGTTTTTTGAAGAAATCAAATGGCTTGAACAATCTTGGTAGAGGATCACCAAAGGAACATTTCTACCAAATTATATCGCAATCTGTCCAGTGGTTTCTGACAAGAAGATTTTTAAAATTTTCTATAAAGATATATAGGGAAAATAAGCCCTTCCCCCTGGCGGCCATGTTTTTTGATGAATCAAAATGGCTTGAACAATCTTGGTTGAGGACCACCAAAGGAACATTTCTACCAAATTATATCGCAATCGGTCCAGTGGTTTCTGACAAGAAGATTTTTTAAGTTTTCTATATAGATATACAGGGAAAATAAGCCCCGCCCCCTGGCGGCCATGTTTTTTGACGAATCCAAATGGCTTGAACAATCTTGGTAGAGGATCACCAAAGCAACATTTCTGCGAAATTATATGGAAATCGGTCTCGCGGTTTCTGACAAGAAGATTTTTTAAATTTTCTAAAAAGATATACAGGGAAAATAAGCTCCCCCCCCCCCCCCCCCCACACCCCCTGGCGGCCATGTTTTTTGACGAATCCAAATGGCTTGAACAATCTTGGTAGAGAATCACCAAAGCAACATTTCTGCAAAATTATATGGAAATCGGTCCCATGGTTTCTGACAAGAAGATTTTAAAGTTTTCTATATCGATATATAGGGAAAATAAGCCCCGCCCCCTGGTGGCCATGTTTTTTGACGAATTCAAATGGCTGGAACAATCTTGGTAGAGGATCACCAAAGGAACATTTTTGCAAAATTATATTGAAATTGGTCTAGTGGTTTCGGACAAGAAGATTTTTTAAGTTTTTAGTTAAAAAATCTATTTTTAGCTCCTGTGACCTAGATATGCAATGGACAAGAACCATTTGAACAACTTTGAAAGAGGACCAACCAAGGATCATTCCTGTGAAGTTTGGTCAAATTCCAACCAGTGGTTCAGGAGGAGATGTTGTTTAAAGATTGTGGACGGACGGACGGACATACGGACGACGACGAAGGATGGTGAGTTATCACAATAGCTCATCTTCAGCCTTCGGCTCAGGTGAGCTAAAAATCGGTCCATTGGTTTCTGACAAGAAGATTTTTAAAATTTTCTATATAGATATATAGGGAAAAAAAGCCCCTACCCCTAGCAACCATGTTTTTTGAAGAATCACGATACTTGAACAATCATGTTAGAGGGTCAACAAGGAAACATTTTTGCCAAGTTATAATGAAATCGGTCCAGTGGTTTCTAACAAGAAGATTTTTAAAGTTTTCTATACAGATATATAGAGAAAATAAGCCCCGCCCCCTGGCGGCCATGTTTTTTGACAAATCCAAATGGCTTGAACGATATAGGATCACCAAAGGAACATTTCTGCCAAATTATATTGCAACTGGTCCAGTAGTTTCTGACAAGAAGATTTTTTAAGTTTTCTACATAGATATATAGGGAAAATAAGCCCCGCCCCCTGGCGGCCATGCTTTTTGATGAATCCAAATGGCTCGAACAATCTTGGTAGAGGATCACCAAAGGAACATTTCTACCAAATTATATGGAAATCACTGCAGTGGGATCTGATAAGAAGATTTTTAAAGTTTTCTATATCGATATATAAGGAAAATAAGCCCCGCCCCCTGGCGGCCATGTTTTTTGACGAATCCAAATGGCTTGAACAATCTTGGTAGAGGATCACCAAAAGAACATTTCTGCCAAATTATATCGCAATCTGTCCAGTGGTTTCTGACAAGAAGATCTTTTAAGTTTTCTATAAAGACATATAGGGAAAATAAGCCCCGCCCCCTGGCGGCCATGCTTTTTGACAAATTCAAATGACTTGAATAATCTTGGTAGAGGATCACCAAAGGAACATTTCTGCAAACTTATATTGCAATCTGTCCAGTGGTTTCTGACAAGAAGAGGATTTTTTAAGTTTTCTATAAAGATATATAGGGAAAATAAGCCCCGCCCCCTGGCGGCCATGTTTTTTGACGAATCCAAATGGCTTGAACAATCTTGGTAGAGGATCACCAAAGGAACATTTCTGCCCAATTATATTGCAGTTGGTTCAGTAGTTTCTGACAAGAAGATTTTTTAAGTTTTCTATATAGATATATAGGGAAAATAAGCCCCGCCCCCTGGCGGCCATGTTTTTTGACGAATCCAAATGGCTTGAACAATCTTAGTAGAAGCTCACCAAAGGAACATTTCTGCAAAATTATATGGAAATCAGTCCAGTGGTTTCTGACAAGAAGATTTTTAAAGTTTTCTATATCGATTTCTATATAGGGAAAATAAGCCCCGCCCCCTGACGGCCATGTTTTTTGACGAATCCAAAGGCTTGAACAATCTTGGTAGAGGATCACCAAAGGAACATTTCTACCAAATTATATTGCAATCAGTCCAGTGGTTTCTGACAAGAAGATTTTTAAAGTTTTCTATATAGAAATATAGTGAAAATAAGCCCCGCTCCCTGGTGGCCATGTTTTTTGACGAATTCAAATGACTTGAACAATCTTGGTAGAGGATCACCAAAGGAACATTTCTGCAAAATTATATTGAAATTGGTCCAGTGGTTTCGGACAAGAAGATTTTTTAAGTTTTTAGTTAAACAAGAATTCCGCGGAAGGCGTCATCGCACCTGCTGGGGCAAAAGTCACAGGAGCCACAATCAGAACATGGTTATTAAATAAGTTTATTTCATTCTTAGCAGTGCTTACTTGGAAAACTGGGTTGAAAAAAATGTAGACAAAGTGCCTAGTGGGGCACATATATTCCAGGCTAGTCCCATTCCCTCTAATGGCTATATCTTCAGCACTGACTTTTCATATCATACAGCCCAATGATAATGGAACTTTGACGTAAAATGTGCAAAAGTCACTGGAGCAAGAAATATAGGTCACGGTCACGGGTCAAGGTACCTGCTAATTCAGTACATCAAGGAGAAGCACAATGCAAGGTATGGTGGTTGTAGGCCTTATAGTTGAGGAGTTATCAAACATCAACGTAAAATGTATCAAATATAGGTCAAGGTCACTGGGTCAAGGTACCTGCCAAGCCAGTGCAACCAGGTGAAGCACTATGCAAGGTTTAGTGGTTGTAGGTCTTATATTTGAGGAGATACCGAACATCAATATAAAATGTGTCAAAGTCACTGGAGTGCACAATATAGGTCAAGGTCACCAGGTCAAGGTACCTGTCGAGTCAGTACATCGAGAAGAAGTGCTATATAAGGTTTGGTGGTTGAAGGCCTTACAGTTGAGGACATATGGAAGGGTGACGTAAAAGGTGTAAAAGTCAATGGAGTGTGAAATCTAGGTCAAGGTCACCCAGTCAAGGTACCTGCAGTCCGTACATTGAGGAGAAGCACTATGCAAGGTTTGAAGGTTGTAGGTCTTATAGTTGAGGAGATATTGAACGCTGACGTAAAATGTGAAAAAGGCACTGGAGCACAAAATATAGGTCAAGGTCACCGGGTCAAGATACCTGCCAAGTCAGTACATATAGGAGAAGCACTATGCAAGGTTTGGTGGCTAGAGGTCTTACACTTGAGGAGATCTGGAACATTGACGTAAATTATGTCAAAGTCACTGCAGCCAAAATATAGGTCGAGGTCACCAGGTCAAGGTATCTGCTAAGTCAGTACATTGAGGAGAAGCACTTTGCAAGGTTTGATGGTTGTAGGCCTTATAGTTGATGAGATATTGAACGTCGACGCAAAATATGTCAAAGTTACTGGAGCGCAAAATACAGGTCAAGGTCACTGGGTCAAGGTACCTGCCAAGTCTGTACATCTAGGAGAAGCACTATGCAAGGTTTGGTAGTTGTACGCCTTATAGTTGAGAAGATCTGGAACGTCAACGTAAATTGTGTCAAAGTCAATGGAGCGCAAAATATAGGTCAAGGTCACTGGGTCAACATATCTGCCAAGTCAAGAGGTCAGGGAGATGTGTCATGCAAGGTATGATGGTTGTTGTAGAATTGTAGTTGATTAGAATACTAACTTTGACGTAAATGTCGAACTTCGACATAACAGAACTGTTAAGAGACAGACGGACGGACGAACTGACAGACGAATGGAAAAGAGGGTACCTATGTCGTAAAGTCAGGAGGTCAGGGAGATATTTCATACAAGGTTTGATGGCTGTTTAGTCTTGTAGTTAATTAGAATACAAACTTTGACATAAATGTCAAACTTCGACATAACAGAACTGTTAAGAGACGGACAGACGAACAGACAGACGAATGGAAAAGTGGGCACCTAAGTCGCAAAGTCGGGAGGTCAGGGAGATGTTTCATGCAAGGTTTGATGGTTATTTAGTCTTGTAGTTGATTAAAATACTAACTTTGACATAAATGTCGAACTTCGACATAAATGTTGACAGACGGACGGACGAATGGACAGACATACAAGAGCGGACACCTATGTTGCAAAGTCAGGAGGTCAGGGAGATGTTTCATGCAAGGTTTGATGGTTGTTTAGTCTTGTAGTTGATTAGAATACTAACTCTGACATAAATGTCGAACGTCGACATAAATGTTGACAGATGGACAGACGGACGGACGGACAGAAAATCGGACGCCTATATCGCACCCTGCTACAAGCAGGTGCGATAAAAATCTATTTTTAGCTCCTGTGACCTAGATATGCAATGGACTGGAACCATTTGAACAACTTTGAAAGAGGACCAACCAAGGATCATTCCTGTGAAGTTTGGTCAAATTCCAACCAGTGGTTTAGGAGGAGATGTTGTTTAAAGATTGTGGACGGACGGACATACGGATGACAACGACGGATGGTGAGTGATCACAATAGCTCACCATGAGCCTTCGGCTCAGATGAGCTAAAAAGCATGTCTGCCCCAGGGTGGGGCCATTTTTGGCCCCAGGGCAATAACGAACAATCTTGGAAGAGGTCCACTAGGTGAAGCTATGTATCAAATATCAAAGGCCTGGGCCTTCTGCTTTCAGACAAGAAGATTTTTAATTTTTTTCCCTATGGGTCTATGTAAAACAAGTAACCCCCAGGTGCAGGGCAATTTTTGATACCAGGGCTATGATTTGTCAACTTTGGTAGAGGTCCACTGGATGAAGCTACATACCAAATATCAAAGACCTTGGCCTTCTGGTTTCAGACAAGAAGATTTTTTAGTTTTCAGTTAAAAAATCTACTTTTTAGCTCCTGTGACCTAGATGTGCAATGGACGGGAACCATTTGAACAAATTTGAAAGAGGACCAACCAAGGCTTATTCCTGTGAAGTTTGGTCAAAATCCAATCAGTAGTTTAGGAGATGTTGTCTGAAGAAATTGTTTACGGATGCACGCACAAACGCACGGTCAGATGGCCGACGACAAAATGTAATCACAAAAGCTCACCTTGTCACTATGTGACAGGGCAGCTAAAAAGCACCTTAGTGGAGAAATGAGAAAAATATCACCTTTCTGGATGAAAGAAAAAAAGATGCTTTATCCAGAGCTACACTGTACCTGGTTTAATAACTCTGAGAGCAGAGTCTGAACATTCTGTCTTTGCAGCCGTCACTGTTCTTCGTACAACCTCTCCAGGCTGAAGATCTTCAAACTCAAACTTGATTGGTGGGTTCTATATCAAACATAATTAGAATGGAACATTTAACATTTCCTAGAAATTAAACATGTACAGGACATGAAGAACCAGTGAAAGACTGTTTTAAATATAATTTAAAGTGACAAAAATCTGGGATTATTTTCTGGTATTTATTTTTAAGTATTTTAACTTCTTTAAAAGACTGTTGCTGGGGTCCACTATTGAACCATCTTATATCTGAAACCACCTTATAATGAACCATATTATAAAGAGCTTCCAGTGTATGAAACAGTTTCCCAGAAATTTACTACTTTTTACTTGAATTATTTGATTTTTTCTGCTCATTTTACTGAGCATGCCATGCAAAATGTTAGAATTTTCATACATACGGTAAGGTCTATGTTATATTTCAGCAAAAAAAACTGAGCAGATCCATCCAAGTGTTTTACGCAAATGCTTTCCCAAATCAAATGTTTGACAGATTTCTATTCACACTATATATAAAAATTACATGAAGTAAAAGCTGAACTTCCAGTATTTTATTTCAATAAAAAAAGTGTGATATACAATATACCTTTTATTAGTTTAATTAATATAGAGAAGCATTTAAATAATTGTATGTTTGTTTTTGTGGAGGTTTTATGGCCTAGTCAACCCATTAGGGTCATGTCGAGCATGTCAGTTTACCTCAACACACTTTTCCTGGGCAGGCTTAGTCATCTAAGCGATTAACCAGTGCTTGTGCAAATTCTTTCGCCAGAAACTGACAACTGCCATTCTTGAATCAGTGGAAGGGAGAGAATGACCGTAGAAAATATTTCATGATTGATCTTCACAAAAGAGTGTTGCCGGACCTGGCGGGGATCAAACCCGCAACCTCCTGATCACCAGGTAGACATGCATCCAACTGGGCCACTGAGGCTGGCTGTATTTAAATAATATGTACAGATTTATTTCCATTTTAGACTTTCATTCCTAAATATCTCATTTCATTTTTTCAGATCAGTGTGTTATTGATATTCTCGTAATCATTGTTCTTGAGAAAATTGTAGACATATTGGCTTTATTGTCTTACTTGTTAGCTTAGTTTTACAGGAAGGTCAGAAAGTTGTATGTGAAAAACAATTTTCTACTCAACAGTTTTAAATAATCCAAATATTAAATTACAAATCCTAAAATTAAAATTTAATCTACCCAGCTTATTTTAAGAAACAGAGATTTTCTGAACTCCTCTAAACTAAATGTATATCTAAAATAATAGAACTGAAATATTGTTGAAATGGTCATAAAAACTCAACACCACCACTCACTTCCCATTATATTGTATGCCTTTTATTTCTTCTGAAGTAATAGCTCTGTGGACAGTATTTAAATGTTAAATTAAGAAACAAGTAATAAGAAAATGGGCAGTCTTGGTGAGCTCCGCGCAGAATTGGAAAAATGTCTGATACTTACCCTAAATATCTGGACACTTTACACCTTATCATTCTCATCTTAAAATTTGAAGTCTATTTTACTATCTGCTGATGTGTCTAAAAGCTACCGGATAAGTGACACGAAGTCAGACACTGATCAGATGTTGCACTCCATGGCATCTGAATGGTTTTTGTCCATTTTTTTTTTTTTTTTTTTTTTCTCTTCGAAAATGAAGTATTTCAACATTTGATTATTGACATCACAGCTTCAGATAACTTGAGACAAGACACTTTTTCAGCAAAAAATAATACTGACATTTTTCTTATTTTTCCATCAAAACATATGATATGGGTACTCATTAGAAGCACCTCACTGTGACACTTTTAATGAGTAGCCACAACATGTTTTCATGGAGAAATAAGAAAAATACATACCTGATACCCACTCTTACCTGGAGCATGTAGTCAAAACTATCAAATGTCTTTTCGAAATCAGAGTAAGAAGTAAACCTAGCTCATTTTCTTCTAGTATATCTATGGTTTCGAAAATTAGTCATATTCTCTCCTATATATCCACCCATTATAAATCTGTTTGTGACTGATCTACTACTACTTGCTCAACTCTGTTGGCTGTCACTTTTGTTTTATTTTTATAGTGTACATTTAGTGAACTGATATGTTTCCAGTTTTCTGGTGTTGTTTCTTTATAAGGTTTTTATGCTTTGCCCTTGAATTTTTTTAAATGCATATTTTCATAGAATACTTTAAGAAACTCATTTATTAAGGACTGGGCTCATACGATAAATTTTCAGCAAAGTTTCACAAGGGAGTTAACTTTTGCAACCTCTTGTTTGCTTTCCTGCACACCAAAACATCTTCTGAGAAGAGATCTACTCTAAAAGGAAAGAATTTGCATCCATGGGGAGCACATTCTTTCCTTTTAGAGCAAACACCTTTTCAGCAGGGAGTTTAAAAAAGGCACCTTTTCAGCAGGGAGGCAAACCATTTGACAGAGTTATCTCCCTTGAGAGTACACATTCCCCTTAAATAATATTTCAATTATTTTGCAAAACTGGAGTGAAATATTGGAAGAAGTTGAAATTTGTACTAAAAACTACAATTGTAATTATGTTCATTTCGCAGAAAACAGTGATCACATACAACATTCAACTACATGTATACATATTTTTTTTTTCAGAGAAAATAAGGCTTAACCCTTAAAGCACTGAGGTTGTTTTTTTTTTTTTAAGAAAATAAGGCTTGTCATTTCATGTGAATCATCTACAGATGCCTTATTTTCTCTGAAAAAAAATTTAAACAAGAGGGCCATGATGGCCCTGTAACGCTCACCTGAGTTTCACAGCACTTTGAAAACCTGATCAAGAACTGATCAAGGCAAACATTCTGATCAAAATTCAAAATAATTATATTAACAAGTAAGACAATGTAGCATGTCTAGTAGACTGTGAAATAGAGGTCAAGGTCAAATATGGTCATGCTAAGATGTATGCATGTACTAAGTATCACTGGCTGCAGGAGCAATAGTTACTGAGAAACTGACATAAACAAAAACACTTCACAAGTACTACATATCACTCTGTAGGACCAATAATTACTGAGAAACTGACCTAAATGGAAAAGAAAGTCACTGGACAGTGAAATATATTTCACCTAGAAATCATCAAGACAAACATTTTTAGCAAGATTCATGATGATCACTTCAAAAATGTGACCTCTAGAGCATCAACAAGGTTTTCCTTTGATTTGGCCTGGTGACCTAGTTTCTGACATCAAGTGACCCTGGTTTAAACTAGACCTAGAAATCATCAAGATGAACATTTTGAGCAATATTTATGATAATTATTTTAAAAAAAATGAGACCTCTGGAGTGTTAACAAGGTTTTCCTTTGATTTGGCCTGGTGACCTAGTTTTTGACCCCACTTGACCCAGTTTCAAACTTGACTTATAAATCATCAAGACAAATATTTTGGGCAAGATTCATGATGACTCCTTCAAAAATGTGACGTCTAGAGTGTTAACAAGGTCTTCCTTTGATTTGGCCCAGTGACCTAGTTTTTGACTCCAAGTGACCCAGTTTCAAACCTGACCTAGAAATCATTAAGACAAACATTTTGAGCAAGATTCATGATGATTGCTAGAGTGTTAACAAGGTTTTACACTGATGTGGCCAGGTGAGGTTTTCCTTTGATTCGGCCTGGTGACCTAGTTTCTGACATCAAGTGACCCTGTTTTAAACTAGACCTAGAAATCATCAAGACGAACATTTTGAGCAATATTTATGATAATTATTTAAAAAAAATGTGACCTCAAGAGTGTTAACAAGGTTTTCCTTTGATTTGGCCTGGTGACCTAGTTTTTGACCCCACGTGACCCAGTTTCAAATTTGACCTAGAAATCATCAAGACAAACATTTTGAGCAAGATTCATGATGATTGCTTCAAAAATGTGACCACCAGAGTGTTAACAAGGTTTTCTGCTGATTTGGCCTGGTGAACTAGTTTTTGACCCTAAGTGACCCAGTTTTGAACTTGACCTAGAACTCATCAAGACAAACATTTTGAGCAAGATTCATGATGACTGCTTCGAAAATGTGACCGCTTGAGTGTGAACAAGGTTTTCCTTTGATTTGGCCTGATGACCTAGTTTTTGACCCCAAATGACCCAGTTTCAAACTTTACACAGAAATCACCAACGCAAACATTTTGAGCAATATTCGTGATGATTGCTTCAAAAATGTGACCTCCAGAGCGTTAACAAGTTTTTCCTTTGATTTGACCTGGTGACCTAATTTTTGACTCCAAGTGACCCAGTATCAAACTTGACCTAGATTTCATAGGGACAAACATTCTGGGCAAGTTTCATCAAGATTGGGATAAAACTTGAGTGTTAACAAACTAATTGTTGACAACGGATGACGGACGATGGACGACAGACAACGGACGATGACGGACAACAGACAGAGGGTGATCACAATAGCTCATCCTGAAAGAATGTCATCTACTATGTTTGGTTCTTTAAGCGTTAAAAATTTAAGCGTTAAAATCTTCTGCCTAACAGACCATTCACATGAGGTGTCAAACTTTTTTCTTGGATTTTTTTTTTAAATATAACTAGAGCTGGTGTTTGTAAAACATTATGCCCCCAACTGCCTGACTCCCACACTGCTTAACTCCAACACTGCTTGCCCATGACGGTAACAACAGTACAAATATATGAGATTTCAATGTTATTTTATCAAAGGGAAATAACTCTACAATAGGAGATAATTGGGATAAGAAAACAATATGGGTCACCTATTTTTTCATGAGGAATCAAAATATGAAATTTCAAAACATTAGCATACATGGTTCTAAACTTATGCGATACACAATAAAGCAACAACATTAAATGGCCAGAAAATGAGAAGGGCCATAACTCCAACATTTCATTTCATTGGTTCAAAATTTAGTCAGATGATCTCCTCTTCAATCCCAATCAGTATACCAAATATCATGGCTCTGGCTTAAATATTTTTTGAGATATCTTGCTGACAAGGTCAAAATGCCTAGAACTACAAAGGGCCATAACTACATCAATTTTTCATGGAATTCCCTAAAAAACAAAATCAGGTAATCTCCACATCATCCCCAATCAGCATATAATATTTCAAGTCCCTAGCTTAAGTACTTTTCGAGTCATCTTGCTGAAAAGGTCAAATGCGCAGAACTGCAAAGGGCCGTTACTTTATCAATATTTTCACGGAATTCTCTAAAAATATAATCAGGTAATTTACACATCATTCCCACTCACTATATCGAATTTCAAGAACCCAGCTTAAATACTTTTCGAGATATCTTGCCCACAAGATTTAATTCTGATTTTTTTCAAAGGGGCATAACTCTAAACAAACATGCTGGACAAGAAAAAAAATACTGGTCAGCTATTTTTTCATTGGAAACCCAAAAATAAAATTTCAAAACACTAGCATGCAGGGTTCTTAAGATATGGCATGCACAAACAAGAGGGCCATGATGGCCCTGTAACGCTCACCTGAGCAACATAGCACTTTGAGAGCCTGATCTAGAACTGATCAAGGCAAACATTCTGATCAAAAGTCAAAATGATTATAACAAAGTTTTCTGCTGATTTGGCCCGGTGACCTAGTTTTTGAAACCAATTGACCCAGTTTCGAACTTGACCTAGAACTCATCAAGACAAACATTTTGAGCAAGATTCATGATGATTGCTTGAAAAATGTGACCGCTAGAGTGATAACAAGATTTTATGCTGATATGGCCAGGTGACCTAGTTTTTGAACCCAGGTGTTCCAGTTTCGAACTTGACCTAGAAATCATCAAGAAAAACATTTTGAGCCAGATTCATGATGATTGTTTCAAAAATGTGACCGCTAGAGTATTAACAAGGTTTTCTGCTGATTTGGCCCGGTGACCTAGTTTTTGACCCCAAGTGACCCAGTTTCAAACATATCCTAGAACTCATCAAGACAAACATTTTGAGCAAGATTCATGATAATTGCTTCAAAAATGTGACCCCTAGAGTGTTAACAAGGTTTTCCGCTGGTTTGGCCTGGTGACCTAGTTTTTGACATCATGTGACCCAGTTTCGAACCTGACCTAGAAATCATCAAGACAAACATTTTGAGCAAGATTCATGATTATTGCTTCAAAAATGTGACCACTAGAGTGTTAACAAGGTTTTCTGCTGGTTTGGCCTGGTGACCTAGTTTTTGACACCACGCGACCCAGTTTCGAACCTGACCTAGAAATCATCAAGACAAACATTTTGAGCAAGATGCATGATTATTGCTTTAAAAATGTGACCACTAGAGTGTTAACAAGGTTTTCTGCTGATTTGGCCCAGTGACCTAGTTTTTGACTCCAAGTGACCCAGTTTCAAACTCGACCTATAAATCATCAAGACAAACATTTTGAGCAAGATTCATGATGATTGCTTCAAAAATGTGACCGCTAGAGTGTTAACAAGGTTTTCTGCTGATCTGGCCAGGTGACCTAGTTTTTTACCCCAAGTGACCTAGTTTCAAACTTGACCTAGAAATCATCAAGACAAACATATTGAGCAAGATTCATGATGATTGCTTCAAAAATGTGACCGCTAGAGTGTCAACAAGGTTTTCTGCTGATCTGGCCAGGTGACCTAGTTTTTGACCCCAGGTGACCCAGTTTCAAACTTGACCTAGAAATCATCAAGACAAACATATTAAGCAAGATTCATGATGATTGCTTCACAAATGTGACTGCAACAGTGTTAACAAGGTTTTCTACTGATCTGGCCAGGTGACCTAGTTTTTGACCCCAGGTGACCCAGTTTCAAACTTGACCTAGAAATCATCAAGACAAATATATTGAGCAAGATTCATGATGATTGCTTCAAAAATGTGACCGCTAGAGTGTTAAGAGGGTTTTCTGCTGATCTGGCCCGTTGACCTAGTTTTTGACCCCAGGTGACCCAGTTTCGAACTTGACCTAGATTTAATAGAGGCAAACATTTTGAGCAAGTTTCATCAAGATTGGGTCAAAACTATGACCTGTAGAGTGTTAAGTTTTTTCTTTGATTTGACCTGGTGACCTAGTTTTTGACCCCAAGTAACCCAGTATCGAACTTGACCTAGATTTCATAGAGGCAAACATTCTGACCAAGTTTCATCAAGATTGGGTCAAAACTGTGACCTCTAGAGTGTTAACAAACTAATTGTTGACGACGAACGACGGACGACCGACGACGGACAGACATAGGGTGATGACAATAGCTCACCCTGAGCTTTTGCTCAGGTGAGCTAAAAAGCTTGACAAATGGACAAACGGATGGACAGACAAACGAAGGCAAAATAATATGCCCCATCAATTTCATTCGAAACTGGTGGCATAATCAGGTCATCTACTCATCACTACCAATCTATTCATCAAGTTTCAAGGCTCCAGCTTCAATAGTTTTTAGTTATTTTGCTGACAAGGGAAACATGCCCAAATTTACAAAGGGCCATTACTTACGAAATATTTTTCAGAATTTACACAAAAGATAATCAAGTCATCTACTCATCATTACCAATCAAGTCACCAAGTTTCAAGTCTCTAGATCTAACAGTTTTTTTTTATATTTTGCTATCAAGATAAAAATGCCCAAAATTACAAAGGGCCATAATTCAATAAGTATTTTTTTATTCAAAAGTTAATCAGGTTGTCTACATATCATTAGAAATCCATTCACCAAATTTCATGGCTCTAGCTCTAACAGTTTTTGAGATATTTTGCTGACAAGGTAAAAATGCCCAAAATCACAAAGGGCCATAACTCAAGAAGTATTTTTCAAAACTTTCTTCAAACGTTAATTAGGTTGTCTACTCATCACGACCAGTCTATTCATCAAGTTTCAAGGCTCTAGCTCTAACTGTTTTTGAGATATTTTGCTGACAAGGTAAAATGTCCAAAATTACAAAGGGCCATAACTCATGAAGTGTTTTTCAGAATTTCTTAAAAAGTTAATCAAGTCATCTATTCATCACTATAAATCTATTTATTAAGTTTCAAGGGTCTAGCTTTAACAGTTTTTGAGATATTTTGCTGACAAGGTAAAAATGCCCAAAATTACAAAGGGCCATAACTCAAGAAGTATTTTTTTAAAATTACTTCAAAAGTTAATCAGGTTATCTACTCATCACTACAAGTCTATTCATCAAGTTTCAAGGCTCTAGCTCCAACGGTTTTTTGAGATATTTTGCTGACAAGGTAAAATTGCCCAAAATTACAAAGGGCCATAACTCATGAAGTATTTTTTAGAATTTCTTAAAAAGTTAATTAGGTCATCTACTCATCACTACAAATCCATTTACTAAGTTTCAAGGCTCTAGCTCTAACAGTTTTTGAGATATTTTGCTGACAAGGTAAAAATGCCCAAAATTACAAAGCGCCATAACTTAAGAAGTATACTTCAAAATTTCTTCAAATGTTAATCAGATTGTCTACTCATCACTGCCAGTCTATACATCAAGTTTCAAGGCTCTAGCTTAAATAATTTTTGAGATATTTTGCTGACAAGGTAAAAATGCCCAAAATAACAAAGGGCCATAACTCATGAAGTATTTTTCAGAATTTCTTCAAAAGTTAATCAGGTCATCTACTCATCACTACAAATCCATTTACTAAGTTTCAAGGCTCTAACTCTAACACTTTTTGATATATTTTGCTGACAAGGTAAAAATGCCCAAAATTACAAAGGGCCATAACTCAAGAAGTATTTTTCAAAATTTCTTCAAAAGTTAATCAGATTGTCTACTCATCACTTCCAGTCTGTTCATTGTTTCAAGGCTCTAGCTTCAATAGTGTTTGAGATATTTTGCTGACAAGATTGCATCCATATTTTTTCAAAGGGCCATAACTCAGAAAGGGGGCATAATCCTGTCAAGAAAAAAACACGTGTCAGCTATTTTATCATGAGGAATCCATATAAGAAATTTCAAAACAATAGCATTCACGGTTCTAAAGTTATGCTATGCATCAAAAAGCATGACGAATGGATGGACGGACAGACGGATGGACGGATGGACGAACAACCCAGAAGCAATATGCCCCTCCAACTTCTTTGAAGTTGGGGGCATAAAAATGATGCTACTGTTGTGAATGTTGCTAATGACTTCCACTAACCTTGAACTCCCATTTCATCCCCTGATGTAAAACGTCACCTTTATATCGAATCACAATCTCTGCATCTTCAAACTCTATAAATGTGAACCTTGGGTCGAGGGCAGTCTTTGTCAGTCGGTCCAAATACACCCTCTTCAAAAATTCATTGAATGACAGCTGTTAAAACAAGAAATGTCAATAATTTGTTTGTATTGAGGTTTTACGGCCCAGTCAACCCAATGGGGTCATGTCGAGCGCAGTCTGTTTACCTAACCACACGTTTACTGGGCAGGCTTAGTCCTCTAAGCGGTTAACCAGTATTGTGCACATTCTTTCACCAGAAACTGACAACTGCCCTTCTTGAATCAGCGGAAGGGAATGTCAATAAGCACAGCTTATTAGATACCCCCGCTCAAAAAAAACAACAGAAAACCAGAACTTAACAGATAGACTACTTTACGGATGATGGGAGAAGTGTCTACTATGTGTGTGTAGACCTGAGGATGAATGGTCCTGTAGCTCACCTGAGGCATTTGTTCTGAGCAAGCTTATGGTAAAATTTTTAAAGAATGAAACATATGGGCATAATCTTTGGTCTGTGTATCCTACGGTAACTTGGTATGGAATTTAGTTTTTATTAATTTGGCAAATTGGAAACTTCACATAAAATATGTCCTTGATAAGGAGACATACCAAATATAAAATGCCTGTGCCTTCTAGTTTCACAAAAGATGATTTTTAAAGTTTTCCCCATGTAAGTATGTAAAACAAGAGACCCCTGAGGCAGGGCCATTTTTGACCTCATGACTATAATGTGAACAATCTTGGTAAAGGTCCACTAGATAAAACTAAGTACCAAATGTCATAGGCTAAGGCCTTCTAGTTGCACACAAGAAGATAATGTTTTTTCACCATATGAGTCTATGTAAGACAAGTGACCTCTGGGATGGAGACATTTTGACCCCAGGGCCACAATTTGAACAATCTTGGTAAAGGCCCTCTAACCAAAGCCACATACCAAATATCAAAGGTCTGGGCCTTCTAGTTTTAAGACAAAAAGATTTTTAAAGTTTTTCCTTAAGTGAGACTATTAAAACAAGTGACCCCTGGATTTAGGACCATTTTTGACCCAGAGCTATAATTTGAACAATCTTGGTAGAGGTCCACTAGATGAAGCTACATACCAAATATCAAAGGCCTGTGCCTTCTAGTTTCAGACAAGAAAATTTTTAGTTTTTTCCCCAGAGGTGTCTATGTAAACCAAGTAGGTGGGGTGGGGCTGTTTATGACCCCAGGGCTATAATTTGAACAACCTTAGTAAAGGTCTATTAGATAAAGCTATATACTAAATACATGTATCAAAGGCCTGGGTCTTCTAATTTCAGACAAGAAGATCTTTATAAAATTTTTTCTTTTATGAGTTTATGTAAAATGTAAGCCCCAAGGCAGGGCCGTTTTTGACACAAGGGCTATAATTTTAATAATTTTGGTAGAGGCTCATTAGATGAAGTTACATACCAAATTTCAAAGACCTGGGCCTTCTAATTTCAAAGAAGATTTTTTAAAGTTTTCCCTGTACAAGTCCATGTAAAACAAGTGACCCTTGGAGTGGAGCCATTTTTGACCCCAGGGTTATGATTTAAACAATCTTGGTAGAGGTTCATAGGATAAAGCTACATACCAAATATCAACGGCCAGGGCCTTCTAGTTTCAGACATGAAGATTTTTAAAGTTTTACCTATAGGAGTCTATGTAAACTAGAAATGTGTCAAGATGACACAGATGCCCCCACCCAGGGCCATCCTCATCCACATGCAGGCATTTTGCAAAAAATAGCCATCAGAAGAGATGGCAAATCCCCCGACCGCACCACAAATGGCCGTCTTTTTTCAATCTAGGGCATCAGAGATGTAATTTTATCAAGGGATACACTTGTTTAACCCTGCAGTGGGTGTTAACTCCACAATTGTGAATCAGACATAGAACTCTAAAACCGTAAGTTGTGGAAACTGGATTTTGTGTTTTTCAACAAAGAAACTGAAAATAATGAGAAAAATAAGGCCCGTTGCCTGCAATGATTATAACTCTCAAACCGTAAGTCATGGAAACTGGATTTTTTGTTTGCTAGTAAGTGATTTTCAACAAAGAATCCGAAAATAATGAGAAAAATAAGGCCTGTTGCCTGCAAAGATTATAACTCTCAAACTGTAAGTCGTAGAAACTGGATTTTCTGTTCGCTAGTAAATGATTTTCAACAAAGAATCCAAAAATAATGAGAAATATATGGCCCTTTGCATACAAGACCCGTAACTCTTCAACCGTTAGTCTGAGAAACTCAATTTTGTGTTCGCTAGTAAGTGATTTTCAACAAACAATCCAAAAATAATGAGAAAAATAAAGCCTGCTGCATGCATTGCTAATAAATCTGCATCAGCAGTATAAGTAAGGAAGATAACTCCAACACTCCGTAGGTCAGAGTTGTCCTTACATATTGTGACACACCTTGTTTATGTTCTTAGCATCTCTACTAACTATCATTAAAACGTCTCCACTGGTTAAAGAGTTATGGCCTGCACAAGATTTTACCACCAGGGGAGATAATTGAAAATAAATGGAGTAATGCCTACTCAATGTCCTCTACAACTTGATGAAGTATCATAAAAATAATTCAAAGGGTTTAAGAGTTATGGCCTGCACAAGATTTAACAACTATGGGAGATAACTCCAGAACTGAGTCAGTTAGAGTTGTTGTTCTTGTATGTGACACACCTACTCAATGTCCTCTACAACTTGATCAAGTCTCATGATAATATTTCAAAGGGTTATTGAGTTATGGCCTGCACAAGATTTCATAACTATGAGAGATAACTCCAGAATGCAGTCAGTTAGAGTTGTCATTCTTGTATGCGACACCCCTACTCAATGTCCTCTACCTATTGGTGAAGTATCATGAAAATAACTTATAGGGTTTTAGAGTTACGGGCTGCACAAGATTTAACAACTATGGGAGGTAACTCCCAAAATGTAGTCAATTAGAGTTGTTGTTCTTGTATGTGACACGAGTTATGGCCTGCGCAATATTTTATAACTATGGGAGATAACTCAAGAATGCAGTCAGTTAGAGTTGTCATTCTTGTACATGACACGCCTACTCAATATCCTCTACCTAATGGTGAAGTATCATGAAAATACCTTAAAGGGTTTTAGAGTTATGGGCTGTACAAGATTTAACAACTATGGGAGGTAACTCCAAAACGGAGTCAGCTGGAGTTGTCTTTCTTGTACGCGACATGCCTACTCAATGTCCTCTACACATTGGTGAAGTATCGTGAAAATATCTTAATGGGTTTCAGAGTTATGGTCCGCACAAAATTTTACAATTTTGGGAGACTATGGGAGATAACTCCTGAACCAAGTCGATTAGAGTTGTCATTCTTGCACACTCCTACCCAATGCCCTCTACAACCTGACAAAGTTTCATGAAAATAGCTCAAAGGGTATAGGAGTTATGGGCCGCACAAGGTTTCGTCTACAGACGGACGGACAGACGGACAGCCCCACCCCGGTCCAGAATCAGTGGCCAAAAACTTGCCCTTTCATCAACAACTAAACAGCTTTCCTCTGTGTAATTATTGTGCTAAATTTTAACTCTTCAGTCTCACCAATGATACCATAGTGATATTTTTAATCACATTTTTGTATGTTTTCTTGGTGACCTGTTATATATTTTGACCCCTAGCCCCACCCACAGGCATGACCCTGGAGTAATGGTACTATGATTTGAAAGGTCTTGCTCTAGGTAAGTATCATACCAAGTTTCAACTTTCTAGCCCAAAAGGTATGAAAGTTATAAACTGCAAGAGAAACGCAGACATAAAATTGCACCTAAACTTGCAGGTAAACTTGAACCTGGTTATGAACGTGACATACGCACATACGCACGTACACACATACGCACGTACGGATGTAACATCACAGCGAAACGCTATATGCCCCACTCCTGCCTTCGGCAGGTGGGGGCATAAAAAAAATTTGACCTTTCCATAAAAAAGGTCAAGGTCAACCCAGTGGGCCTTCTAATTTCAGAAAAGAAGATTTTTAAAGTTTTTCCCTGTACGTCTATGCAAAACAAGTGACCCCTGGGGCTGGGCCTCCTAGTTTCAGATAGATTTTTAAAGTTTTGCCTATGCAAGGTTATCAGTTTTTCAAACTTTATTGGCCCCATGTCCCCAATGCTGCATACCAAGCCCCAGGGCTATTGGCCCTTTGATTTCTTAGAGGAAGATTTTTAAAGGGTTTTTACCATATATGGACGTGGCAGCCATCTTGGTCATGTGACCCAGACGTGGCGGACAAACTTTCATTCCCCTTAACCACAGAGGTTCCATATGAAATTTTACTTTGGTTGGCCCAGTGGTTTCTGAGATGTTAGTAGAGTGTGGACAAACAGATGGACGTCGGACAGAGGACATAGCCTGCCTATACTATAAGCTCTCTATGTCTAAAGGCTCAGGTGAGCTAAAAATTGACTCAAAGTACACCACAACCTCTTTATAAAACTATTGCTGGGATCGAAAGCTAAAACCATGATAGCTTATCAGCAGTGTTGTATGCAAGTAAAAATGTATAGATTATATTGAATAAGAGGACCATGATGGTCCTATATCCCTCACCTGAGCAAACAGATTTGCATACTTACTATTGGTGTTTCAACCAAGTTCACTGCTTCAAGATTTTTTGTAAATTTTTTGTTCAAAGAGTGACATGATGGTCCTATAAAATGAAGCAATGTCGTATATGGCAAGCAGTGCCTCATTTTTTTTTTATTATATCTGATCTTCAAAATTTCTATACAGATATCTAGGGAAAATAAACCCCTTTCCTTGGCGGTCATGTTTTTTTATGAATACTGATGGCTTGAACAATCTTGGTAGAGAGTCACTAAAGAAACATTTCTGCCAAATTATTTTCAAATCTGTCTAGTGGTTTCTGTCAAGAATATTTTCAAAGTTTTCGATATAGATATATAGGGAAAATAAGCCCCTCCCCCTGGCACCCATGTTTTTTTATGAATCATGATGGCTTGAACAACCTTGGTAGAGAGTCACTTACGGAACATTTCTGCCAAATTATATTGAAATCGGTCCAGTACTTTCTGACAAGAAGATTTTTAAAGTTTTCTATAGAGAAATAGAGGGAAAATAAGCCTTGCCCCCCTGGCACCATATTTTTTGATGAATCAGGATACTTTCAACAAACTTGGTAGAGGGTCACCAAAGGAACATTTCTGCCTAATTATATTGAAATCTGTCTAGTGGTTTCTGACAAGATGATTTTTGAAGTTTTCTGTATAGATATATAGGGAAAATAAGCCCCGCCCCCCGGCAGCTAAGTTTTTTGGACGAATCATAATGGCTTGAACAATCTTGGTAGAGAGTCACAAAAGAAACATTACTGCAAAATTATATTCAAATCAGTTCAGTGGTTTCTGACAAAAAGATTTTTAAAATTTTCAATATAGGTACATAGTAAACAAAAGACTTGCCTTGCCCCCTGGCGACCATATTTTTGGATGAAACAGGATGGTTTGATCACTCTTGATAGAGACTCACCTAAAGAGTATTTCTGCAAAATTATACTATAATGGGTCCAGTACTTTCTGATAAGAAAAGTTTTCTATATAGATATATATATAGGGAAAATAAGCCCCACCACCTGGTGGCCATGTTTTTTTGACAAATCATGATATTTTGAACAATCTTGGGAGAGGGACACCATGCAAACAAACATTTATACCAAATTATATTGAAATCAGTCAAGTGGTTTCTGAGAAGATGATTTTTAAGTTTTTCATATAATATATAGGGAAAATAAGCCCCAACCACTGACAGCCATGTTTTTTGACAAATTACAATGGTTTGAACAACCTTGGTAGGGGGTCACCAAAGGAACATTTCTGCCAAATCATTCAGAAATCGGTCCAGTGGTTTTTGACAAGAAGATTTTTAAAGCTTTTTTATTTTGGTTACCAAGGCAACCAGAATCCTCCATGAATTCCAAATCATTGAACAAGTTTCAGTCTGTACCACCCAAGAATCATTTCTGTGAAATTTGGTTAAAACTGGTTCAGTGGTTAAGGAGGAGATGTTGTTTTAAGAAATTGTTGACAGACAGACAAACTAACGCATACAGATGGACGACAACAACGCCGGCGATGAAGGTTTGTTTGTTTGATTTGGGCTTAACGTCACGCTTTCAACAATCTTTCAGTCATATCGCGATGGTTTCTGGATGCTGCAGGGAGCTCAATGCTCTCTTTTAGAGTGCTGCCTCACTGAAATATCACGCCCCAGACACTTGACATGATATTCCACCCAGTCACATTATACTGACACTGAGCTGACCAGTTCTAGCTCTACTTTCTTAATGCTGAGTGCCAAGCAAAAGAGCAGCTAGTACCATTTTTAAAGTCTTTGGTATGACCCGGCCGGGGATCGATCCCACAACCTCCCAGTCACAAAGCCGACACTCTACCACTGAGCCACTGTGCCGGTTTTGACGACGAAGACAGAGGGTGTGATCACAATAGCTTCGGCTCATAATCAGGTGAGCTAAAAATGACAAAAAGTACATTTTGCTATATAGTCTATACATTTTGTTTGGATATAACACTTTTGGGGTCCACCTTTAAACAGGCTTATATCTGAAACTGTCTTAAAATGAACCCTCTTATATAGAGGTTCCGGTGTATATACATGTATGTTTCTTTATGAGAAAATACTTAACCTGTTAACCAGTTTTGCACACAGCAGGGAAGAAGGTACTTAAAAATTACATATCTTCATAATTCCAAGTAAATATATTTCTTACTTCTGCACAAAAACA
This sequence comes from Anodontia alba, assembly GCA_964016985.1. Classification (NCBI taxonomy): domain Eukaryota; kingdom Metazoa; phylum Mollusca; class Bivalvia; order Lucinida; family Lucinidae; genus Anodontia; species Anodontia alba. The sequence continues at coordinate 42,338,885 of OZ024833.1, read as the reverse complement.
TATGTTGTGGGTACTCATCAGAAGTACCTCGTCACAACGTATGTTTTTGTGGAGAACTAAGAAAGCTATCAACACTTTTTGGTTGAAAAACAAGAGGACCATAGGCCACAACGCTCACCTGAGTTAACTGCTGTATGTTAATCACGTCATTTACAGGTACTCATTATTCCCTATCAGCCTGTCAAGTTTCAAGGCAATGGCTTAAACAGTTTTTGAGGTATCTTGCTTACAAGGTTAAAATGCTGAAATTTTCAAAGGGCCATAAGTAAAAAAAAATTCAGATTTTTTAGAAGTTAATTGGATCATCTACTTATCCTGTCCTTTAAAGGTTTTTTTTTGTTTTTTTTCTATTTTTAGCTCTGGCAACTATTTTGTTCAGCAGAGCAGTACCATTTACTTTAACAATTTTGGTAAAGGGGCACAAGAGGAACACTGATGTGAAATTATTTTGAAATCCGGCCACTGGCCAAGGAGATGTCGTTTAAAGGTTTTTCAATTTTTAGCTCTGGTGACCATTTTGTTCAACAGAGCAGAACCATTTTGGCAATTTTGGTAAAGGGGGATAAGAAGAATGTTTCTGTGAAATTATTTTGAAATCAGGCCACTGGCAAAGGAGATGTTGTTTAAAGGTTTTTCTATTTTTAGCTCTGGTGGCCATTTTGGTCAGCCGAGTGGAACTATTTTGGTATAGGGCCATAAGAGGAACACCTCTGTGAAATTACTTTGAAATCTGGATACTGGCTGCAGAGATGTCTTTTAAAGGTTTTTCTATTTTTAGCTCTAGCCGCCATTTTGTTCAGCCAAACAGAACCATTTTAGCAATTTTGGTAGAGGGCCATTGGAAGACCACTTCTGTGCAAACATTTTGAAATCAGGCCATTGGCCAAAGACGAAATGTCGTTTGAAGATTTTCTACTTTTTGGCTCTGGCGACCATCTTGTTCAATGGAGCTGAACCATTGCAGCCATCTTGGATTTCACATCAACACAACTTTTAGCTTGTTTTTGATCCAGAAGTCATCCTGTTGCCACAGAGCAAGTTTCAGCTCAAAGCAACCAAAGGTTTGGGAAGAGATGTTGAAAATTGATTTTCACAATGGCAGCTGTGGTGGCCATCTTGGATTTTCTATCGGCTTATTTAGCTATTTTGTGTCCACTAAGTGCCCTGATCCTCATCATCAAGTTTCAATCCAACTGATTATAGAGATGTCAAACTTACGAATTCTCAACATTTTTCCCATATAAATGTATAGGGGCCCAGGGCTCGGGAAAACCGAAAAAATAGCCGGTCTGGACCGAAATTAAGAATTCTGGACAGATTTCAAACACCCCAAAACGCTAATAAATCGGTCCAACAGGTTTGTGCCTTGAACCCCATTTTTCCCAAACCAACCAATTTTCACGAATCAATGATGTCTAAAAAATCACAAACAGTCAAGTCTTCCCAAACTGACAATGTCCGCTTACCTTTTAAATGCGATATTATGGTAGTTAAAAGGCTCTAAACGGTCATTTGACATGTATATTGGAGAGACCACTGAATAACGGCAACCTACCCGCAGCACAAATTAATTACGTCATTATCCAAACATTGTCAAAAAATAACACTTCACTGACCTTTGTGCGGTAAACAAGCGATTAACACGAATCATCAGTAACGGTAGTCCGATAATTAATCCGTTTGTGTGACACGTGTGAATACACTGAGACTGCAAAACATCCAGGTGCAGTCGGCGTGTCCAAAAGATCAAAGGTCGCTTTACTGAGAGTGATAAAAGAATGCACCGCTTGAACGCACCCGTTTTCTTCGTCTTCTTTTTTGTTTTGATCAAGACGGTTGGTCGGTCCCAGATTCGATAAATGAATTCCCAAACCGTATACGTCCTGATCAGATGTCGCATACAACGGCATTATTGATTGCTTCTTTTTTTTTTTTTTTTTGTTGTTGATTGCCGTAACACGCGAGTATAATTCAAGGTAGATTTCACGGTAAAAATAAGTAATGCACCACTTGCGCTAGACAAGATTGGTCAGTGCTTAAAATTTAAGCAGTCTGATCAAATCTTGTAACATTGAAAACTGCAAAACCGCCCGTGGCGCAGGCCTTTTTTTATTAGACCTAATTAGGTCCATGAAAGTCGTTTCGTTCCGTCTCTCCTGTTTCCCGCCGTCTTCGCGCTTATACAAGACAGGAATCAGTTGTTTATAAATAGTTTAGGAAAACCCTGCGGTGGTGGAAATAACAACAAAACCGTTTTTTGTTTTTTTTACATACCTGACTGTATTTATTGATGACGCCAGCCTTGATCATGCTCGTTATACCCGGACTTCCGTCATATAACGGAGTTGAGGTGTATTATTTAAAAGGAGTTATAGGACTGCCAATTGTCATTAGTTTTCGTGACAGGTGATATATACATATTTTTTTTATTTGGAAATGGGCTCATTGATGACGTCATCGTCATCGGCTGGACCGATTCAGATTTCAAAATTTCCAGAGCCCTGATAGGGCCCATACAAATGCATGGGGAAGCAAATTTGACTCTGCTATAAAAAGGTCAAATGTCAACGTAGGACCATCATTTTAGCAATTTTGATAGATCTCCTGTCCCGGATGATTTGTACAAAGATTAGGCCCCAGGGCTTATTTGGTTCTGGAGAAGAAGGTTTTTAACGTTTTTTTACCATATATGGGCATGGCAGCCATTTTAGTCAATAGACCCTGACCATTTTAGCAATCATTTGTTCCCCTGCCCCAAGGAGGCTCCATATTTGAGCAACATTGGCCCAGAGGTTTCAGAGGAGGTCATTTGAAATTATCAACATTTTTCCCATACAAAGGTATGGGGCCCATATAAATGCATAGGAAGCAAACTTGACCTTGCCCTAAAAAGGTCAAATGTCTATGTAGGACCATCATTTTAGCAACTTTGGTAGACCTCGTGTCCCCGATGACTTGTGCAAAGATTCAGCCCCAAGGCTTCCTCAGATCTGGAGAAGAAGATTTTCAAACATTTTTACCATATATGGGCATGGCGGCCATCTTGGTCAATGGACCGTGACCATTTTAGCAATCTTTCATTCCCCTGCCCTAAGGAGGCTCCACATGAAATTTGAGCAACATTGGCCCAGAGGCTTTAGAGGAGAAATCGTTTGAAATCCTAAACATTTTTCCCATACAAATGTATGGTGCGCAAAAAATGCATATGGATGCAAACTTGACCGTGCCGTAAAAAGGTCAAATGTCAATGTACGATCATTATTTTAGCAATTTTGTTAGACCTCCCGTCCCCAATAATTTGTGCAAAGATTCAGCCCCAAGACATCCTTGGTTCTGGAGAAGAAGATTTTTAAAGGTTTTTACAATATTTGGGCATGACGGCCATCTTGGTCAACGGACCGCTACCATTTTAGCAATATTTCATTCCCCCAACCTAAGGAGGCTCCATATGAAATTTGAGCAAAATTGGCTCAGGGTCTTCAGAGGTGAAGTCAGTTGAAAATGTTAACGGACAGATGGACTCACGGACGGACGCACAGACGGATGGACGGACGAAAAGTGATCACTCAGGTGAGCTAAAAAAATGCCTTGTCTTTACATTTTGTCATAGTTTAAATGTACATTTACTGCAGCCCGCTCAAGCTGGCTAGAATTTATTTAAAATTAATATGCATGCACAAATAAATACTCTTACAGTATTTCAATTTCTTACAGAGTACAAAACAAATACATGTAATCATGTAGGCCTGAAATTTGAAGCTTGTGTTTTACATTTATAGACTTAACAAATATTTCCGTTAACCAGTGATGACTTAACACTGTCAATACATTGTGAGCCATATAAGGTGAAAATAAGTCTTTGGGCGATATCAGGCCTAGATCAGACTCCACATCTATGCACTGATCAGGGCATTTGCTGTCTGCTTGTAGAATCCTTTTATACTAAAGATTATTAATCAACTATGATAATATTGCATTTATACAGCCAAAACAGCCTGCTTCATACAGATGACAAACAGGGCCAATACGAAATAAACAGGGCCAATATGGAAAAATCCTATATTGGCCCTGTTTTTCTCGTATTGACCCTATTGGTCATCCGCTTGACTATCGAGTGCTCAAACTGGTACAACGCAAACTCAACTTTGCTTTATCTGGGGCATTTTGAGCATGATTCGGAAAAATTTATTTCTTTTCTAACACCCGTCATTGAGCGATTTTTTTTTTGATTTTTTTTTGCATAAATAAGATTTTTAATTGATTTTTATTATTTTTTAGCTCACCGGGACTATGTCCCTGGAGAGCTTATGCTGTCAAACAGGCGTTGGCGTTGGCGTCTGTCCGCGTAGGCACAATGTTTAAGTTTTCAAAGGTGAGCATAGTTTTTTAACTGTTTAAGGTACTGCTTTCATATTTGGCCTACACCTACCTTAGGGTAAGACCTTTCAATAGCATACACCCCCATCCCCAAGTTGGACTCTTTTTGTAGGTTAAGGTCAGTTCTTACTTTGTCATTTACACCCATGTTTAAGTTTTGCATTTAAGTTTTGGAAAGTGTACAAAACTGCTGAAGTATTCAAGGTAGAGCTTTAGTATTTGGCCCATACCAGCCTTAGGGTTAGACCTTTTAATAGCACACACCCCTTCCTCTGTTTGACCTTCTGCCCAGGTCAAGGTCAGGTCATACTTTGTCATTTGAGCCCATGTTCGAGTTCTGCGTTTAACTTTTGAAAAGTGTTTGTAACTGCTGAAGTATTCAAGATACCGCTTTAATATTTGGTCCACACCAACGTTAGGGTAAGACCTTTCAATAGCACACACCCTTTCCTCAGTTTGACTTTCTGCCTAGGTCAAGGTCAGGTCAAACTTTGTCATTTAAACCCATGTTCGAGTTCTGCATTTAAGTTTTGAAAAGTGTTCTTAACTGTTGAAGTATTCGAGATGCCACTTTAATATTTGGCCCACACCTACCTTAGGGTAAGACCTTTCAACAGTACACACCCTTCCTCAGTTTGACTTTCTGCCTAGGTCAAGGTCAGGTCATACTTTGTCATTTACAGCTGTGTTAAAGTTTTGAAAAGTGTACATGACTGCTGAAGTATGCAAGATATAGCTTTCATATTTTGTCCATACCAACCTAAGGGATTCAGCATGTAAGATATAGCTTTCATATTTTGTCCACACCAACCTAAGGGAAGATGTTTCAATGGCATATACCCCATCCCTCAGTTTGACATTCTTCCGACATCCATCGAAGTCAGGTCATACTCTGTCATTTACAGCTATGTTTGAGTTCTGCATTTAATCTTTACTATTTAAAGATTGTTTTCTTCTCCGATCAGCCATTTCCCGCAAGCTGCCTTGTCTTCTGACAACTCTTGTTATTACCTGACTTCGACTTTCGGAAGTTGACAATACCTCTTAAGCATTCTTAAGCATTACGTCACACAGTTACATATTTACAAGGTTCGATGACGAATAATCAAAATGGCGGATAACATGCGAATCAGCTGACGATGTAAAATATAAAAACTTGTATCCTGTGTTCATGAAAGCATTGCAAAATGTATGGAATTGGAGTGCCACTATGGACCTAAGAAGGACAGATATAAAATAGCAAAATAAGAATGTTACCCGGCTTACTTTTGTTTTCGGACATGTCAACAAATACACGTTGGAAACAAGAAGCAAAATGAATGTGTTTGAATGGTATAACCTGCAGAGGAAATCAAGTAAAAAAAGTCAAAGAACTGCAATGTTCATAGATCATTTTCTGTCTTACTAATATAATTTATTATGTATATGAATGTGCGATGGTACATGGTCCTTGTTAAATGGTACATGGTCTATGTTAGCGGATACACAGTCCAACTGCCTGAAACAAAATAGAACTTCTAGTTTTGCCTACCTTATTGTAAAACTCAGAAAATAATGTCCCTTTCCTATATTTAAATCAATTTAAGCACGATTTAAAGAGATGACATTTTGGTGCAATGTTGTCTTCTGCTCTTTGAGTTATTTGAGGAAAACCATATCCATTTCACTACAACAGATGATGTCAATTTCAATGTTTGTTTGTTTGTGTTGAGGTTTTACGGCCCAGTCAACCCAATGGGATCATGTCGAGTGCGGTCAGTTTACCTAGCCACACGTTTACTGGGCAGGCATAGTCCTCCAAGCGGTTAACCAGTATTGTGCACATTCTTTCGCCAGAAACTGACAACTGCCCTTCTTGAATCAGCGGAAGGCAGAGAATGACCATAGAAAATATTTCATGATCAATCTTCACGAAAGAATGTTGCCGACCTCAGGGGGGGGGGGGGGGGGGGGGGGGGGGGTTTGAACCCACGACCTCCTGGTCTCCAGTCGGACGGCGCATCCAACTGAGCCACCAGGGCCGGCCAATTTCAGTGTTTGTTTGTTTGTTTGTGTTGAGGTTTTACGGCCCATTCAACCCAATGGGGTCATGCTGAGCGCAGTCAGTTTACCTAACCACACGTTTACTGGGCAGGCTTAGTCCTCTAAGCGGTTAACCAGTATTGTGCACATTCTTTCGCCAGAAACTGACAACTGCCCTTCTTGAATCAGCGGAAGGGAAAGAATCACCGTAGAAAATATTTTATAATCAATCTCCACGAAAGAATGTTGCCGACCTCGGTGGGGGTTGAACCCGCGACCTCCTGGTCTCCAGTCAGATGGCGCATCCAACAATTTCAGTGTCAGGAGGCACTCTGGCTGTCAATCAGATGGGTAGTTTTGTGTCACAAATACAGTAAATGTTCTAAATATTTGGGCACAGTTCTGTTTCCAATTAACGCTATTAATAATTGGACATCTATCATCACATTTGTGACATCAATAATAAAAACAGAATTTTAATTAACAAAATTGTCACAAAAAATTATATGCCCTCAGGGATCAAGCTGGTTCAGAAATTTAGGGAGAAGTGACTTCTCCCTCCAGACAAAACAGGGAGAAGTTTTATAGGATGAGGGAGAAGTCAAGACTTGGTTAACCTATCACCTCACTGAAAGCATGACACTAAAGGACTCTCGACTCGCTTTACCACATTAATTTGTCTTGGGAATTAACAAAAAAGGAAACAATTTTTACTGTAGACCTGTTCATTCTTACTTCTAAACCAATTAAATGATCCACAGAAACACAGACATAAATAGGGCAAATGCATCATATCTGGACCCATATCTTTTTGGAAATTGATCTTCTCAGTAGATCCAGTCAAAACATCAAGATCTGTGGCTTGATAAGCTATGAACATGATAAACATAATGATAAAAAGAAATCTGTTAACTAAAATGTCTGTCAACTTTTAAACTTAGTTTTTAGCATTTTAAATGTTGTTTCTGACTAATTTTCAGCACATAAATGGTTCATTTATGAAAAAACGGACACCCACGAAAACTGATGACATTGACGAAAACGATCTTTTGGTCACTTAGTAGGCAAACAGTTTTCCTCCAGAACTTCTTAAACTACATCAGACTTTTATTCTGTGGAATTTTTGATACATCTAACAACTTTTTTTTTTCAAAAGAATTTTATCTTTCTATGTTTGCTCAATATTTTACTGGTTTCTCCTAACAAAAAGTTTGTTTGCACAAGTACTAGCTTTTTCAAAAGTTGCAAAAATCGAGGGCAAAGTTTTTGTCGCCCTCAGGGCTTCCCAGGGCGATTTAGAGCCCTCGAGGGCGACTATTTCGCCCCACTCACCCTGTAGCTTGACCCCTGTGCCCTTCCCTAAGTTATTATCATTATTATTATTGAAGTTAATTAATAAAATTGTCATTAACCAAGTAATTTCATATTGGCCCAGTTACAGGTCCTTGATCTGCTTACTGGCCCGAGGCCGAAACAGCAGACCTCGGACCTGTAACAGGACCAATATGAAGTTACTTGGTTAATAACATTATATTATAAACCTTGGAACCACAAGGGACCTTCTGATCTGAAATCAAGAGCACTAACCACTCGGCAACCCAGATGTTTTACCTTCATTACGCTATGCTTGAAGAAAGAGTTCTCATGATGATACACATGTATGTACATATTCCCTTGCAAAAAACATACCTGGGACCTTCTGACTTGAAGTCAGAAGCCCTAACCACTCAGCATCCCAGATGTTTTACCTTCATTATACTATGCTTAAAGAAAGAGTTCGCATGACCATATGTATGTACATGTTCCCTTGCAAAAACATGCTTTTTCTCATTATCCTCCTTATCAACAACTTGAAATGACTAAAAAATATCAACCTCAACTAAAAGACTGGTACCTTTAATATAAATGGTTCCCCTCTCTCCATCTTCTGTTTAGCAAGGTCCACTCCCATCCTGATGCGACCATAGACTTTTGGGTGAGACTGGCTCACAAGGACAATCCACTTCTCTAAAACAAAAATAATTCATAGCTCCAGATAAGAGGTATATCTAGATAAATGATTTTCTTATTTCTCCATAAAAACATGTTACAAGCTTCACAAAAACATGTTGTGGTATTCATTAGAAGTGCCTCACTGAGGCATTTCTGATGAGTACCACAAATGTTTTTGTTTTTTTGTGAAGAAATAAGAAAGAATACTTTTCTGGTTGAAAAAAAAAAAATATTATGGGGAGCTATGTAAAATACATATGTACTGTCTTAGGTCTTGATGAAAAGAGTGTTTAGCTATTATTTATGCACCAAAACATATCTTGTCCGTGAGACAATTCCAGTGAGTACCTCTCAAGCTGTGTTATATATAGAGAATATTTAATCTTTTGCAGTATTTTCACCAGAGAAAATTTGAATGTTTTTATTACAGGAGATGAAAATTTTTATAGTATTCACTGAAAAAAAAAAGTAAATTTTCTTTTTATTTTAAGCCAATGCACATTCCTGACATCATAACTAAAATCACCAAACAAAATATGAACATCATGGCGTCCAAGTTCTGTGCTCAGCGCTGCAGAGACAAAAATAAAAAGTTTTGGCAAATTAATATAATCTTGTTACCAAAATGTTCCTTACATTTACATTTACACTAAGAAAATGTATACCAACACTTGATAGTTTTGCTCAGAAACAGAGAAGTTACAGGAGTTCAAAAAACCGAAGTCGGATCGGCATCTGTTAGGGAAACAATGAAGACAACCAAACTAATCCGAAACGAGCAGTGAAAATAACATTGACTTGTTATTTTTCACTTGTGAAAATATCTTATTCTTTCACTTGTGAAAATATCATTTTTATTCATGTCAGATATACATTGAATTCATCACTTGCAATAAAATACACCACAACCTCTTTATAACACTATTGTTGGGGTCCAAAGCATAAACCGTGTTAGTTATAAAACCGTGTTATATCCAAACAAAAATGTATAGATTATATAGGAAAATGACCATTTTCTATATATTTTTGGGATCCATCTTTGAACTGTGTTGTATCCAAAACCGTGTTATAACGAATCGTGTTATAAAGAGGTTAAGGTGTAAATACATACATTATTACTACAGTAACTGTTACATGATCTGACACATTATATTATGTAGAATGGATGCTCATAGATGACACAATCACACAAGTAAAACCAGGTTTAAGCCCCTAAAAGCAGTTCTGTTGACCATTCTAATACAATGTCAATATTTCTGTTGCAGTTTCTTGTTTGTTTATTCTGTTGTTTGATAAAGTGCCATTTCTGCGATGTCATTCAACTCTTATGTAGGCGCCTGGTGGGAATGTGTTCCATGACTGTGGGTATCCCCATATTCACTTTTTTCTGAAGGGTGACTCCAATAAAGAATACTTTAAAATGCTTACTTTAAATTTCCCCAATTAAATAAGCCCATTTTCAGACATGCTAAATTACCAAAAACGGGTACAGTATTTTATGTTTTATAGCACCCACTATACCATCTTCCAAACTTTTGTAACAACCCTTAGTCTGTTGATATTTGCATGCATACCACAAAATCTCAGACACCACATAAAATTTTTCCTATTGTTTAGACTTTCCTATTGTTTAGAGGGTTTTTTTTTTTCTTTACTAGCCTATTTACCATTAAGTATTGGGACAGACTGGCCTGATCAGTGCAGATCCAAATCAAATGTCACAAAACCCAATGTCTGAGCTTGGCCTACACTGTTTGCCACTCATCCAGAATTTTTTCAACACACCAACAGGTAGTAAAATGGACTTGATTAACATTCACGACACATCTAGTAAGGAGTTAAGGTGTCCCAATATTTAGAATATAGTCACTTTTATGTATATTTCATGCTTATAGCATTTACCACTATCTGGGCAAATTCAGCAGATGATATATTGATGACATTTCTCTTATTTTTCCAAGAAAACAGGATTTGATATTTCATGCACATTGTTTCCCAATCCTGATTTGTGGGGAAAATAAGAAAACATATTCAATATGGCATCTGCTGAAAATTGTATCAAGCATGCTAAGTCTTTGTGAATGTAAGTAAATTTGTTTTGTGACTCAAACTAATATTTGTACATTCTAAATTCCTACCCTTAAAAAGCTTTCAACCTAGGCATGACATTAAATTGCACCCACCATATTTACTCTAAATATTGGGACACCTTAAATCCTTACCTTACTTGCCCTCAAATTTCAATAAGATGATGATCCATCTAAAAGATGTTGGATGACTGACAAACAGAGCAGAGCCTGAAATCAGATATCCGGTACCCTATTCAATAGCATCTGATCTGGGTCTACACTGTCAAGCCTCAGTCCCAGTACGAAGGATTATTATGGTATTCCAACTTTTCCAGGTAAGATAGGTTAAGATGGGTACACATATTTAGAGAAATATTTTCTGCAGTAAAAACAAATGTTATAGTACCATTTCTACCCTAAGTATAAGGACATCCAGGCTAGAGCAAACAGTGAAATCCCAGATACGATGCAGCATCTGATCAGTGTCTATACTATTTGCCACACATCCAGTAGTGTTTTAGACTCATCAACTGGAATAAATTGAGCAAGTCGATGGCGCACCATCGCATATCCTTGCGCCAGTGCCATCGCATATCACCAAGCACATCAAAATTCCAAATGCCTCCTTCAGTCCTCATCCAAAGGGCTATTACCTGTGACAGTTTCAAGGTTTCTAGCTCAAAAAGCCTAGGTGACAATCAAAAAAAAAGGACCCAAAATCCTACTTTTTGACCTCTGGTGACCCCCAGACATGCTCTTGGGGAAAAAATTTTGCACCACTGTAGTCTACTCTTCATATCCTTATAACCGATATGCAACATGACTATGTTTGTACAAAATGGATTTTGGACCCTTCTGGGCCACACCCTCCTGGCCCTATCCTCAGGGGTTACATCAAAATTCCGAATGTGTGCCTTCAGTCCTCATCCATAGGGCTATGGCTTGTGAAAGTTTCCAGATTGTAGCTTAAATGGTCTAGGAGCAATGGTGTGACATTACAGATGGACAGACGGACAGGGGGTATCACAATATCCCCATTTTTTCTTCGAAAAGCGCTGGGATAAAAATGAAAGTGTTAAAATTTTACGAAAAGTCAGAGTTAGGTATCACAATATTTTGAGTAAACACAGTAAGAAACTAGAAAAGTGTTAATATGACACAGATGCCCCCGCCAAGGGACCATCCTCACCCGGAAACAAGCATTTTGCAAAAAATTAAGTTGAAAAAAAGGCCATAAGTCCCATAATAATTGGTGGATTTTACCCTAAATCAAACTTGACCTATATTTTATGATTATATATCTGTATATAAAACATAAATCCAATACATTAATCTTTTTAAAAGAGAATGGAAACCATTTTTTGAAGTTGAAAGGGCCCAAAACTCCATAATAATTGGTGGATTTTACCCGAAATCCAACTTGACCTATATTTTATGATTATAATATACCTGTGTATAAAATATGAATCCAATAAATTAATCTTTTCAAAGGATATTGACGTACTGATGTTACGGATGAACGTACGGATATTATATGCCCCCCATTGAAGATGGTGGGCTTAAAAAAAGTTTGTTGTTGTTCTTAACTCTTTCATCCCTGAGTTTCTGAAGAGGATTCTCCCATCCTTTAATTCTGGACATGTCCACTGATGCAAAAAGAGATTTCAGTCTAAAACTGAAAACAGAATGGCAAACAGTGTAGATCCTGATGAGACAGCTTGTTATGAGCTATCTCATCTTGATCTACACTGTTTGCATAAGTATCTGGTTTAGTCTGCCAGGCTGGAAGAGTTAAACACTGTTTTGCTGAATCTGAAAAAATGAATCACCTAACCTGGAGTGCTGATTGAGAAGATGAGCTGTCATCAGGGCTATGTCAAGTTCAATAATACATCAAAAGGTCAACACCTGACAAGGACAGTCTTGCATAAATTTAACCTTTAAAATAGCAGACTGCATTCTATTTTTCTATTTTTTTTTTATTTTTTTTCAGGGAAAATAAGATTTGACATTTCATGTCAATTCTCTGCTAGGCAGATGATTCATATGAAATGTTAACCCTTATTTTCTCTGAAAAATGATTTAAAAACTCAAATATCTGCTGCAGCTGTGATTAGCATTATAAGGGTAATTACCATATTTAAATGAAAAGCTGTAGACATTACTCTTCTGAATGAAAATATTACTAAGGAGACAAGGTACCATATTTTCCCTAAATATTGAAATATCTTACTCCTTATCATACTTCTCCTAAAATTTCAACATATCCATTGGTTACTGCTTGATGTGTTTAAAAACTGCTTGATGTGTGGCAAACAGTGTAGACCCTAATAAGAGCCACAGAATCTGAGTCTGAGTTTGCTCAGATCTGTCTGTCCCAATACTAAGGGTCATTACCATATATCTTACTTTTCTCTGAAAATAGGGTTTTGCATTTCATGCTAATTTAAGGGACTGATTTGTACAAATTTTCAAGCCCTATTTTAATTACCAGCACACCTCTGGAGTGTTTTGACCTACTGAACTGGGTCATGGAGGCATTTTAAAATTTATAATACAATGGATACATATTTGGTATTTCCAGGCTACATATACACTGAATCCAGTCATCAAATTTTGAATTAAAATCACAGATTTTAGAGTACACCTTAGTGATTTTAATACTATCCACTCTTTGCCCGGGTTTATTCAGCAGTTCATTTTTTTTTTTTTTTTTTTTACTTTTCCCAGATATTAAGCTTTGAAATCTCATGCAAACTGCCAAGGAGACACTTTGCATGAAATGTCAAGGCTTATTTTCTGGGAAAAATTAGAAAATGTCATCTGCGGATTATGTATACCAAGCATGTTGAGCATTAATGCCTTACAGGAAACAAATTTTCAGGAAGCTTTTACGAATAAATGTCTGGGCAAAGAAAATATTACTCAATCATCTGCTAAAATTCTAATTCTGTGTTGGAACACCTTAAATATTGGGATAACTCAACTCCTTGCCATAATATTTGAGCAAGTCAACTTTAGTCTAAATGTTCCTGAAGGAGTGGCTAACAATGTTTGCTCAAGCCTCTCTGTCCCAGTACTTAGATTTGTTATGGTATTTTCTAAATTTTCTACTCAGAACACTCGGGATCAGATTGTTTTTTAAGTATTCAAGAACAACAATAAACTATCTTTTCTCACTCTATGAGATGCTGTATTCTGCAGCCTCTGATCTGGATCTAAACTGTTTACTAAGGCTTGTCTAAATATTTAGGATAAATATGGTAACACAATAGAATCTGTTAAAACCTCTGGGTAATTCAGCAGATGACTTACAAACAACAGATTTTTCTTATTTTTCCTAGAAAATAAGACTCAATATTTTATGCAAATTGTCACATAAGAGAAAAAAAATATTTCAAAATGTTCATGATTACAAGGAACTTCAAACATTTTGTTATGTCTGCCCTAAGAATACTCAGCAAGGCAATTCCAGTGCCTACCATTACCATATGGTTTAGTGCAATAATAACAAGACTAGTACATATTCAGGTACCATATTTATACAAAGTATTCAGACAGACTGGCCTAAGCAAACAGTGTAGATCCAGATCAGACACTGCAGAATGTGGCTTCTGATATACATTGTAAAATAGTAGAAAGGTGGATCCCATTTTTCTATATAATCTATACATTTTTGTGTTAATAGAATAGTGTTGCTTAGCTTATATGCTTTTTGCTTCAGATTCCAGCAATTGTGTTCTAAAGAGGTTGTGGTGTAGTCAAAATAACTTATTCAAATTTTTGGACAAGTATGGTAAGGAGTTAGGGTGTCTGAATACTTAGGGTAACTGGAAAAGTTATAAAATTTTGGACCTATATCTATCATCATACCAAATATGTACTTAATCCATCATAACATGTGGAAGTTATGAGCTCTTTAAAACTTTGACTCCGATTTCTACGAACATGACAGAATAACAAGCAGATGAATGAACTAACATACGAACAGAAGGAAAGATGGGTGGAAAGACAAAAACTATATACACCTTGGCATATTTGTCACGTAAACGTATAAATCCCGGGGTATAAATCTGGTAATCTCTTTAATAATGTATCTAATGAAAATTTGTTACAAACTTTAATATAGTTTTTTTTGTTTTTGTTTCCATATGTTTTTGTTTACTTGTATGAATATTACTATAAGTCATTCTTGCAATAAAGTGTTTTGTGTTGTCTGTCAGTATGAAGTGGTTTATTTGACTGACAAGACACATGCATGACTGTCACATATTGTTTATTTGAATTTTTTTAACCTAATAAATGGTGTGTATGTGTGTGTGTGCATGTGTGAGTGTGTGTGTGCATGCATGTGTGCATGCATGCATGTGTGTGTGTGTGTGTGCATGTGTGTGTGTTGATATATGTACTTCTTTGTGTTTAACCTTTAATTACCACTCTCTTGGGTAATTCAACAGAGGACATTTAATTGGTGATATTTTTTTCTTATTTTCCCCAGAAAACAGGATTTGACATTTCATGCAAAGTGTCTCCAATGGAGATAATTTGCATGAAATATCAAATCCTGTTTTCCAGGGAAGAAAAGAAAAATATTTCAAAATGTTGTCTGCTGAAAAATTTACCCAGAGTGCTAAGCATTAAGCTATTATGAAGCAATGCCAATTATTTGTTATAAACATGTTCTTTGTTTGGAAAATCTTTTCTTTATCTTTGTTTGGAAAAAATGACAATTGTTTGCATAAGAAAACTAGACAAAGAGCCCAGTGGGGCATGTATACCCCAGACCAGCGCTACCACCACTTTTTAAAGAGCACAAAGTATGTAGCTTTGACTCTGGAGATGGCAGTTGTATGCTATATGTTATAACATTGAAAAAATTCAATCACACATAATATGAAGCCCTTGACCTCAAAGGTCAGGCACACGTGCAGGGATTGAGCTAAATAAAACTTTAGCCCTATAACTATCACCATATACCAGAGAAATCAGTCTTTATAATATAAGCAAAAATGACATTTGTATGAAACATCTGTGACCTTGACTTAAAAGCCATGCCCCAGCTTGGGGATGGTGCCGAGAAAACTTCAGACCTATATATACCATTATGCTTAATATTAATGAAACCAACAAAAGGGTCTTCATAATATAGCTATATAAACTTAGATGCAATTTTTTTTTTTACTTTTATATGAAATTTCTAAGTCTGTGACCTTGACCTCAAGGTCATACCCCAGGATAAGTTTGATGCTGAGTAAAACTCTAGCCCTATATCTACCAACATGTAAAATATAAATGAAGTTCCTCAAAGGGTCTTGATGGTATAGCTATATATAAACATAAACACAAAAATTTTGACTTATTTATGAAAATTCCAAGTCCGTGACCTTGACCCCAAGGTTATTCCCTGGGATAGGGTTGGTGCTGATAAAAACTTATGCCCTATATCTACCATCAGGCCAAACATGAATGAAATCCATCAAAGGCTCTTCATAAAATAAGGTCTTATAAACTTTAACGTAAAAACTTTGACCCTAAGACAAAAATAAAGTATGAACGAATAATGCTTCAACGGATGGACAGACAAACGAACAGATTCCTTGCTGATAGCTATATCCGCTGGACCTTTCAATTAGGGGATAATAAAATTTAACAAAAGGTCTTGATGATATGGTTATATAAACTTAAACGCAAAAACTTTTACTTTTAAATGAAACTTCTTTCTAAGTTCGTGACCTTGACCTCAGTCACACCCGGGGTGGGGATCATGCGGAGTAAGACTCTAGGCCGATATATAGCAACATGTCAAATATAAATGAAATTCCCCAAGGGTCTTGATGATACAGCTATATAAACTTAAACACAAAAATTTTGACATTTTTATAAAAATTGGAAGTCTGTGACCTTGACCCAAAGGTCACCCCCATGGTGGGGATGGTGCCAATAAAAACTTTAGAACTATATCTACCATCATGTCAAATATGAATGAAATCCATCAAAGGGTCTTCAAAATATGAGGTCTTATAAACTTTAACGTAAAAACTTTGACCCTAAGACAAAAATAAAGTATGAATGAATAATGCTTCAACGGATGGACAGACAAACGAACAGATTCCTTGCTGATAGCTATATCCACTGGACCTTTCAATTAGGGAATACTGAAATTTAACAAAAGGTCTTGATGATATGGCTATATAAACTTAAACGCAAAATTTTTTACTTTTATTTGAAAATTCTAAGTTTGCGACCTTGACCTCGGTCACACCCTGGGTGGGGATCATGCGGAGTAAGACTCTAGGCTGATATCTAGCAACATGTCAAATATAAATGAAATTCCTAAAGGGTCTTGATGATATAGCTATATAAACTTAAACACAAAAAACTTTGACTTTTTTATGAAAATTCTAAGTCCGCGACCTTGACCCCAAGGTCACCCCCGGGGTGGGAATGGTGCTGATAAAAACTTTAGACCTATATCTACCATCATGCCTAATATGAATGAAATCCATCAAAGGGTCTTCAAAATATGAGCTCTTATAAACTTTAACGCAAAAACTTTGACCCTGACTTTTTTATGAAAATTCTAAGTCTGTGACCTTGACCCCAAGGTCACCCCCGGGGTGGGGATGGTGCTGATAAAAACTTTGGACCTATATCTACCATCATGCTAAATATGAATGAAATCCATCAAAGGGTCTTCAAAATATGAGGTCTTATAAACTAACACAAAAACTTTGACCCTGTGACGGTAAGACGAATGAAGGAACGTACGGACGAACGAACGAACAGACAAATGGAAAAGCGAAAACTATATACACCCACATACTTCGTATGTCGGGGGTATAATAAAAGTACCGCAAGCATAATATTGGCGTTTGGGCAGATAACTCCGTAAAAATTTGACGAAATTTGCCCATTAGCAATCCCAAACCAGATCTCCTTAATGTCAATATATATAGCAAGATTGGTTAAAATCCCTTGTTATTTACTCAAATTATCATCCAGAAATGAAAATATTGGCGTGTCTTGGGCAGATTCCGTAAAAATTTGACGAAATTTGCCCATTAGCAATCCCAAACCAGATCTCCTTAATGTCAATATATATAGCAAGATTGGTTAAAACCCCTTGTTATTTACTCAAGTTATCGCCCTGAAACGAAAATATGGGTGTGTCTCGGGCAGATAATTCCGTAAAAATTTGATGAAATTTGCCCATTAGCAATCCCAAACCAGATCTCCACAATATCAATGCACATACCAAGTTTGGTGAAAATCCACTGATGTTTACTCGTTATCATCCGGAAACGAAAAAAGGACGGACGGACGGATGGACGGACGTACGACAGACGGACGGACGTTCTCACAAATGGACATTAGGTGGCTAGGCGTTCGCATAATGACTACATAAGTGGCAAATTCTCTTAAGCAGCAAGCCATGTAAGAGCAAATTTTTGCCACTTAAATGTCAAATCTACGGAATAAATCACATATGCACTCACGAATGCCTACATAAGTGGCAAAATTTCCAAAACTTTTGCCCCCTAAGTAGCCGGACGTGAGTGCGGACAGACACACGGACGTCCAACGTGAAACCATAATACCCCGCCACTATTGTGTGGCGGGGTATAAAAAGATATCAAGAGATAAACTTCAAGGTCACTTTTTTTTATTACCCCCAACAGCCTTGAATGTACTAAAATTTCAAACACTTTATTCCATATCTTTTCAGCGAAAATTTTGCTTTTTATGCCGTCATTTCTTAAAATACTTTATGGAATGACAAACAATGTATACACGACCCTGATCAGGTGCAGTCTGAGCTTTGTCTGCACTGTTTGCATAGGCCATTTTGTCATAAACTTTGGTGTACAAAATTTCAGGACATTTACCATAGTTATGGTAAAAAAAAATTTACTGGCGATACTTGTAAATAACAATGCGCTGAAACAGGACAGCATCAACATTACATTATGTCAATAGCAATGACATCGAAATATTGCTATAACATTAGTTATTTCCACTGAAACAGCAATAACAAAATGTGAAAGTGTCAACAGCACATTAAGGATAAGAAAGGAATATCAGGTAAAATTAATAAGTGCGTCCAACAGGCCGAACAGCAGAGCACTACTTTTGACTACCTATGTGACCAGTGATGTGTGTGACCAAAAATGTGATGGTCCAACAAACGCTTAGGTGGTTCAGTGCTTATCCTGAAAACCAATAAGTGTTATGTGATTTAGCAGAGACTACTGACATGGTAGGCGTGCTGATAATAGCAACAAAACAGCCAATAACGCCAAGTATTCCAATTGCAAGGGGTTGAATCACGAGATTTATGACGTCAGCCTACAAAATTTGCGATCGCGGCCATTTTGAATTTTGTCTCCACTTCGAATTTAATTTCTATCCATTCTCCGCCTATTTACAAGCTAAGAATGATTCGTTTTGTGCATAAGGTACACTTTGATATAGAATTTTAGATAACACATAGCTTTTTATGCTCTTTTCACGTGATAATCTTAAAAAACTTTGACACAGGTAAGCGAACAATAGTATATTGTCGTTGTACCTGTCATCGGCATACACTAGTTTTCGGTATTTGAAAAGCATGGCCCCCGCCCATCGGGGCCCACAAAATGATGGGCTGCCTAAAGCCTCCAATGCAGAGCTGCTAGTAACTAAGCAGGACCCGAATTCATGTGATTGGGTCAAGTAAAAGTCCCACAAATTTTGAGGCAATGTCTCTGAACTACTGAAATATTGTTGACTTGGACATTGTATCACAATTCATGCAGTGGATTAGAAGTCAAGCATGGTCTGAAATCAAATTCAGTTAGATCTGGCCAACCAACCTATGAAGCATGTGATGATAATTTGGACGCATGAATATAGGTAGCACCTATGAAATTCATATTATGTTTTCTAATTTCTACATGAAAAGATATCTTGTGGCACTCATTAGAAGCCTCTCAGTGAGACACTTCTAATGAGTACCAACATAGGTTTTCATGGAGAAACAAGAAAAGTATTAATATAATTTGGTTGAAAAAGCACTTTATCTGAAGCAATGACATCAAAACACTTATTTTAATCCATAGTAGTAAAAGGCATTGCAAGCATGATACCCTGCCATTGGCCAGCTGTCCAAAACAAAATTTTCAGTGGTTAACCCTTTCATCCCTGAGTTTCTGAAGTAAACTCTTCCATTCTTGAATTTGGACTTGTCCACTGATGCAAATAAGCGTTTCATTCTAAAATCAAAAACAGAATGGCAAACACTGCAGATCCTGATAATACAGTTGCCTCATCTGGATCTACACTGTTTGCACAGGTATTGGTTTTGGTCTGCGGAGCTGAAAGGGTTAAAGGAAACCATTTGTTTTAACATTAATCAGGGGCCATTACTCATCTCTAAGGCAGCACATAAAGTCATTTTAGACTGAACCTGTGTTTGACCATCAATAAGC
Source organism: Anodontia alba (assembly GCA_964016985.1). NCBI lineage: Eukaryota > Metazoa > Mollusca > Bivalvia > Lucinida > Lucinidae > Anodontia > Anodontia alba. The sequence goes on along the minus strand of OZ024833.1, from coordinate 42,318,958 downwards.
CATCACACTGTGTTTGAACTAGACAACTAGAGCTGCCTGACTCTAACACTGCTTGACTCCAACACTGCTTGCCCATGACGGTAACAACAGTACAAATATATGAGATTTCAATGTTATTTTATCAAAGGGAAATAACCCTAAAATAGGAGATACAATGTAATTGGGATAAGAAAAAAATAGGGTCACCTATTTTTTCATGAGGAATCAAAATATGAAATTTCAAAACATTAGCATACATGGTTCTAAACTTATGCTATACACAATAAAGCAACGACATTAAATGGCCAGAAATTGCAAAGGTCCATAACTCCAACATTTCATTTAATTGGTTCAAAATTTAATCAAGTGATCTCCTCAATCCCAATCAGTATACCAAATATCATGGCTCTGGCTTAAATACTTTTTGAGATATCTTGCTGACAAAGTCAAAATGCCTAGAACTACAAAGGGCCATAACTATGTCAATTTTTCATGGAATTCCCTAAAAAACAAATCAGGTAATCTCCACATCATCCCCAATCAGCATATAATATTTCAAGACCCTAGCTTAAGTACTTTTTGAGACATCTTGCTGACAAGGTCAAAATGCGCAGAACTGCAAAGAGCCGTAACTTTATCAATATTTTAATGGAATTCTCTCAAAATATAATCAGGTAATTTACCCATCATTCCCACTCACTATATCGAATTTCAAGAACCCAGCTTAAATACTTTTCAAGATATCTTGCTCACAAGATTTAATTGACTTTTTTCAAAGGGGCATAACTCTAAACAAACATGCTAGACAAGAAAAAGAGAAAAAAAAAATTCGAGTCAGCTATTTTTTCATTGGGAACCCAAATATAAAATTTCAAAACCCTAAAAACCCTAGCATGCAGAGTTCTTAAGATATGGCATGCACAAAAAAGCTTGACAAACGGACAAACATATGGATGGACAAATGAAGATAAAATAATATGCCCCATCAATTTCATTTGAAACTGGGGGCATAATCAGGTCATCTACTCATCACTACCAATCTATTCATCAAGTTTCAAGGCTCCAGCTTCAATAGATTTTTTAGTTATTTTGCTGACAAGGGAAACATGCCCAAATTTACAAAGTGCCATTACTTACGAAATATTTTTCAGAATTTACAAAAAAGTTAATCAGGTCATCTACTCATCATTACCAATCAATTCACCAAGTTTCAAGGCTCTAGCTCCAACGTTTTTTGAGATATTTTGCTGACATGGTAAAAATGCCCAAAATTACAAAGGGCCATAACTCATGAAGTATTTTTCAGAATTTCTTCAAAAGTTATTTAGGTCATCTACTCATCACTGCAAATCAATTTACTAAGTTTCAAGGCTCTAGCTCTAACAGTTTTTGAGATATTTTGCTGACAATGTAAAAATGTCCAAAATTACAAAGGGCCATAACTCAAGAAGTTTCAAGGCTCTAGCTCTAACAGTTTTTGAGATATTTTGCTGACAATGTAAAAATGCCCAAAATAACAAAGGGCCATAAGTATTTTTCAAAATTTATTCAGAAGTTGATCAGGTTGTCTACACATCATTACAAGTCCATTCACCATATTTCATGGCTCTAGCTCTAACTGTTTTTGAGATATTTTGCTGACAAGGTAAAAATGTCCAAAATCACAAAGGCCATAACTCAAGAAGTATTTTTCAAAATTTTCTTCAAAAGTTAATCAGGTTTTCTACTCATCACTAGCAGTCTATTCATCAAGTTTCAAGGCTTTAGCTCCAACAGTTTTTGAGATATTTTGCTGACAAGGTAAAAAATGCCCAAAATTACAAAGGGCCATAACTCATGAAGTATTTTTCAAAATTTCTTCAGAAGTTAATCAGGTCATCTACTCATCACTACAAATCAATTTACTAAGTTTCAAGGCTCTAGCTCTAACAGTTTTTGAGATATTTTGCTGACAAGGTAAAAAATGAAGTTTTTTAAAAGTAAAACATATTTTAACGAGTAATACTTAACCTATAGATAATGTGCTATTCTATTCTGTTTTCACACCTTCCACAGAAAAAAACGACCTTTCAGTCGTTAATTAAAGTCTTAAACCAGAAGGTCCCTTAGGCAGTTACCTGTGTGACGTAACTCTTCCCGCTCAATTGACCACGTGTCAGTTTCTTTTATGTGTAAAACAAAAGACACAATTAGGAGAGATAAGCGAGGGTGGGCGGAGGGAGATAATTGATTATCTATAGGTTAAGTATTACTCGTTAAAATATGTTTTACTTTTAAAAAACTTCATTTTAACTTCATAATACATTAACCTATAGATAATGTGCTAGAATTTGAAGAATAGGAGGGAGGTGCTCTCCTAATTCTAACACCAATAATATCTCACCACTTCTGGTTAAGACTCAGGAAACTCAAAGGAATCAGATACATTCTAATTCTATATTTAATAGAAAGAATGATCTAGATTCACAAAATAGCATACCTTTAAGGTGTTATGATCTAACAACCTTATATATATTAGCAGACTCTAGAGGAAGCCAGTTCTTAAGTCTCAGAGACCTAACATTGCCCCCCCCCCCCCCCCCCCCCTCTTTTTTTTTTCTTTGGGAAACAACAATTGGCTTCAAAAAAACAATTGGCTTCAAAAAGAAAAGGGAGTCATTGAGACATAACATAAATATTCCATCGCAAAGTAAGCTAGGAATATAGAAATATTTTGAAAACAAAATTTGTAAAACAAAAAGCCCATACACTGTAAGTAGTCTATGTAGGATCTTGAATAAATAAAGAAAAGTCTACTCGGTGGAGTTTCCTATAGATAACTGACATATGTAGATATTTTGGATAAAATTCTAGATATGTGAAGCTATGTAATTGTAATAGTCTAAGCTATTAGAATTATAAACTAATTAAATTCTGTTAATTGGAGCGACAGGACAGTTTCCGATGAACAGACACAGACTTAAAATAACCATAATGTGTAATTATTTCCCTTGATCAAATTAAAGAAGGGGAGATAATAAAAGTAGATGGAGTTAACTTAACTATAGCTAAGTTATCCATCAGAAGAAAAAAAAAGGTATAGACAAACATAATGGTTAAAACTATTGCTAGACTAATTGTATAACGAATTTTTAGTCAAGCAATAAAATAATACAGAGTTTGCATATAACTGCTGGGAAGAAAAAACAACCTAAACCATTGATAATTAGTTTTGTCATAGACATATAAAAGCGTTTGATGTCCTGACAAAAAAAATAAAGAATAAACTGTCAGCATCATAACTAAAGAGTTTGACAGAGAATAAGAGAGATAAGAATAAGGTTGATCGCAGCAAACTGTATGACGGTCATAGTTTGGCTAAATCTTACCGTATTGATAAGATTAAGCAATAATAAATAAGCTGGATAGAATCTTTCTATACCAGAAGATTGCCATGAAAAGTACTCCTGAGTAAATAATCATGGAAATCAAGAAATGTTAAAAATCCACTTTGATACGAATCAAAATGTTCATAAAAAGAGAAGGACTCAGAGAAAAAGTAATAGTGTGATAATCTCTGAAGAAAGATTATACAATAATACTGATTATTAATCTCAAAAAACACTTAATTTAAAAGTTAAGAGATAGTATTACTATTCTATACGCATATTTAAGAATAGTAAGAAATATATTAATACTAAATAAAAATTATACTACTGAACAAAATTCCCGCTATAAATCATAGGTTAAGCGTAACTATTATTTAAGCAAGGAATTATTAAACATATAACTCTCTATAAAATTACTGCCCGGAAATTTTATAGATAAACATTCAATCAAATTTTTAGAATTGAATATTAATAGAATAAAATCTATGTCTGCATAATTGGTAATTCCTGAAATATCAAATTACGTACTCGCAAATGAGTTCAGGAAGAAAATACATATATATACTCTCGAGATCTATGTGTAAACCATAGAGAGTAATAATATTATTACCGCGATCCCTGACGGAAGGGTAAAAACATGTATATGAAAGAGATAATAATTAATTTAACGTCATATAGGTTTAAGATAAAATTTGTTTAATCTTTAACCAATATGCAGCAACAGTGACTCGATATTCTGTATTCGTACGTAGAAAAGGAGTACTTAGTCATTAGAATTTTGAATGATTGAAATAGAGATAATGGGATCTAAAAGGATGTATCTCCATGAACTGAATCGAAGGATAATATCCATTCTAAAAAACTAGGGCTTGTTTTAGGCTTAGTTTAACAAGCGTAGAATTGAATTATTTTCAAGTATTCATGAAGTCGTTATGCTCTGAATACTGAGAAAAATGTTAAAATATTGTTTAGGAAATAAAAAAGTGACTGTTCCACAATGTTAGCTAGATTTAAACCTGGAACGTAGCGAGAAGGTCAATCTAATTTAAAAGTAAGATGAGAAAGATAAATAATGAAGATAGATATATAAATATCGGAATAATATATTATCTCCAACAATTATCAAATAATCTGAATGTTTAAAAGCATAAATACTACTCGAAAGTTTATTTACCGAATGTATAATCGGAGAAAACTTTCAGTATGTTCAAAAACGTATCACAAAAGTAAGATCTGACCAGGAACGTAGGTGCAGCACTTACTAAGTTGTGAAGTTAATATAAACATATTTTATATTATAAATTGAAGCAGTGCATTTCAAAATCATTGACATCTTGAAATGACTTATTGTGTGGAAAAATAAATAAATATCCAGTTTCGGAAAAGATATTTATCTATATATATAGACCATTTTTGATGCGGACTGGAAATCAAGATATTAATCTTTGCATTATTCGCAAACTGAACTTGAACTCTTAGCGAGAATTACTATGATCCCTTTAATTTTGTGTTTGTGTTGAGGTTTTACGGCCCAGTCAACCCAATGGGGTCATGTCGAGCGCGGTCAGTTTACCTAACCACACGTTTACTGGGCAGGCTTAGTCCTCTAAGCGGTTCACCAGTATTGTGCACATTCTTTCGCCAGAAACTGACAACTGCCCTTCTTGAATCAGCGGAAGAGAGAGAATGACCGTAGAAAATATTTCATGATCAATCTCCACGAAAGAATGTTGCCGACCTCGGCGGGGGTTGAACCCGCGACCTCCTGGTCTCCAGTCGGACGGCGCATCCAACTGAGCCACTGAGGCCGGCTTGTGATGATCCCTTTAACGAATGTAAACATAAAGGAGGGGTAAAGAGATAATTAAGAGTGTCTTAATTCTTTACCGGCTCGTAATTAAGGATGTTTTCCCTTTTGTCTAAGCCTAGACTATAGATTGATTAATATAATTATAATAATATCTGCTATTATGAGGTAAACTCTCGTTAATTAACCTCTAAGCATATATCAAAAATATATATCAACATAATCTAGAGCTTCGGTAAGTTTAGAGGAAGGAAATGATTGACTTTGGCAGTTTCTGAATAGTTACAAAGTCAATAAAACAAAATATCAAAAGGAAAGTATTGTATATAAAATCTAATTTAGGCAATAATAATCTGTCACGTACTGAATAATTAATGCCTTTACTAAATATGTATCCATTGTCAATACCAAAGTGCAAGAAAATTTTGATTGACATGGACTCTAGTTATAAATAAAATATTAGAGGTATAGAGCTAGTCGAAGCAAAACTATTCCTCAATAAGATAAAGTAGACCTATAATATACGAGGATTAATTGGGTCTAGAATTATAATCATAATAAAATTATTATTCCAATATGAAGAATCTTCAGTGTAATAGATTCTTACTGAGGCAAAAATATCTGGTATATTGCTATCGTAGTCTTACATGATCCAGAAGAAAAAATAAAACAGGCAAAGTAAAGAACGTATCGAATTATATCTATGCCTAAATATAAGATTTTTTTCTTATTTATTATTTTATAGCAGAGTTTAGACAGAGCACTACTGACCTAGACTCTAATATAATCAATCAAAAGATAGTATAAAATAGAATAATAGCTTATCGGATCAACTATTTTCCATGTAGAAAAGGCAAAAGGAAAATATGTACCTCAACTAGAATTTTAAATCGTAGTAATCTAGAGAGGTAGCGAATAAATAAATAAACTGTTAATTTATTTATCTGGTTGGTGTAAATTTCCGATACCTTAAGAATGAAAAATTAATAGAAAGTAGAAAAGATCGATTGCTACTTTCTTGTCAATTTACTCCTTAGATTACATGCTGATTACATATCGGAGCATGTAGAAGAAAAACAGGGGAGGAAAGAAGAAAATTTTTTATATTTCGTGTATATTTTTCTTCTTATAAATAACGATAGTTTTATAGTTCACCTTTGCCCTAGAGCCGAATAAGGTGAATATGTAAGAAGTTAATCTCTTTGTAGCGAATAAAAGAGATATAATTATAGCTGGAAGTATCTTCTACACTTAGTGAATGAATTGCGAATTTGATCGTAACCAATAATTCTTAATTCATTTTCAATAATAAATATATATATAAAATTTACGTCAAGTTCAAAAGTGACTGGACAGAATTCAACAATATAAATGGCTACTAGGTATTAGAACCCATCGCTGTCATTCAATAGCCTATAATCCAAGACTATACATGTCTATAGTGGTCATAAATGAATATATGTTGAGCGAGTACTAGTGACTACTACTCGCACACTAGTAATCCGACACAAAGTCTACGAAACTACTGCCCAGTGGAATTTCGTTAGAATGACCTGGCACTACTCTACAAAGTGCCTCCCGATGAAATTTTCGTTAGAGCCGGAATTTAACCGCTTTCTAGCGAATTAAAGAGATAAAACATCATTTGAATGACCTGGCACTAGTCTACGAACTGCTGCCCGGTAAGAATTTGAATGACCTGGCACTAGTCTACGAACTGCTGCCCGGTAAGAATTTTGTTATAGTCGGAAGTTTAACTCTTTCTAGCGGATAAAAGAGATAAAACATAAGTTAATTTAAAATATTAATGGAATTACACACCTATAATAAGTCAATGGAATATTAAAGATTCTAGTCTGATTTGGGAAAGACTGTACAGAATGTTTTGTATAAAAAGTTATTATGTATTTCACTTAATAACCTATATCCATTGACTTAAACGTGAATGGAGCTCTATGAACGATAATAGATTGTTCGGGAATTAGTAATCATTATTTTGACACTTGTTACCCGACACAATGACCGGACACTAATATTCGTAACTGTTGCCCGGTAAAGTTACAAGTAATTTGACAAATTGATCGGATAGTAGTATTCGTAACTCTAGTCCGATGAAAAAGGGAGATTATATATGAAAACTGAGCGGGCACAAGTATTCGAAACTTTTTCCCGAAGATAATTAATTATTAGGCAAAAATTGACCAGACACTTTCTGTAAAAGTTTGCCTGGTGAAAAATCAGAAATAATATAATAATATGACCGGGTATAAGTATCAGAAATATTACTGATACTTTGCCCAGTGAAAAATTTTTTTAATAATTAGACATAATGACCGGAAGTTAGTATACGTGACTATTTTGTCCGGTGAAATATGTCAGAAACTAAGTCTTTCCAGAAAATAATTAAATTATTGACTGGAGACTAGTTGACTGGTGCCTGGTTGATCGGTGACTGGTGACTGGTGACTGGGTGACTGGTGACTGGGTGACTGGTGACTGGTGACTGGTGCCTGGTTGACTGGCACCTGGATGACTGGTGACTGGTGCCTGGTTGACTGGCACCTGATTGACTGGTGACTGGTGAAGCTGATTGACTGGTGCCTGGTTGACTGGTGACTGGTGACTGGTGACTGGATGACTGGTGACTGGTGACTGGTGGACTTAGACTTTATAGGATACTAAGTACCCAAAGATGCCACCTTGATGGGTCTTACCCCGGCAGTATAGCCATATGGGGTGGGGCTCCCATCAGTAAAGAATTGTCTTATAACCCATCAAGGGTTGACAAGTTCTTTACAATCAGCTTCTCCACCATGAGAATCTTTAGCCAACTAAGATCTCTGCATAAAAAAGTCCAGGAAAAACATATCGTAATTGCTGAATAACCTGGAACGAAAAGAACAAAAATATTCTGCATATATAAACACGACTATCGAACCGATCGCGCACGGGCGTTGTGCCGAATAGCGAGAGTCGCCAAAACGCATGTGGAAAAAGACCAGTCAAAAATACATGAAATCGAAAATTGAAAATTTTAAATAATAACACAGAAAGTGAAAGGAGTGATAAATAAACAAAAGAAACACAAGGATACATAAATTTATCCGTGAGGAAAGAAATAATCCAAATTTCTATCACAGGTAAATAATCCTTGTTGAATTTCTTTGTCCACAGAAAAGAAACTGACATGTGGTCAATTGAGCGGGAAGAGTTACGTCACACAGGTAACTGCCTAAGGGACCTTCTGGTTTAAGACTTTAATTAACGACTGAAAGGTCGTTTTTTTCTGTGGAAGGTGTGAAAACAGAATAGAATAGCACATTCTCTATAGGTTAATGTATTATGAAGTTAAAATGTCCAAAATTACAAAGGGCCATAACTCAAGAAGTATTTTTCAAAATTTCTTCAAAAGTTAATCAGGTTGTCTACTCATCACTACCAGTCTATTCATCAAGTTTCAAGGCTCTAATTCCAACAATTTTGAGATATTTTGCTGACTGACAAGGTAAAATTGCCCAAAATTACAAGGGCCATAACTCATGAAGTATTTCTCAGAATTTCTTAAAAAGTTAATTAGGTCATCTACTCATCACTACAAATCCATTTACTAAATTTCAAGGCTCTAGCTCTAACAGTTTTTGAGATATTTTGCTGACAAGGTAAAATGCCTAAAATTACAAAGGGGCATAACTCAAGAAGTATATTTCAAAATTTCTTCAAAAGTTAATCAGGTTGTCTACTTATCACTGCCAGTGTATTCATCAAGTTCCAAGGCTCTAGCTTCAATAGTTTTTTAGATATTTTGCTGACAAGTTAAAAATGCCCAAAATTACAAAGGGCCATAACTCATGAAGTATTTTTTCAGAATTTTTTCAAAAATTAATCAGGTCATCTACTCATCACTACAAATCCATTTACTAAGTTTCAAGGCTCAAGCTCCAACAGTTTTTGAGATATTTTGCTGACAATGTAAAAATGTCCAAAATTACAAAGGGCCATAACTCAAGAAGTATTTTTCAAAATTTCTTCAAAAGTTAATCAGGTTGTCTACTCATCACTACCAGTCTATTCACGAAGTTTCAAGGCTCTAGCTTCAATAGTTTTTTGAGATATTTTGCTGAAAAGATTGCATCCATATTTTTTCAAAGGGCTATAACTCTGAAAAGGGGCATTATCCTGTCAAGAAAAATAACACGTGTCAGCTATTTTTTCATGAGGAATCCATATAAGAAATTTCAAAACAGTAGCATTCACAGTTCTAAAGTTATGCTATGCATCAAAAAGCGTGATGAACGGACGGACGTACGAACAACCCAGGAGCAATATGCCCCTCCAACTTCTTTGAAGTTGGGGGCATAAAAAACTCTCAAGTTATGGAGTGGAAACACCCTGTAAACATTTATCATGGGCCATAATTCCGTAAAAGGTTAAAATAAACACTGTTTTCATATTAAATCTGTGTTTACTTGTTATTAAGCTATCACATGAATTGAATTCAAATCCCATGAAAGTTATGCCAAATTTTAACATTTATCAGGGGCCATAACTCTGTAAATAATCATCAAAACTTGCCCATTAATAATCCTACATGAGCTCTTTCCAATATCAATGCACAAATAAGTTTTCAACGGAATCCTGGAAACAGAACAGAAGTTATCACATGGAAATGTAATACTGATGGACAGATGGATGAACATGGGGACTTCCTTCAGGAAAACATAATATGCCATCATTATTGTGTAGTGGGGTATTAAATGAGTATCGCAATAAGGCAAATTCTAGGAAGATACTAAATCATGTTAAATGCAGTTTGCATAAATATTCAACACAAAACTGTTCCATTTCATATATTTACTGATCACTGTGTCATATGGGGAATACTGAAACTTTCAAAGTGAAACACTGGAATCCAAAGCTATATCATGGTCACTATTTACAATAAATATCCTAAAATTTTGTACACCAAAGTTACTGAACTAATGTCATATGCAATATCCTAAAATTTTGTACACCAAAGTTACCGAACTAATGTCATATGCAAACAGTGCAGACCCAGATCAGACTGCTCCTGAAGGAGCAATCTGATCAGGATCTACACTGTTTGCCATTCCACTAAGTAGTTTAAGAACTAACTGCATAAAAAGCAAAATTTAGTCCGAAAAAAAAAAAATAAATGGAATAAAGTGTTCCAAATTTTTTTAAATTTACCTTCTCATCAAATTACAGTCACCTACCTTCCCTAGTAAACATGGTACAGCTAATAGCTGCCAATCCTCGTCCTATGTGTGCTGATGGCTGGACCACCAGGGGGCGCTTAAACAGCTCCCCTGTGAATAACTGCAGTTCTTCCAGGTTCTCAATCAAATAAATTCTGAAAAAAAAAAGGTAACAAATTTGACTTTCTAAATACTGACTAACAATTATCTTTTACCACTCTCTGGGCTAATTGAGCTGATGATTTTTCTTATTTTTTAAGTAATGTCCTTATTTTCCCAAAAAACACTTCTAATAAGTACCAAATATGTATGTTTTTGTGGAAAAATAAGAAAAATATTTATGTGGGTACACCTTCTTGTCATATTACATTTTTGTTGTCTGCTAAATTCATCTTCTTATTTTTTTTCGCAGAAAACAGATTTTGACATTTCATGCAAATTGTCTCCACTGGAGACAATTTGCATAAAATTTCAATACCTTTTTCTGGGATAAAGAAGACAAATATCATCAATTTAACATCTAATGGGTGCTCATTAGAAGCGCATCAGTGAAGCACTTCTAATGAGTACCCATAACATACATTTTCATGGAAATAAATAAGACAAGAATTCCGCGGAAGGCGTCATCGCACCTGCTGGGGCAAAAGTCACAGGAGCCACAATCAGAATGTGGTTATTAAATAAGTTTATTTCATTCTTAGCAGTGCTTACTTGGAAAACTGTGTTGAAAAAAATGTAGACAAAGTGCCTAGTGGGGCACATATATTCCAGGCCAGTCCCATTCCCTCTAATGGCTATATCTTCAGCACTGACTTTTCGTATCATACAGCCCAATGATAATGGAACGTTGACGTAAAATGTGTAAAAGTCACTGGAGCATGAAATATAGGTCAAGGTCACGGGTCAAGGTACCTGCTAATTCAGTACATCAAGGAGAAGCACAATCAAGGTATGTTGGTTGTAGGCCTTATAGTTGAGGAGTTATCAAACATCAACGTAAAATGTGTCAAATATAGGTCAAGGTCACTGGGTCAAGGTACCTGCCAAGCCAGTGCAATGAGGTGAAGCACTATGCAAGGTTTAATGGTTGTAGGTCTTATATTTGAGGAGATACCGAACATCAACATAAAATGTGTCAAAGTCACTGGAGTGCACAATATAGGTCAAGGTCACCAGGTCAAGGTACCTGCCGAGTCAGTACATCGAGAAGAAGTGCTATATAAGGTTTGGTGGTTGAAGGCCTTACAGTTGAGGACATACGGAAGGGTGGCGTAAAAAGTGTAAATGTCAATGGAGCGCGAAATATAGGTCAAGGTCACCCAGTCAAGGTACCTGCGGAATCCGTACATTGAGGAGAAGCACTATGCAAGGTTTGATGGTTGTAGGCCTTATAGTCGAGGAGATATTGAACGTTGACGTAAAATGTGTAAAAGGCACTGGAGCGCAAAATATAGGTCAATGTCACTGGGTCAAGGTACCTGCCAAGTCAGTACATCTAGGAGAAGCACTATGCAAGGTTTGGTAGTTGTACGCCTTATAGTTGAGAAGATCTGGAACGTCAACATAAATTGTGTCAAAGTCAATGGAGCGCAAAATATAGGTCAAGGTCACTGGGTCAACATATCTGCCAAGTCAGGAGGTCAGGGAGATGTGTCATGCAAGGTATGATGGTTGTTGTAGAATTGTAGTTGATTAGAATACGAACTCCGACGTAAATGTCCATCTTTGACATAACAGAACTGTTAACAGACAGACGGACGGATGAACGGACAGACGAATGGAAAAGCGGGCACCTGTCGCAAAGTCGGGAGGTCAGGGAGATGTTTCATACAAGGTTTGATGGTTGTTTAGTTTTGTAGTTGATTAGAATACTTACTTTGACATAAATGTCGAACTTCGACATAACAGAACTGTTAACAGAAGGACAGACAGACGGACGAACAGACAGACGAATGGAAAAGTGGGCACATATGTCGCAAAGTCAGGAGGTCAGGGAGATGTTTCATGCAAGGTTTGATGGTTGTTTAGTCTTGTAGTTGATTACAAATATTCCGCAGAAGGCGTCATCACACCTGCTGGCGCAAAAGTCACAGGAGCCACAATCAGAATGTGGTTATTAAATAAGTTTATTTCATTCTTAGCAGTGCTTACTTGGAAAATTGGGTTGAAAAAAATGTAGACAAAGTGCCTAGTGGGGCACATATATTCCAGGCCAGTCCCATTCCCTCTAATGGCTATATCTTCAGCACTGACTTTTCGTATCATACAGCCCAATGATAATGGAACGTTGACGTAAAATGTGTAAAAGTCATTGGAGCATGAAATATAGGTCAAGGTCACGGGTCAAGGTACCTGCTAATTCAGTACATCAAGGAGAAGCACAATGCAAGGTATGGTGGTTGTAGGCCTTATAGTTGAGGAGTTATCAAACATCAACGTAAAATGTGTCAAATATAGGTCAAGGTCACTGGGTCAAGGTACCTGCCAAGCCAGTGCAATGAGGTGAAGCACTATGCAAGGTTTAGTGGTTGTAGGTCTTATATTTGAGGAGATACCGAACATCAATATAAAATGTGTCAAAGTCACTGGAGTGCACAATATAGGTCAAGGTCACCAGGTCAAGGTACCTGTCAAGTCAGTACATCGAGAAGAAGTGCTATATAAGGTTTGGTGGTTGAAGGCCTTACAGTTGAGGACATATGGAAGGGTGATGTAAAGAGTGTAAAAGTCAATGGAGCGTGAAATATAGGTCAAGGTCACCCAGTCAAGGTACATGCAGAGTCCGTACATTGAGGAGAAGCACTATGCAAGGTTTGATGGTTGTAGGCCTTATAGTTGAGGAGATATTGAACGTTGACGTAAAATGTGTAAAAGGCACTGGAGAGCAAAATATAGGTCAAGGTCACTGGGTCAAGATACCTGCCAAGTCAGTACATATAGGAGAAGCACTATGCAAGGTTTGGTGGCTAGAGGTCTTACACTTGAGGAGATATGGAACGTTGATGTAAATTATGTCAAAGTCACTGCAGCCAAAATATAGGTCAAGGTCACCAGGTCAAGGTATCTGCTAAGTCAGTACATTGAGGAGAAGCACTTTGCAAGGTTTGATGGTTGTAGGCCTTATAGTTGAGGAGATATCGAACGTCGACGCAAAATATGTCAAAGTCACTGGAGCGCAAAATATAGGTCAAGGTCACCGGGTCAAGGTACCTGCCAAGTCTGTACATCTAGGAGAAGCACTATGCAAGGTTTGGTAGTTGTACGCTTTATAGTTGAGAAGATCTGGAACGTCAACGTAAATTGTGTCAAAGTCAATGGAGCGCAAAATATAGGTCAAGTTCACTGGGTCAACATATCTGCCAAGTCAGGAGGTCAGGGAGATGTCTCATGCAAGGTATGATGGTTGTTGTAGAATTGTAGTTGATTAGAATACTAATTTTGACGTAAATGTCGAACTTCGACATAACAGAACTGTTAAGAGACAGACGGACGGACGAACGGACAGACAAATGGAAAAGCGGGCACCTATGTCGCAAAGTCAGGAGGTCAGGGAGATATTTCATACAAGGTTTGATGGTTGTTTAGTCTTGTAGTTGATTAGAATACTAACTTTGACATAAATGTCGAACTTCGACATAACAGAACTGTTAAGAGATGGACAGACGGACAGATGAACAGACAGACGAATGGAAAAGTGGGCACCTATGTCGCAAAGTCGGGAGGTCAGGGAGATGTTTCATGCAAGGTTTGATGGTTGTTAAGTCTTGTAGTTGATTAAAATACTAACTTTGACATAAATGTCGAACTTCGACATAAATGTTGACAGACGGACAGACGAATGGACAGACATACGGAAAAGCGGACGCCTATGTTGCAAAGTCAGGAGGTCAGGGAGATATTTCATGCAAGGTTTGATGGTTGTTTAGTCTTGTAGTTGATTAGAATACTAACTTTGACATAAATGTCGAACGTCGACATAAATGTTGACAGACGGACAGATGGACTGATGGTCGGACGGACGGACGGACAGAAAATCGGACGCCTATATCGCACCCTGCTACAAGCAGGTGCGATAAAAATATCAGCACTTTTAGGCTGAAAAAAAAAAGTGTCTCATCTGCAGCTATAGAGTATCAGTAATATTTTTCTTACTTCTCTCAGAATAATGGAACTTAACCCTTGTACTGCTGAATAAAATAAGATGCCACACCCTTTCCAAATTTTCAGCCAATCAGATTACGTGATCCAGATTGTTGATAAAAATTCACATACTGACAGGCAAACAGTGCAGATCCAGATCAGTTGACTTCTGGATCTTTCCTTCTGGAAAGACATTTTCCTCTGAACCCTTAGCACTCTAGGTAAAAAATTCAGCAGATGACATCTCTAATGGGTTTCAAGTTACAGAGCAGACACAAGTATATAACTGAAAGCACTATTTAAAGTGTTCAATGGGCCACAACACCAAAAGAAGGAAAACCAGAGTTGTGGTTATTGTGTTCTGTACATCGTCTCATGGCAGTTCATAAGAGCATCCAACGGCAGTTCCCCAAACCGCCGAGCGCACAACTATAGACTAACAATGTGACCAGTGATGTGTGTGACCAAAAATATGATGGTCCAACAAATGCTTGGGTGTTTTGGTACTTATCCTGAAAAAACAATAAGCATTCCATAATTTGGCAGAGACTACTGACAAGGCGGCTGTGCCGATAATAGCAACAAAACAGCCAATAACGCCAAGTATTCCAGTTGCAAGGGGTAGAATCACGAGACTTTGAATTTTATTTCTATCCATTCTCCATCTATTTACAAGCTAAGCATGATTCTTTTTGTGCATAAGGTACACTTTGATGTAGAATTTTAGATAACACATAGATTTTACGCTCTTTTCACATGATCATCTGAAAAAAAGATCGACACAATAATGTGTTTGTTTGACTGGTTTGTAAATTGTTGTTATTTTTATGTTGTTTTTTTTCTGCTTTTCATAATGTAAAGACTTGCAAAAACAAAAAAAGAAAAAAGAAACAAAGACAAAAACACACAAACAGTCAAAAATCTTAAGGAAAAATCCTGAAGCAGTAAAATGGATGTCAGGTAAGTGAATGATAGTGTATTGTCGTTGTACCTGTCACCAGCATACACTAGTCTTTGGTATCTGGAAAGCATGGCCATTGGGGCCTGCGAAATAGATGGGCTGCCTAAAGTTTCCATGGCAGAGCTGCTAGTAACTAAGCAGGTTTAAAGGCCGAATTCATGTGATCAGGTTGAGTAAAAATCCCACAAATTTGGAAGCAATGTCTCTGAACTACTGAAATATTGTTGACTTGGACGTTATATAGCAATTCATGCAGTGGATTCATAAGTCAAGCATGGTCTGAAATCAAATTCAGTTAGATATGGCCAGCCCACCTATGAAGCATGTGATGATAATTTAGACGCACAGATATAGGTGCCTACTAAATTCATATTACATGTATTTCTGTATAGTATCATGAAAATATCTAGAGCAGTTCTCAAGTTACTGAGCAGACATGATTTTGTGATGGACAGACTGTGGGAAAAACAATATGTCTCCCCATCCTGTAGCAGGGAGACATAAATCAGGTTCTTTATATGTTTAAACTGGGTAGCCTAAGTGGCTAGTACTCTCAACTTGCAAATGAATGTTGTGGGTTTGAACCCAGCTTAGATCATTATACTGACAGTACATTCTGTATGCCAGGGTATAGCAAGGTACCAAGCAAGCATGGGCAGTTCATGACAGGAAGGCTGTACAAATGCAGTGCTCCAGCTAGCCCTATATGGAGGGATGGGCTGCCCCTCTTGCCCCTTCCTGCCACCCCTCTGCCCTTCTTAAGCTGTCTTCTGTCTTATTTCAACTCCAGACATAAACCCTACATTTTGGTGAAAATTTCATGAAAATCGGACAAAATTAAAAAAGTTATCCATGTTTAAAGGCCATTTTTATGTGTACTCTATTTTTGAGGTATTTATTGTGGAATGGGATTATATTTTGTAACATGTCTTGATACTAAGGACATCACATGACACTTAGTGCCCTCATTCTTGTATGACAGTGCAAAAAGTGCCCTACCCCGCACCCCTTTGCCCTCAAATCCTAGCTGGAGCACTGAAATGTAAGCATATAGACACAGTTGATACTGCCTTTGCATGCTCTGGATCTTTTGTGAGTGGCAGGGTGCGGACTAAATAATGTTGTTGGTGCATCCTATCATCTTGGATAAAGGCTTGGCAAGAAACTGTTGCACTTGCAGCAGGATGCATAGCTACAGATAAGAGGGGGTATCCACATAATACTTTTCTTATTTCTCAACGAAAACATATGTTGTGGGTACTCATTAGAAGTGCCTTGCTGAGGCGCTTCTAATGAGTACCACAACTTATGTTTTTGTTGAGAAATAAGAAAGATATCAGCATTTTTCGGATGAAAAAAGCGCCTTATCTGTTGCTATGAGGATGTGTGAACAACTGTTTCCCAATCTTTCATACCCTTCTCTCTCCATTTCTAGCAGAGCTCTTGATAAGGTACTTTTATGATATTTTCATTTCTCTATACAAACATAATATTGTTAGGTACTCAACAGAGGCCTCATGGAGGCACTTCTAATGAGTACCTACAACATATGTTTTTGTGGACAAATAAAAAAATTATCTGGAGACACTTTTTATCTAGAGTTCTGTATAGCCGCCAAAAACGCAGATAAGTAAGATTACAAGCTCAGCAAAAAAAAAAAAAAAATCTATCCTTAAATTTTTACAAACTTCCACTTCTGAGGATAGGCCCTAAGCAAATTCATCTTGTAATATACCCCATAGCACTGAATATTATCTTGTTGCATGAAACTGAAAAAATTAATCTTCAACACCTGCTGTTATATACATAATATCACAAAAATTTAATGTATTAACATTATAGATCTATCAAAATCCAGCTGGACCATGGGAAAAAGAGTCTTAGGGGACTAGTGTAAAACAGTTGATATAAATGCTTCACCTTTGTGAATTAATACTCAGCAATCTGCCCTCCAACATAATGCGTTATTTGACGAAAATTCACAGTAGAGAAAAAATTATTTCTTAAGTAAAACAAGAGAATAATATTTATAGTTATACAATAAAAGGGTTGTTGCACTGATATCGGTGAATATTGCCCCTCGTTGGGATATTTACGGAGGCTCACAAGCTAGCTCCTTCTACATCGGAACTCAGGACAATCTTCACCAATATCAGTGCAATAACCCTATATTCTAAAACAGCACACCTATATAGGCAATGGAGAAAACCAGTGATTTATTCTGGAACAAATCACTGGGCTGAAGCACGCGACGCTATCTGGCACCATTCCAACGTCATTTTGACACTTTGCTGACGTCAGTCTTCGTTGCCACGATGTTAGATGGCATAACGTCCTTTTTCTTGAGTCAAAAACGTAAGAAATGCATGTGAACATCAGTGTAACAGTCAAAACTGTTGGCGGGATTTCTTTATGCGATAGTGCAAAGTTAGAAGAATCTGAAGGATACAATTACTTTTTTGTCGTTTTCTATGTGTTAGAATCGAAATAGATCAGCTCTGGTGCGTGATTTGTTAAGGGATAAATCACAGTTTAACGGTCAGTTGTAAGAAGATAAATCACTCGAGCTTCACTCTGGTGATTTAACCAACTTTACAAGTGACCTCCAAACAATGATTTATTACTCAACAAATCACTGCTAGAGCTGATCTATTTTTTAAATATAGTAAAGGCTCAGATCAGGCTTCATGGATAGGCAGTCTGCTTTGGCTCTTTGAATACTATATTTACCCTAAATATTCTGATACCATAACTCCTTACCATACTTGTCCTAAAACTTAACATCAATCTTGTGTTTTAAATCCTTTTCACCATTATTTAAGTCATATCAAGACATTAGAAGGATGATATAAAGGCTCTATGCAACAAAGTGCCAAATACTGTAGACCCTGAACATATGCTGCATTCTGTGGAATCCGATCTGGGTCTACACTGTATGTCAGACATGTCTGTCAGAACACTTGGGGTATATATGGTACTATGGTATATGCGCCTTTTGCCCACCCCTGGATCCAGACCCTGCCAGTAGACCCCTTTTCAGAAGAGACTGATGCAAAGGAAAGGAGTACCAACAACATAATAATGTTTACATGGAGAATAGGAAAAAATGTATGTCTTGTTAATCCTCTTATCTGGACAGGTTTGAATGTAGTTAGGAAATTAATGAAGCTAAATGCTAGAGTTGACCCCAAAAATGACTGTGAAATATAGGTCATGGTCACTACATGAGTCCATGTTAAGGAAAAGGTTAGATGATTGTAGGGACAGAGGTTGTCATAAAATGATAAAGACAAAAAAGTCAAAATTACCAATAGGTTAGAGTACTAATGATAGTGCATATTAGCCCTGGTCCTGCTGAACTTGGATATGCCCTGCCTTTACAGTATAGATCCAGATCAGTTGGCTTCTGATCTGGATCTGCACTTTTGTCATTAATTTTGTGATTTTTTATCAACAACCGGGATCAAGTAATCTAATTGGTTGAAAAACTGAAGTGAGTGTGGAATCTTAATTTATTCAGCCTGGCAATAATATGAAAGTGTATGCCATATTAGATAATTGTTGTTCTTATCTATAGTACAGCAATGAAGGACTGAAAAACCAGGATTGAGGCAAATGATGGATGGACAAATGGATGGCTAGATTGATGGACAGGCTGGAAACTGGACTGCTTACTTTAACAGGTAAAACAATAAGACGGATGTGGGCAGACAGGCAGATGCCTGGAAACTGGATTACTTACTATAGCAGGGGTGATTACCAATAGGTTAGGGTAGTAAGATGATAGTTCATACAAGCATGAAAGTGTATGCCATATTAAATGATCGAAGTTCTTATCTATAGTAAATCACAAAAGGACCTAAATATACCAGGATTTCAGCAAATGACGGATGGTTGGACAGGCTGGAAACTGGACTGCTTACTACAGCAGGTGTGACAATAAGATGGATGGATGGATGGATGGATAGATGGATGGATGTCTGGATGGATGGATGGATGGATATGCAGATGGCTAGAAACTGGACTGCTTACTATAACAGGAATGACAATAACTAATGTCCCTTAGCATGTAAGTATGACAATATTTGTCCTATGCTGACCTTGAAACTGAGGTCAAATTCACCAAACCCTAATCACCTCTAAAGCTGGTCCTTACAATGTATCCCTGCAAGTTTTAAGAAAATCTACCAACCAGTTCAAAAGATACCATGCACACAAGAAACTTTCATCCTAATGCCAATGCCAAATCTAATGTGATCCAGACCAAAACAACTTGTGCCTCTTCATCTCTGGTGGGAGGACATGATAAATTAGACAATGTGTTTGAAAACACTATGCCCCCAAAAATATGCTTTCCCTCAAACATGCCTTGACCTTAATACTTCAGCTCCAAAAATGGCAACAAAAAGAAAAAAAAAAAAGTGACAAAAAAATTAAATTGACAATAATGCCAAAACCATATGCACATCTACAGACCATGACAAAAGGACCTGCAATGGTTCAAATTAATCGGTATAAAACTGTAGGAGAAGTTGGGCACACAAGGGACCCACGGAAGCGCATGTTAACAGTACATGTACAGTGGGAGTTTGACTGAATCGTGTCGCAAACAAATCCATATTGGGATAACTGAGCAGTTGGAAAATGGAGTTAGCTACCGATTGATCAAAAGCCCATTCTGTTTGGAGAGGTCTGTCCAGTCTCAAAAGGCGGTCTGCTAATATATTGACTCTGCCTGAAACATGACGAATTCTGATCGCGATATCCTGTTCCAGACACCAATGGAGGCTCTCCCATACCTCTACGCATAGATTGGGAGAATGTGTTCCTCCTTGTTTGTTGATATACATGTAGGAGACCACCGTTGTATTGTCGGTAGAGATCATAACACAAGAGTGGTGAATGTATTTTATGGCTTTCTTCAGTGCTAAATGAATGGCCATCAGCTTCAGAACATTGATATGGAGCTGGGATTGGTCTTCAAACCGCGACCATGAAAGGATAGTCTCATCGGCTCAAGATGAGCTCCCCATCCATAATGACTGGATCCATAAAGAGGAATGTATTGGGATCTGGAGGATGACTGGACGTTCCCAGAACAAAGCGACTGGTGTCCATCCACCATTTCAAATGGTATCGAATCATTTTATTGATTGGAACCCGATGATCGAGAGGAAGAATGTGAGGTCTCCAAACAGATAAGAGACACATCTGAAGCGGTCATAAGTGTATTCTGCCTAGGAGAACGATGGCGGCTGCTGCACTGAGTTTGCTCATAAGAGAAAGGAAAGTTCGTGCCTAAACTTGAGTCTGAAAAAGGAACAGTTTGATAGTCAGAAGTAGAGAATCAACTCGGTCTGCTGGTACCCTGACTATATTCTGTTGTGTCAGAAATTCCATCCCTATAAACGTGAATTTCTGGGATGGTATCAAATCTGACTTCTTTAGATTTGGAATGAACCCTAGACTCTGCACAGTTTGAAGGCAATATATTGTATGAGATATTAGCAGGTTGCAAATAAGATCTCTTATAAGCCAATCGACTAGGTACGGAAATAATGGGACGGCATGTTGATGCAAGTGAGCTGCTATTACGTCCATCAGTTTGGTGAAACTCCACGGACTTAGGGACATTCTGAAGGGTAAGGCCATGAATTGGAAGACCTGACCTTCGAACATGAACCGAAGATACTTTCTGGATCAAGGGTGAATCGGAACATGTAGGTAAGCATCTGTCGGGTCTATGGAGGCAGTCCAATCATTGACCAATATCAATTGTCAAACTGAATTGGCTGTCTCCATCTTGAATGGTTGTTTCCTTATATATTGATTTAGCAGAGAAAGAGCTATTACCGGATGTAACTTTCTGTTCTTTTTTGGAAAAAGAAATAACCGGGATTAAAAACCGTGAGTTCCTGGATCTTGTACCCTTTCCACTGCCCCTTTCTGGAGAAATTCCGGGATCTCTTCTCACTGTAATGGGGAGGAAGATTGACTCAAACTTATCGAAACTGATGAAAGAGGGGGAGTCGACCTGAATGGTATCCTGAAACCGTCTCAAACGATAGAGAGGACCCATTTGTTGTTTGTTAGTTCTCCCCATTGTTCCACAAAGTGGGCCAATCTTCCTCTCACTGGAATATCAGAGCGTGGCAAGATAGGCTGTAGAAAGGCTTGGCTTTCAGAACTTTGTGGAAGAAGAGGCTTGTTTGGAGAAGGGAACTGTCTCGTGTTACTACTCCTCTTATTATAGTCTTTTCTAGTACCGGACGTAAAGGATTGGGTTTGAGTTTTAGACCTGTACAGTTGTGTCTGTTTAGATCTAGTTGATTTACTCGGCTATCTAGATCTTTTAAACGGTGCCATAGCCGATTAGGAAGACTTTTGTTGCTATACATTAGTACTGGCTGAGGAAGATGCTATAAATCTCTGTTGTTGCGCTTTGTAATTAGATTTAGCAACTTCTTTGATTTTATTATCAAACAAAGTTTTTGTATTAATTGGAGCGTTCCTAGGTTTGTAACCTGAATTCTCCAATAATAACTTTGATGTGGCTATTGCTGCATCATGTCTAGCTTGAAATAGCTCTGTGGCGAGAATAGTGGACATTGCTGTTGAATGTTGAATGGATTTAGCCACAGCCTCCAAGAGTCTAGACAGAGCTGTGACTGACATTGACTCTTGTTGGAGACACAAGTAGGCTGCTGAAGAGAACAAATCCGCATGCGAATTGATCGCCACTAATTTGCGAGCTCTCTTTTCTCAGAATTCTAGATTTTTAACTGGGATGGAGCATCTTCCCCTGCTAGAAGTGTCCAATAGCGAAACATCGGCTTCTTGCTGGGGAAGATTCTCCGTAGGAAAATATTGGTTATGGCATTTATAGTATTTCGTCAATGCCAATGACGAAACTAAATGCTGAGGACAGAGCCAGTCTTTACCACAATTTTCAGTCTATTTTGCTCTGTATAAATTTAGTGGTACCATCCACTAATTTTGATTGTGGAAGCACTAATAATGGAGACGCTCGAGCCTCCATAAGTGCTCCATTCCAGACAGTGGTTTTGTAGAAGTATTTTCCTTCATCGGCTTAGGGCATAACTCCTATGGAAGTACCTAGTCTGAATACTTCACTGATAGCCCTGTCAAAGGACCAGGTGTCCAACTCCGAATTGGATCCTGTGTCCCTTGAAGTTTGTTGCACCACATTCTCAGAATGTATGATAGGTGTCTGTTCTATAGTCCTATCAGGTTGCAACGTTGTGGGAACTTCTGCAACCTGAGAAGATTGTCTAGTTCTTTTATAACCACCATAATCATGACTATAGAAGAAGATGAAGAAGAAGATGACGTCAGACATCTTCTTCTCCTCTTATGTGAATGTTTGGACCTCTTTGTTCTTTTGTTTCTCCTTTCTGGACAATCTGGAAGAGGAGGAAGAAGAAGACGATCTGTGTCTTCTCCTCGTCTTTGTTCTGTGTTTTGTTTTAGGCTGATCTCTCCTATTTTGCCTAGATAGAAATGTGTGCCTGTCTGCGGACTGCCTAGTGTTACTAGGAGTACCTATAATGACACTTGGGTCTGACACCTGACTAAAGTCTGGCTCTAGAGGTAATAAAACTCTCTTTGAAGCTATAGAGTTCTGAGGCACATTAGGAAATGACTGTTCAGAACCCTAATATTAAAAGAGATATATTAGCTACCGGGTGATCATTGCTCATCGAATGTTGCATGATGACCGGTGCCTGGTTAGTTGACTGGTGACCAGTGACTGGTTGACCGGTGACTGGTGCGGGTGCCTGGTGATTAAATGCCCGGTGACTGGTGACCGGTGCCTGGTAATCACTGAATGACTGGTGACTGAATGACCAGTGACTGGTTGACCAGTGCCTGGCTGACTGGTGATAAACTGCCCGGTACCTGGTTGACCATTGATTGGTTGACCGGTGACTGACTGACCAGTGACTGGTTGACCGGTGACTGGTTGACTGGTGGTTGGTTGACCGGTGACTGGTGGACTAACATTTTGAATGCACTCAGCATCCGAGTAGTCACCACCTTGATGGTTCTTACCCCTGGCAGTATAGCCCTGTGGGGTGGTGCTCCCATCTAAAGAATTGTCATCAGACAGATCTGAGACAGCCAGTCTTCTTTCCTTCTTGTTCTGCTTCTTCTTAGCCATCAGTGATTTTCTTGCAGAGTATGTGCAATGTCTGTCTGCAAGTACCCAGGCTTCCTCAGACCAAGGACTACAGGTGGAGCACGTCGATAACCTGGAACAAAAAGTACATGATAAGCAATTTTGGTGATTATCCCAAAGTGCTTTTATATATCCACAATCGCCGCAAACAATCTTCATGAAAAGTCGCGAAAATGCATGACATGGACAAGCTATCAATAATAACAAGAAATCGAACTACACCAAGTGCCCAGACGGTCATGAATACCCCCAGCCGGCGCCATTTCTAAGTCCGTGACCTTGACCTTGGGTCATCAGCAGAATGATGTCAGCTATTCTGTAATCATCTAGTAGTAACACTAACCACACATCAACATCCTAAATTGTAAGCTTTCAAAAATATATGCAAAAGGAAAAAAACTTCACGCAAAACTTTGACGCAAAATGTTAACATTTATACGGATGCACGGATGGACGAATGGACGAACGTATAGAAAGATGAAAACTTTATACCCCTCAACATACTTCGTATGCGAAGGGGAATATAATCGATTTATCGAAAATAATAAGATCGCGAGTGGAAGGAATGATAGAGGAACATAAGAAAGATAATGATTAATAAATATAACCAGAGAAAGGAAGAAAATATAGATTTTTTTCACCCAGTGTAAAAATCCTTTGTTTACTTTCTTGTCCACAGGAAAGAAACTGACACATGATCAAAAGAGCGACAAGAGTAACATCACACAGGTAACTGCTTAAAGGGACCTTCTGGATTAAGACAAAGAAGACAAATGACTGTCATTTTTTCTGTGGAAGGTTTGAAATACAGAATAGAATAGCACATTATCTATAGGTTAATGTATTGTGCAGTTAAATGTTTTTCAAATTTCATGCAAAACTCGACTAGGGACAAAAACCCTGGCAGACACATTGACGGTGGTCAGAATGAGAACTATACCCACAAGTCACATACCTAGTGACCAACCAAGGTCTTGGAAGCAAGCAAAGACACAGACTCAATACAACTGAGTCTGCTACTTTCACTTTTTCAACTATTTTCTTTGCTTTCTATTTTTCTCAGAATTTATTTTATATGGGATTCATTTAGCACTGTATAATTTATTAACCCTTGTCATGCTGAATAAATTAAGATGTCACGCCCTCTTCTAATTTTCGGCCAATCAGATTACTTGATCCAAATTATTGATACAAATTCAAATACTGAATGGCAAACAGTGCAGATCCAGATCAGTTTGCGTCTTCAGGGTTAATAAGTGATGGGTCCTGTTATTTTTTGTCCTTTTTTCATGATATGGTAAATGTCCTAAAATATCAGACACTTTATGTCAATTCTTTTTACCTGAATTTTGTTTTTTAAACATTTATTCCACAAAGTCTGGGAGCAGTCTGATCTGGTTCTGCACTGTTTGTGTGGCATTTTCTTAGACAAGCTGGTGTACAAAATTTTAGGGTATTTACTGTATGTTAATATTAATGGGAGACTCTCCTTTAGAACCTAGTAAGGGTGCTCCCTCCAGCCCTCACTTTTTGCATTGTGGGTCTATTAGGAAAACTATGGTATTGAAAATTAATGGTTCAATAATCTAGAGTTTACCTTTTCTTTGGTATAACATTAACCATAGCTGCTGTTGATTCAACTTGCTTCATATCCTTTGTGGGCTTGATCAGCCCATACAGAACTTGACCGTGGTAGAGGGCTTCATCCAACCTTGCAGCCACCAGAGCTGGTGACTCCGGAGAATACATTCTTGTCTACTTACAACCTGAAATAAACCAGAAATATATGAACTTTACACAAGTACCATAAATTACCTGAAATATCCAGACACTATATAGATCCTTATCATAAGTATTATACAATTTCCTTTTTAGTCTGAAGACCCCCAAAAGAGTAATTGGCAAACAAGGCAGAGTACTGCAGACCCAGATCAGATGCCACAGAAAGCTGCATCAGATCAGGGTCTCCACTGTTTGAAAATAGTTGAGCCATTTTCCTCCAAGAATACTTAAATCACATAGCCTGGCACACCTAAAATTAAAATTCAGTTCTTTCAAGTATATAAAAACAGCAATTTAGCAATACGGTTAGTTTCCTGACTTCACTGAATGACAAACCTATCAAGAATGAAAGATGCACGGAACAAAACTGACAGCTTAATCCAGATATAAAGAAGCCGCCTGCCATAAGATGCTTCAAAAATCCCTTCTGTACAGTGGGTGGAAATCATGGGGGTAGTCAGATAATGTACTTGTCATTCACAGACTCCAACTTCATTATTTATGCAATAGCTTCGAAGCAATTTGAATTTGAAACAAAATATTTATCGCAAAACAAACATACCAGTTTTAACCTTTACCACTCTCTAGGCTAATTTAGCAGATGACAAATTGATGATGCTGTGACACAGAGTAGACCATGGCATAAGCTGACCATATTCTAGTTTTTTATTTTTGGTGGTACTATTTCTACTGTAGTACCACTTGCTTATTATAAATAGTTGCTTGATATATAAGTCACGCAACTTCAATTAGGCTAAACTGGTTGCTAAATGCATAAAATGTGGAAAGTGCATAAAAAGTGGAAGTGACGTGTTTCAAGGTTACAGCCTTACTATATATACACCCACCAACACTGTCCAAACGAAGGACAATCAGACAATAAAACAGCACCGTGAGTGGTCCACAGTGGACAGTTTGGGTTGGTATTTTCATATTAATATTATTAAATTGTTTGTAGGTTTTTCTGTTTGAATTCTGAGAAGCATAAAAGTGTCTAAGTCTGAACAGGACACCCGCAAACTATACATTGCAGTGCATCCGATTCCGCATATGTTACCTGAGTTACTTAGGAATACCGAGCGCGTTGGGCTAGTATCTGCAGTCTGGTTGGTGTTTCTCAGGTTGCCCGAATTGTAGTTGCTGTCATGAACACTGAGCAGGCTGCACTGGCATGAGCAGACGGATCAGTCCTTTTGCAGCAGCAGGCGCATGGTGTAGTTTAACTTATATGAATAAAAACAGTGCAGGGTTGGAATAGTCAAGTTATTATGTGCTGTACCATATGAATCGCATGGACAGAAAGATTAGGATTTACATACGCATATGCAACATGTAAACATATTATGCACAAACATACAGACATGCACACACCCACGTGACATACGCTAGCCTCGGTGGTTCAGATGGAGGCGCCATCCAACTAAAGACCAGGAGGTCACGGGTTTGACCCCTGCCGAGGTCGGCAACATTCTTTCATGGAGATTGATCATGAAATATTTTCTACGGTCATTCTCTCCCTTCCGCTGATTCAAGAAGGGCAGTTGTCAGTTTCTGGCGAAAGAATGTGCACAGTACTGGTTAACCCCTTAGATGACTAAGTCTACCCAGTAAACGTGTGGTTATGTAAACAGACCATGCTCGACATGACCAACTGGGTTGACTGGGCAGTAAAACCTCAACACAAACAAACCCAGATACATACACGTTTTTTTTTTTATTATGTTAAACATTAATTTAAATCAATTGTATTAAGAAAAAGTAATTACTGTTAGCCTTGTAAGACAATTTTTTTACTATTTTACCATCTGCGGAATTAGATGTACTATCTAAAAGTGTTTATACATGTAAGTAATTTAAAGTCATTCCAATTTCGCCTGATCAGGGCAGGGAGTTATCAAAAGTTGTTGATCCAATACTACTCTCCCTCTGATCATAATTTGGAAATAGCTTGTGCTTGACAATTGTAATGTCAGTGACATTTAGGACTGCAACCTTTGGAATGTCATATCCCTGACTGTCATTCAGACATTACAATCAGTATAAGACCTGTCGCATGACAGGATAGCTCACCAGAAGTCGTGCTTTGACTTAGTTGCGCAAAGGCAAATTTTCAGACCCATAACAGAAACAAAGTCACAAAGAAAGAAATTATTGGGGATCATGTATGATTCAAGTCTGTAACATTAGTATCCCTTTTTATTCCATTTAACCCATGCAGATTTTCCTGGTAATATTGAAACCATTTTCACATGCTTTTATTTTCAATTCCATTGTGTTGATTTGCCTAACATGTAAATTTAAAAAGCTATAAAGAAGACTACTTTTGGATGAAAACTAATTGTAGTTATTTTTTACATTCACTGCTCAAAACACAAACCCTGTCACAATTAGATGATTTTGACTTCAAATTAACTAGAGAAGACTAGAGAAGTAGGGAGCTGTACACAATAATTTTCCTAAAATTTTGGACACCAAAAATGTTGCTGTTGAAAATGTTGAAGGTTGAACTTGCTCGAGATATTATCATACACAACATCTGTGTGAAGTAACATTAAAATCCATCAATAAATGTAGGCGCTAGAGCAATGACCAAGTTTTTCTAAAAATAGCCACAGTGACCATTACCTCGAGCCTAGGACCTTGAAAGTCAAACTCCCTCGATATATTATCATATGCAATATTTGTTTGAAGTTATATTAAAATCCATCAATAAATGCAGGCGCTAGAGCAATGACAAAGTTTTTCTAAAACTAGCCACAGTGACCTTGACGGTGAGGCTATGACCCTGAAAGTCGAGATATTATCATAGCAACATTTGTGTGAAGCTATACTATAATCCATCAATAAATGTAGACACTAGAGCAATGACAAAGTTTTTTCTAAAAATAGCCACAGTGACCTTCACCTTGAGGCTATGACCTTGAAAAATGAACTCGATCGAGTCATTATCATATGCAGCATTTGTGTGAAGTTATAATAATAATAATAATAATAATAATAATCGACTTTATTTATATAGGGTAACACATTTAGTAAACTAGTACTAATCTTCCATGTGGCTCTCTTTTTTTTTTTTCCTCTTCCTGGGTAGAAACCAGTACTAAGCAATGTGGATAAAGTTTCTTGCTCAAGAAAATAACACTTGGTGCTTGTGGGGATCGAGCCGGCTACCTCTTGATCTTAAATCTGACACTTTACCACTGCACCACAGCACTCCACGAAATCCATCAATTAATTAAAATCCATCAATAAATGTAGGCGCTAGAGTGATGACAAAGCTTTTCTAAAATAGCCACAGTGACCTAGACCTTAAGTCCAGGACCCTGATAGTCAAACTCGCTCGAGATGTTATCATAAGCAATATTTGTGTGAAGTTAT
The DNA here is from genome assembly GCA_964016985.1 of Anodontia alba. NCBI lineage: Eukaryota > Metazoa > Mollusca > Bivalvia > Lucinida > Lucinidae > Anodontia > Anodontia alba. The sequence goes on along the minus strand of OZ024833.1, from coordinate 42,290,127 downwards.
ATTAAAATCTGTCAATAAATGTAGGCTCTAGAGCGATAACAAAAGTTTTTCTAAAAATAGCTACAGTGACCTTGACCTTGAGGCCATGACCTTGAAAGTCGAACTCGCTTGAGATACTATCATAGGCAACATTTGTGTGATGTTATATTAAAATGCAACAAAAAAAGTAGGCGCTAGAGCGATGATGAAGTTTTTCTAAAAATAGCCACAGTGACCTTGACCTTCAGCCAGGACCCTATGAGTTTAACTCACTCGAGATATTGTCATTGCAACATTTGTGTGAAGTTATATTAAAAGCCATCAATAAATGTATGCGCTAGAGCGATGACAAAGTTTTTCTAAAAATAGCCACAGTGACCTTGACCTTGAGGCCATGACCTTGAAAGTCAAATTATGCTCAAGATATTATTATCGGCAACATTTGTGTGAAGTTATATTAAAATCTGTCAATAAATGTAGGCGCTAGAGCCATGACAAAGTACGTACATACGCATGTACATTCATACATACATTTGTACGTACTATGTATGGGACAGACCCGATATCCCCTATCCCACAAGGCCCAGCGAGGGGATAAAAATTGATTTGCTGTAACTTCTGAGAGTGATATTTTTATTTGATCTTAATATGCAACATGTTTACTGGTTTTATACAGATTTGTATAAAATTGTTATATTTTTTTGCCTTTGCAAATACCTTTGTTGATCTCAATTAAAGAAAATTAATGCGAAACAAAAAAAAAAAAAAATTTGATAAAATAGTTTGCTCTTTATCCTATAAAAAATGAATTTGGGGACAGAATTCCTAGAATTCATATCAGTGCCATTCATAAAGTTTATGCAGATATACAAGCTGATTAGTCTAGAGTCTAACCTCAGTGCAAATATGCATGAAAAAGGCCATGTGTATCAGTATATAAAACTATGTGTTTTCGAAATGAGAGACAGAATCATCTTTTGTATCTGCATAAGAGTGGTGTCACAGGAAAACATCAATTATTACATTTGCAAATTATAAGTTATATATGACAGCAACTGATACAATCAGAAGCCATTCCCAACCCTAAACACCCATAGGGAAAAAAGCAAACAGCTACCTCCAGAAACAATTGGAAAAATTGACTTGCCAAGTCAGCAACTGTTTCCCAAGTAGCTGAAGTCTCAATTGTCCAAACATAACTGAATAAGAGTCACACACATAATGGAAAAATGAAAAAAAACATCAACAACACAAGCACAGAACAGTAATGAACCACAATAAAAGAACCAATTCGGAAAATTCAGTAATAAACACTTGTGGATTTAAATGCACTCTACAGGATCCCAACCCCTGCCCTATCCCACAAGGCCCAGCATGCACAAAAACACTAATCCCTGCATCCCATATGGAGATTTTCTATCTATTAATGAATCAACATGGGCGACAAACAGCAAATGCAAGGATAGTAGAACCCTTTGTTCAGGTGAGCTAAAAAGTCTGTCTGTGACCTTGACTTTGACCCCAAGGTCACGGTCATGGGAGCTGATGCTGCTGATAAAATTTTTAGACAAGTACATGTATCTCTGACTTCAGCAAGTATGAACTGAATCCATCAAACGGTAAAGAAGAAATGAGCTCCTAAAAACTTTAATGCAAAATCTTTAACATTAAAATTCTAAGTCTGTGACCTTGTCCCCAAGGTCATGGTTATAGGTGCTGATGTTGCTGATAAAAACTTAAAGCAATATCGATCACCATACCAAATTCATCTAAAGGCAACCAAGTAATTATCTAAAATCTTTAGTGCAAAAACTAACATAAAAGTTCTGTGACCTTGACCCCAAGGTTATGGTCATGAGAGCTGATGCTGCTGCTAAAACTTTGAGACCAGTATCTATTACCATACCAAGTATAAACTAAATCCATCCAAAGGTAAAGAAGTAATGAGCTCTAAAAAATTAAAAACAAAAACTTAACATAAGAATTCAAAGTCTGTCACCTTGACCCCAAGGTTATGGTCATGAGAGCTGATGCTGCTAAAAACTTGAGACCAGTATCTATTACCATACCAAGTATAAACTAAATCCATCCAAAGGTAAAGAAGTAATGAGCTCCTAAAAACTTTAACACAAAATCTTTAACATCAAAATTCTAAGTCTGTGACCTTGACCCCAAGGTCATGGTTATAGGTGCTGATGTTGCTGATAAAAACTTTAAAGCAATATCTTTCACCATACCAAGTCTCCGGTAAATTTATCTGAAGGCAACCAAGTAATGATCTAAAATCTTCAGTGCAAAAACCAACATAAAAGTTCTTAGTCTGTGACCTTGACCCCAAAGTCATGGTCATGTATGATGATGCTGCTGATAAAAACTTTTGACTAGTATCTATCACCATACCAAGTATGAACTAAATCTATCAAAAGGTAAAGAAGTAATGAGCTCCTAAAAACTTTAACATAAGAATTCAAAGTCTGTCACCTTGACCCCAAGGTTATGGTCATGAGAGCTTATGCTGCTGCTAAAAATTTGAGACCAGTATCTATTACCATACCAAGTATAAACTAAATCCATCTAAAGGTAAAGAAGTAATGAGCTCCTAAAAACTTTGACACAAAAACTTTAAAAGTCTGTGACCTTGACCCCAAGGTCACAGTCATGGGTGCTGATACTGCAGATAAAACCTTTAGCCCAGTATCTATCATCATACCAAATATGAACTCAATCCATGTACACATAAAAAAGTAATGAGCTACTAAAAAACTTTAACGCAAAAACTTTAACATTTGTGGACGCCAATGCCGACGCCGACGCCATGGGTAGTAGAATAGCTTACCAGAACTTTTTGTTCCAGTGAGCTAACTACCGGAACTTTTTGTTCCGGTGAGCTAATAAAGCCGTATGTATGGAAATGGAGTTTGCATATGACTTAAATGGGCGACGTTGCCGACAGTTAGCAGATGCTCACCTTCAACCATGTTGATGTCATTAATAGGGAAATAAGTCATGGAAGAGTCAGATCTACTTCAATGATGGGTCTATCATAGTGCCGGGGATTCAGCCATGACATCAATGACATCACTCACTCTATACAGCGACATGCGTCATTGGAGAATTATGGGTAGAATCATAACAGTAGACTTCATCTTGTATTATAATATTTATTGTAGGATATGTCCTTAGTCTCCGTTTTTGTTTGTTTTAGTTGTGTCCTTCCACTGTCCAAGAACCATAACCCAGTTGTGTCCAAAGTCCTGCCAGGGCCAACAACTCAATTTACCTGGGAGCAGGGTTCTCACTAGGATTTTAAAAGTAGGAGTCCAGGGCTCCCTTTTTATAAAAAGTAGGAGTCCCAGCCAAAAAGTAGGAGTCCCACTCCCAAAAAATAGGAGTCCCATTTTTTTCATGACTCTCCTTTAACAGTGAGCATGTTCCCAGCAACTTCATTCTATAAATACCTGATGGAGAATCAGTTTCCTTATTTTCACATACTTTTGTGTGTGTCTGTGTGTTTTTTCAACTGATTTTGGTCTCTGCATTACGTATTGTTCCCAGCAATGCGTGTAACGAACTGGTAATCATTATCACATATCCTGATGTTGTTAATTAATTCAATGGAGCTGGCCCAGAACTTAGGATAATGTCGTCTCTCTCATGGGAAAATAGAGACATCTTTGCAGTTTAAGGAGACATGACAATCCTAACCTATTTTACTTCCATGGTAACGATAGTCGCACTTTCAAAATTTAATAAAGTAATGCAGTCAATGTTTTAGCTTTTTATTTCATCGGTAACAATACTTGAACTCTTCCATCATGTGCTGCAAGTAAAGCAGATACTGTTATTATTATTTTACGGTTAATGTAGCAAACGATTCGAGGTTATTTCTGAAGAAATATGAACTAATCCTCCTAATGGCACCCCTCTTTCATTGCTTTTCGTTAAATTCAATACCCCATCCCACCCAAATGAAGTTTGGATCGTTGCTGTCTGCATGAGTGATCTTGAGTATTATGGATATTAAGTGAAACACATTTTAATCAAACCCATTAAAGCTCCGTTATATGCTATCGCAAACTTATATATGCAATATATCCGCACCTTCTGATCATGGACACCTCTGTTGAGCTTCCCGCAAAACGTCTTCCAATGTTTACATTTGCACGGTGCAGCGATCAATACACGCTACGAAAAAAATGTCCGGGACTTCCTTACTAGCTGAAAATTGGATCTACTGATTTGATTTGCCGAAAAAGCCTTGAAAATTTAGTTCTATTTTTAATATGTGTTTGTTTCATATGCATTTCTGACAAGAAAATGCTCTACAATGCAACATGGTAATAGTTTGTTTTTCTCCCAAAACGGTTTCCCGCCACGTTGTCAAATGACGTTACCGTTACGAGCACGCGCTACCGTTACGAGCACACGCTTTCTTCATGCGGGAGCAATGGAAAATGTAACTTATACCAGAACAGTCCAGAACTGTATACCGTCGTCCGGGGTGCATCTGAGCAGTCCCATTAGACTTCACGGTATAGGTTTACGGTATAGATTCGATGGGACTTGGAAACTATTCTTTTTTTTTAGTGACAAGCAGGAATAACCGTTTTGATGCGCAGACTGGTATCTCACAAAGGGATAAGGTACTATTTTTTTTGTGGCCGCTTGTCGTCTTTTAACAGAAAAATAATTAATCAGGCGTTTATGCTGTTAGTGACGAAAATTCAGCGTCCGAAAATTTTTGAAATGAAAAAAAAAATGATCAAATAATAACAACAACAACAAAAAAAAACAAAACAAACACCATTCTCAAAGGATGAAAGCATGACACCTGCGTGTGCATTTTCGATGAATCAGCCGGTAGGTGCAGGCAATACACAATGAGGGAAGGGGTCGTATATCGATGTCAGTTGCATGCTTTAATTGCTCAATCGCTGAAGTGTGAACTGCTAACACATGTTTAACTGCCGCTTGCTTAGCAAATAACGGTACTGTCGCAGGTGTGAAAAGCACGCGGCCGCTTACTACTGTTCTTTTAAGATGTTACCGACGGTACGAATAACATATGGCGGACTTCAGACTTCAGTCAAAGAATCCGATCATAATTAATAGTCGTTCCACGAGAAAAAAACATGCGTCCAGAGGACTCCGCTTTGGGAATTTTTAGGAGTCCGGATCCTGTTTTATGCGTCCCGAGATACAGGATTCTGCGTCCCCGAGAACCCTGTGGGAGGAGTAAAATCAACAAAGTATGGGATATTCGCGAACAGCATAAGGCTGTAAACTGTTATAAATCATAATAACAGCACAAAGCTGTAGACAGCTCAAAGGGCCATATATATATATAACCTCATGTCAGGGAAGAATATTCTACATATGTACAAATAAGCATTGTATTTGTAATTGTATATCTGTATGTTGTAAATGGTATATGTCAAGAAAATTGTAAAAATTTTAACTTTGTTAGAGTCTTCTGTGTAGTGGTTCAGTTCAAAAGAGGCATTGCCCAACCTGGACCTTAATCAAATTGGAAGGCACCCTTGGTGCGTCTTGGTCACCTGTGGCATAACAGATGATAATTTTCTTACTTTCCAAGAAAACAGGATTTGACATTTCATGAAAATTGTCTCCATTGGAGTCAATACCTATTTTCTGTGAAAAATAAGGAAAATAATTCAGTATGTCAATTGCTGAAAATTTTCCCCAGAGTGCTAAGCGGTAAATGTGAAACATGGAGAAAATAGTCTTTATGCAATTTTATCTAGATCTTGTGGGACTTTTAAGTAAAACGGCACCCCTGAACTTCCAATTTTGAAGTTGAGTTATAGTTTTATGGCCCAGTCAACGCTGTTAAAGTCATGTTGAGCTGGTCAGTTAACCCACTTGTACTTTTCCTGGGCAGGCTTAGTCCACTAAGCAATTAACCAGTTTTGTTTTGCCAGTAACTGACAACTGCCCTTCTTGAATCAGGGGAAGGGGACAAATACTGTAGTATTGATCAATGTCCACAAAAGTAATGTGACCAGGCTGGGATTCTAGCTTCCTACATCAGCAGTGCCATTTTTGGAGTTGCGATCGTGTACTTTATTCTAATGCTTCTACTGAATGGGCCACTTTCAATGATTCTTGAGAAGTGAAGAATAAATTGCACAAGGGCGGATATGCAAAGTGTGCAGAAATATAATTAAAACCCAGGACTATCTTCTGATCTCATCCTTTTTTTTCTGTGCTTACCATATGAGAAAAAAAAATGCCTGGAGCTTAAACTTCAAAATAGTTTTTATTATCATTATTATTTCTCAGCATAGAAATACTGCCTTAAACACAGAAATATCCAGAAAATAAAACATAAAGACACAAATTACTTGCATACTTATGCATGCATACAAGTAGGATCCTTGCTGTTCATTGCCTACATAAAGACAAACTAAACTGCTTATCATAGCCGCACCCTATTGATTCCAATGAGTTCCCACATGATATATTTTGGTGCAAAAAATGAATTTTAAAAACTCTTGAACACTCTGATCCCATTATCCATTATCTAGAGCTATGCATTTATTCTGGGTGAACTACACAAAAATAGTGTGTCACTATCTCAGATTACCCCCATTATCAGGTAGCCTTTTCCTTTTTTCATCATTTGAAAATAAGCAATGGCTCAACAGACCATGAATTTTCTCACAACTGTATACTGTTGTATACCTTTTATCGAAAAAAACAAACAAAACTACAAAACTGGTAAGTCAATAATTCACTTGAATCAGTGAAGTTTATGTATATTTAACCTGAAGCCAAGTGTGCATAATTGATAAGTGACCTAAAATGACTGCTGTCACTATAAAAGAATCTGTGAAATGTATCTGTGATGACATTATCATATACCTGTGGGAGAAATTTACTTCCAAATACACAGGTAAACTGGTTAACCCTTGTCCTGCTGAATAATTTAAGATGCCGTGACCACTTCTACCTGACAGCCAATCAGATTGCTTAATCCAGATTGTTGCTATAAGTTCACAAACTTAATGGCAAACAGTGCGAATCCAGATCATTTGGCTTCTGAAGAAGCCAACTGATCTGGATCTACACTGTTTGCAAAGGCAGGGTGTCCGGGTTCAGCAGATACAAAGACAGTCACAATACAACACTTAATTACACTACAATGACAAATTAATGCTAATTTTGATAACCAACCAGATTCACATGGGCTGATGTCACAGCTCCAGATGAAACTTTTTTTTTTCAAGCAAAAAATTTTTTTATCAAGGAACAAGTATCAATATTTGTCTTCTTTACAGGTACTCATTAGAACTTAAGAGACCTCTGCAAGGTGCTTCTAATGAATACCCAAAATATATGTCTTGTATGTAGAAATAAAAATATTTACCCATTACCCCTCTCATCTGGAAATATGCTGATGTCTCTCTGGGTGTAGTTAAACTTGAGCATGCTGGGTAAAATTTTCAGCAGACGCCATTTTGAAGTACATTGTATTTCTCTTATGCCTGTCTTTACATGCGAAGAGCCAAGAATTTGTAAAATAGTTTCTAAGGGCCTAAAATACAGAGTTCCTAAATCATACAGATTTTAATAGGTTTGGAGAAGAAATAGCTTCTGCATTGAATGATTTTGGTAATCAATGGTGTAAACAAGAGCATGTTGAGCTCGATGCTTTAAAGAAATGGAAATAAAACATTTTTAATGTTACTGATAAACATATTAAATTTTATTCCCAAAATAATAATCTATTACCACCTAAACCTAAATCTACTTTCCATCACCTGAAGCAGGGTATTCAAGAATTTCATAGAAAGTATGTTTTGGGTCCAGCTGACAAGGCTGCAAACAAGGTAGTTGTTGTCTGACAGCTACATTATATTAATACACTGAAACAGGAACTGAGCGGTACCAAGACCTATAAAGAGACATCCAAAGAAGAGAGTCAGTTGTCTTTGGCCACTGCAACCATGTAGCCCTGAAGTTTTCTGTTAGAGTTAAAGAACAGCAAGACAAGCTTCCTACAATGGTTATTCATGTTTTTCACAAGTATTCCGGTGGTATTCAGGCTCTGAATTAGCAGACTATCAACAATGTTTTAAAAGACAACAATTCAAAGACAATTTGCAAATTATTTGCAGTTACAATACTTTCCCTTCTCTATGTTGACATAATATTTCTAAATTAATTAAAGCCAGTATTGGTGTAGGTGTCTTTCACAGGTATTCCTGTATTTTTCATGGGTATTCGGTATTTCAATAAGTCGTGTGACCGCTAAGTTACACAGACAAATTCTGGGAATTCTGATGGGTACTAATTGCTGTGCTCCTCTTGTAGCAGATTTGTTTTTAGTTTTATTATGAAAACGATTTTATGATGTCGCTTTCTGAAGATACACAAGCTGATGTTACTGTTCAAAGCTTTAAACTCAACTTCCAGATATTTCAAGTGGACAACCTTTTGAATATTGACAATCCTTATTTTGAAAGAATGGTCACTCAAATTTATCCTACTGAATTGCAACTGAACAAAGCTAATTCTACTGATAACGAAGCCGCATTTTTAGATTTGCATTTATTAATTTCTTATGGTTTTGTTTCATCAAAAATTTATGACAAACGGGATGATTTTGATTTTGACATTGTTAATTTTCCGTTTTTGGATGCCGACGTTTCTTGTGCCCCCTCTTATGAAGTTTACATTTCTCAGCTTATTCAATTTGCAAGAGTGTCTAGACATTTGGCTGACTTTGATGCTTGTAACAAATCTTTGATTACCAAACTTCTCCAAGCTTTTTTTTTTTAAGTTTTATTGTCAACACTACAAATTGGTCTCTAAATATGATACCTGACTAAAAACACTTCTGTTACAAGGCCTATCAGAACCTGAATTTTATGGTGACTAAGTGTATAAGTTTAGGAAAACTGTAGGATCATTTTAATACAATTGTCATATGTTATAATCGAAGGGGTATAACATCGATGTCATAAAGCAGTCTGCTTGCTTTGTGGTTATAATCCAATCACGGTTGACCACTTTGCTTAAGTCTTTAATTGCACGCCAGTGGTCAGGGTTTAGACACTATGATGGCCCCAACTTAAAAAACATTCAATAGCTGGTCTGGGCCTGAAATTTTAATGTCTGTTCCTTGGCTCACTCAGGGGTTCAACGGGTGTTTATCTTTTGCTCCAGTATTCCAGAGGTGTCGTTTGCACCCATGGATCTCCAAGTGTCCCAACACATTGTTTCTGTGGAGTCTTCATCTTTGCTTCATTGTAGAATTTATCTGCGACTTATTTGCTGCCCAAAATGATTCATGGATGAGTTAGAAGACCTCCACAATGATCAAACAACAGGGGTGTGAAATTTCACTCACCCAATTCCATTTGGGAGTAAATTTTAAGGCAGGGCGAGTGAGATTTTCAGAACTTTCTTCACTTTTTCTTCATTTTTAGCATATAAATGAAAAATTTAGACCATAAAGGTGAGTAAGTTTTGAGGGAATTTTACACCTCTGAACAAATACATGTATGTTTTTACCATTATAGAAGATGAAGGCAAGGGTTGGGATCCGGTAAAGCTAGCTAAAGCCCCCCATGTAATTCATCACTGACCATTCCAAGGTTTGTACTTTCATTGTGGTTACAGTACTTTTTGATAATTGTTATTTAATGCAGTGCTCCAGATAGTTTTATTCCAACCAGTATCGTACTGATCAATTTTAATACCAGTCAGTAACAAAGAAAACCGGGATTCTGGAATCAGTACCCATGCTGGAGACATTCTAAGTTATTTTCCTTGGCCCAGGGGCGGGTGGGGAGGGGTTCGCTGTGGTTTAAAGAATTTGCTTTAAATTTTTGATTGTATCTCTTGCACCTCTCCATTAATTTTTGCGTGGTACAATACAACTGATTATTTTTCTGTATTTATCTCTTTCATAACTAAACAAAAATAATTCTGAAATGGGTGCTATGTGCCACATCCCCTTCTTCAGGGAACCCCTTTTTAATGACAGAACCAATCACCTTACATAGTATTTGGGTTATCATCTTTGGATTTCTTTTTTGTTCACCTGCTCTAGCAATGATCAATCAAAGGTACTAAACTTTCCAGTACTAAAGTCTTATCAGAAAACCTGTGTGTTGCAAGCTACTTTCACTTAAGACGCTGTTCACACAGATTGGTCACAATCACAGATGCGATTCTATATGCATTCACTGCATGCATTGATGACTTCATCAGTGATGTTGCACACTTAAATACAGTGACTCAAATAACGATGACTGGCTAAAATACCCCATTATCTTATTTGACGCAGTTCTGCAATCTCTTTCCTCATTCCTCCTTTTCTGGAGGCATGTTGTTGTTGAATATAACTTATGCCAAATTTGACGCACCTCTTGAAGAGTTGTAACAATCTCCCACTGGACCAACATTAGTTATCATTTACAACCAAGGTTAAAATGATGAGTGTCCTCCACCCTATTTCACACCTTAAGAAAGTCTTAAAAACACAAGGGTTGCTAAGGTGTACCACGGCTTCCATTTATTTACAGTCAAATGTTTTTTTTTGTTTTTGTTTTTTTTTTATATTGTACAAGATTCAGCCTTTCTATTTCTCTTTCTACATGGCAACACAGAAAGCCTCTTATATCTCTCAACATGCAGTATGTAACACAATCATCGTATATGGTACACAACTTCACTGACAGTCTTTGTATCAACCACAGCAGTACAGTCGATTAGTAGCTGTAGTAGCTATCATTGAGATCTAAAGCACAGTTTCTGAGTACATGTTTAATGTCTCTGAGAATAGGTTGTCTAATACTTTCAAGGATAATACAGTCAACAGAAAGTGGGCTACTGTTTCACCACTGATTTTACATAACAGACACTTCGGGTCCACTTGATTCTAACTAGACAAAGTGCCCAGTGGGGCACATATACCCCCGACTAGAGATACCGCCACCTTGTAAAGAGCACAAAGTATGTAGCTTTGACTGGAGATGGCAGTTGTATGCTATATGTTATAACATTGAAAAAATTCAATCACACAGTAATATGAAGCACTTGACCTCAAAGGTCAGGCACAAGTGCAGGGATTGAGCTAAATAAAACTTTAGCCCTATAACTATCCCCATATACCAGTGAAATCAGTCTTTATAGTATAAGCAAAAATGACATTTGTATGAAATGTCTGTGACCTTGACTTAAAAGCCATGCCCCAGCTTGGGGATGGTGCCGAGAAAAACTTCAGACGTATATATACAATCATGCTTAATATTAATGAAACCAACAAAAGGGTCTTCATAATATAGCTATATAAACTTAGATGCAATTTTTTTTTTTTTTTTTTTTTACTTTTATATGAAATTTCTAAGTCTGTGACCTTGACCTCAAGGTCATACCTCAGGATAAGGATGATGCTGAGTAAAACTCTAGACCTATATCTACCAACATGTAAAATATAAATGAAATTCCTCAAAGGGTCTTGATGGTATAGCTATATAAACATAAACACAAAAAATTTGACTTATTTATGAAAATTCTAAGTCCGTGAACTTGACCCCAATGTTATTCCCCGGGATAGTGTTGGTGCTGATAAAAACTTAAGCCCTATATCTACCATCAGGCCAAACATGGATTAAATCCATCAAAGGCTCTTCATATTATAAGGTCTTATAAACTTTAACGTAAAAACTTTGACCCTAAGACAAAAATAAAGTATGAACAAATAATGCTTCAATGGATGGATGGACAGACAAACAGATTCCTTGCTGATAGCTATATCCGCTCAACCTTTCAATTAGGGTATAATGAAATTTAACAAAAGGTCTTGATGATATGGCTATATAAACTTAAAAGCAAAAACTTTTACTTTTAAATGAAACTTCTAAGTTCGTGACCTTGACCTTGGTCACACACGGGTGGGGATCATGTGGAGTAAGACTCTAGGCCAATATGTAGCAACATGTCAAATATAAATGAAATTCCACAAGGGTCTTGACGATACAGCTATATAAACTTAAACACAAAAATTTTGACATTTTTATGAAAATTGGAAGTCCGTGACCTTGACCCAAAGGTCATCCCCCTGGGTGGGGATGGTGCCAATAAAAACTTTAGAGCTATATCTACCATCATGCCATATATGAATGAAATCCATCAAAGGGTCTTTAAAATATGAGGTCTAATAAACTTTAACGTAAAAACTTTGACCCTAAGACAAAAATAAAGTATGAATGAATAATGCTTCAACGGATGGACAGACAGACCAACAGATTCCTTGCTGATAGCTATATCCGCTGGCCTTTCAATTAGGGAATACTGAAATTTAACAAAAGGTCTTGATGATATTGCTATATAAACTTAAACGCAAATTTTTTTTACTTTTATATGAAAATTCTAAGTTCGTGACCTTGACCTCGGTCACACCCTGAGTGGGGATCATGCGGAGTAAGACTCTAGGCCGATATCTAGCAACATGTCAAATAGAAATGAAATTCCTAAAGGGTCTTGATGATATAGCTATATAAACTTAAACACAAAAAACTTTGACTTTTTTATGAAAATTCTAAGTTCGTGACTGTGACCCTAAGGTCATCCCCGGGGTGGGGATGGTGCTGATAGAAACTTTAGACCTACATGTGTATATCTACCACCATGCCAAATATGAATGAAATCCATCAAAGGATCTTCAAAATATGAGGTCTTATAAACTTTAACGCAAAAACTTTGACCCTGACTTTTTTATGAAAATTCGAAGTCTGTGACCTTGACACCAAGGTCACCCCCGGGGTGGGGATGGTGCTGATAAAAACTTTAGACCTATATCTATCGACATGCAAAATATGAATGAAATCCATCAAAGGGTCTTCAAAATATGAGGTCTTATAAACTTTAACGCAAAAACTTTGACCCTGACTTTTTCATGAAAATTCGAAGTCTGTGACCTTGACCCCAAGGTCACCCCCGGGGTGGGGATAGTGCTGATAAAAACTTTAGACCTATATCTACCATCATGCCAAATATGAATGAAATCCATCAAAGGGTCTTCAAAATATGAGGTCTTATAAACTTTAACGCAAAAACTTTGACCCTGTGACGGTAAGACGAACGAACGAATGAACGAACGTACGTACGAACGAACGTACGTACGAACGAACGAACGAACAGACGAACGGAAAAGCGAAAACTATATACCCCCACATACTTCGAATTTCGGGGGTATAATTAAAGGATTGTCTGTTTGTTTTGTAATATGTATGTTTCTAATATGTATGGGTGTACTGCAATTCGAGGAACCTCATGTAGGTTTCCAGAAGATTTTATCAGTTGACATCTTTTCAGCAACTCTGTCACTTTTAAAACACTTGCTTTTTCAGACTTGGATATAGTGGGGTAATAGACTGTAAATGACTGCCCAAGTAGTTGCATATTGCTCTTTGCACGGTTTTCTTCCATGAAGCTTTGGTCTGGGGATCATCCAGGAGATTTTCACAATCATGTTTCTGCAATTTTGGAAAACCCCAATGTGGAATGGTTACCTGCGATTCTTTGTCATCAAAACATACTAGACAATGACGCAGAGAACCAGTCCCTCTTATGCACATAAATTATGCGCAGACATTCAGCTGGCAATTAGCCACACTGTGTATCTGGGTGAAACTTTTGTGGCCGGGAATATGCATACAAAAATTATCGTTTTGCATACAACCAGACTATTTTCGTTTTGATATGCTACAAATTGATTTTAAGTGTATTATTCATTAAATATATTTGGGTATTTATGGAAAATACGCTGCTTATCTAAGGCACTGAACCTCTTCTGACTCAGGGTAATTTATTTAAAAACAGACACGACAGTGCACTGTTACGAGTTATCGGAAAAGCCGCACCGTATCGGTAACAAGAGCTTCATAAGTGGTGCTTTATACGCCTGTTTGCTAAGACAGTGGGGCCAACATTTTTAAAGGAATTGTAACCAATGTCCACTACGTGTATGGCTAAAAGATGGAAAGGCAGACAAACAGGAAGACATGTAGCAACTCTGTAATTCATGATTGCACCAGGTATATAAAAACAATTAATATATTAAATACTGCTAGTATAAATCAAAAAAAAAAAGCTTCCAGGATGAAGTGGCAGAGATGTTGAGAAATGCAGGTCAAACAAGGGAAATAATTTATAAACTAAGTACACTGAGTTACCATTCTTGGTCCTAATGTATTCCCTTGGCAATATACACACCACCATTAAGTTTCATTAAAATACTTAAGATGGTTTAGGAATTAGAGAAGTAAAAGAAAATTTAGTTATATGGCAAATAATTCAGGACATAAGTAAGCCAGAGTTGTGGTTCTTGCTCATTATATATTGCCCCATTATTATATACATTCCTATAAAATTTCATTAAAATATTTCAAAGGGTTATGGGATTATGTATTGAATGAGAATAGCCTAAACAATTAATTTGCATATGGGTAGTTATGGAATAATAATTAACAGCTCTGACCATTGGTACATGTAACTAGAAAGGGGGAGCAATCATTCTTGTATTCCTATAAATCCCCAACGGTTTCTGAGTTATGGCGCATACAAGAATGTTTGGAAAAAATTATCAAAGGGGCATAACTTGGAAAATAAGCAAGGGAAACAATCATTCTTGTGTGCAACACGTCATGACTTAATACTAATACATATTCCTATAAAGTTGCATGAAGATATCCTTAAGGGATACAGAGTTTTGTTGCGTGCAAGAATTCTGGAAAAAATTAATCAAAGAGGCATAACTTGGAAACTAAGAAAGGGGGAATAATCATTCTTGTGTGTGACACATTGTCCTGACCTAATACATATTCCTAGCGGTTACTGAATTATGGAGCGTACAAGAATTTTTGGAAAAATTAATCAAAGGGCATAACTTGGAAAATAAGAAAGGGGGGACAATCATTCTTGTGCGCTACACATGGTCGTGGCCTAATTAGCATGTGACTAAGACATGATTCAGTAACATAACACGGTTAAATAAAAAAAAGAAAAAAAACATAAAAATAAAAATAACTGTGCAGTTTCCGAGAAATAAAGAAAGGTGTTAGAACTTGCACATTTAATATAAGCCAGTGATTTGATTACTTAGGGAAACTACATTCTAATTAAAGGGAAATTAACAGCGTGTGCAGGAAAAGTAACTGGATTAAATCAAGTTCATTAATACTCTAACACTTACATGCACCTGCTAAGAAAATGGTTTCAGCTATCAAAACATTGCTGTGACAGCCAAATACACCTTAAAAATGAAGTAATGCTACTAGTTTGGAACTGGTCTTCTGCAGAGGCATTCTTTTGTCTGAATTTAGGGAATTGTCTGTTTGGAACTTAGTGTGTGTGTGTGTGTGTGTGTGTGTGTGTGTGTGTGAGTGTGTATGTGTGTGTTGTGTGTTGGGGGGAGGGGGGGGGTGCAGACAAATGTATGGGGCATTAAAGTGCCATAAATGTGTCCAAATACATATACAGTAGAACCTCGATAATTCAAACTCTCATAATTCAAAATTCTCAATAATTCAAAATCATCTTGAAGTCCCGACTTTAATATATGTATGCATTTTAACCCTCAATTATTCAAAGACTCAATAATTCAAACAAAACTGTTTGGTCCCTTGGACTTTGAATTATCGAGGTTCCACTGTAGTAAATATGGTACCACTCATTTACTCAAAATGTGGTTGGACAATGTCAGTAAAAAATGCCTACCAAACAATATCGAATGTGCAACTGTCGGTTTAATGAGCAACATTCGGTTTGAGATTCTATGATGCAAGAAGGTAAGCAAACTTTGCACATTCTGTGTTTCTTGAGCGACATAAATTTTTCATGGAAAGAATTTGAAAATTGGGGAATGCGATTCCTTGGCCCATATCCACGTTTGTGGAGTAAATACTAGTCCAGCTATTATGTGCATTTTGGCAATCCAAAGGTGTGCTAAAAGCCGTCAAGAACATGTGGGTTTCGGTGATGTACATGTATATGGTAGTTTATTTGATTTTGCGGCTGGTTTGAAGTTTAGGATATCATAAGGCAGACATGACAGATGCATATTGTTGTATATATCTCAGGTATCTTTTGACTGACAATGCAGGGTGACTGAGAAATCCCGGAGGGAAATGCCAAAAGTCCTTGGTTGCATATCAGATCTTTATAAATAATAATACAAGAATTCCGCAGAAGGCGTCATTCCACCTGCTGGGGCAAAAGTCACAGGAGCCACAATCAGAATGTGGTTATTAAATAAGTTTATTTCATTCTTAGCAGTGCTTAGTTGGAAAATTGGGTTGAAAAAAATGAGGACAAAGTGCCTAGTGGGGCACATATATTCCAGGCCAGTGCCATTCCCTCTAATGGCTATATCTTCAGCACTGACTTTTGGTATTATACAGCCCAATGATAATGGAACATCGACGTAAAATGTGTAAAAGTCACTGGAGCGTGAAATATAGGTCAAGGTCATGGGTCAAAGTACCTGCTAATTCAGTACATCAAGGAGAAGCACTATGCAAGGTATGGTGGTTGTAGGCCTCAAAGTTGAGGAGTTATCAAACATCAACGTAAAATGTGTCAAATATAGGTCAAGGTCACTGGGTCAAGGTACCTGCCAAGCCAGTGCAATGAGGTGAAGCACTATACAAGGTTTAGTAGTTGTAGGTCTTATATTTGAGGAGATACCGAACAGCAACATAAAATGTGTCAAAGTCACTAAAGTGCAAAATATAGGTCAAGACCACCAGGTCAAGGTACCTGCCTAGTCAGTACATCGAGAAGAAGCACTATAAAAGATTTGGTGGTTGAAGGCCTTATAGTTGAGGACATATGGAAGGGCGACGTAAAAGGTGCAAAAGTCAATGGAGCGCGAAACAGAGGTCAAGGTCACCCAGTCAAGGTACCTGCGGAGTCCATACATTGAGGAGAAGCACTACGCGAGGTTTGATGGTTGTAGGCCTTATAGTTGAGGAGATATTGAATGTCGACATAAAATGTGTAAAAGGCACTGGAGCGCAAAATATAGGTCAAGGTCACCGGGTCAAGATACCTGCCAAGTCAGTACATCTAGGAGAAGCACTATGCAAGGTTTGGTGGCTAGAGGTCTTACACTTCAGGAAATCTGGAATGTTGACGTAAATTTTGTCAAAGTCACTGCAGCCAAAATATAGGTCAAGGTCACCAGGTCAAGGTATCTGCCGAGTCAGTACATTGAGAAGAAGCACTTTGCAAGGTTTGATGGCTGTAGGCCTTATAGTTGAGGAGATATCGAACATCGACGCAAAATGTTCGAAGTCACTGGAGCGCAAAATATAGGTCAAGGTCACCGGGTCAAGGTACCTGCCGAGTCAGTACATCTAGGAGAAGCACTATGCAAGACTTGGTAGCTGTACGCCTTATAGTTGAGAAGACCTGGAACGTCAACGTAAATTATGTCGGTCAATGAAGCGCAAAATATAGGTCAAGGTCACTGGGTCAATGTACCTGCCAAGTCTATAGGTCAGGGAGATGTGTCATGCCAGGTATGATGGTTGTTGTAGAATTGTAGTTGATTAGAATACTAACTTTGACGTAAATGTCGAACTTCGACATAACAGAACTGTTAACAGACAGACGGACAAACGGACAGACTAATGGAAGAGCAGGCACCTATGTTGCAAAGTCAGGAGGTCAGGGAGATGTTTCATACAAGGTTTGATGGTTGTTTAGTCTTGTAGTTGATTAGAATACTAACTGACATAAATGTCGAACTTCAACATAACAGAACTGTTAACAGACGGACAGACAGACGGACGAACGGGCAGACAAATGGAAAAGCGAGCACCTATGTCGCAAAGTCTGGAGGTCAGGGAGATGTTTCATGCAAGGTTTGATGGTTGTTTAGTCTTGTAGTTGATTAGAATACTAACTTTGACATAAATGTGGAACTTCGACATAAATGTTGACAGACGGACGGACGAACGGACAGACGAACGGAAAAGCGTACACCTATGTCGCAAAGTCAGGAGGTCAGGGAGATGTTTCACGCAAGGTTTGATGGTTGTTTAGTCTTGTAGTTGATTAGAATACTAACTTTGACATAACTGTCGAACTTCGACATAAATGTTGACAGACAGATGGACGGACGGACAGACGGAAAATCGGATGTCTATATCGCACCCTGCTACAAGCAGGTGCGATAAAAATGACAACCATCAAAAAATCTTCATTTAGCTTTCAGAGCTCTGTGTTACAACTTGGAGCAAACCGTGACACAAGCTGACCACATTCTAGTTATCCCATCTGCTTGTAGCAGGGTGCGATATAGGCGTCCGATTTTCCATCCATCTGTCCGTCTGTCAACATTTATGTCAAGGTTCGACATTTATGTCAAAGTTAGTATTAGTGGTGGGACATCGGTTGGAAATCATAATCGATCATCGGTTGGCATTGGTTGCTGCTGCCGATGCGATTTTCCGATTATAATCGGTTCCTGAATAATTCGCTTTGGCGTGCATGTTTCACTGTTAATCCTTGTTCATGGTCATATGTTTACAAGTTCATTCAACTGTACTGCACAATAACTGAACTCTATATTTACAAAGCGTTTGTTAGTACTATTTTTCAGCGATTTGGTGGCCTATGTTAAGCATGTTATTAATAATTTAAACTGTTGTTTTTGTTTTTTTTTTGCAGATTCAAATAATAATAATAAAAAAACTTAACATAGAGAGAATACATATCTATGATGCTTTAAAATGCTGTTTAAGACATTGTATGAGTTTCAACCCACCTGTATGGTTCAGTAAGAATTAAAATGAAAATGTCCGACTACTAGTCCAGTATCAGGTACTAGTGTGCAATCGGTAAATTTCAGCGTTGCTTTATTGATTTTAAATGAAAAACTGGGTGAAAAAAAAAACAACAACAAAAAACAGATACGTCACTAGTCGGGAAGGGCTGAAGCTGTTTTACTAGTGCTATGACACTTTTAATTAATAATAAACTTTGAAGAATTTGTTCCATTCAGAAATTTTCAGCGGCAAAAAATACATCAAAAAGGACATTTGTGCGAGTCTTAGAACCAGGTAGCTTAATTTTAGGGAACATGAACTATCAATACGTTTGACTTTAACAGTTTACACATTATTTCCACCCATCTGTTGTACAGAAGGATTCTGTTTCATCAAATCAACCGTGAACCAGTAGGCAGGCTTGGTGAATCTGAATGACACGTCATAACTACACCTAGCCAATAATAGAAACTTGCTCTGCCCCACCTTCTACTGCGTAGTTTTGTAAATCAAAAGCGGCGGCTTATTGTCACAAATCTTTATGGTCAATGAGTTGTGTAATCAGTGACAGATGTCCTCATACACTGTGAAAACACTTCCGTGAATACTCAAGTATAGTCTCTGAGTACATCAATAGGTAACTGTTTGTTTTACTCCAAGTGGTTAATTGAAAACATGCAGCGTCAATCACACCCAGGGAAACCAGATATCGGGATATCGGAGGTTGCGAGATTTCGGAGGTCAACAAATGACGTCATCCAGCGACAGGGTATGTATTTATCCATTTTTTATAGCTTATATCTTATTAATTTGATAAAAAAGCTGAGTTGCTCATTCTAGAGACATAATAATGAATATGTCCTTTCTCAGCTACTTTGTGGAGGTGAAAACGGCATTTGAACCAAGATGCTCTATTTTTCATCTCAGTGTTTGCTTTTTCGACGGCTACCAGCCCGATCATGGTAAATGACATGTTGGTTTATTATTGCCCAAGGATGGACTTATCTTCTCTTCGACTGTCTTCATAGTTGTTTCAGTTTATCAACAAAAAATAACGCCCCCGGATGAAATTTAAAGCAAGTACTAGCAAAAATTTGGATAACGGAATATTCGGAGGTACAATGACACATGATGCTGTAGATCTCGGAGGAACTGTTGCTGGATTTCGGAGGCAGTGAAAATTGACGTTCTGTCTAAAAAGCAATATAAATTAAAACCTGCTCGCATAATATGGTGCTAAGCCTGTGTGCAAATACTAGTGTCTCTTTTTGTAGCAATTTTAATAGGGTTTGATTGGTTTGAAGGAGAGTTTAATGTAATAATATTACTAGAACCAATGTCATTACGTTTAAGAACTTATATGCAATAAAACAGCTTTTCGCTGCAAAAATGATGTTCTGTATGTGAAACGTGATATTTTCCGACCTAAATTTCGATTGAAATGTTGATTTTGGAAACTCGTAAGAACCGCAGCGCCGATGCGGTGCCAACGAGTGCCATCAGATCAGAAATAATAAACGTAACGTTACCACTGTAAATCTATGATATATCAATTATTCATAGCAATATCCTAACTCGGCACAATATTCACCAATATCAGTACAAAATATCTACAATAAAATTAACAACAGGTGCTTATTCGTCCATCGGGCTGACATTTGTATATCTAATTACAAGAATCTATCTATTTTCTTATACTGAGTCGTTCATATTTGACCATTACCTGAGTTAGGTGGGTCGCTTAATTTAGAATTTAGCAACAGCAACAACAACAACAATAATAATAATAATAATAATCACACAATGAGCCTGGTAAATAGTTCCTTTAAAATCTGTGGAATCCAGTTAAACATTCAAAACAAAAAGAAAACACCCATATGTCAGTCATCTTGAAATCTTATTATGCCCTTAACTCCCATCATTTTAACGGAATTTCATCAAATGTGCATCGAAATCCAAATGTTACAATGTATAGTTTGGAACTATACTGTTCTTTGCTTGTATTCTCCTTGCGCGTACAACCGAAAGTCCATATCAGAGAATCTTAATTGTATTTTCTTTTATTTATGTAACACTCCTGATTTTTAATGCTTGTCGGCAAACTGTCTTATAAGAACTCCCCATGTGGTGTTACTTAACATTGTTGTCTACAAATCTTTATGGACAGTCCGCTTATCTAGGTTTTTAAGCAGCAGCCAGAAAAATTACACATTCCCCTGTAATCCCATTTTCCTAATATAAGTGAAATTTACAAGGGGTTTTTACCGCATAAATTTGCTAGCATGATATGATAATTATATGAGTTGTATCGAGGAGACCTTTGTCATTTTCATTTGCTATCAATAGAAAACATTACAGATTTTGTAACGTGTTCTTCCATATGCGCTGTGCGTGCGTGTGTGTGTGATTGGGGATTGACAAATTCATTTCAAAATCAAGCAGATGGGGTTGGGGTGGAGTTGGCGAACGTAGCCCCCATTGTGGACAAATTATTTAAAAAATCAAGCAGATTTTAATCGAAAACACAGGTTACACCCCTAATTTTCGCCTCTAAATCGATATTTTCTGAGCATTTGCACGCCTCCATATGGTCACACCATCCCCATTTCAAAACCAACGGGCCTGGGTTTTTAAGCCTAAATTAAATGTAAGTGAAAAATCCATGGAGTGTCTGACCGACCAAACGATGAAACGAGACCTGTACCCCTTTCGGGCCAATTATTTTAAAAATCATGCAGGTTTGGCCATAAAATCACTTTACATTCCTTAATTTTGCATCCCTCATCGGCATTTTGTTGGCATCTGTGTCCCCTTTAAGAATAGCCAAGAATTCACACACCCGCCCCTTCCATTTCAAAAGTCTGTGTATAGGCCTGGAAACTCACCAAAGGCACAAAACGTTGTGATGAACAAATATGAAAACACGCAGAATGAAATTTTCACGTCTTAAAAAATACAAACTTTTCAGAAAGACAACTGTTAATTTTGGTATTTTATTATTTTTTTTCATCGAGGCGGTTCAAACAATAACCCGCAACCTATGTTTTAGAACAGAAACGACATGTTTCTTAAGAGTACCTCAATACATATTTTAGAGCAGAACAAAAAAAAAAAAAAATAAAAATAAAAAAAATTTATAGTCCTGCAATCCCCACTTTTTCTATGTGAAGTCGTGTTTGTTACCGGGGTTTTCATCACGAAGGCTGGTTATCTTGATGTTTTATCTTGATACATCTATGGCACATTATTTCATTTATTCTTTGCCAGTCTGCATAAACGCTTTGTTCGCTTGCTACATGCCACTCCTGACGATTCAGGTAATCGTCTTCAACATATTAAACCAGGCAAGATCACGTTTCAGAAAAGATGTAGGCGTTTTTAAAAGAACACAAAATTTCCTTTCCTCCGATATCCTGTTAACCAATATAAATCTGTCCTCCGACATCCCTGCATCATACCTCTGACATCCTGTTACCAATAAATATGACAACAACCCTAAAGAAATCTAAAAAATCTGCCACTTTAGTAATTTTTTCACATCTGCTATTTCTTGTATAATTTATAGAAAGGTTCTAGATTTTACAGACATACATACTCAATGAAAAAGCTTTACAGGATAAAAGCTATGAACAATTGAAAATGGAATTTGGGTGAAAAACAATGAAATTTCCTTTTCAAACGTGATTTTGAATAAATAGGAGGATACTTTATATTGAAATGCCATTTTTATATATTAAACTATTCAACTGAGAAAATATAGGTTACGTTGCTTATCCTCCAGAAGCACTTTTTTGATCATTAAAATGAAGTTTTTTAAAAGTAAAACATATTTTAACGAGTAATACTTAACCTATAGATAATGTGCTATTCTATTCTGTTTTCACACCTTCCACAGAAAAAACGACCTTTCAGTCGTTAATTAAAGTCTTAAACCAGAAGGTCCCTTAGGCAGTTACCTGTGTGACGTAACTCTTCCCGCTCAATTGACCACGTGTCAGTTTCTTTTATGTGTAAAACAATAGACACAATTAGGAGAGATAAGCGAGGGTGGGCGGAGGGAGATAATTGATTATCTATAGGTTAAGTATTACTCGTTAAAATATGTTTTACTTTTAAAAAACTTCATTTTAACTTCATAATACATTAACCTATAGATAATGTGCTAGAATTTGCAGAATAGGAGGGAGGTGCTCTCCTAATTCTAACACCAATAATATCTCACCACTTCTGGTTAAGACTCAGGAAACTCAAAGGAATCAGATACATTCTAATTCTATATTTAATAGAAAGAATGATCTAGATTCACAAAATAGCATATCTTTAAGGTGTTATGATCTAACAACCTTATATATATTAGTAGACTCTAGAGGAAGCCAGTTCTTAAGTCTCAGAGACCTAACATTGGCCCCCCCCCCCCCCCCCCCTCTTTTTTTCTTTTTGGGAAACAACAATTGGCTTCAAAAAGAAAAGGGAGTCATTGAGACATAACATAAATATTCCATCGCAAAGTAAGCTAGGAATATAGAAATATTTTCAAAACAAAATTTGTAAAACAAAAAGCCAAGACCATACACTGTAAGTAGTCTATGTAGGATCTTGAATAAATAAGGAAAAGTCTACTCGGTGGAGTTTCCTATAGATAACTGACATATGTAGATATTTTGGATAAAATTCTAGATATGTGAAGCTATGTAATTGTAATAGTCTAAGCTATTAGAATTATAAACTAATTAAATTCTGTTAATTGGAGCGACAGGACAGTTTCCGATGAACAGACACAGACTTAAAATAACCATAATGTGTAATTATTTCCCTTGATCAAATTAAAGAAGGGGAGATAATAAAAGTAGATGGAGTTAACTTAACTATAACTAAGTTATCCATCAGAAGAAAAAAGGTATAGACAAACATAATGGTTAAAACTATTGCTAGACTAATTGTATAACGAATTTTTAGTCAAGCAATAAAATAATACAGAGTTTGCATATAACTGCTGGGAAGAAAAAAAACAACCTAAACCATTGATAATTAGTTTTGTCATAGACATATAAAAGCGTTTGATGTCCTGACAAAAAAATAAAGAATAAACTGTCAACATCATAACTATAACTAAAGAGTTTGACAGAGAATAAGAGAGATAAGAATAAGGTTGATCGCAGCAAACTGTATGACGGTCATAGTTTGGCTAAATCTTACCGTATTGATAAGATTAAGCAATAATAAATAAGCTGGATAGAATCTTTCTATACCAGAAGATTGCCATGAAAAGTACTCCTGAGTAAATAATCATGGAAATCAAGAAATGTTAAAAATCCACTTTGATACGAATCAAAATGTTCATAAAAAGAGAAGGACTCAGAGAAAAAGTAATAGTGTGATAATCTCTGAAGAAAGATTATACAATAATACTGATTATTAATCTCAAAAAACACTTAATTTAAAAGTTAAGAGATAGTATTACTATTCTATACGCATATTTAAGAATAGTAAGAAATATATTAATACTAAATAAAAATTATACTACTGAACAAAATTCCCGCTATAAATCATAGGTTAAGCGTAACTATTATTTAAGCAAGGAATTATTAAACATATAACTCTCTATAAAATTACTGCCCGGAAATTTTATAGATAAACATTCAATCAATTTTTTTAGAATTGAATATTAATAGAATAAAATCTATGTCTGCATAATTGGTAATTCCTGAAATATCAAATTACGTACTCGCAAATGAGTTCAGGAAGAAAATACATATATATACTCTCGAGATCTATGTGTAAACCATAGAGAGTAATAATATTATTACCGCGATCCCTGACGGAAGGGTAAAAACACGTATATGAAAGAGATAATAATTAATTTAACGTCATATAGGTTTAAGATAAAATTTGTTTAATCTTTAACCAATATGCAGCAACAGTGACTCGATATTCTGTATTCGTACGTAGAAAAGGAGTACTTAGTCATAAGAATTTTGAATGATTGAAATAGAGATAATGGGATCTAAAAGGATGTATCTCCATGAACTGAATCTAAGGATAATATCCATTCTAAAAAACTAGGGCTTGTTTTAGGCTTAGTTTAACAAGCGTAGAATTGAATTATTTTCAAGTATTCATGAAGTCGTTATGCTCTGAATACTGAGAAAAATGTTAAAATATTGTTTAGGAAATAAAATCGTGACTGTTCCACAATGTTAGCTAGATTTAAACCTGGAACGTAGCGAGAAGGTCAATCTAATTTAAAAGTAAGATGAGAAAGATAAATAATGAAGATAGATATATAAATATCGGAATAATATATTATCTCCAACAATTATCAAATAATCTGAATGTTTAAAAGCATAAATACTACTCGAAAGTTTATTTACCGAATGTATAATCGGAGAAAACTTTCAGTATGTTCAAAAACGTATCACAAAAGTAAGATCTGACCAGGAACGTAGGTGCAGCACTTACTAAGTTGTGAAGTTAATATAAACATATTTTATATTATAAATTGAAGCAGTGCATTTCAAAATCATCGACATCTTGAAATGACTTATTATGTGGAAAAATAAATAAATATCCAGTTTCGGAAAAGATATTTATCTACATATATAGACCATTTTTGATGCGGACTGGAAATCAAGATATTAATCTTTGCATTATTCGCAAACTGAACTTGAACTCTTAGCGAGAATTACTATGATCCCTTTAACGAATGTAAACATAAATGAGGGGTAAAGAGATAATTAAGAGTGTCTTAATTCTTTACCGGCTCGTAATTAAGGATGTTTTCCCTTTTGTCTAAGCCTAGACTATAGATTGATTAATATAATTATAATAATATCTGCTATTATGAGGTAAACTCTCGTTAATTAACCTCTAAGCATATATCAAAAATATATATCAACATAATCTAGAGCTTCGGTAAGTTTAGAGGAAGGAAATGATTGACTTTGGCAGTTTCTGAATAGTTACAAAGTCAATAAAACAAAATATCAAAAGGAAAGTATTGTATATAAAATCTAATTTAGGCAATAATAATCTGTCACGTACTGAATAATTAATGCCTTTACTAAATATGTATCCATTGTCAATACCAAAGTGCAAGAAAATTTTGATCGACATGGACTCTAGTTATAAATAAAATATTAGAGGTATAGAGCTAGTCGAAGCAAAACTATTCCTCAATAAGATAAAGTAGACCTATAATATACGAGGATTAATTGGGTCTAGAATTATAATCATAATAAAATTATTATTCCAATATGAAGAATCTTCAGTGTAATAGATTCTTACTGAGGCAAAAATATCTGGTATATTGCTATCGTAGTCTTACATGATCCAGAAGAAAAAATAAAACAGGCAAAGTAAAGAACGTATCGAATTATATCTATGCCTAAATATAAGATTTTTTTCTTATTTATTATTTTATAGCAGAGTTTAGACAGAGCACTACTGACCTAGACTCTAATATAATCAATCAAAAGATAGTATAAAATAGAATAATAGCTTATCGGATCAACTATTTTCCATGTAGAAAAGGCAAAAGGAAAATATGTACCTCAACTAGAATTTTAAATCGTAGTAATCTAGAGAGGTAGCGAATAAATAAATAAACTGTTAATTTATTTATCTGGTTGGTGTAAATTTCCGATACCTTAAGAATGAAAAATTAATAGAAAGTAGAAAAGATCGATTGCTACTTTCTTGTCAATTTACTCCTTAGATTACATGCTGATTACATATCGGAGCATGTAGAAGAAAAACAGGGGAGGAAAGAAGAAAAATTTTTATATTTCGTGTATATTTTTCTTCTTATAAATAACGATAGTTTTATAGTTCACCTTTGCCCTAGAGCCGAATAAGGTGAATATGTAAGAAGTTAATCTCTTTGTAGCGAATAAAAGAGGTATAATTATAGCTGGAAGTATCTTCTACACTTAGTGAATGAATTGCGAATTTGATCGTTACCGATAATTCTTAATTCATTTTCAATAATAAATATATATATAGAATTTAAGTCAAGTTCAAAAGTGACTGGACAGAATTCAACAATATAAATGGCTACTAGGTATTAGAACCCATCGCTGTCATTCAATAACCTATAATCCAAGACTATACATGTCTATAGTGGTTATAAATGAATATATGTTGAGCTAGTACTAGTGACTACTACTCGCACACTAGTAATCCGACACAAAGTCTACGAAACTACTGCCCGGTGGAATTTCGTTAGAATGACCTGGCACTACTCTACGAAGTGCCTCCCGATGAAATTTTCGTTAGAGCCGGAATTTAACCGCTTTCTAGCGAATTAAAGAGATAAAACATCATTTGAATGACCTGGCACTAGTCTACGAACTGCTGCCCGGTAAGAATTTTGTTATAGTCGGAAGTTTAACTCTTTCTAGCGGATAAAAGAGATAAAACATAAGTTAATTTAAAATATTAATGGAATTACACACCTATAATAAGTCAATGGAATATTAAAAATTCTAGTCTGATTTGGGAAAGACTGTACAGAATTTTTTTGTATAAAAAGTTATTATGTATTTCACTCAATAACCTATATCCATTGACTTAAACGTGAATGGAGCTCTATGAACGATAATAGATTGTTCGGGAATTAGTAATCATTATTTTGACACTAGTTACCCGACACAATGACCGGACACTAATATTCGTAACTGTTGCCCGGTAAAGTTACAAGTAATTTGACAAATTGATCGGATAGTAGTATTCGTAACTCTAGTCCGATGAAAAAGGGAGATTATATATGAAAACTGAGCGGGCACAAGTATTCGAAACTTTTTCCCGAAGATAATTAATTATTAGGCAAAAATTGACCAGACACCTTCTGTAAAAGTTTGCCTGGTGAAAAATCAGAAATAATATAATAATATGACCGGGTATAAGTATCAGAAATATTATTGATACTTTGCCCAGTGAAAAAAATTTTTTTTTTTTTTTTTTAATAATTAGACATAATGACCGGAAGTTAGTATACGTGACTATTTTGTCCGGTGAAATATGTCAGAAACTAAGTCTTTCCAGAAAATAATTAAATTATTGACTGGAGACTAGTTGACTGGTGCCTGGTTGATCGGTGACTGGTGACTGGTGACTGGGTGACTGGTGACTGGGTGACTGGTGACTGGTGCCTGGTTGACTGGCACCTGGATGACTGGTGACTGGTGCCTGGTTGACTGGCACCTGATTGACTGGTGACTGGTGAAGCTGATTGACTGGTGCCTGGTTGACTGGTGACTGGTGACTGGATGACTGGTGACTGGTGGACTTAGACTTTATAGGATACTTAGTACCCAAAGATGCCACCTTGATGGGTCTTACCCCGGCAGTATAGCCATATGGGGTGGGGCTCCCATCAGTAAAGAATTGTCTTATAACCCATCAAGGGTTGACAAGTTCTTTACAATCAGCTTCTCCACCATGAGAATCTTTAGCCAACTGAAGATCTCTGCAAACAAAAGTCCAGGAAAAACATATCGTAATTGCTGAATAACCTGGAACGAAAAGAACAAAAATATTCTGCATATATAAACACGACTATCGAACCGATCGCGCACGAGCGTTGTGCCGAATAGCGAGAGTCGCCAAAACGCATGTGGAAAAAGACCAGTCAAAAATACATGAAATCGAAAATTGAAAATTTTAAATAATAACACAGAAAGTGAAAGGAGTGATAAATAAACAAAAGAAACACAAGGATACATAAATTTATCCGTGAGGAAAGAAATAATCCAAATTTCTATCACAGGTAAATAATCCTTGTTGAATTTCTTTGTCCACAGAAAAGAAACTGACACGTGGTCAATTGAGCGGGAAGAGTTACGTCACACAGGTAACTGCCTAAGGGACCTTCTGGTTTAAGACTTTAATTAACGACTGAAAGGTCGTTTTTTCTGTGGAAGGTGTGAAAACAGAATAGAATAGCACATTATCTATAGGTTAATGTATTATGAAGTTAAAATTCTAGATATGTGAAGCTATGTAATTGTAATAGTCTAAGCTATTAGAATTATAAACTAATTAGATTCTGTTAATTGGAGCGACAGGACAGTTTCCGATGAACAGACACAGACTTAAAATAACCATAATGTGTAATTATTTCCCTTGATCAAATTAAAGAAGGGGAGATAATAAAAGTAGATGGAGTTAACTTAACTATAACTAAGTTATCCATCAGAAGAAAAAAGGTATAGACAAACATAATGGTTAAAACTATTGCTAGACTAATTGTATAACGAATTTTTAGTCAAGCAATAAAATAATACAGAGTTTGCATATAACTGCTGGGAAGAAAAAGCAACCTAAACCATTGATAATTAGTTTTGTCATAGACATATAAAAGCGTTTGATGTCCTGACAAAAAAATAAAGAATAAACTGTCACCATCATAACTTAAGAGTTTGACAGAGAATAAGAGAGATAAGAATAAGGTTGATCGCAGCAAACTGTATGACGGTCATAGTTTGGCTAAATCTTACCGTATTGATAAGATTAAGCAATAATAAATAAGCTGGATAGAATCTTTCTATACCAGAAGATTGCCATGAAAAGTACTCCTGAGTAAATAATCATGGAAATCAAGAAATGTTAAAAAATCCACTTTGATACGAATCAAAAAGTTCATAAAAAGAGAAGGACTCAGAGAAAAAGTAATAGTGTGATAATCTCTGAAGAAAGATTATACAATAATACTGATTAATAATCTCAAAAAACACTTAATTTAAAAGTTAAGAGATAGTATTACTATTCTATACGCATATTTAAGAATAGTAAGAAATATATTAATACTAAATAAAAATTATACTACTGAACAAAATTCCCGCTATAAATAATAGGTTAATCGTAACTATTATTTAAGCAAGAAATTATTTAACATATAACTCTCTATAAAATTACTGCCCGGAAATTTTATAGATAAACATTCAATCAACTTTTTAGAATTGAATATTAATAGAATAAAATCTATGTCTGCATAATTGGTATTGAAATATCAAATTACGTACTCGCAAATGAGTTCAGGAAGAAAATACATATATATACTCTCGAGATCTATGTGTAAACCATAGAGAGTAATAATATTTATTACCGCGATCCCTGACGGAAGGGTAAAAAAAAACAACATGTATATGAAAGAGATAATAATTAATTTAACGTCATATAGGTTTGAGATAAAATCTGTTTAATCTTTAACCAATATGCAGCAACAGTGACTCGATATTCTGTATTCGTACGTAGAAAAGGAGTACTTAGTCATTAGAATTTTGAATGATTGAAATAGAGATAATGGGATCTAAAAGGATGTATCTCCATGAACTGAATCGAAGGATAATATCCATTCTAAAAAAAAAAAACTAGGGCTTGTTTTAGGCTTAGTTTAACAAGCGTAGAATTGAATTATTTCCAAGTATTCATGAAGTCGTTATGCTCTGAATACTGAGAAAAATGTTAAAATATTGTTTAGGAAATAAAAAAGTGACTGTTCCACAATGTTAGCTAGATTTAAACCTGGAACGTAGCGAGAAGGTCAATCTAATTTAAAAGTAAGATGAGAAAGATAAATAATGAAGATAGATATATAAATATCGGAATAATATATTATCTCCAACAATTATCAAATAATCTGAATGTTTAAAAGCATAAATACTACTCGAAAGTTTATTTACCGAATGTATAATCGGAGAAAACTTTCAGTATGTTCAAAAATATCACAAAAGTAAGATCTGACCAGGAACGTAGGTGCAGCACTTACTAAGTTGTGAAGTTAATATAAACATATTTTATATTATAAAATGAAGCAGTGCATTTCAAAATCATCGACATCTTGAAATGACTTATTGTGTGGAAAAATAAATAAATATCCAGTTTCGGAAAAGATATTTATCTATATATATAGACCATTTTTGATGCGGACTGGAAATCAAGATATTAATCTTTGCATTATTCGCAAACTGAACTTGAACTCTTAGCGAGAATTACTATGATCCCTTTAACGAATGTAAACATAAATGAGGGGTAAAGAGATAATTAAGAGTGTCTTAATTCTTTACCGGCTCGTAATTAAGGATGTTTTCCCTTTTGTGTAAGCCTAGACTATAGATTGATTAATATAATTATAATAATATCTGCTATTATGAGGTAAACTCTCGTTAATTAACCTCTAAGCATATATCAAAAATATATATCAACATAATCTAGAGCTTCGGTAAGT
This sequence comes from Anodontia alba, assembly GCA_964016985.1. Taxonomy (NCBI): domain Eukaryota; kingdom Metazoa; phylum Mollusca; class Bivalvia; order Lucinida; family Lucinidae; genus Anodontia; species Anodontia alba. The sequence goes on along the minus strand of OZ024833.1, from coordinate 42,259,113 downwards.
TTAGAGGAAGGAAATGATTGACTTTGGCAGTTTCTGAATAGTTACAAAGTCAATAAAACAAAATATCAAAAGGAAAGTATTGTATATAATATCTAATTTAGGCAATAATAATCTGTCACGTACTGAATAATTAATGCCTTTACTAAATATGTATCCATTGTCAATACCAAAGTGCAAGAAAATTTTGATTGACATGGACTCTAGTTATAAATAAAATATTAGAGGTATAGAGCTAGTCGAAGCAAAACTATTCCTCAATAAGATAAAGTAGACCTATAATATACGAGGATTAATTGGGTCTAGAATTATAATCATAATAAAATTATTATTCCAATATGAAGAATCTTCAGCGTAATAGATTCTTACTGAGGCAAAAATATCTGGTATATTGCTATCGTAGTCTTAAATGATCCAGAAGAAAAAATAAAACAGGCAAAGTAAAGAACGTATTGAATTATATCTATGCCTTAATATAAGATTTTTTTCTTATTTATTATTTTATAGCAGAGTTTAGACAGAGCATGACTGACCTAGACTCTTATATAATCAATCAAAAGATAGTATAAAATAGAATAATAGCTTATCGGATCAACTATTTTCCATGTAGAAAAAGGCAAAAGGAAAATATGTACCTCAACTAGAATTTTAAATCGTAGTAATCTAGAGAGGTAGCGAATAAATAAATAAACTGTTAATTTATTTATCTGGTTGGTGTAAATTTCCGATACCTTAAGAATGAAAAATTAATAGAAAGTAGAAAAGATCGATTGCTACTTTCTTGTCAATTTACTCCTTAGATTACATGCTGATTACATATCGGAGCATGTAGAAGAAAAACAGGGGAGGAAAGAAGAAAAATTTTTTATATTTCGTGTATATTTTTCTTCTTATAAATAACGATAGTTTTATAGTTCACCTTTGCCCTAGAGCCGAATAAGGTGAATATGTAAGAAGTTAATCTCTTTGTAGCGAATAAAAGAGATATAATTATAGCTGGAAGTATCTTCTACACTTAGTGAATGAATTGCGAATTTGATCGTAACCGATAATTCTTAAATCATTTTCAATAATAAATATATACAGTCAAACCTGTGTTAGTGGTCACCTCTATTAAGCAGCCAACCTGTATTAAGCAGCCAGAGGAAAGTTGCCCCAAAATTCGTAGACTTATATATTTGAACTGTATTAAGCAGCCACCTGCCTTCAGCAGCCACATTTTAAGCTTCCCATGGGTGGTTGCTTAAGACAGGTTTGACTGTATATAGAATTTAAGTCAAGTTCAAAAGTGACTGGACAGAATTCAACAATATAAAATGTAAATGGCTACTAGGTATTAGAACCCATCGCTGTCATTCAATAACCTATAATCCAAGACTATACATGTCTATAGTGGTTATTAAATAAATATATGTTGAGCGAGTACTAGTGACTACTACTCGCACACTAGTAATCCGACACAAAGTCTACGAAACTACTGACCGATGGAATTTCGTTAGAATGACCTGGCACTACTCTACGAAGTGCGTCCCGATGAAATTTTCGTTAGAGCCGGAATTTAACCGCTTTCTAGCGAATTAAAGAGATAAAAAATCATTTGAATGACCTGGCACTAGTCTACGAACTGCTGCCCGGTAAGAATTTTGTTATAGTCGGAAGTTTAACTCTTTCTAGCGGATAAAAGAGATAAAACATAAGTTAATTTAAAATATTAATGAATTACACACCTATAATAAGTCAATGGACTATTAAAGATTCTAGTCTGATTTGGGAAAGACTGTACAGAATTTTTTTGTATAAAAAGTTATTATGTATTTCACTTAATAACCTATATCCATTGACTTAAACGTGAATGGAGCTCTATGAATGATAATAGACTGTTCGGGAATTAGTGATCATTATTTTGACACTAGTTACCCGACACAATGACCGGACACTAGTATTCGTAACTGTTGCCCGGTAAAGTTACAAGTAATTTGACAAATTGATCGGATAGTAGTATTCGTAACTCTAGTCCGATGAAAAAGGGAGATTGTATATGAAAACTGAGCGGGCACAAGTATTCGAAACTTTTTCCCGAAGATAATTAATTATTAGGCAAAAATTGACCAGACACTTGCTGTAAAAGTTTGCCTGGTGAAAAATCAGAAATAATATAATAATAGGACCGGGTATAAGTATCAGAAATATTACTGATACTTTGCCCAGTGAAAAAATTTTTTAATAATTAGACATAATGATCGGAAGTTAGTATACGTGACTATTTTGTCCGATGAAATATGTCAGAAACTAAGTCTTTCCAGAAAATAATTAAATTATTGACTGCAGACTAGTTGACTGGTGCCTGGTTGATCGGTGACTGGTGACTGGTGACTGGGTGACTGGTGACTGGGTGACTGGTGCCTGGTTGACTGGCACCTGGATGACTGGTGACTGGTGCCTGGTTGACTGGCACCTGATTGACTGGTGACTGGTGAAGCTGATTGACTGGTGCCTGGTTGACTGGTGACTGGATGACTGGTGACTGGTGGACTTAGACTTTATCGGATACTAAGTACCCAAAGATGCCACCTTGATGGGTCTTACCCCGGCAGTATAGCCATATGGGGTGGGGCTCCCATCAGTAAAGAATTGTCTTATAACCCATCAAGGGTTGACAAGTTCTTTACAATCAGCTTCTCCACCATGAGAATCTTTAGCCAACTGAAGATCTCTGCAAACAAAAGTCCAGGAAAAACATATCGTAATTGCTGAATAACCTGGAACGAAAAGAACAAAAATATTCTGCATATATAAACACGACTATCGAACCGATCGCGCACGAGCATTGTGCCGAATAGCGAGAGTCGCGAAAACGCATGTGGAAAAAGACCAGTCAAAAATACATGAAATCGAAAATTGAAAATTTTAAATAATAACACAGAAAGTGAAAGGAGTGATAAATAAACAAAAGAAACACAAGGATACATAAATTTATCCGTGAGGAAAGAAATAATCCAAATTTCTATCACAGGTAAATAATCCTTGTTGAATTTCTTTGTCCACAGAAAAGAAACTAACACGTGATCAATTGAGCGGGAAGAGTTACGTCACACAGGTAACTGCCTAAGAGACCTTCTGGTTTAAGACTTTAATTAACGACTGAAAGGTCGTTTTTTCTGTGGAAGGTGTGAAAACAGAATAGAATAGCACATTATCTATAGGTTAATGTATTATGAATTTAAAATATTTTCGGTGATCAAAGGGCCGTAACTCCAAAAGCAGGCTCTATCATCAAAGTATATGAAAGAAAAGAAGGACAGTTATCAGTTCCTGCTGAAATGATTAATAGCTTATGAATAAGCCCATCCCGGAAAAGTGTGCAGGCTCGACAAGAGCGAAATAGTGTTGAATTGGCCGTTTAACTCCAGTTCAAACCAAAATTACGTCGGTACAAAGTTCTCATGTCTGAAGTAAGATTTACAATGTACGTTCACTGAACAGGACAAAACGTACACTACTACAATGTACGTGCGACCAGCAAAGACTCGAGCCAGTCTGTGCATCGACCCACTATATGAAGCAAGCTTCTTAGATAGCCTGGAGTCCAAAGAAGGTGCATACTGTACGATCAGTGAAGGATTTGGTCAGAATGTGCTGTTGCAGTCGCACATTTTATCTCGCTTTGGACAGCCCGACTATCGAAGTTAAATATGATCAGCAAATTCTTTATCAGAATTTGCAGTTGCGCAGACTGACCCGAGTCTTCGCTCGTCGCACAAGACGTTTTGTTAAACCCAGAGATTGTAGGAGGCTCATACGATTAGCGAAGGCTCTGATCAGACTACTGATGTGCAGGATCAGAGTGTGCAGGCTGATCTGTCTCTTCGTACAAGTTTTATCGTAGGTTTTGCCATGCACAGACTCATGCGTGCTTTGTTTGTGCAAACCATAACGCTTAGCACTCTGGGTAAAATTTTCAACAGGCGACATTTTGAAATATTTTTCTCATTCTTCCAAGAAAACAGGATTTGCGTTTCATGCAAATTGTCTGCATTGCATGAAATGTCAAATCCTGTTTTCTTCGTAATAATAAAAAAAAAAATAACGAATTTGTCGTCTGCTGAATTTATAGCCCAGATAATGGTAAGTTCGATACCCGCTAGCACCAAGTGTTGTGTCCTTGCGCAAGGCACTTTATCCTCGTAACTTAGTATTGGTTTCTACCCAGCTCGCTACCCAGGAAGACTCTGCCTAGAATGTCCGCGAGGACATATGGCTGATCATTTTGAAGATGCTTTTCCTCCGATGCTAGGTTTATACACGTGTCTCTTTTACTCGTTAATTTAATTACGGTCTTAGTTTTGCATATCGAATGTTGAAGACACAAAAACAGATCACTTTACAAGGAAACGAAAGTTTTGAAGATTGCTCTGTAAGCCAATAAATGTATTATTACTGTACATACTTTAAGAGAATAACATAACATAATATTCATTTGTACCCAGATGAATGCTGGGTAACGTCCTCACACTGCAGGTGTTTAATCTTTTAAGGGAGCTAACTGCAATTGACTATCAGAAGGAAGTTAACTGCAATTGCTTTACGTTGGAAAAACATTTTTTATGAATCGCGCCAAAAGAGGGGACATGCTTATACATGTACAATAAGATTAAACACCCTTCCGCCAGAAACTTGTAACTGCCACTCTTGAAGCAGTGGAAGGAGCGAATGACCGTTACGGTAGCAAATACATGTGTATCATGATAAATCGCTACAATCTGTGGGGATCGACTCCGCGATCAGGTCTCGCGTTCGATTCCCGCCCGTGCGATATTTTTTTTCCAATAAAGTCAGTGCAAACAATTTCTAGCTCGAAAGGAGACATGTCATATTTGCATGAGGGTAAAAAGAAAGAGCATTCCAGAGAGAGAGAGAGAGAGAGAGAGTATGCAAAACTTGTAAGATTCTGGCTCGTCCATTTTAGGCACATCCGGCTATGAGATTTACAGAAAAATGGCTAAACTGTTTTTGCAAACAGTGAATACCCTGATCAGACGACGCGTTCTATCATCTCGATATATGACTTAAGTATTTTTTTGTTTTGTTTTGTTTTTTGTTTAAAGTGACACACCAAGTCACCATCGTCAAGTGGTGTTTTAAATGAACAGTCCTAACCCTGGTCCAATCATCAACTGTCCAGCCCCCGATCCGAGCAGTGTAGATACATTTCAGCCTGTCCAGTTCTGTCTCCCTTGTCAAATGAAATGTATCCATACTTTAACCCTTGAAGCAAGCGCTTAGCATATTCAGCAGACGGCATTTTCATTTTTTTTTTCTTATTTTCCAGTGTAAATCAAGCTTGACATTACATGTGAATCGTCTGCTGGGCAGACCGTCTGCTGGGCAGACGATTCACATGAAATGTTCAGCCTTATTTTACTGTAAAATACTAAAACAGATTGGCATCTCTACAATTTTCAGCAGTGCTTCGGGATCAAACTACTTTCTTGGCCGCAGCAGCAGCACGTGCAAAGTGACACAAGAATTCCGCGGAAGGTGTCATCGCACCTGCTGGCGCAAAAGTCACAGGAGCCATTATCAGAATGTGGTTATTAAATAAGTTTATTTCATTCTTAGCAGTGCTTACTTGGAAAACTGGGTTGAAAAAAAAATGTAGACAAAGTGCCTAGTGGGGCACATATATTCCAGGCCAGTCCCATTCCCTCTAATGGCTATATCTTCAGCACTGACTTTTCGTATCATACAGCCCAATGATAATGGAACATTGACGTAAAATGTGAAAAAGTCACTGGAGCATGAAATATAGGTCAAGGTCACGGGTCAAGGTACCTGCTAATTAAATACATCAAGGAGAAGCACAATGCAAGGTATGGTGGTTGTAGGCCTTATAGTTGAGGAGTTATCAAACATCAACGTAAAATGTGTCAAATATAGGTCAAGGTCACTGGGTCAAGGTACCTGCCAAGCCAGGGCAATGAGGTGAAGCACTATGCAAGGTTTTGTGGTTGTAGGTCTTATATTTGAGGAGATACCGAACATCAATATAAAATGTGTCAAAGTCACTGGAGTGCACAATATAGGTCAAGGTCACCAGGTTATGGTACCTGTCAAGTCAGTACATCGAGAAGAAGTGCTATATAAGATTTGGTGGTTGAAGGCCTTACAGTTGAGGACATATGGAAGGGTGACGTAAAAGGTGTAAAAGTCAACGGAGCGTGAAATATAGGTCATTTCAGAGTTCTCATTAACTCCAGATTTGGAGTAAGTTACTCCAACTTTTCATTTCTGACTCCAACTTTTTGGAAAGTCCCAATAGAAAAGTATGGTAAAACTCCAACTTTTTCTGGATGACAGCATTTTACTCCAATTTTCAAAATCCTAGTGAGAACCCTGGGTCAAGGTCACCCAGTCAAGGTACCTGCAGAGTCCGTACATTGAGGAGAAGCACTATGCAAGGTTTGATGGTTGTAGGCCTTATAGTTGAGTAGATATTGAACATTGACGTAAAATGTGTAAAAGGCACTGGAGGGCAAAATATAGGTCAAGGTCACCGGTTCAAGATACCTGCCAAGTCAGTACATATAGGAGAAGCACTATGCAAGGTTTGGTGGCTAGAGGTCTTACACTTGAGGAGATCTAGAACGTTGATGTAAATTATGTCAAAGTCACTGCAGCCAAAATATAGGTCAAGGTCACCAGGTCAAGGTATCTGCTAAGTCAGTACATTGAGGAGAAGCACTTTGCAAGGTTTGATGGTTGTAGGCCTTATAGTTGAGGAGATATCGAACGTCGACGCAAAATATGTCAAAGTCACTGGAGCGCAAAATATAGGTCAAGGTCACCCGGTCAAGGTACCTGCCAAGTCTGTACATCTAGAAGAAGCACTATGCAAGGTTTGGTAGTTGTACGCTTTATAGTTGAGAAGATCTGGAACGTCAACATAAATTGTGTCAAAGTCAATGGAGCGCAAAATATAGGTCAAGGTCACTGGGTCAACATATCTGCCAAGTCAGGTCAGGGAGATGTGTCATGCAAGGAATGATGGTTGTTGTAGAATTGTAGTTGATCAGAATACTAACTTTGATGTAAATGTCGAACTTCGACATAACAGAACTGTTAAGAGACAGACGGACGAACGAACGGACAGACGAATGGAAAAGTGGGCACCTATGTCGCAAAGTCAGGAGGTCAGGGAGATATTTCATACAAGGTTTGATGGTTGTTTAGTCTTGTAGTTGATTAGAATACTAACTTTGACGTAAATGTCGAACTTCGACATAACAGAACTGTTAAGAGACAGACGGACGGACAGACGAATGGAAAAGTGGGCACCTATGTCGCAAAGTCGGGAGGTCAGGGAGATGTTTCATGCAAGGTTTGATGGTTGTTTAGTCTTGTAGTTGATTAAAATACTAACTTTGACATAAATGTCGAACTTCGACATAAATGTTGACAGACGGACGGACGAATGGACAGAAATACGGAAAAGCATACGCCTATGTTGCGAAGTCAGGAGGTCAGGGAGATGTTTCATGCAAGGTTTGATGGTTGTTTAGTCTTGTAGTTGATTAGAATACTAACTTTGACATAAATGTCGAACGTCGACATAAATGTTGACAGACGGACGGACGGACTGACGGACGGACAGAAAATCGGACGCCTATATCGCGCCCTGCTACAAGCAGGGCTTCCATTAACTTCCAGATTCAGGAAGTCCCAGACTTCCTACCCCTCAAATTTGGAAGTCCCACAGGAAAATCTAGGAAGTCCCACTTTTTTTCCGTGCTGCGGCGGTCTGCCCTTTCTTTAGTAGAACATAGGTTCTTATTTCAGTGTCACACAGAATCCTCATGATATACGCTTCTCTTAGATGTGTTTTAAAATGTCCTTATCGCTTTTTAAATTCGATCGCATCTTTTTGGAAAGCCTGTACTTGTATGTCGGACCTTAGAGAAAGCATCAACATTGGTACAACTTCGCATTCGTTTCAAAGCCCAGAGAAAGAAAAAAAAAAAAAGAAAATATATGAGAGAAAACACCCAAAACATGTTTTCTTAAAAATAAACTATGCTGAAATTATTTTGCAGAAATGTATTTAATGAAATATTTCTTCGGATTGAAGCTGATCAACACGAGCGAACGAGTTGCTTACTTCACAAAAATTGCGGGAAAACGGCGCCGACTCGTGCAACAACAAACAAATTAAAGGCAGTTCTCGATGAAATACCAACAGCAAAACGTTCGTTCAATGAGAAAAGCAAGCAAAACCATCGCAAATCGCCTATATTTAGACTTACTTTGCGTCTTTTCCGCGCTGGTAAACAGCGCAACCGGAACAAGGCTACGCATTTAGAAACGGTTTTCCGAAAATTTTTGACGAAAAAAATGTTTTCTTTTCATTTGAAAAATTGCTTTTGTTATGACAAACGTAAGCTTCTAAATTCGAGTATATTTCAATTTGCGTTCTGTGCATAAGTGTTATTTATTTATTTATAAAATTTCACTCGGCAATTCCCGGAAGTGTTGCAGACGACACACGTTCTTAGCAAAATAATAATTTAAGATTTTAAGACGTGAATATTAAAAAATAATAATGACTTCATATAATTTCAACGAATATTTTCGGGGTCGCAGTAGGAAATTTAATTTTTATAAAAACATCAATTAACTCAGCACGCATGACAAATACACGCTGTGATCGCACAGCTATCAAGTGGGTGCCGCAACGCTTTACACGGCTGTCAATAAAACTCCCGCAAGCGGAAAGTGGGACGTCCTTAAAGCTCAGTCAACACAGGTAGCGAATTTCCGGTAAGTAGGCGGGGCAAACATCATACAACTGGTTAAAAGTGGGCGGGCCTTTTGACAATTTTTGGACGTCTCGGGTATCGATTTCGGACGGACAAAAGAAATTTCGGAAGTCCGCGGTACGTCTTTGAAGTTCTATTTGGACGTCCGGTGGCAATCTCAGGACGTAATATACGTCGTACGTCCGCTTAACGGAAGCCCTGTACAAGCAGGTGCAATAACAAGAAAAATGGGCCAGACTGGATAAAAGTGATTGTCACATGAAAATGAATATAGGAAGACTCAGGCGGCCACCACCCCTAATCAAAAAAATTAGAAATCATCGGAGGCTTTGGTCTAAATACGTCGCCGGCATTGTGCATTGGGGCTATCAGCTGTTGTTCGGATATGCCCTTTGTACTCGTGGCTGAAATATTAAAAAAAAATCAGTCGCAGAGTTGGTCCTCGGAAGCAGAACTATTTAAGTGTGTAGATTTTGCAGTCTGTTCCTGCTGCTGCCAACACTAGTTTAGAGGGTATTTACTGTATTCGCAGTTGTAACAATTTTTGTTTGGTTACTCCAAACCACTTGACGGAAAATTGTGGATTGTAAAATTGGTCCGCGGATTGAAAATAATAATAATAATAATACATGTAATAATAATAATGCTTTTTTTTTTGTGTTTTTGTTTTGTTTTTTACCTGAGCCATACTGTAGGTACAGTAAAATGGTCTATACAGATAAAAACTTCTTATCTTACGGTCATAAATGTCGCGCTGTGGCTCGCTGTGTCTCTATGAAAGGCAATAAAATTCTCGGCCGAATTAGTGTCTCGCTCAGCATATCACTACAATGTCTCGCTGAGAATACCTGTGCATCTCGCCAGCTGTCTCGCTCGTCTCGGTGACAAGACGAAGCAACACCGTGACGGAAAAATTGGTCATGGTGGCGACCGAGATCTATAGGAATGTCTCGCTGGCTGTACTGTACTGTAGATGAAATAAACTACCATATACATCACCGATTCCCATGTGTTCTCGACGGCTTTTAGCACATCTTTGGCATGTCAAAAGTAATTCAGCCAAAATGCTCGAAATAGGTGGTATCATATTAAATCCACAAACATGGAAATCCATTGATCATGTCTAGGGGCCACCGCATAGCATTCCCCGATTTTCGAATTATTTCCTTGAAAAATTTATATTGCTCATAAAACACAGAACATATGCAAAGTTTGTTTTCCTTCTTGCATCACAGAGTTTCAAACTGGATGTAGATCTTATTGTTTTGCTTATTAAACCGATTGTTACACATTTGATTATTTGGTAGGCGTGTAAATGCTGGATAGGGAATTAATTAGGTAGCTATTGGCTGTGGAGATATTTAACACAATCAAGGATACAATTTAACTATATTTAGATACTGCTACAATAAATATTTCAAAACAAAGCTATGTTAATGCTGTGATTCAGACAAGTTAAATTTTCAGAATAAAAATTAGTGAGATTCTGGAAAAAATTAGTGAAGTCCTTATTTATATATTAAGCAAAAAAGGGAAATTTCTGAAAAAAAGATAGTGAGGCAGTGAGTAAAACAGGGTTTTTTGAGCCATAAATTAGTGAGTCACACTAAAAATTAGAGAGACTTAACATGTCTGTGTGATTAGATGAACGGTCATGGGGAAGCCAACACAGACCAAATTGTCAGGAGGTATCCTGTGATGAGGTAGAAAAGTTTTGGCCAAATCTATTCTTGAAAGTGAAGTTCCTCGATTTTGTTCTAAAGAGCAGAACTCTGGATTCAAACGATTCTACACATTCAAAAGTGACTGACCTATATAAAAGATAAATATCTCCGCCATGTTTTCCAAAATAATTACAAAACTCATATTTACTATACACATCTCTAGAGTGACAATCGCCTCCTCTCGACAATAAAGTCTGATTTCTTTACTTTTAATGTTTTTTTTATAGATCTACTTATATATCCGTTGATTTGATACTTACTTTTTACTGAAATCCTCAGAATCCTCGAATGACATAATTCAATTTTCCAAACAAAACACACACTATAAAAGAAGTCTACATATTTCAAATTGCGACCTGTCCTCAAACACCTACGTTGCCGGTCTCCAGGTAAATCTTCTACCTAAGTGAAATGGTCCGGTCATGAAACTATTTTAGATAGTTAGTTCACTGTCTCGTGAGAAAAATGAGGAAGTTGTTGCGTTTGTATATTCTGCTTAGCACTTAAGGATAAAAGCCAAGGCCTTGGTGGACCTCTCTGAATGACAAGAAATCTGGTTTGTCTTTTGTGTGATAAATATACCTGGACACCGGTTTCAATGACTCATAGTAATGACCACACTAGATATCCAGATATAATTACAGATTACCACATAGTACATCCCAATAATTAGCAATATAAACAAGTTGTTTTCCTCCAAGGCAATACCTGGATTTATGAAGAATTTATTAATTCATTCAATTCGATTCAATTATTTTATTAAAGTCTCACTTCCATACATATATACAATATCTAAAACATGTTCATTACAGCTGGTTTAGTGCCGTGTGGCGGCCGTAAAAGGTTAATCTGGTCTGGTCTTTTGTGATCTGACATTGAGCTTATGCACATTGGTTGAGGGTCACTGATGAGGCCTAACTGGCCGAAACTTGCTAGCCCATTCCAAGAAATTTGTTTTCACTTCTGTGTGACTGTTCATTGCTCTCAGTCCTTTTAAAAACTACTAGTTGCTTATAAACTGGCAAATTTATTAGACTGTTCAAAAACAAAACACTCTCCTCCTAGGAAAATTATCAGTTCTATTTCGCCAATGCAGAAATTGCTAAAAACAAATAGCTCTAGAAATGAAATAGGTGTTTGCATATTAAAGGTAAATACGGAAATCTCGGACAAACGGGTCTGGACAAACGGTGTAGACCCAGATCATACGCTGCTGAAAGCAAATACTACTTTATTCTCTACTTGCTTAAGCAATCGTAATTGTTAATATTGTTCATATTATCTGAGCAGGGCTGAGAAATAAATACATGTCCATGGCACGAAAGCTGAAAAAGCAAGCTATGAACAGCCTGTGTATTAATGTAAATTCGTCGATATCCGCTTACAGGACTGTCTCACATACACTTGATATGGAAGAATGTAGAAAGTGACAGAAATATGTCGATGCACAGCCTTATTTATCAGTCTTCATTTGTCACATTCGCAACTAAGACTTTTTTTTTCTTCATTTGTGTTAGTAAACGGGCGCTTCCAGGCACACACACGTGTGTAGTTTGGAAGAAAAGAAAGACCGTCTCCGATAAAAAGTCTATCATGTAAATTGTTGTATGACCCTCGTGTTACATTAAACTCAGGCTTTGATGTTCAAATCCCGAAGCCGCGACATTCTTTCTGTGCTCCGCTACCACGTTCCTGTGCATCGTCTTGTTATTATGACAACTACGAAAATATGTACAGATGATTCGGGGTAAATAATAAAAAAAAAACAGCCTAGATCAGCCAGTGCATCCGCACATTGTCACCTCTGCAATAGCTTCTTGCTTTCAGAATCACCTGACACGGTCGAATACGTTGAAGAGTATGCGCAATCAGACTGCTTTTTTTTATAATTTTATTTCAAATAGTATTACAACATATATATACATTTTCATCATGCTTATATGAATTTTAAGTACATCTTATAAGAGTCTATTATTACATCTCATTTTTCATTAATATTGTTCATAATGGAAGTGAAAAGAGAGAGAACAGAAGAAAAAATATGTACATGTATATTAGAAAATGTTATCATATGTTCATCAGAAGTATTATCTCTGCAAATGCAAAAGGGAGGGAGAAATAATTATTTTACCATATGTGCTATCGTAAGAAAGAGGCCTATCTAATGGTCCCCTTCTGCTGACAACAACCATATCATCTCCGTACCCTCGAACCCAAACGATTGCAGCATATTTCAAAATTGTAGAGCGTTATTTCATATATTTACTGGTTTAATTTCTCAAATTAGTTCAAAATACAATAATTCATATACACGTATAAACTTACTGCCTCGCGTTAACATTAAAATACGCTCGTAATTATACAGATGTGCCCATTTAGCAAAGAAACTTGAAATAGAGTTACTCGTGAATGCAATAAACTTTTCACTTTGGAATTTTTTCTTCAACAAATTATAAAGTTTTTTTCCAGAAGTAATGTATTTCGTGTGGATTTGGTGACATTTATATACTATTTTGCAATAATGCACAAATTATGTATTTTTTTTTATCCTGACAAGCGAATAAAATTTGTTTTTCTCCTAATTCAATTGTTACCGTAGTTATTACTTAACCATATTTGTAATACATTCCAAAATCGCTTAACTATTTCACATTCAATAAAAAGATTACATATTGTTTCAGGTTGCAGATTGCAGTATTCACAGATATTGTTGTCAACTTTATTTTTTTTATGTAAAAATGATTTTGTGACTAATATTTTATTCGTAACTTTATACTGAAAATCTTTTAGTCATATCTCTTTAATAGAGCATATTACTTTATTAAAGTTTTTATATTCCTCTTCATTTATAAATCCTAATTCCTGCATCCATTTATTTGTTTGTTCAATTTTAGTAGATTGTGACATAAAATCATAAAACCGCCTGCAACTTTTTTTATCTTTTAAAACCTACTTTACATATACATTGCATCTAACATTAAATAATACAAATTAATAATACAAATATTTTTATTATTATTTAATGTAGTTTTCCATCGATTTGGAATTTCCCTAATAAGTGACTGAAAATCTAAGAACGTCCCTCTTAAACCGATACGGGTTTTAAAGTTCTCAAAATCATATATGTTTCCTTGCTCGTCAAGGAGGTCGGAACATGCCTAATTCCCTTTCTATACTACTTGTAAATACAGAAACCATTTCCATTTATTATTTTTTTTTATTATACCATAATAGTGCGTCCAAGATATTCTGTGGTCTTTCAATATCCATACTGTTACAAAATGAAAGCCAGTCGTTTAAAATGTCTTTCAAAAAAGGTTTTAATATGTTCGTTAACGCTGTTTTATATGAAACTGAACACCAGGAGGCATTACCTGATTGTAATATTATGCGTCTCAACCACGAAACATGTAAAGCTTTGATGAAAGTGTTTATATTTATCATTCTAAGCCCTCCTGCTGTCACATCTTTTATGATAACACTCCTTTTAATTCTATCTGGGCCAGAATTCCATAAAAAAATTATAAACTATTTTTTCTATTCTTTTTACCAATTCTCCTGGTGGGTTAGGCAGTGCCAGAAATAAATGAACAAACTTAGCCAAAGCCAAAGATTTTATAATTGTAATTCTACCTATCAGCATCAATTTTCTTTTTGACCATTTTTTACAGATAGATTCAATACTAGTATAAATTTGTTCAGTATTTATATCCCATATATCAAATACTTCGGCAGTAAAGGTAACTCCTAATATTCTAAATGAACCCTGAGACCAGTCGAGTTTGTATTCCATACATAATTGCCTAGTTGAATGACTTAATGAGCCTATCCAAATAGCCCTAGTCTTTTCAACATTAATTTTTAAGCCGGACATTAGGTAAAATATTTTAATTACATTAAGTGTCTCTTTAAGTGCTCTGTGCCATCAAGAAAAAGTTGTGTATCGTCCGCGTATAAAATTATTTTCCATTTATTTTAATACCTGTGATTATTTCGTTCTCTCTAACCATTTTCCTTAGAATTTCGGCACATAATATAAATATATATGGTGAAATTGGGTCACCCTGTCTACAACCCCTTTTAAGATTAAAGAATTCAGACATGAAACCATTTTGTATGATGCAAGATTCGGAACCACTTTGAAAAAAACAAACTAATCCATGAAATAACAGATGGCCCAAAATTTAAATATTTTAAAACTATATATATTTCCATGAGACCGTATCAAATGCTTTTTCAAAGTCGATTGATAAAATCATTCCAGGTATGTCTTGGTTTTTAGTTTCAAACAAAACATCGTAAATAAGCCTAACATTTTCTCCGATGAATCTTCAAGCAATAAAGCCTTTTTGATCCTGATTAATAAGTTTACCTAAAACCGTTTTCATTCTATTTGCAATGAAGGATGGTGCTAGTTTATAAACAACATTTAAAAGAGATATTGGCCTCCAATATTTTAGGTAATGTCTTGATTTATTAGGTTTACGTAAGCATGTAATAACTCCTTGTTTTTGTGTCACAAAGAGAGATCCAGTATGATGTCCATAATTTATTGAACTGAAATAAAGAATTTTAAATCTGTCCAGTAAAATTAAAAAAAAGAAAAAAAAAAAAAAAATCAACAGTAAATCCGTCTAAACCTGGGCTCTTTTCATTTTTCATGTTTTTAAAGCATCTAATAATTCATTTAACTTTATTTCACCTTTTAGTTTTTCTGCATCCTCATTTGATAATTTATTTTTATTTTCACCAATCACAGACTCAACAGATCTCTCATCCAGATCAACCGAGTACTCATTATATAAGTTTTCGTAAAACTGCCGTTGACATTTTAAAATTTCATTCGTTTCAGTATGTTCTGTACCATCATGTTCCATTATTTTAGTCATGGTTTTATTTGTATAATTTCTATTTTCCAAATTAAAAAAGTACTTTGAAGGCTTTTCCCCTAAATCTTGGTACCTACTCCTAGACCATAACATTACTCCTTCAATTTTCTCCTTTCTTATTTCAATTAAGGTTTCTTTCTTTCGAGCAAAATTTGCAATTTTATCTTCGTCCTCACTGGAAAAGTCGTTATTAATTTCTGCCTCAAGTTCGTTTATTTCTTATTCTAATTTGTTCTCTTCCTCTAGTTTCTTTCTTTTTTTTAACAGAAATATATTTTATTGTTCTCCTCTGATAGTCATTGAAAGGGTTTCTAAAAATAACTGATCATTTATTTTAAACACTATATCATTATCTAAAATATCGTTTACATTTATAGTTTGGTTATTAGTGGCGTGCATATTTTAACTTCACTAATTATTTTTTAACTTCTTCAATGTAATTTTTATCTTTCAGAAGTATGTTATTAAATTTCTAATAACTTCTCCCTCTTTCTAATTCTTGTAATTTCAACTTTAAAACAATACCTGAATGGTCAGTTCCGTATCCCGGAACAATATCTGAATCTGTTATAAAAGAAAATATTGGTTTATTTACTAAAAATGATCTAATCTTGCTTCTTTTTTGGTTGGATTAAGTCTTCGCCATGTGTATTTCCTTATGTCTTCATTCATTAAACGCCGTACATCAATAAAATTTTCTTCTTCTACTAACGTTATAACCACTCTCCTTGCCTTTGGATTATTAACATGTATAATTAGCACAATCTTTTTCAGTATCTAATATCAAATTCCAATCCCCACATACTATTACATTCTCATTTTCAAAGTCTGCAATATTCCTTATTAAGTTTTCATAAAAATTTGGGTTGTCTTCATTTGGTCCATAAATATTAGCTGAAGTTATATCTTTTCCTTGAATTTCAATACCTAAAATAATATAGTTACCATTTTTTTTTCTTTTTAACTTTTTTAAACTTTTGTTCAAAATTATTATTTAATAGTATCATAACCCCTCGACTCATAGTTGTGTATGAACTAAAAAATATATCACATCCCCATTCTGCTTTTATAATGATTCTAAATTGTCATTTATGTGTACATCTTGAAAGCAAATAATATTGTATTTCTTTGCCCGTATATACTAAAATAAATCACTCCTTTTGGAAGCAACTGATGTGTACAGTTTTGAAAAAAAAAAATAGTTAGGTGTTCAGCCATTATCATATATGTAGAAACCTTTCATCACATTAGTTCGCATTTCATGGGACAGATACGTATTCAGCTTTCCTCTACACTGCGAGTAAACAGTTCTCTGACAAACAATAACAAGCTAAGTGAAAAATGGAAAAGTAAAAAATAATAATAATAATAATAATAATAATAATAACGTACCTTAAAACTTATTGGCAAAAGGTACAATTTTAAATGATCTTCTTCTGCTTACACACTGAGCGAACTGTGTTTGTAACGTATTGTATTCGATCTTTATGACTGGTTCAAAATCGTTTAAACAGAGAATCACACGAGTTCTGTGACCACAAACCACATGCCCTACTTATAAAAAAAAAAAAAAAAAAAAAAATGAGTTCATGGGCTGACACAACGGCTTGTAGGTGTGGATGAGACCGTATTACTTGCCTGTCAGTCTATGTTCTCAAGCTGAAAGCCACAACTTTTGAATGTATCAAAATTTTTACATTGTGTATTATATATATATGTACATATGTGTATGTGTATGTGTGGGTGTATATATATATATATATATATATATATATATATATATATATATATATATATATATATATATATATATATATATATATATGTGTGTGTGTGTATATATATATATGTATATATATATATGTATGTATATATATATATATATATATATATATATATATATATATATATATATATATATATATATATATATATATATATATATATATGTGTGTGTGTGTGTGTGTGTATATGTGTATATGTATGTATATGTGTATGTATATGTATGTGTGTATGTATATATGTATATATATGTGTATGTATGTGTGTGTGTATGTGTGTATATGTGTATATGTATGTGTAGGTATATATGTATAAGTATATGTATGCAGGTGAATGCATGCATGTACATAGGCATATAATTTTCAGCTATTAGCTAAAAGACAGAGAGAGAGACAGAGAGAGAGAGAGAGAGAAAGAGTATCATGTTAATCATGTTATTGTCAATCTCACGCAAGCATTTCAAACTGCTATTTCTATGTGCACCTCTTATGCCAAATTCCGTATGGATGGAGTGAACTAAAGTTATTACCAAACAAACAGTATGTACACGGATCGGACGCCATAGAACGGCGTCTAATCAGGGT
Source organism: Anodontia alba (assembly GCA_964016985.1). Lineage (NCBI taxonomy): Eukaryota > Metazoa > Mollusca > Bivalvia > Lucinida > Lucinidae > Anodontia > Anodontia alba. The sequence goes on along the minus strand of OZ024833.1, from coordinate 42,241,324 downwards.
CTACATCTTTTGCATTTAATACAGGAATTGGTAAAAATATGGTAATACTTATATAACCTAACCAGACACCCCTTTTGTTGGAAGTGAACAGGTCCGAAGAATTAAGGTAGAGAAGTCCACTCGGCATAAATAGATTATACTATTCAAAGTTTAAAATTGCACCTCTCCCGAATACATTGGTATCGACTCTTATGGAAATTTACTGTGTATAATGTATGTCCGCTATCCTGCATATCATGTATGTTGAAATTTGTATATGTGCTCATGGGCCATATGGCTTATTGCATGAATAAATTACTTACTTACTTTACTTATATTCTTACTTTATTGCAGATCTCAAATCATTATTTTACAAACTGTAGAAGCTGTGGAAACACCAACCTTACTACGTCATGTGATTAAGGCAAAGTTTCTAATTAAATCAAGGGTATGTAACTCTAACAATAAAATTGGATCAGAGTTCTGTGACCTTTATGTACATGCCCAGCTTATATTCTTGCTTTGTTGCACATTTTATATCATTATTTTGAAAAATGTAGGGGAAATTGCGGGAGCATGAACCCTAATATGTCATGTGTATAAGACTTTCTAAGATTTTCTAAGTAAATTAAGGGAACTTAAACAATAATGATTCAATTAGTGTTATGTGACCTTTATGCACATGTTCAGTCTGTCTCCTTACTACTATCGGAGAAGTTGTAGCAATCAGACTACTTAGGTGCTTGCTGACCTGGGCCTTTCCCCGTCGCAAAGGCCTTTCCTTTTTTTTTTTTTTGTTTATGTCGCGGATGATTATGCCCACAACTTCGAAGACATGGAAGAGTGACATCATACTGCTTTTTGGATCAAGCGGATCCTTCAACTAAGCAGCCAGATCAATATCTTCGCTTGCCCTTTCAGGTCACAGGACAATGTAAATATCGAGGGCTAGGATCATCGTGCGTTCACTCATAACGCTTTTCTTGTCAGCAAGATATCTACTCAGCGAAAAACTGCCCTCGAACATGAGCAAAATGTGCAAATTTAGGTCACCCTGAACATGCGCAAAGTATATTCTTGGCCTTTGCTCTTCATTCATACATTCTTTATTATCCAACGATTCTGTTAGCGGACAGCGAAGACCCTGGCCAGACTGCGCGGATGGGCATGGCGCGACCAATATTTATATGTGCTCGTACAGAACGGTCAAATCCGCCGTATTGTTAGAAAACATACTGTCGTATATGTGAGTCCAGCGACAACTCAGATCAGCCTGCGAACCTGCACAGTCCGATCAGAGCCTCCACTGTCTGCCTGAAGATACTTTGGTTCCTTGACTATCCAGAGATCCCACAACTAAGAATGTACTCAGACAATCCGGATGCGCACGATGATCAGTCCTCGATATTTGTCCGACGGTACGTTTTCTTACGTTTGGGCGCAAATTATTTGTTTCCATTTTCTTTGAATTTTAGCCGAACCACGAGAAAAGGGATATTCGGAGTTTGTATGTAAAATCTAAGTTCCGTTCAGCTTGCGTATCTCTTGCCCTTTGCTGATCATTGATAGTCTACATTGTCCTGTGACCTGAAAGGGCAAGCGAAGATTTTGATCTGGCAGCTTAGCTGAAGGATCCGCTACAACCAAAAAGCAATATGTCACTCTTCCATGTCTTCGAAGTTGAGGGCATCCGTTACATCCTAAAGAACTTGTGCTTTTTCTCGTGCATGGCAAGTCTCTCTCTCTCTCTCTCTCTCTCTCTCTCTCTCAGAGAGAGAGAGAGAGAGAGAGAGAGAGAGAGAGAGAGAGAGAGAGTTTGCGTGAGTATACTACTTGCGTGTTTCTCCACTGTCTCGAAAAAATATTTGAGAAGTCTCCTCTTCCCCCAAAACTTTCTTTGGACATATGCGAACTGCGCATGCACAGACTGGATTGTGAGCATACACATGTATGTTGTCTTAGCTGGTGCAATTCATACCTTTCTGTAAGCGGACGGCAAAGGTCCTGATCAGACCGCGCGGAAGCGCTGTGTGTGATAGGGCCCTTTTCTCATGACATGACAAAAAACTAACCGCGATAAAAAAAAAAAAAAAAAAAAAAAAAAAAAAAACTGTGACAACATGTGCAGTTCGCCCAGAATATATCAAAACCTTCCTGATTTGAAGCGGGTGATAATACACTTTCAGAGGAGACAACTCTATCAATATCGTTTTTCCTCCCTTCTGAAAGAGGTCTAAGCGCAATGTATAGCAATCCCGGTACAGCGTAACAAAAATTTGATATCCTAACTATTCATTCTAGTTTTTATCAGGTAAGCCTAAAAAGCGAAGTGAAACTAGTTGTTATTATTCTTTGAATGTGAGGGTCATTCTTGTAGAGGCCAATGGCGCTAGATATTTAGACCTCTCGAATTCACCTTTTGCATAATGGAATTTAGCCGACTTAGCCAAGAGTTGCATAAAAAGAACCCAAGACCATTCCGTATTAAAATATCTAACATTTGCTGTGTGCTAAGCGTAGACCAAGCTTTTTGTGAAAGTTAATACTTATTGATTTACTGAGTATGAAGCTTCTTCAGAATCTCACTGAGAGCATAGATCATGAAATTATACTGGGCAACAAAATACTCTTTTTGTTCTAATTAATTGAAAGGGACTATAAAATGAAAAGAAAAAGCGGCCATGGAAAATAATGTTTTGGATTAAAATGCTTTCATGTCACTTTTGCTGTGTGAGCCGCGCCATGCCAAAAGGTGTCTTCGAGCAAACGCAGACAGCGAAGGCCCAGATCTGCCTGTGCATCCGCGCAGCCTGAACAGGGCCTTCACTGTCCGCTAATAAAATAACTGGATACAACAGAGTGTATGAATGGAGAGCAAAGCCCGAATAATACTTTGCGCATCTGCAGATGATGTGACTCCGCACACTTGGCACATGCTCGAAGGCACTTTTCGCTCGACGCGGCCAATATGATTAGCATAGGTATCAACTTGAAACAAGGTAAACGAAGTATTGTCTGAACAGTCAGCTTTATGAAGCAGAAAAAATGTGAAGAGATACGATAGCAACCGAATATATCCATATTTCCTCAACACGTGACCAAAACTCCAACTGTTGATTACTTCACACCCATCTGTTCTATGTGCTTATTTGTTGTTGAATATACTCATAGCCCAGTCTCTGAGACAGAGAGTCCAGTCGCACTTTCGTCAGAGCTGAATTCTCGGTATGATTCGCCCATTTCCGCTAAAGAGAGATCATTGAAAGAATCATTGTACGTTTCACATGGGAAAATATCACCTTGCGAATCATATCTGCAGGGAAGAAGAACCATCTCCTTTTCAGTTCTTTGAAGATAAGCAATGAGTCCATTCAAATAGTTTAATTCTTCCAGTTGTTGCATCTGATTCTTAATTCTCTTCGCGTAATTTCTTCTCAGTGGCGTAAGTTCATCCAGCCTCCTATCCTCTTTTTGAAAATCAGATGACAAATTTCTCGTCTGCTGCCGAATGTCATTTAAATTGTCTGAAAGCGCTGAAATACGCCCACGAATGTCCTTCAGTAGGTCATCTGTTCTGTCTTGTACAGTTGGAAAGTTTGGTCGGGTTGTCTGAACACTGGAGGGTGTGGACGAAATTTGTCTGTTTCTGCCAGCCTGAAAAGAAACGCATACGAAATTTTACATTATACACATCTAAGGCAGCTGACTGGGTACCATATTTACCCCAGATATGTCCGAGCAAACCGTGTACACTCAGACCAGACGCCGCAGAACGCACCGTCTGATTAGGGTCTGCACTGTTTGCCACTCATTAAGCTGTTTTTGGCACGTCAACAGGATAAAATAGACTTGTTCAAAGTTAAGCACAACTATGGAGTTTTACAAGTTGTCCGAATATTTAGGGTAAAGGCGGCACCCGTCAAAACAGGGTCAAAATGCATTTGAGAACGACAGCGAAGATACAAATCAGGGCCCAATTGTTCTAAACTTAACGAAGTTGTTAGCTAACGTGGCGTTAAACTTTCTATCTTGAAACATGGCAAATACATTAATATATTTGCTGAAAAAAAATGCTGTAGCTGAGAAGGTATTTTCAAATGCATTGATAGTTTTGCTGCAAAAATGTCAATGTATTTGAAAATACCTTAGCTACAACAGTTAACGAATTTGTCATTAACGAGCTCGTTAAGCTTATGATGCTTTGAACAACTGTGCCCTTATTGCTACGTTATAAACATTTATTCTATACCTATATAGGGGGTGGGCAGGGGAATAAACAGCTCCCACTTCCCTCCCCCTTACCCCATTTCCTTCCCTTTACCCCCACTTCCCTTCCCTTCCCTTACCCCTCCCACCCCACCCGGCCGCCCCTATGACATTTTCCAATCGCCTTGATCAGATTTGTTCTTGTTTTTCATTAACTTGTAATCAAAAGTAAATATACATGTATGATACTGTTTTATAGCTTAATAATCGAGAACACAAACGTGCTTTTATACAATGTCGCATACAATACAGCCTTTCTACATTTATTGCTGACAAGAGAGGCGAACTACATCGTATCAGTGAGTATCAAGTTGATGACAATGTTAAGTGAAAAACAGTTTAAATTCAAAAGGAAGTTGAATGTCTTTGATGATAGTTGTCCTGTAAATGTTCATGAGAATGACCAATCCATGGTCTGATAAATCAGTAATTTACAAGAACATGAGAAAGGTCGTCACGTTTAATTATATAATTCCTGAGCTGTCTGCTTAATGACTACCAATGTGTCAAAATGTTAAATAAAAATACTGTTTCACTTGGCTTTCTAATTGTAATATCACTAGAAATCAGTCCTGTGCAAAATATTGCAACCCAAAACTTTAGAAGTAATAATAGTTACTGGACCTAGCTGGCACAATCCCCTTCCCGTTCTTGTTTCTGTGATTAAACTATACATATGGGCCCAGTTGTTCAAAGCTAACGATGTCGTTAGTTAACGATTCGTTAAAATTTACATCGAGTGTATCACTGAATCATTGCAGTGCAAAAGCTACTCACATTTTTTCAGCAAAAAATATCAGAATATTGTATATTGAATCCGCTAAAACAGTTAACGAAATGACCCTTAACGAGCTCGTTAAGCTAACGACGCTTTGAACAACTGGGTCCTGTATGTCAATTAACTCTATCTGTTCTGTAACTGAAATTTGTTTTGTATGTTGCGTTTCAATGTGTTGTACAGATCTTCATCAAGCATGTATTCGTGCTCATTTACTAATACATAATTTGTTTCAGGGGGCTTTGTCAAACAATCTGTAGACACACTTCTTTGCTCTAGATATTTAAACCTCAGACAACCTATTTCCACCTAGATATTAACCTTACATGCATTTGATGCTATATCAACAACAACAGCCATGAAAATGCTGTTTACGACTAACACTGTAGCAACCAACTTCAAATAATGCACAAATTTGAACATGTGTAGTCTCTTCAAAAGTTTCTGTTTCCTTTGTGAATGTTCCCGAGGTATTCTGAAAGGATAATGCTTTCAGTGAAGTTAGAATTCTCAAAGGCAGGGACCAGATTTTTACTTCGAGATAAGCGGTTATTGGAGATAAGCGAAGTCGAGATAGCGAGAGTCACCTGTATATAACCTCACTCAGCCCAGTGGTATTTCATATTTCTCCCTTTACATTTTTTTTTCTGAAGTACTTGCATCATTACTGATCCTGGGTCGGAATTCTTTTTGAAGTTTGTTAATTTTATAATAAAGTTTCAAGCTTCAGTATCCTTTGGATCCAGAGAGTTCCTTGTATATAATGAGTGCGCTAGCGGACCAAAAATAAACTCTGTCCGACCGACGGATCATTCAGAGAAATCAAGCATAATACTGTTCCAGGAAACTTATTTTTTAACAAGCGTAGTGGTGCAGTGGTTACGTCTTCTGACTCTAAAGGGCTTGGCGCTGCCGTTGTAGCCGGCGTGGGTTCGATCTGACAGCCCAGTGGTATTTGATATTTTTCCCTATCTTGTGGTATTTTATATTTGTCCTTACACCTATTTTTTTTTAAGAACTTGCATACTTGCATCATTGATGATCCTGGGTCGGAATTCTTTGTTGAAGTTTGTTTAGATCTTGATTTATAGTGTATTATATATATAGTGTGTGTGCAAGGTGGGTGGGGCGGGGAGGGGGTGGGGAGAGTTTATTCAGTCAAATTGTATTGGTCATTTCTTTGGAGTGGACCCGCTAAAATTACCATTGAGCCCATCCTGGTTATTTTGAAAATCGAATACAGCTTAAGCCGGCGCTAGGGGGGGGGGGGGGGGGAGGGGGTAGGGGGCGAGGGAGGAGGGGGGGCGTATGCAGCCTCGCAAACTAAAGTGTTGCATATGACGGCTCAATCAAACCGAGTCTCCGATTTTCATGATTTTGTGTGTTCTTTGTTTCCAAAGGCAATCCTTTTTGACTTTTATTAGTAAGCAAGACTTGCAATGTACGAAAATGTACCGATTACGACATGTTCGCCTAGCGAAGACTTAGATTAGCATGCCCATCCACGCAAGCTGTTTTATCCCCGTTGATGCAAAGGGCTTTATGTTTAGGCAGGGACCAGATTTTCACTTCGAGATAAGCAGTTATTCGAGATAATCGAGGTCGAGATAGCGAGGGTCACCTGTATATAACCTCACTCAGCCCATAGTCGCGTGATCGGTTTTATTACTCACCATGGCTAATCTCATTCGGATGATTCCTTCGTCATCATATTCAATTGAGTCGTCCGATAAATCACCGTCGAGAAGAGGTGTCTGTCTCCCCAGTGAGTCGTGTGTCTGTCTCTCCAGTGAGTCGCCTCTTCCGTCTTCTGTTTGTGTGTTGATAGAAGCCATGTTAGTTTCCTGACTAGTAGTCTCCACATGTATCTGGCAACGCTGCCAGTGTGACGTTTAAACCGATCTATTTGTTTTCCGTGACGCAACGTCAATACGTCATTTGGCGTAAAATGTCGTGGACCACGGTTGATAGAAAATCTTTTATAGACTACCCACCCCTTTAGGCTTTATACCAGAATTTGGTGGTCTCTCATGATTTAACCTTTAGGCCTACCACCCTTTGGGCAAATTCAGCAGACGACAAATTGATGATGATGATGATGATGATGATATATTTATTATATGACGTCGCTGTTATTCAGTGGATAACGTCATGTTATAAAAATCGTATAATCACACGTTATATAACACTTTGGCGGGAACAAGTAACGTCATGACGACGTCCATGTCAACCATGCATTTTCTGTTGAACAATTGTCAACTTTAAAGGCGATAAAATCCAATTTAAAAGGGTCATATGATAAACAGAATCTTACACCCGTGGTCATTTAATATGAAATTTATGAAATTCGCCAAAGGCTCGTTTCATAAATTTCATATGAAATGACCACTCATGTAAGATCATATATATATATAATGAGTACCAAAAGCATATGTTTTATATATAGAGAGCTGAAAAAATATCCCAGAATTATCATCAAATACTTCTCTATTACAAGTCTTCTGTGTGCCGTTGCTGAAGGTAAACTCAGAAGAGATAATTCTTAGTTTTTCCTAGAAATTAAGTTTTGATTATACAGTAAAACCAGTGTTAAGCAAGCACCTATGTGAAAGCCAAAAAAGTGGTTGCTTAAGACAGGTGCTTGCTTAATACAGGTAAATCTCTACTATTTTACCTTTAATGGGATCTGAAATAGTGGCCTTCGAAGACAGGTGATTGCTTAATACAGGTGGCCTTTAGGACTGGTTTGACTATAATTTCTATTATAGTGCCTAGCCCTACTTACTGGAAAAAAAAGCAAACAATATTTCCCTACCCTACATGGACATTCATGATGGATTCTGATAATCACACATGACTTAGGAACAATCCACTTAAAGGTGGGAGAAAAAGAGAACAATCCGCTTAAACGTAGGAGAAAAAGAATTCATCATGAGCCAGTCCATGCAGGATAGGGAAATCTCACCCTCGAGGTTCCTGGTTGTTGAAATTCCTACCCCTCGGGTGAGATTACCCTATCCGGCATGGACACCCATGATGGATTCTTACATTCTTATTTTTTCTCAGAGAACAGTGGCATTTCATGCAAATTGTCTCGAAGCCTATTCTCTGAATATATATATATATATATATATATATATATATATATATATATATATATATATATTCCTGAATATATATATATATATATATATATATTCAGAGAATAGGCTTCGAGACAATTTGCATGAAATGCCACTGTTCTCTGAGAAAAAATAAGAATGTAAGAATCCATCATGGGTGTCCATGCCGGATAGGGTAATCTCACCCGAGGGGTAGGAATTTCAACAACCAGGAACCTCGAGGGTGAGATTTCCCTATCCTGCATGGACTGGCTCATGATGAATTCTTTTTCTCCTACGTTTAAGCGGATTGTTCTCTTTTTCTCCCACCTTTAAGTGGATTGTTCCTAAGTCATGTGTGATTATCAGAATCCATCATGAATGTCCATGTAGGGTAGGGAAATATTGTTTGCTTTTTTTTTCCAGTAAGTAGGGCTAGGCACTATAATAGAAATTATAGTCAAACCAGTCCTAAAGGCCACCTGTATTAAGCAATCACCTGTCTTCGAAGGCCACTATTTCAGATCCCATTAAAGGTAAAATAGTAGAGATTTACCTGTATTAAGCAAGCACCTGTCTTAAGCAACCACTTTTTTGGCTTTCACATAGGTGCTTGCTTAACACTGGTTTTACTGTATAATCAAAACTTAATTTCTAGGAAAAACTAAGAATTATCTCTTCTGAGTTTACCTTCAGCAACGGCACACAGAAGACTTGTAATAGAGAAGTATTTGATGATAATTCTGGGATATTTTTTCAGCTCTCTATATATAAAACATATGCTTTTGGTACTCATTAGAATTACATCAGTTAAAAACGTAGGTGCTTCTAATGAGTACCCAAAAGGTATATGTTTATGTTCACAACAAGGTCCATACAAAACTTGTGAAATACATCTGTGTGGATAACTGAAGGTGATGGCACCGCATATCCTTTATACTTGCGGTCACACCCTAAAGTACAGCCTAGGGATTAAGTGACCGCATCACGAAAACATACCTATATAATTTTGACCCCTTAAACCCCACTTTTATATAGTAAAACTGGGGTTTACAGGGGTATACATTATTTTTTCTTATTTCTGCTCAAAACTTAGATTGTGGGTACTCGTTAGAACCGCCTCGATGAGGCGGTTCTAACGAGTACTCACAATCTATGTTTTGAGCAGAAACATGAAAAATATCAGAATTTTTTTATCTGAAAATTTTCATTTTTTGGTGGTAAAATTTTTAGTATGTTTGAATAGGCATGTTTTCGTAATGGAGTTATTTAGACTCCATATAGATCCTGTAGATGTCTGTCAATAGCATTCTTGCATACGTTTATCGTGCTAGATGAAATTACATTCTCAGGAAGGCGATTCCAAGCGTAAACTACTCGTTGAGGAAAGACTCTCTGTCTGATGTTAAGTCTTGAACGAGGTTTATAAAGCTTCAGAGAATTACATCTGGATATAGATGAATTTAAAGAGAAAAGATTACACTATACTGTCGAGTATTTTAATAGTTTCAATAAGGTCACCTCGTCGTAATTCCAATGTAGTGAGATTCAATCGCTTTAATCCTTCGAGATAAGGTAAATGAGAGAGTTCAGGTATAAGTTTTGTAGCTCTGTGCTGAACTTGCACCAGAAGTTCAATATTTTTTAATTAATGACTGATTCCATGCTTGTATACAATATTCTAGCTTAGGTCTTACAAGGCTGAAAATTATACAATCTCATTATGGTGATTTTATCTCTAGATACAGTAAAACCTCAATGACGTGAACATCTTTGGAACCATCGAAATTTGTTCGAGACATGGGTAGTTCGAGCCACTGAGGGTTAATCATAGCGCTAGGTCAGGAGGCAAATGGGAATAATTTAGGAATGTCTTTCCATCTTGAATAAGATAATGGTACGTTGGGTGTACTCATTAGAATCGCCTCGATGAGACTAGTCTAATGAATACACACAATATACGTTATCATGATAAAATATGAAATTTTCCCTAAACTTTCACTAAATATTCGTTTTCTTGAGCTATCGGAAGAATTTCCTAAGACTCAAAAAACGAGTTCGACTCAGCCACAATAAACCGTGTTCGAGTTATCGAGGTCATAAACTGTATTATATGTCGTTTAGTCATTCCTAGTGTCATATTGACTTTCTTAACTGCACCTCGGACCCATCAATATCAGTATTGATGGGTCCGAGACTGCACTAACACATTGTTTCGAAGGTTTCAAGTCTTTTGAGATAATCACATCCAAATCAGTTTCTTCTGTAACAGTCTGTATAAGACCTCCATTCATAGAATAAGCATGATGCACATATTTTATGACCTATTATATGAAGCATTTTGTATTTTTTCACATTAAATACCATTTGCCAGTCCATGGACCATCGACATAAATTGCTGACATCTTGCTGCAGTGTTGTTATGTCTATCGCTGAAGGAACTGAACGATACACCTTACAATCATCAGCAAACTTTTGAATGTGACTAGATATAACTGTATCGATGTCATTCACAAATATCAGAAAAAAAGTGTGGGGCCCAGAACCTCGGACCCATCAATTGATGGGTCCGAGCCAGAACAGAGCCCTGGGACACACCTGATAAAACGTCCTGCAATCTGGAGTATTCTCCATTTAGTATCCTTTGCTTGCGATTATGCAACCATTCAGAAATCCACGCTGCCAGGCCCCCATTCCATCAGTTTTATGCAAAAAGCCTCTGATCAGAGACCTTATCAAAGGCCTTGCTAAAATCAAGATAAATCATATCCATAGGCTTGCCTTCATCTAATGCTTTAGTAACATCTTCAAGAAATTGTAATAAGTTAGTTAAAGGAGATTTTCCTTTAGTAAAACGTGTGATCGTAATAATAATGTATATACGGTTACTGAGTCCAATGATTCACAATATTATCACGTAGAAAATATCCCATCAGTCATTATGTCAGAGAAAGTCTAACGAAATGGTAGCCTACCTAATCAATATGAATTTTTAATGCACTTGAATTATATATCTCCTTTTCTCATAATTCCGTTCACTCTCATAACTCCGTTCACCCTCTTCTTTAAATAATGCGAAAAGAAATCTTTCTTCTTATGTCACATTAAAATTAATAGAAAATAACTAACATTACAGCTGAAGATGAAGAAAATCAGTTTTGAGTGTCAATTTTATGCATAAAAATAAAAAAAAGTGTCCCAAAATGCTAAATATTTAGTGGGTACTCAAAAATAATCACTAACCACTGACAATCATACGATTTAATGTATTTACAACTTATCAATAATTTAGAACAGGTATAGTCTAAATAAAATGCTCATCATGTAAAATATGCATAGAATGTTTTTTGTTGCTTATGATAATCAAGGAAATTTGCTGAGGAAATTTGAGTAAACACCACCTTCAATTTTAGGAGGTTGTAGAAATTAAAGATGTGATCATTTTTATTTTCTTTAATTTTGAGATTCTCATGCATGGGCATTCAGTCAAATGTATATACAGAAAATCATTCTGGCAAAAACGACTGAAAGCAGAATTGCTCAACCTTAGATGAACGGAGTTATGGGTTTCCAGGCTATACTTGACAATCTTCTTCATTGAAAAATTGAGCCTCTAAAAACAAATATATCAAAATCTATAAACCTTTAGGAGAGTGCCATTTGTGTCTGTAAATACGCGTATTAGAATGCGACCCAGTCAACTAAATGGGGTCATGTCGAGTGGGGTCCCAGTTTACCTAACCACACGTTTGCTTGGCAGGCTGGTGCCGGGTCAACTCGGCACATAGCAAACTCGGCACATAACCAACTCGGCACATAACCAACTCGGCCCATACCATCTCGGCACATAGCAAACTCGGCACATAAATATAGTTATATATCTCATCTATTTCTAGATGTAGTTTACACTTTTTATAATTATTAAAAGGAAAAGTTAGGAAAGATGAATTTATTTCTTTATTTTTTTTTTCTTCAAATTATATCTTTAACCATTCAGTAGGCCATGAAAAGGGCATAATTGTTTCTCTAATATATTTCTTCTTATTTCTGCTCTAAAAAGCCTGAAAAGTAGATTGATCCCCATTACCATTTATTGCATATGCGAACAGCGAAGGTTCAGGTGACCCTGCGTATCCTCGCAATCTCGCCAAAACCTTCGCTGTTTGCTCACCTAAGCTGTAGGTCATGAGAAACAGTCAGCCAAACCAAAACCAAAGTACTTGACCTGCTAAGGTGCTGAGCATGCACACTGAACGTTTGACCGTACGGACTGTCCGAATGATCCTTTTTCTCCGTCGTGGCTCATACTATATTTTTTTCATATTTCAACTCGATCTGTAAGATAGTCTGAGGGAACTATGTACCCCACTTTAGTATTTGAGTCCCGTCCTGAGAAAACCCCAGGGGCCACCTGCAAACTGCATGTGCGAATAATAAAGATGCAGATCAACTGCGCAGTCTGATCAACGCTTTTGTAGTTCGCTACTTGGAAAGTATGATTACTTAGGTTGCTGAATGCCAAAACTCGTGGGTTTTGAGACTGAGCAGGCCAGTTTTTGTCTAACCTGATCAATCGGAACCCCCGAAGACAGGTTTTCAAGCGACGAAGCCCAAATTGGTTATGTGCCGAGTTTGCTATGTGCCGAGTTGTCCCACAATCGGCAGGCTTAGTCCACAATTGTGGTTAAACGCTTAGAGGACTAAGCCTGTCCAGTAAACATATGGTTAGGTAAACTGACCACGCTCGACATGACCCCATTTGAGTTGACTGGGCCGTAAAACCTCAACACAAACAAAACCTATCTATACAGGCTTGTTTAGTTTTGTACGATGCGGTTCGAAAATGGAGATATATTGTAGAATCGTGCGGTGCGGATTTTATTTTATTTTCCCAGTATGCAAAATAATGATGGCGTTATAAGATGACAACAAATCGGTAGTCAACAGTGTTTTAAACCATTTCTAGGTATTTCTATGGCATATCGTATTTCTATAAATTCGTTTGATATTACTGACAATGCCCAATGCTAATCAAATGCGTGGTGTTATTATTGTGTGTTCTGATATGACTGATGAGACCAATCATAGCTCTAAACTGCCTGTTGCAGATAGCACAAGAGAGGTCCGAAGAAGATACTCCCATACATGAGAGTTCTGCGTTCCAGATGTTCATATTTTACATTTATATGCTGTTATTCATGTTTTTATTATTCTTCGGAACATGAACCTATAAACAGCAATTATCAATAAATGGGTGCATGCGTACGTCTAACTTGTTGGACTACGAAGAAGAAAGCTCTGTTGGTGCATGATGCCTTAGTTCTGGCTTTCTGCTGCGTACGTTTCTGCTCGGCTTCGCTTATTATTTTTGCTTCGTACTTGCCAGCACCCCTTCTTAAAGTCTCACCGCTTTGTTCAATCCTGTGCAATCTGTTCCCATGAATGTTGGTATGTTGGTCTTTAAGAGGGGTATTTGTGGTTACTGAAATCCCATATTTACCGGAATCTACTGAAATCTAATATTAATTACCAAAATCCAACTAAATTATCAAGTTTACCATGATTTCTGTAAGTTTAGACATATACATTGTTAGTATATAAACAGATTATATGTCCAAGTTTGGAAGAATATTTTGGAATAATAACGATTTTATTTACGTTTTTGCAATTTTCATAGATGGAGTGTTTTATAAAAATGTTTTCCTGTCCGGTGAGTCTGAATACTAATACAGCTGTTTATTTTATCATTACCACCCTTGGTTTAATCTCAGACCCATCAATACCCGGACTTGTTACTGTCCGTTTCCGTTAATTATCATGTCGCGGGTAGTGGTGATGCTTACGTTATTCGGAATCTATATTTTGCAAAATTCCACCCATATTAAACTAGTATTAAACACATTTATTTTTAGTTAAGCCAGTTAAAATTATTATAAAGCAATAATGCCATCTTGGTTCCGTTATATGTTAATAACATTTTATTCAGCTGATTCCTTTTAACATAGATAATCGCCGAATTTTGCACATACTCGTTTTGGAAAATGTGGGTCAAATTCGAGAGAATCGACATTTTCAGTCGACTTTTCAAATTTCTATTATGGTTATGAAAATAATATGCTGATAAAGCAATAAAACAAAGCTAGTTTATTCTGAATAAGTTGGGTTTATAGTTGATTTTAGCGAGAAAAAGCGTTAAAAGGCTCTGCTAATGCTAGTACTATTCAACAATGGTCGCCATTTTTTCTTCGACGAATAGCTTCATTCACAAATCAGTGTTTGGAAACTCCATCGAAATTTGTAATATGTGTGAATAATATTCAACAAATATGATTAAAAAACAAAATAATTACATAGTATTTAATTTGAATGATAAGTGATGTTTTGTTCACAGATAACACTTATATGAGGTTCATTACCGCGGATGATTGTTGGTCAAATTCGAGAAATTGACATTTTCACCAGCCGATATTTCAATTGGCATTGAAGTAGGTATAAAAATAATATGCTCATAAAACAACTTCGAAAACAAAGCTAGTTTTTTTTTCCTGAATAAGTTTAATTTATAATTGATTTTAACGAGGACGTGCATTAACAAGCTCTACTAATGCGAGTACAATTCAACAATGGTCGCCATTTTTCTTCGACGAACGGCTTCATTCACAAAATGGTGTTTGGAAACTCCACCGAAATTTGTAAAGTATGTGACCAATATTCAACAAATGTGGTTAAAAAACAATTACGTCTATAGAGTACTAACTTTTCATGATGGTTGATGTATTGTTCACAAATAACACTTATATGTGGTTGTTTATTGGGGATAATTATCACTTTCTACTTGATTGATTTTCGCACATTCCAGACGAAACCCGGTATCCGGTAAAATCATAGCCACGACATCATCATATCGATAAAATAGGTATTTAGCAATATAGTTACCAGTCCGGGTATTGATGGGTCCGAGGTTTAATTCAGCTGCTGACAAAATGGAAGATATTTTTGCATATTCGTCCAGCAAAAAAAAAGATTGAACTTTTCCAGCTTAGTGTCTGCATTGGAGACATGAAATATCAAACCGTTATTCGGGAAAATATTTTAAATTGTCAAACTGTGTTCAAACTTTAGGTCAGGTATGGTAAGGAGTTAAGGTGTCCAAATATTTAGGGACAAGAGGACCATGATGGTCCTATATCACTCACCTGAGCAAACAGCTTTGCATACTTACTGTTGAAGTTTCAGTCAAGTTCACTGCTCTAAGATTTTTGTATAAATTTTACAGCCCTGCTCCCCAGCGGGCATGTTTTTTTCATGCATCATGATGGCTTGAACTGAATCTTGAAAGAGGATCACCAAAGGAAGAATTCTGCCAAGTTATATTGAAATCGGTCCAGTGGTTTCTGACAAAAAGATTTTTAAAATGTTTTATGTAGCTATATAGGGAAAATAAGCCCCACCCCCTAACGGCCATGTTTTTTGACGAATCATGACAGCTTGAACAAACTTGGTAGAGGGTCACCATAGGAACATTCCTGCCAAGTTATATTGAAATCGGTTCAGTGGTTTCTGACAAGAAGATTTTTAAAGTTTTCTATTTAGATATATAGGGAAAATAAGCCCCACCCCTAGCAGCCATGCTTTTTGACGAATCATGATGGCTTGAACAATCTTGGTAGAGGGTCATCAAAGCAACATTCCTGCCAAGTAATATTGAAATCAGTCAGGTGGTTTCTGACAAGAAGAATTTTAAAGTTTTTTATACAGATATATACAAAAAATAAGCCCCGCCCCCTGGCAGCCATGCTTTTTGACGTATCATGAGGGCATGAACAATCTTGGTAGAAGGTCACCAAAGCAACATTCCTGCCAAGTTACACTGAAGTCAATCCAACGGTTTCTTAAGATAAGAATTTTTAACTTTTATATATAGATATATAGGGAAAATATGCCCCGCCCCCTAGGGGCCATGTTTTTTGACAAATCATGACGGCTTGAACAATCTTGGTAGAGGGTTACCAAAGAAAGATTCCTGCGAAGTGATATTGAAATCGGTCCATTGGTTTCGGACAAGAAGATTTTTAAACTTTTCTATATAGATGTATAGGGAAAATAAGCCCTGCACCCTGGCGGCCATGTTTTTTGATGAATCCAAATGGCTTGAACAATCTTGGTAGAGGGTCAACAAGGAAACATTTCTGCCAAGTTATAATGATATCAGTCCAGTGGTTTCTGACAAGAAGAGTTTTAAAGTTTTCTATATAAATATACATGTATAAGGAAATTAAGCCCTGCCCCCTGGCAGCAACGGTTTTTGATGAATCATGACGACTTGAACAATCTTGGTAGAGGGTTACAAAAGAAACATTCCTGCAATGTTATACTGAAATCGTCCAGTAGTTTCTGACAAGAAGATCATTAAAATTTTCTATATAGGTACATTTGAATATAGGGAAAATAAGCCCCGTCCCCTAGCAGCCGTGTTTTTTGACAAATCATGACGGCTTGAACAATCTTGGTAGAGGATCACCAAGGAAACATTTTTGCCAAGTTATATAGAAATCGGTTTTAAAGTTTTCTATATAAATACGAGGGATGTTCGAAATGAATTGCTTATTTCTATCTGGAGACTTCAAATTTCAAGTTAGCCCAAAAGTACTCATTTCATGCCCTCGAAGTACTCCCCGTGGTTAAAAATGCAAAGTTTCAGCCGATATATCCACTTCTTGAAGGCATCACGGTACGCTGATTTGGGCACAGTAATAAGGTACTGATGAATGGCAGATCCAAGTGCCTGTCGGGACTGGTATTTCCCCCAGCAAGGAATGCTTTCAATTTCGGAAACTAAAAGAAATCACATGGGGCAAGGTCTGGGGACTACGTGGGGTGAGGCAAAACAGTTACTTTTTCTTTCTGCAAAACGCCGTAACTATTGCAGAGGTATGAGCTGGGGTATTGTCATGTAGAAGACGGACATGTTTAAAACCAGTGGCAGGGCATCGTTTCTGATAATACTTTTTCATTTTCTTCAGTACTACGTCTTTGTAGTACTTTCCGGTGATGCTTTTGCCCTTTTTCACTGGCACTTTTATTGCGACTCCTTCACCAGAGAAGAAGATTGCATACAAAACCTTCTTTGTACTCAAAGAATGTTTGGCAATTATTGGGCGTTTGCTGTGTTTAGTGGTCCAGATCTTATTACTAACCTTTCTGACGGGCTCAAAATAATGGACCCAGGTTTCATCACCTGTGACTACTTTGGCAAACTGCTTTTTATCATATTTTTGAAACATCTGAAGCAGCTTTTTGGCCACTTTAACCCGTTGCCTCTTTTGCTTGTCAGTCAACAGATGTGGCACCCATCTAGCAGAAATCTTTCTGACTTTCAAATGCTTCTTCAAAATAAGGTGAACCGTTGATAGTGATATGCCTACCTTTCGTGCAATATCACGAACTGTAAATCTGGCATCTCCTTCAATGATTTCCTTTATTTTGGAAACGATTTCTTTACGAGATGCAGATTTTGGCCTACCTGATTTCGGTGCATTTTTGATGGACTCTACACCAGACTCAAATTTCTTTTTCCACCGCCGAACTGTGTCATAAGACACACAAGAAGGTCCAAAAGCAGTAGAAATTTCAGTCATCAGCTTCTTCAAAGAACAACCAAGTTTTGAGCGAGCTTTGATGTAAGCCCGTATTTCATCTTTTTTTGTCAACGCTTCTACCAACCATTTTTACTGCAGTGGTCAATGACTGCGTGTATTCAAATGGCAAATTTTATGTCTTACACTTAGTCTAACATGTACATTTATATACCATTGTGTAGATATTGAATAGCCCTATACAGGTATGTATTGTTTTTTTTTCGTGCCCCACGTGGATATCAAGCTAGAGGACAATAAGCAATTCATTTCGAACATCCCTCGTATATCGGGAAAATAAGCCCCGCCTCCTGGCAACCATGTTTTTTGACGAATCATGAGGGCATGAACAATCTTGGGAGAAGGTTACAAAAGAAACATTCCTGCCATGTTATATTGAAATCGGTCCTGTGGTTTCTGACAAGAAGATTTTTAAAGTTTTCTATATAGATATATAGGGAAAATAAGCCCCGCCCCCTGGCAACCATGTTTTTTGACGAATCATGACGGCATGAACAATCTTGGTAGAGGATCACCAAAGGAACATTTCTGCAAAATTATATTGAAATCGGTCCAGTGGTTTCTGACAAGAAGATTTTTAAAGTTTTCTATATAGATATATAGGGAAAATAAGCCCCGCCCCCTGGCGGCCATGCTTTTTGACGAATCCAAATGGCTTGAACAATCTTGGTAGAGGATCACCAAAGGAACATTTCTGCAAAATTATATAGAAATCGGTCCAGTGGTTTCTGACAAGAAGATTTTTAAAGTTTTCTATATAGATATATAGGAAAAATAAGCCCCGCCCCCAGGAGGCCATGTTTTTTGACGAATCCAAATGGCTTGAACAATCTTGGTAGAGCATCAGTAAAGGAACATTTCTGCAAAATTATACTGAAATCGGTCCAGTGGTTTCTGGCAAGAAGATTTTTAAAGTTTTTTATATACATTTGTAGATATATAGGGAAAATAAGCCCAGCCCCCTGGTGGCCATGTTTTTTGACGAATCCAAATGGCTTGAACAATCTTGGTAGAGGATCACCAGAGGAACATTTCTGCAAAATTATATTGAAATCGGTCAACTGGTTTCTGACAAGAAGATTTTTTAAGTTTTTAGTTAAAAAATCTATTTTTAGCTCCTGTGACCTAGATATGCAATGGACCGGAACCGTTTGAACAACTTTGAAAGCGGATCAACCAAGGATCATTCCTGTGAAGTTTGGTCAAAATCCTATCAGTGGTTAAGGAGGAGATGTTGTTTAAAGACAGACTGACGACGACGGACGGTGAGTGATCACAATAGCTCAGGTTGAGCCTTCGGCTCAGGTGAGCTAAAAATATGGTGTGCAGCAGCCGCAATAAAATTAAACACTAAACTCTTAAAGTGCAAAGCAAAATTTGTAGCAGACAATTTTCATTTGGTTTAGCTTTTCATAGTAAATAAGTCTTGACAATCCATGTGAATTTGTCTGCTTGGCTGAAGATTTCACATGAATGCCAATAAAAGTCAAAAAGACTTACTTTCTATGAAAAATATTAAAAAGGATATTTTGAAATGTCATCTGCTGCAGTTGTGATTAGCAGCGCCTTAAGGTTTATTTATAAGCAGACAACATTCTGAAATATTTTTCTTATTTTCTGCAGAAAACAGGGGTTTTGACATAACAACATTTTCTCCAACTAGGGACAATTTGCATGAAATTCCCCCCGCCTCACCCCCACCCCACCCCTTCTGGGAAAAATAAGAAAATAACAAATTATTGTCTGTTGAATTAGCCATGTTAAGCTTGGACAAATCCATTTAGTTTGTGTGGAAGAGATTTTAGTTTCTATGCAATTCAATGCAAAAAAAAAAAGAAATACCGAACCTGATCAGATGCTGTGTTCTGTGACTTCCAATCATAGTCTACACAGGTTGTCAAAATACACTTTGTGAAATATAAATTCAGCGGATGACATTTTGAAATATGTTTCTTTTTTTTTTTTTTTTTTTATTTTCAGAAAACAGGTTTTGACAGTACATGAAAATTGTCTCCCATTATTGTTTTCTGGAAAAACGAGAAAATATCATGCTGAATTAGCCCAGAAAGTGGTAAAGGTTATGTTTGAACAAATCCATTTAAATGAAGTGTGTATGGGAGAGTTTTTACAATTGTTAGGCTACTGATTTACACGCATTTCAATATCCATTAGACTTTGGTGCGGATGTGACACACAACAACAGTCTAACGGCAGCCAATTTCAGAAGCATTGCCACATACTTTGATCAGAAACCGTCCACAAAACATCAAACTACATGTAGTCGCTTGCATAACGCAAAGCGGTCATTCAACATTAAATCAAAAAAGGTACCTTACCAGTTACATAAAAGGTAGTCAAAAACTATGATAGGGCAGCAGGCTGTCACATCCGCTTATTCCGATCAGGAACTACAGTTTGCTTGACAGCATTAACAGGACCTAGAAACATTTTATGTGCAGGCTGGTCTAGGTCATCGTATCTTGCCCAAGAAGTAAGTAACTATTTTAAGGTTCATGAGTCTACTGGTTAATTCCATAGTGTTCCGAGTAGTAAAAGCGGACCTTATTGCAAACGCGAAAATTGCTGATCCAGACAAGTCTGTGCAGTTTGATAAAGGTCTATTTTATTTATAGCGCATACCTACAAGGACGGACATTCTTTACGCACAATGTTAGCAGTTTTATTATTTTGAGTAGCCTGGGCAGCTGATCGGGTTGTGTGTAATTCGTGTAAGATGCACGAATAAAGTCCGCCAGTATTTTACAATAGCTGTACCTGGCCAGATAGAGGACAAGTTTACTAGCTTAATTGTCAACCGCCTACTGAATCGAAACCAATCGCATGCAAGATAACTCAGACATCATATGTCAATAATCAGAATTGCACAATCGACAAGACTGCAATATAAAAACCTTTTGATGTTTGTTTCTAACATTTTTTCAGTGCAATGACCTCTATGATGATATTAGAATGTCACGGTTTGATTCTCTGCACTCGACTGAAAGTCCAATGAATATTGAAACGCAAAGTATATGCAAAACAAAGCCAATACTATGCTTTATATCTTGACATTTCATGCTTGATAACGTCTCCTGTGGAGACAATTTGCAGGAAAAGTCAAATCTCTATTTCTGGGAAGAATATGAAACATGTTTCGCTGTGTTCCGTATTTCTGTGTACCCATCACAGAGCTAAACTACGATGGGAAGTAACTCCATCTATGAAAATTATAAAAACATATATAAAATTGTTATTATTCTAAAATATTCTTCCAAACTTTGACATTTTATCGGTTAATATATTATTAAACAGTGTATATGCCTAAACTTACACAAATCATGTGAAACCTGATAATATAGTTGGATTTCGGTAATTAATATTAGATTTCGGTAGATTCCAGTAAATATTGGATTTCGGTATTCTCAAATACCGCTTTAAGGGAGGCTTTGAGGGTGTCCTTGTATCGCTTCTTCTGACCACCATGGGAGCATTTTCCTATTTGTAGTTCTCCACAGAGGATTTTCTTTGGCAAAAGTTCATCAGGCATTCTGGTAACATGGCCTGTCCATCTAAAATGTGCCAATTTTAGAAGAGTATGTACACTCTGCATTCCTGCCCTTTTCGGGACTTCTGTGTCTGGAATCCTGTCTTGCCACTTGATCTTTAGAAGTTTTCTAAGACAGCTTGTATGGAAGTGGTTCAGTCTTTTTGCATGCTGTTGGTAAATTGTCCAAGTTTCGCATACGTATAATAGTGTTGGCAACACCATGGATCTGTAAACTTTCAGCTTTGTGTCAAGTATGATTCCACTACGTTCCCAAATACTTCCACGTAGTTGGCCAAATGCTGCACTAGCTTTGGCAATCCTAGCACTGACTTCATCATCAGTGTGTGCACAACTCTACACAATGTACTTCCAAGGTAGGTGAACTTGTTTACCACTTGCAATCGTTGACCTTTCAAGATTTTTTTTAGATTTTATTATCGACTGTAACTCCAACTGGAGCATCTGTCAAAACTTGCAACAAATGAAAAACATGTAATAAAACATCTGAGGAAAGTTGCAAACTATGATATTGAAGAATATTCTAAACCATCCTCACCCAAACAAAAAAAAATCAGGGGAATGCATCACTTTAACAAATCAGTAATGCTACATGTGTTTCATTAATGTTTTATTTGCGACAAATTTCACATGCAAATGAGCTAACAAATCAGAAACGCAGCAGTAATGCAACACTGTAACAAATCAGTAATGCAACATGGAAATATGACACAAATACAACACTATAACAAACCACTAATACAACACAGTAACTATACATTAATGCAACACCTTTAACAAATCACAAATACTACACTGCAGCATGGCATTAATATGACCCCAGTCAAAGTATGTCAACAAAATTTTGCCAATCTATAAATAGTTCAAAATTGAATGTAATGGCGGCCTCACATCTCATAGAAATTTAACTTTATAAATGTAATACACTGATGCTAGCTGAGTATGATCAAATTAGAAATATCCACAAATGGGAAATGACAAATGTAAGGCATCACATAAATTAGTCAGTTAAAAATCAATATCACTTCATAATCAATAAAATCCAATTGATGATAAGGCTCTTAATTCAATTCACACAGCATAATGTGTCTTTTGGTCCAAAACAACCCTTGTACAGGGCACAGCAGTTGTAAATGAGTGATGTAATTTGAAAAGAAACTGTTTTGGCTCTGTTGTTTTTTAAGATGGGTGGGGAATAGTATACAACTTCATAACATTAATTTTCAAATTAAATCTTGGCATACATGTATGTGAAGTCATATGGCTAGGACATATATGTTAAAATATCATACATATATAATTATTACTTACTGAATCTTATAAGAAAGGAATTTATCCTTCAAACAACTAAAAATCACAAATTTTAAAGAATTAAACACTGACTCCTTGCAATTGCTTTCATTTATTTCCCTCCAAATTTGTAAGGTCAGGAAGTGAGTCATTTGTTCACTGAGCATGTGCAGGCTAATATAATAATACAACATTAAAATTTAAAATTTCAGGAAATGGGTCACATGTTATCACTTGTAACCAGAGTCTAACGAAACATTAATGCAACACAGATTAAAGCCATTCTGTTGAAATCACAATTATAAGTATATACACTGAAATGCAACAACATGGAAGAAATAGATTTTAAGTGAATGCCAAAGCATGCTTGTAACACATTTGACTTCTGTTCTTCATTTTCTATATTGAGTAAACTTTAAGTATGAATACTTTTTAAGCCAGGAAACCTAGAAATGAAAAAGAAACTAACCATTTTAATCAGTTTCAGGACAAGTTGCTGCCCAATTCTAGAATTTTAAACACAAAGCAACAATAATTACTTATAACACAATTCTGAAACCCAGATCAAAATGAAACTCACTGGATTTATTTATTCATTCATTTTTTTATATGACTGTATTCCATTATTTGTAATATCAAATCGATTTTAAATATCAATTAAGTTTGCAAATAAAGACTGATTTTAAAAAGAAACTGAAGAAAAGTTTCAGTTTAATTTCAAGTAGTCCAACATTAGAAAATTCCTACAAATTTGCTGGTAAGTCAACAAAACAGTCTTAATGCACAGTGAGAAAAGTTAAAGACCAACAAAACATTAATACTACACTGTACATAAACTGAGTTAAATGAATATGAAATAACACATTGATTCAAATACAAAGTTAAATTCAACATTAATGCAACACATTCAAAAAGTTAAAGTGAAATGATACAGAAATGCTACATTGTGATGTATTTATGTTGCATTAGTATCACATTTAATCCTAAGACCTCATACACATTAACAAATCACTATTTTGTGTTGTATTTATGTTGCATTGATGGTGTATTCATGATTTACTAAGAATTATTTTTGTTTAGGCATGGTCACATGGCTGTGACCAAGAGTATATATAAATCAACACCAGAGAATACAACCCTGACGAAAATAATAATATGTGTTAGTAGAATACTGTCCATTTGACTAGGAGTTTCATAAGTGTCCTATTGTCCCAGGTTCATATGCACCCATTAAAGCACTGACCCATTGCCGATTCAGTAAATGGCATCATGCAACAAAAATCCAGAATATCTGGCCGTGAAAACTACTGCAAGTATCATCTATAAGACACATGCATGTACAGTCTCAGATCAGACTGCTCCCAAGAGAGCAGCCAAACAACAAAGACCAGACCGGAATGCTCAATATAGAGCACCCCAGTCCGGGCCCGTACCATTCACCATGACAAACACACCCAAAAACCCAGGATTTTCTGAGAAATTAAGACAATCTCACTAAGTAACCCAGCCATTATTTATGATTGGAATTAAATGCTGATCTTGACCAAGAGTGTTTGAATTCCATTTGACTAGTAGTGTCCTTTGTATTCATTAATACTTAATGGCATGGCCAATTCATATTTAATATCCATTTGACTAGAAGCTTAGTGTACTGTTGGCTAGACAGGTGCATTTAACTATTACACATTTTTAAGTCTTTAGTTAGTAAGGTACAACAAAAATACAAACTATCCGGACATGAGAAAGCTGCCACAAATATCATGAAAAAGATACCTGCAAAGTACAGCCCCAGATCGGACTGCTCCTGAGAGCAACCAGATCCAGACCAATACCAGGCAAACAGCACAGACCCAGATTGCAATGCTACACAAAACAACCCAATCCAGATCTGCACCACTCATCATGACAGGTGTATCCGAAAACCTAGGACCTTTAGAGTTGTTAAATTTCTCCACCACCACAATACCCTGCCATTGCCAGTGAATGGCATAAACAACACTTTTTTGTAAATTGAATTAAATATTCCTGAAAATTTCCTGGAATGTTTTTAGGACCACTTTACAATATTTTGCTATATTAAAAAGCAACTGAGTATCGGTATTACTTGAACTCATGAGATGTTCAAATTTCACAGTACAGTATTAGGCCTAGTAAACACGTCTCTTGGCAAACAAACTTTACTCAAATCCTCAAAGTAAGTGCACTCTAACACATAGTGGTATTCATCACCAGGTATGTAAAGAGAACATAACTCACAAATTCTGTCATCTCTGACAGTACCCAGAAATCTTCCCCATTCAATGGGCATTTTATGGTTTGGAGACCTTAAAGTGGAAGAAAGGGATTGCAAGGTCTATTGGTAAAATGTTAAACTAGTATTCATACTGGAACTCTTTCTTAAATATCCTGTAATTTAAACATTTAGGACTTTTGTAAACAGACTCCTTCCAAAGCAACTTGTAATTCTCTTTAAGTTTATAAGTTTAATGACTTTTGCAATATTTAAAGGTGCCTTTTGATTTAGCCGAACATCAACCCAGTCACATTCGTGAAAAATGTTCTTGATGCTTAAAAGCCACTTTGAATGAAAAAAGTCTTTTTCATGCATAACAAGTAACCATCATTGTAATGGTAGGCTCCTTGTAAGGCTTTCCAGGTGCTGCCTGAGGCTCCTTGTAAGGCTTTCCAGGTGCTGGCTTATATATAACCTCAGTCTTTTTTATGCTGATTGTGAGATCATAGCTGTCACTTGAATTGGATACTTGATCCACACCATTTTGCATTTTCCCTTCTGTTGGAGCACCCTCAGCAAAGAGAAACTCATCTAGCACCTCTGTCTGCACTTTGGATTTACCTTGCAACCTTCTTAGGTTGAAAAGTTTCCCAACAAAGCATACCTAATAGATATACCATTGTCACCATCCTGGAAAGCATTTGTAAGCATGGCAGAAAATATCATCTAAACAGTGTTGAAGCTAGTACACAGCCTTGCTTGACTCCATTTGTCACAGGGAATGGATCAGAAAACTCGCCATCATTTTGGATCCTTGCAAGCATACCATCGTGGAACTGCCGCACAATTGCTATGAATTTGGCAGGACAGCCAAACTTTGCCATAATTTTCCAAAGTCCCTCAGGACTAACTGTGTCAAATGCTTTGGAAAGGTCGACAAAGGTCATGTAGAGGTCCACATTCTGTTCCTGGCATTTCTCTTGAAGCTGTTTTACTGTGAAGATAATGTCTATTGTTCCTCTGTCTTTCCTGAATCCACATTGGCTTTCTGGTAGAAGCCCTGACTGTTCAAGGTGTTCATTCAATGGATTCAGTAAGACTCTAGCAAGAGATGCCCCGATGATTGTCACAGACTTGGGGATACCCTTTCCTTTTGAATAGGTGGATAATTGTTGCATCCTTGAATTCTTGAGGGATAGTGTCTTTTCTCCACATAATGTGAAATAACTCCCCATTTCTCTGCAACTGGACTTACTGGAGGACCTCCTGCTTTGTAGATCTCTGCAGGTTTTGCATCTGATCCTGGAGCCTTGCCAGATGACAGGAGTTTTATTGCTTTCACTGTTTCAGAGATGGTTGGGAACTCATCAAGCAGCGGATTATATTCCACCTGTGGAAGTCTGTTGATAGCTTCATCATTGATAGAGGATGGCTGATTAAGGACACCATCAAAGTGTTCAGCCCATCTTTTCAATATAGCTTCCTTGTCAGTCAGAAGACTAGTTCCATCTGCACTAAGGAGTGGGTTGGTGCCTGAGCTCTGGCGACCATATACTGTCTTAAGTGCATCAAAGAACTTCATCATATACTTTCTGTCTGCAAAGGACTGGATTTCATCAGCCTTTTTGCAGCCAGGAGTCTTGCATGTCTCTGAACCTAGTCTGGACTGTCTTACATATGTTTGATTACTAGATACTGAGCTGGTATCATTGAGGTATGCCTTGTGTTTTTGGTGTTTCTCTTCAAGGAGTCCCTGTCATTCTCATCAAACCAATCTTAGTGTTTGCGAGATACTGGTCCTAGGGAATCCATTGCTGAAGAGTGAATGGTGTCTCTGAAGACTGTCCTGCTCTCATCTATATCTTCTGAACTGTGTTCCAGTGCATCTAAACGGCTGCAGATATCATTGACGAATGCTTGCTTCTTGCTGTCTTGTTTCAGCTTGGGAACATCCAATCTCTTTGGCATTTTCTTGCCTTGTGGTAATTGTACAGGCTGAATGCGCAGATTGAGTTTGCTGACAACAAGCCTGTAATCTTTCCAACAGTCTGCACCACACATGGTCTTTGTAACTCTGACATCCTGTCTGTCCTTCCTTCGCACTATGACATAGTCAGTGAGATGCCAGTGTTTGGAGCGAGGGTGCATCCATGATGTCTTTCTGCGAGTTGGTAGAAGGAAGACAGCCAGTAAATAATTGTAGTTGTAAATTGTAAATAATTGTTTCTCTGGATAGGCACCATTCATCTGTAATTTCATTTGCAGAAAAAGCCCCAACCAGAAAATTTAAGCGAAAACTGATGTTTCATATCCTGCAGTCCTGAATGTTTTGAATCCAGGTGAATTGATCCATGGTCCAAATGTCTCGCTCTAAAGAAACACTTCTACAAAAGAGGGCACTGAACTCATTTGGCATGCAGATGGAGTCATGATATGACCAAAAGTGTTTTGAAAGCATAAATGCCATGAACTGTAGACTAAAATCTCTGAGATAAAGCAAAATTTTAAGGGAGATTTGACAAAGTTCTGTGAGATTTTCTTAAACATCACTTGGAGTTCCCCAATTATAGTCTAAAGTATTTTTTCTTCATGTAAGAAGCTTGTGAAAACCACAACAGTGTATGATTTTTGTTTATTTTTTCATAAAATCTGTTGTAAAATGGTCTGAAAATTCTGTGAGATTAGAATTTTTATGGGAATTGCCTTCCAGATGGGCCAAATTCTGTGAGGTTTTATCTCACAGTGTGAGATATGGCATGTATGTGAAAGAGATGTTAAAAGGACAATTTAAAGTTGATATTTTTTCCACATGTGGACAATTGTGAATGATTTCTTTCCTGAACACTATAAAGTCCCTTTTGAAAAAGGGTCTGCACTATTAGAAAAGAATAACTCCCCTTGGAGCAAATTCAGAAGGGTGGCAAATGATTTTGAAAGTTTCTGCCCTTGAAAGTGTAGCCTTTCATCTTAGGCCACACAAGGTAACTAAGGTTGATTCATTGGTCATTGGATTTACTGCACGCTTAAAATCAAAATCAATTTTTTATATATTTTTTTTAAAATGTGCACATCAGATTTGAATTAGAAAATAAAGAAAAAACAAAAAAAAAAAAACACTTGTTTTCCACTCTTTCTCACTTGGATCTCTCTGTCAGAATCCGTAAAAATAGAGACCAGTTGCGAGATGTTTCGTAGCTTGTATGCCATGAATCTTTGCCTGAGTATTTTCATTCTGTTATCAGGTATTATCTCGCACCTAATAATACCAGGACGTCACTAATGGGACTGTCAAAATATGTTGTTTTGACTTGATTTTAGTGCTATTTTACAGCACTATGGTCATTAAGGATGATTTTGGATAATAACTAAAGTTGTTATTGTTTTTAATAGGGTTGATTGAAAAATGTTAAAAATGATTAATAAAATTGAAGTTATACCATCATTTTGGGTGAATTTCTGATGATTTTCTGCTAAAAGTGCAGAAAATATCTAAAATAGGTACCTAGGTTTCTTGTTGATGTTTACAATAACTGTTTAGAGAAATAATTGAAACTGTTTGGTTTTCCATAAATATACTGCTGCAGTCTTAAAGGAACTATTGAACTATTGCTTTTTGAAAACAAATCTCAGATGTTTAGTGAAATAATTGAAGTACCGGTAGTTAAACTTCATCATACAAAATTATTTTTTGAAAACTCAGCAAGACAACATATTTCCAGTAAATACATTACCTGTACCGTAGTTAGTTACTAGTCCAGTGTATATCGGGTCCAAGGTATTATTATTATTATAGTCAGTTAAATGACGTATTTAATGGTGTGCTGAAGAAACTTGGGTTTGTATTTTTACATGAAAAATCTGTCCCTGAACACATCAAGAAATCTTGCGTCTTCAATTTTCCAATGCTCAGAACAGCCAATGCTCAGAACAGTAAACAAAATTGTTTACGAACATTGACTAACCAGCTTGTGTTGTAGTAGGCATACTTGACATACTCCTCAGTGTCTTCAAAGCTGATTACATAACATGAAGTCTAGGATTTCTTTTGAAGTGACAGTTCTGATATGAGCCAGTACTTTGCAGCTAAGACAGCATGTGACTGAGGAAGATCCTAACAAATCTGCTCAGGCAGTGAGCATACTAGTGTTTAAGATCAAGGTTACTATCTTTGGCAATGATCCAACAATAAGGCCAAATAAAATTATATGTGTGTTTCAGGTTAAATGCAATTTAATATAGGGACGGTAGGTTGAAAAATATTTTTATTTTGTTAAAAGTTTTTATCCCCCTTCCGATAGGTTCGTGGGATATAGCCATCAGCATGGCATCCGTCCGTCCGTCCGTAGAAGCATCCTTGTGCGCTCCATAACTTTGATACCCTTGGACATATTTTGATAATATTTGGTAGGAATGTAGAGGAGGACCAGTAGACATGTCGCATGCAAGAGAGACAATTCTCACTATCTTCGTTATGTAGTTATCTCCCCTGAAGCAGAAATCTTGTGCAGGCCATAACTCCCATACTGTTTGGGATAATTTGATATTTGGTAGGGATGAAGAGGAGGACCAGTAGGCGTGTCCCGTGCAAGAGAGACCACTCACACTTTATTCATTATGTAGTTATCTCCCCTGAAGCAGAAATATTGTGGCCTCATCCTTGGTAATGTTTGATAGGAATGAAGAGGTGTGTCGTGTGCAAGAGAGACAACTCTCACTGTCTTCCTTATATAGTTATCTCCTCTGAAGCCGAAATCTTGTGCAGGCCATAACTCCCATACCGTTTGAGATAATTTGAGAATATTTTGTAGGGATGAAGAGGAGGACCAGTAGGCATGTCACTTTAAGAGAGACAACTCTCACTTTATTCGTTCTATAGTTATCTCCCCTGAAGCGGAAATCTTGTGCAGGCCATAAATTTGATACCCTAAGACATATTTTGATAATGTTTTGGTAGAAATGAAGAAGAGGACCAGTAGGTATGTTGCGTGCAAGAGTGACAACTCTCACTGTCTTCATTATATAGTAATCTCCCCTGAATCAGAAATCTTGTGCAGACCATAACTCCCATACTGTTTGAGATAATTTGATAATATTTGGTGGGAATGAAGAGGAGGACCAGTAGGCATGTCATGTGCAAGAGAGACAACTCTCACTTTCTCGTTATGTTGTTGTCTCCCCTGAAGCCAAAATCTTGTGCACTCCATAACTTTGATACCCTAAGACATATTTTGATAATGTTTTGTAGAAATGAAGAGGAGGACCAGTAGGTATGTCACATGCAAGAGAGATAACTTTCACTTTCTTTATTATGTAGTTACCTCCCCTGAAGCCAAAATCATGTGCGCTTCATAACTTTGATACTCTTAGACATATTTTGATAATGTTTGGTAGAAATGAAGAGGAGGCATGTACCATGCAAGAGAGACAACTCCCCTGAAGCCGAAATCTTGTGCAGACCATAACTCCCATACTGTTTGAGATAATATGATAATATTTGGTAGAGATGAAGAGGAGGACCAGTAGGTGTGTCGCATGCAAGAGAGACAACTCTCACTTTCTTCTCCATTATGTAGTTATCTCCCCTGAAGCCAAAGTCTTGCATTCCATAACTTTGGTACTCTTAGACATATTTTGATAATATTTGATAGAGGCATTGGTATCGAACAGTAGGTGTGTCACATGCAAGAGAGACAACCTCTGCTTTGGTTGTTTTCTAGTTACCTCCACTGAATGAATTTCTAAGCTGAATTCTTGAGTATGTGGTTTGAACTATTTTGATAATATTTGGTATAAGGACCAGTAGGCATGTTGTGTTCAAGACTTTCTCCATTATTATCTCCCCTGATGCCAAAATCTTGTGCAGGCCATAACTCCCACACTGTTTGCGATAACTTGATAATTTTTGGTAGGGACATACATCAGGTCAAGAAGGTGTATAGCATGCAAGAAGGACAACTTTTACTCTGTTGATTTTTTATCCCAATCAACAGCAAGTTCCTTTACCTGTACAGGGCATTTATTTTTGCTATTATTTCTAAATATGTACACTCACAAATTCAAAGTATTTGCAAATATTGTGTATCCTGTACAAATGATCACATCAGAAGTAATTATTAGATGATTTTGACAAATATATAAAAAAAAAAAAAAATAAATAAAAGAACACGAAAAAATAAAATCATTCACAGTATTCCTATTTTTGTTTTCACTTATTATTTTGGTCACATTTCATTCTATCTTTGCATCTTTTTACTTTGCTCTTGTTCAATATATACATGATATCGATTGAAATGCACTAAATTTAGAAATGGCGGTTTGGTCGGGGGATTTGCCATCTCCTCTGATGGCTATTTTTTATATCGGGTTAATAGAAAACAATTTGGCCTAATCGGGAAATCCCCACAAAATCCTTTTAAAAAAGCTTAGAGTAGGTGGTGAAAACTTAGGCACAGTTTGGTAACCTGAAACACACACTTTTTTTTATTTTAGGCCTAATGAGAGAAAGAAAATGTTTTTGAATTTGCGAGAGTTAAATGATTGATTTAAGCCAATTTCCGTCGTGATTTTCACTGTAAAAAAACAGTATGCAGGAAGTGTTTTAAGCCAAAGCTCCAACATCTGCAATGAAATGACAGGGCAATGATCAGACAGATCTGCAATGTCAAGCCGCAAGACATTGTCACAGGGCCTGACAAATTCAAGTTTCAACCACTTGCCTGGCAGTCCACAGCATCTTGAAAATAGCTTGGAATTACAATATTCCTTATATATTCTATACATTTTTCTGGGCAAGTGAAATAAAAAACCACTTGCCCAGCCAAGATTTGGACTTGTCCCTGGCAGCTGGGCAATGGATTTGTCAGGCCCTGTTGTCACACCAGATCCAATGAGCTACTTGCATGGCTTGGCATTGGGGATCTGGACTTCATTCTAAAGGAGAGAAGGCTCTGCTGGTATGTACATGTGGAATGCTCCAATGGTGCAGTCAGGACAGCCTTTGACCTACAGGTTGATGGAAAGCGTGGGCCTGGGAGGCCCAAGATGACATGGAAGCAGCTGACAGAGAGGGATTGCAGAGAGTGGAAGCTCTCTGCTATTGACCCTCATGATAGACATACCTGGAGATCTGGTGTGAGATCTGCCATGCCTGCAGCAAGCTAGCTACCTGGAAGGGGGTCCACTGATGTGGATGTTGCCCCTGTACCTGCACGTTAATCAAAATTCCAATGATGATGATGATGATGATGATGTGTAGGCTGAACAGCATCATCCAATTTCTGTAAAAAAAATGCATTATTATTAAAAGTGAATGCATTGTTCAGAGATATGCATTCTAACCTGGGTCCTTGCTGTTAGCATATAAACTAAGGTTTTTAGCTCGCCTGTACGAAGTACAAGGAGAGCTATTGTAGTCACCCCGGTCGTTTGCCTTTGCGTTTGCGTTCCCGTTCCCGTCACACTGCGTTAAAGTTTTTCAAATGCTTATATCTCAACAGTCACTCCTCACAGAGGCATCAAATTTGGAACTTAGGTACCTTGGAGGGTCTTCTGAGATTCCAAGAGAATAAACCCCTGGGTTCATGCCCCTGGGTGGGGCTAGGGGTCAGAATCTAGGACACCTTTGTAATACTGTGTTAAAGTTTTTCAAATTCTTATATCTTGACTTTCACTCCTCATAGAGCATTCATATTTAGAATTTGGGTACCTGGAGGAGTCTTCTGAGATTCCAAAAGAACATACCCCTGGATTCATACCTCAGGGTGGGCCTTGGGATGGGGCTAGGGGTCAAAATCTAGGACACATTTGTAAAATCTTATATGCCTACAGGTTATAGACACAACTGGTTATACATCAGCTAACTATGTGACATCGGTTTAAGTGTAAGAGAGTGAAGGTCATGGTGACCTACATTTTACGGTCCAGGTCACCTAGATTTCACGGTCCAGTGATTTTGCCTTATATCTTGAATACTATTTGTTGGATAAATGTCACACCTGGGATATTACTTCCATGTGACCCAATGAATGACCACTTACTATATCTAGGTCATTGTGACCTATATTTCATGGTTCAGTGATTTTGCCTTATATCTTGAATACTATTTGTTGGATAAATGTCACACCTGGGATATTAGTTCCTTGTGACCCGATTATTGACGTCAAAATATAACTGTTGGTGTGACCTATATTTCATGGTTCAGTGATTTTGCCTTATATCTTGAATACTATTTGTTGGATAAATGTCACACCTGGGATATTACTTCCATGTGACCCAATGAATGACCACTTACTATATCTAGGTCATTGTGACCTATATTTCATGATTCAGTGATTTTGCCTTATATCTTGAATACTATTTGTTGGATAAATGTCACACCTGGGATATTAGTTCCTTGTGACCCGATTATTGATGCAAAATATATCTCTGTTGGTGTGACCTATATTTCATGGTTCAGTGATTTTGCCTTATATCTTGAATACTATTTGTTGGATAAATGTCACACCTGGGATATTACTTCCATGTGACCCAATGAATGACCAGTTACTATATCTAGGTCATTGTGACCTATATTTCATGGTTCAGTGATTTTGCCTTATATCTTGAATACTATTTGTTGGATAAATGTCACACCTGGGATATTAGTTCCTTGTGACCCGATTATTGACGTCAAAATATATCTCTGTTGGTGTGACCTATATTTCATGGTTCAGTGATTTTGCCTTATATCTTGAATACTATTTGTTGGATAAATGTCACACCTGGGATATTAGTTCCTTGTGACCCGATTATTGACGTCAAATTATATATCTCTGTTGGTGTGACCTATATTTCATGGTTCAGTGATTTTGCTTTATATCTTGAATACTATTTGTTGGATAAATGTCACACCTGGGATATTACTTCCATGTGACCCAATGAATGACCACTTACTATATCTAGGTCATTGTGACCTATATTTCATGGTTCAGTGATTTTGCCTTATATCTTGAATACTATTTGTTGGATAAATGTCACATCTGGGATATTAGTTCCTTGTGACCCGATTATTGACGTCAAAATATATCTCTGTTGGTGTGATCATATTTCATGGTTCAGTGATTTTGCCTTATATCTTGAATACTATTTGTTGGATAAATGTCACACCTGGGATATTAGTTCCATGTGACCCAATGAATGACCAGTTACTATATCTAGGTCATTGTGACCTATATTTCATGCTTCAGTGATTTTGCCTTTTATTTTTATTACTATTTCATGGAGAATTGTCATACCTGGATTATTATATCTATGTGACAAAATGATTTACATACAAATACATCTAGGTCAGTGTGACCTATATTATATGGCTAAATGATAAAAATGTTACAATATAAAATGTACCCAGCAGGCGAGCTTGCTGTCCTACGACAGCTCTTGTTTATTGCATGACACTGATCATGTAACGGTCATCAGAGATCTAGGACAGCAGTTAAGCTTTGCACAGGTTGATCAGCATCATTTCATAAATTTCAATGCCTAACATGACCACGCATAATTTCTTTTCGTTCACATTTAATTTTTTTTTTTTTTTTTTTTTTTTAGATCATCGGTTTCCCAAAATGACTATTGCGATACTATTACTATTGCCAAAAGCACTTTTGCAATATTATTACTATTGCAGATTCCCATTGCAATACTATTGTGATAACTATTGGGAACATTATTTGCTTAAAAAAGACCAAAGATTTCCATAAAGCTTTAGTTTTGATGACATTCAGTGTTGAAATTCGATTTGAAAGCCACTGTCTATTGCTGTTTATTTAATGAGCTGAGAACATGCTGACACCAAAATTGTTGTACATTTTAGAGTTCTGGTATGCAGAATTTATTCTTGCATACTGGATAAGGATTTCATCGAATTACAGCGGTGCTAGCAAATCTTATCTCACACACCCTTATCCGTCCCTTGGGAAAGATAAAAATTGAGAATTTTCACGTGTTTTGATATACACTGGTTGTATAGGACATCACGGTATGCCATCTTTAAGGTTGACATCACTGAACGTAATGACGTCACTAAACATCACGGTATAATCAGCACAGCGGGCCCCCATAGCCTAATGGATAGGAGAGCTGACTCTTAATCCATTAAGTTTCTCACTGCTGTGGTTCGAGCTTCATTCGGGTCACATGTGGGAAAGCCAAGTTCTGCTTACAGATGGTCAGGTGGTTTTTCCTCAGGTTCTCCAGTTTTCGCCCACCTTTGATGAACAATGGGCTCGATATAAGTGAAATATTCTTGAAAGGGCCGTAAAATCCAAATTGAAAAAAAAAAAAAAAATATCAGCACAATATGGCTGACGTCTGCAATTGAAGTGACTGCATTATCAAAAACCCAGAAGTAAAAGGAAAATGCAAGAAAAAGAAATCTATCGTGTGAGGGACAGATAGAAAAATCTGTCCCATGGGATCACAGTCTGGCATCACTCAGCAAGCCTCTTGCTGGCAGACAATAACCCTCAGGATGGATTTTTCTATCTACCCCGCACACCCATGATATATACTTATAATCCACTTTACTATCATGATAGCACTATTGCCAAGGTCACTATTGCGATGCGTTGTTAGTTCAATGTATTGTTACATCCCTATAGTTTCCTCTCGTTCTAGCACACTATATAAAATGCTTCATGGAAATCCTGTTGAATCCAATGCCTGTTTACATGTAGTATGTTTTAAGACTGCACAAAATACTTCTTTTTCTTTGTTCTTGGTTTGCTGAAACCTGCTATTCATCTATCAACACCATGATTAACACCAGGTTTGTGTATTAAAGCATAAAACTGGCATGTACTGGTAACAAGAGGCCTCATTCAGACGTTGTGATCTTTGGACCACGTTATTATAGTACCCATTTGTCCAGTCATTGGACCTGGGCTTCGCTGCTACAAGGAGGTTGGGATGTACCAAAATTGGCCAGTCAAAATGTCTCACAACCAAAACGGCAGGTATTCATGTATTGCTATGAAAAAAAAAGTGTCAAATGGAGGATATTTGAATAAAATTTGTTTATCAGGCTATTAAGAAAATGTAGTTAATCAACAGCAAACATTTGATATAGTCAGATATTAATCTTTCATGCTCCGCTTTGTTCATCAGAAATGTTCCTTTGGTCTGTTTTGATTAAGAAGGAGTGGACCGCCATGGTACTGGACCATTTTGGCATTGACCAAGTAGAAAACAGAGTGGGGGTCTGGACCACCCCTAGATTCGGGCCCCAAAAGGGCTCCCACGTACACAAACAATTAGCAACTCTGTATGTACGTCGAGACGACTTGACTGTCACAAACAATTGGCAATTCTGTATGTACGTCGAGACGACTTCCTCAGGCATGCGGCTGCACTTCGGCTCTTCCTGAGACCCCCAAGCGAGCATAGTGAGAACCAGAGCCCTTGGGGACTGCCCCCACCCCCACCGGCCCAGGGGCTCTGAACGCTAAAAAAGTCCAGAATCACTGTCGAACTTTAAATTAGACAAAAGTTTGCATTGGGTATATACATCCAGTATATCACTATAGCGTACTATAGCACATTTTTTGTCAGGGCTACCTATGTTTCGGCTACCATTTTTGGAGGCACGCACACGTTCCTATTTCCACTGGAGACCGATGGCGACATAGGGATGCCAAGAAAAACGCAAATCTCTGCGAGATCGGGATACACGCAGCAAAGGGGAGAGCAGGGCAGTTTGTATTCGGCAAGGCTTGGAGACTGCCATTTTTCGGGTCGCCCAAATTTCCAATTAGACAGACAGTAGCCCAAGACATACCGAGCAACTAATATGACACCGGTGTACCAGAGCTACTAGATGGCGGTGCAAGCAACATTCCAGTCCATGGGCCTACGGTCCGAAAAGGCCGTATCCGCCCACCTTCTCCTGGAGAACGCACTGCTCTCTCAAGCTGCCGCGCGCTCTAGGTCCTCGAGCGACTCCCAGACATGCTTCTCGGGCCCACTGTCGTATGCCTTTTGCTGCTCCTGGAACAGCTCAAACCGGAAGCGTGGTGTGCAGCCTTTTCTGCGAACTATTTCCATGCCTGCTTGTTGCTTTGCAACGGCAGATTCTACAACAACCGCCTGCGTCCAATTGCCATATCTTGGCAATGTCTCGCTGTTGCCGTTCCTCCGGAACAATTGCAGAGCAAAGACAAGCACTTTCCCATCTCTACACAGCCCTTGCTTCGCTGTTGCTAAACAAAGACAAGCACTTTCCCATCTCTACACAGCACTTGCTTCACTGTTGCAAAACAAAGACAAGCACTTTCCCATCTCTATACAGCACTTTCCAGGATTTCCCATCTAGACAAGCACTTTCCCATCTCTTGTTGAGCAGCAACGGCACATGCAGAGCAACATTCCAGGATTTCCCATCTAGAGAGATGGGGAAGTATGGGACATAGTCACTGTGTTGGGAAAGGACCATGCCTCCCAAGCAAGAACTGTCCCAGGGGCAGATAGAGGAAATCCAGGCCCTTCCGGGCCATCTGTCGGCATCCGAAGCAAAAAAGAACTTTGGCATCGGGTCCACGAGACTCTACAAGATATGGCGTGATGAGTCTGGTGTTGCTCCGCAACAGCCTGCCGACCCTCCTCTTTTGGCTCCGCCAGATCCTATGCTGCGCAGCAGTGCACAAAACCTCTTGCCCTACGGAGACATTGCAAAGCAACAACAACAAGCCCCGAGCCCGACTGTCGAAGACTTCTACAAAAGGCTGGAGGGACTCGAGTCCCAAGCAGAGGACTCTACGAGACTGCTGGTGGAGGTGCTGGCCCAGTTGGCACCGTTGCAAAGCAACAACAACACACAAGACGCCTTTCTGGATGAGCTGGAGGATGTTGCGAAGGAAATAGCCACCACAGCGTCGAAACGCGCAGACACGCTGGAGGAGGCTCGCCACGAGCAGACAGAGACCAGGATGGACCTCCAGAACGTTGGACAGATGGTGGAAACGGCCCAAAAACGGACATACATTTCCCTCGCTGCAATACTCGTCTGGAAAGTCAACGGGGCAACCTGGAAGCGATGCACGCCAGTTGCCATCGGACACGATGTTGTGCCGCCACCAGTAGTTGCAGAGCAACGCACAAAACCCGGGGACCCCTTCTACATGGCCAGCTAGGTGTTGTTTCCCCAACTGCTTTTGGCTCCGCCAAGGCAGGAGGCACGGCAACAAATCGAAGAAAGGCATATCAGCGCAGAAACGGCCAAAAAATGGTTGGGGCGGGAGCTTGGGGAGCTCTAGACTGTGGGTGTCACGTGGGAGTGTTGTTTTGCATCCATGGCAGGACCGTCGTGGTCTAGACGGCGTTTGCTTTGCGAACTGTCGTAAGGGCAGCCAGGCGGTCCTTCTTCTTCTGCAGTGTCGTCCGCTCCGCACCCAGGTAGCAGAGCAGGGGGGCGTGTGCCTTTTGCAGCGCTCGATACCGCTGATCACCACGACCTCCCCCTCAAGGAAGTGCCCGTAGGTCCGGGTTTCCACATCCGTCGTGGGCTCTCCATCCTCGCCGGCCGAAACCAGGAAGAGAAGAGTGCGTGGCGCGCCACGGAAGGTCATCGAGACGTAGCGCCGGCAGAGGTATTCACCAGATGGCAGGTCGAGCGCTTTCTTGGTGTCCTTGGGATTTGGGGCTTGGGCCTCCAGGAGGCGAGATTGCTCTCGTGCGCATTGCTCGGCCTCCAGCTGCGCCTGGTGCTCCTGCTCTTTTTCGGCCAGAGCCTGGAGGGTGGCCAGGCACTGGGGGTCTGGGGCGGCAATGACCCGGATCGGGTTCCAAGAGACCTTGTGGCCGTCCCTCGACTGGAATACCCTGGCCAGGTTTATCTCGATCTCCAGCCCCCAGAGCTTGCCGGCGCCAACGGGAGGAAGCCAGAAGGTTGTTCTCCCGTATTTGTCCGTGTCCGACTTGAAGACGTCGGCGCACCCATCGAGTACCCTTTCGAGCCCCTGGGGTGGCCCACACACCACAAGCAGTTGCTTGGCAACTGTCATCTGTTGTTGCTTCACAACAGGGCAACACAACTCGCGGTGCCGTTGTTGCGCGGGAACGTCTGTATCCCAGGACGAGCCATTTGCGACCACTGGGTATGTCCGCCACTTTGCCTGATTGGGTGCGCAGGGTGTCTTCGACCTCGACGCGCGCCTGCTGCAACTTTTCTGCGTATCGCCTATATCCGGCCACCAGCTGGGAAAGGCGTTCCATCTCTTCGGCTCGACATCGCTGCTCTTCCTTGTGTTATAGCTGTTCTGCCTCTAATTGAGCCCAAGCAGTTCGCCGCCAGCCTTCGGCGTTCGCCGAGTCATGGATATGTTTGAGACGCTTTTCGCGGTTCCTGGTCGAGAGCGTAGAGATTGCGTGGCCCTGTGCAATTTCGGGCACCTCTTGGAGGTGGAAGGCCGAGGTCTCTATGCTGACCGCATGGCACATGTTGGCCATCCAAACCCATGAAACCAAGGCAGAGGGCGGCATGAGGATTCCGGGGTCGGGACCGTTTGGATGCAACTGTGTAGGTCGTTTGCTAGCCGCCAAGATTGTGCCTGCATGGGCATCCAGCTCTACGCCCTCCTCGTTGGCTCCCAGAATGTTGACCTAGAAGATGGGGCATGCGCGGAACCCAAAGTCGGCCGCGGCCCACTCTACAGCCCTCTCCCAGGTCTCCTCCTTGTCTGCGTTTGCCTTGGTGGGCCGGACCCAGACACCCGAGACCCGGTCTGTTGTCGTGTGCGCGTACCAGGCGACGAATATAGACCCCTGCGGCCGGTCGGTCAGGACAAGACTCCGGTCGAGGCACAGGGCCAGGTTCTGCCACTGCTTGGTGGGCGGCTCGGCCACAAATAGGCCTTGTTCCTCCGGCAGATCCGAGGAGGAGACCAGGGCCAAATCCTCCGCCACCACCACTTTGGCCGTGTCCGCCGAGAGGTCCCCCAGTTGCAGGTGTACAGAGAGACTTCGATGCGAGTGCAGCCCCGGGCCTGTACATCGGGATGCAAGAAGGTGCGGTGCAGATGCACGTTCGGACAGTCGGCATAGTCGGCCAGATGGCCGCCGATGGGATCGTGGACCTCTCCCACCTCGAAATTCGACACGACCTTGTTGGACAACTTTGTTCGGACTGTGTACCCAGCTTTGCTTGTGCACATCCATGTGCAGACATGGTCCCCAACGCTGCCGGTGTTCGCCAATATGGTGGGCACATCTGCCCGCATGGCGGAGGCCAGCTCGCCTTGCTCGAGGTGGTCCACGAGCGCCTCCCGGTCGAGGACCCCCGTGAAATCTTGTGTGAAGTCGATACAATAGAGGCTGTAGCCGTGGGCCAACAGCAGGTGTTCGAATGCTGGCAAGGAGGCCCTCAGCTTGTCCATAGGGATTTCGGACACATCCACCTTTGCCACGAAGAGACCGGCCAGTTTTGTCTCCCGGTACAGCTCTTGCC
Source organism: Anodontia alba (assembly GCA_964016985.1). Taxonomy (NCBI): domain Eukaryota; kingdom Metazoa; phylum Mollusca; class Bivalvia; order Lucinida; family Lucinidae; genus Anodontia; species Anodontia alba. Next base: position 42,200,984 of record OZ024833.1, on the reverse strand, counting down.
ACTTTGCCTGCGCCTTTTTGTCGGTGTCTAACTCGATCCTGGAGACTGTCGCTCAGATTACACCGCCTTTGGCGTTGTCTCGGGTCGCAAGTGTGTGGATGATGTTCGTCTGTATGTGGCCGTGAGTAGTGCCATCGGGGGCCATCCCCATACTCTCGCGGACGGGGGTAGATATCCGTGCAACGGTGTTCTTCGCGGAGCTGTCCTCTCCGGTTGGGCAAGAGAGGCGCCTGCCATGGACCGCGCAGTCCTCGCGGCGCAGGTAGCCGAAGACATAGACGTCGTCGATGAATGTCGGAAGGCTGGGGAGGGGGCGCAGGTGCGTGCAGCCCAGGTTGCCTGCCAGATAGTTGACCTTGGAGATGTCCGACACAAGATTGCTCTCATGCGCGTTCTCCAGGAGAAGGTGGTTGGATACGGCCTTTTCGGACCGTAGGCCCATGGACTGGAATGTTGCTTGCACCGCCATCTAGTAGCTCTGGTGCACCGGTGTCATATTAGTTGCTTGTTATGTCTTGGGCTGCTGTCTGTCTAATTGGAAATTTGGGCGACCCGAAAAATGGCAGTCTCCAAGCCTTGCCGAATAGGGAGTGCCCTGCTCTCCCCTTTGCTGCATGTATCCCGATCTCGCAGAGATTTGCGTTTTTCTTGGCATCCCTATGTCGCCATCGGTTTCCAGTGGAAATAGGGACGTGTGTGAACCTCCAAAAATGGTAGCCGAAACATCGGTAGCCCTGACAGAAAATGTGCTATAGTAATTGTTTGTGTATGTGGGAGCCCTTTTGTGGCCCAAATCTAGGGGTGGTCCAGAACCACCACTCTGTATACTACTGACGGTAACTGACCATTTCAATAATGGGCTGTTTTGACTGTAACTCAGCTGCAAAAGACTCTCTGGAATGTCTTTTCTTCAGAACAGTTTGAGACAGATGAGTCTTCCAACCCTAACTGACAGTGGCTCTCAGGAAGAGTAAACAGTTGAATTAGCACTACTGCAGAAGCTGGGCAGTGAGATAGTATATGTAGGAGGTCTTTTTCCCCAAATGACTATTTCAATAACCTATATTTGCCAGTACCCTGTAGTGTATACATTTTATAAAAATTGGTACCAGTTGGTCCAGCGCCTGATGAGTGCATGCATTGTTGGACTCGCCTCGGGTCTTTTCATCCCTGGGTCATTCAGTGTTCTTCCAGGTCGTTTCGCCCAGCCATTTGAGTCAAAACAATTTTTTGTGTGTCAAGTATTGATTATGATCCTCAGGTCTTTCATCACTAGAACAGCCAGCTACCAGGGAGGGGGCCTGCTGATGTGGATGTGGATGTTGCACCTGTACCTGCACGTTAATCAAAAATCCGATGATGATGATGATGATGATGATGATGAACAGAATTGGTATTAAACCAAAAGACATCAAAAGAACTGGCTTAATGTATCATCTGTCAGTCTGTTAATCTGGTTTGAAAAAAAATAAGGAAAAACATCACTCACTCCTGCAGACCATAGAAAAAAGTAGCAAACAAAAAGAAACATCGCTCACCACTCTGAAGTGTAGAGAAAATGTTTGATATTTTTTTTATTTTTTTTTTTTCGCTTGCTCGCTCCATATTTTGAAAACAGAAATCCAAAGACCAATGAATCAATTTGGTGTGGCTTTACGGTATTTGTAAAACATGGCTCTGATACTGTGAGAGAACAGGACAGCAGATTTCAACAATGGCTGAAATGCACCTTAAGCTAGTTCTGTTTGTGGCTAATCATGTATTTTTGAGAGAAAAAAAAAAAAACAAAAAAAAAAAAACTTGGGAGTTTACATACCAAAATTTTTTAAACTTTTATTTTCAGAACACCACCTGAAAAACAAGATGAGTGGACAGGGTCAGAAACCCTTTGTACTAACTAGCTACAAGTCAGATGAAATAGGTAGGATATGATGCAGGTTTTAGGAATATATTTTGACAAAATTAGCTGATGATGAGCCCAATTTACCCTAAATGTTCAGACACCTTAACTCTTTTACATAATTATCCTAAAATTTGAACCTCCTTTCAATAACCTGGTGATGTAGTATCTAAACAACTGGCAGAGCAAACAGATCAGACCCCCATTTTGTGGCATCTGATCAAGCTATATGGTAATGATGCTGTTTCCCTAGCTTTAGATAGGGCACTTGACACATCAACATCCTAACAAGTATTAATACACCCAGTTTGGTGATGCTCCTTCATTAGGTCTAGAAGACCTACAACGTATGTTTTTATGGAGAAATAAGAAAAATGATCCCGGAATTATCACAAAATACACCTCCTAAACAAGTCCTCTGGATGTGTGATATGAGATGCATAACTGAGTTATGCCCCTTGATGTGAAGTCTGTTTGAGCAACACTTTCTAGACCTAATGAATGAGCATCACCACATTTGGTGTACTTATACTTCCTAGGCTGTTGATGTGTCATGTGATACATGGTGTCCTTTGATATATTACTTCCAGAGTTATGCCTCTTGCTGCTAAATTCATATCCAGTCCATTTCTTCTAAATCAACCAAAGGAGCAACACCAAGTTTGACTGGATTATACATGTCTCAGTGACAGTGTGGTGCAATATTTCTAGTGTTATGACCTACAAAATCTGTGCCAAGACCATATATCTTCTTAACCATGAAGAACATGAAAATTTGGTGGACTTGTGTATGGAGAATATATTCTTAAAGAGAAAGTACTAATGTATCTTAAGTGTTGGCCTACTTAAATAGGCATAATGAATAACAAGGACCTTAAATCTGATATCAGTGTTAAATCCAAAATTGGAGTGAGTATGTTTACCCCACACCCCGCACAGCTTTATTTTATGTGCTACTTCTCCAAAATCTGTGCTGAAATACCCTTTACTCCCTCTTATATAGAGCTCTAATTATGCCCCCACCAAACTTGTTTGGTGGGGGCTATACTGGATTCACTTTGGTCGTTGTGTCACGTCACGTCCCGTTGCATTTGAATATTGCTTATAACTTTGGTTATCTTTGGTGGATTGCTTTATAGTTTGGATCAGATACACATTGTAGCAAGATACAATGAAGGGATAACTTAGGTAATACCAGCAGGCATTTTGCATGGATTATGGCCCCTTTCTAACTTAGAAATTATCCCATTCAGATGCATTTTGATTCATAACTCTTGTTGTCTTTGGCCGATTGATTTAAAACTTGAAACAGTAGCATGTTATCTTACAGAAAATTTGTAGAACATGTACCATTATTCTGTTGTGCATTTTGCATGGATTATGGCCCTTTTCTGACTTAAAAATGTCCCATTTAGGTACATTTTGATTCATAAGTCTTGTTATCTTTGAGGGATTGATTTGAAACTTCAATACTAGCCAGTTACCTTACAAAGAATATGTGGAATAAGTACCATCACTCTGTTATGCATTTTGCATGGATTATGTCCCTTTTCTGACTTTAAAAGTGCCTCATTTAGATGCATTTTGATTATAACTTCTGGTTTCATTGAAGGATTGATTTGAAACTTAAAATATTAGCCTGTTACCTTGCAGAGATTTTGTAGAACAAGTGCCATTACTCTGTTATGCATTTTGCATGGTTATGGCCCCTTCTGACTTAGGAAATGTCCGATTTAGATGCATATTGATTCATAAGTCTTGCTATCTTTGAAGGATTGATTTGGAACTTTAAATCTTTAAATACTAGCCATTTATCTTGTAGAAAACTTGTAGAACAAGTAACATCATTCTGTTTTGACTTTTGCATGGATTATGGCCCCTTTCTGGCTTAGATATTGTCCTATTCAGATGCATCAGTAGCCCAGGATATTATTTGTCTGAGAATTATAGAACAAGTATCAGTTTTGCACGGATTGTAGCCCCTTTCTGACTTTGATATTGTCCCATTTAGATGCATTTTGGTTTATGTCATCTTTGGGGGATTGATTTGAAACTTGAAATACTAGCCTATTATCTTACAAAGAAATTGAATACATGTAACACTACTTTGCATGGATTATGGCCCCTTGCTGAATTAAAAATTGTCCCATTGAGAGACATTTTGATTAAAAACTTCTGATGTCATTGTAGGATTGATTTGAAACTTAAAACACTAGGCTCTTACATTATAGAGACCTCAAAGAGAAAGTTACATAACTATTTTATGACTTTTGCATGGGGTATGTTGCCTTTTTAATTAAAAAAAAAAAAAAAAGATGGCAAATTAGTAACTTTAATAGCCTTATTTTGCTATTTAATGGTTGATTTGTGTTTGCTTTGAAACACATGCATACTATAAGATAATGGAGGCGGGGCAAAAGGTCAGTGTCTAGAATTTGGCACTGAGCACGAGACTGCAAGTATGGATGTGTCATTAGACCAACTTAATGCTGTAGTGAGGTGATACGCTGTGCAGTATTAGGAACCGCTTCTTGTCATCATAAGCATGATATAGTAGGAATTTCTCCATCTAGTGAGAGGACCTGGTCTGTAAATATCTATGAGTATCACTAGATTGGGGTATGCAAACCAGCACTGCATACTAGGAGAATGCCTGCTTTTACTTTGCTTCTGATGCTCAAACGGGATATATACACTGACACTTTATGGAAAATCAGTGCTGTGATGTAGCCATTGCTTTTGATATGCTGCACATGATGCTTAGTAGTCAGACCTGTTATCCTGCTGAATTCCAGTTCTTTTTGTGATAAACATATTTCACATGAATTCCCATTTTAAGCATATTGTGGAATTCATTAATCAAGCCTTTGTTAAAAATGGTGCCTGGGTGGGGGCATGAGTATGTTTTGCACACAGGTCTAGTTTGTACAGAGTATAACTGTCCTTATCATGCAATACTTGCAGAGAGGGGAATAAAGCCCATTGTTTTAAAATCCATGTCAAGTCTGTATCTTCTAAACGGATTAAGGTTGCATCATTAAATTTGGTAACAGTTAAATTATGCCAACCCTTCGGAATATTTTGATGATGCTTGGTAGAACAGGACAAAAGGACATGTTGCATAAAAGAATGACAACTCTGGCTTTCTTACTTTTGGGGTTATCTCCCTTTGTTTGGTTTTTGAAATTGATTTCATGTCTGCTCTGTAACTCGAATAGAAATGTAGAACAGGCTGAGACGATGTGTTGCGTACAAGAATGACAACTCTGCCTTTCTTACTTTTAGCATTATCTCCCATTGTTATATTTGACAGTGATTATGCATTGAATCGTGTCTACTCTGTTTCCCTTACTACCGAAGGGTGAGGAAACATATTGTTTTTGGGAAGGATCCCGTCAGTGCCGGCGTAAAACTTATTGTCCGCTATATAAGTTGAATACCCTTTGAAATATTTTGATGATATCATATCATCATATCATAATCGGATTTTTGATTAACGTGCAGGTACAGGGACAACATCCACATCAGTGGGCCCCCTTCCAGATAGCTGGCTTGCTGCACGCATGGCACACCAGATCTCCAGGTACGTCTATCATGAGGGTTGATAGCTGAGAGCTTCCACTCTCTGCAATCCCTCTCTGTCAGCTGCTTCCATGTCATTTTGGGCCTCCCAGGCCCACGCTTTCCATCAACCTGTATGTCAAAGGCTGTCTTGACTGCACCATTGGAGCATTCCACATGTCCATACCATCGGAGTCTTCTCTCCTTCAGAATGAGGTCCAGATCCTCAATGCCAAGCCGCACAAGTAGCTCATTGGACCTAGTGGTGACAATGTCTTGCGACCTGGCATTGCAGATCTGTCTGATCATTGCCCTGTCATTTTGCTGCAGACGCTGGAGGTTCAGCTTTGTCAATGGCCAAGTCTCGCTGGCATGGAGCATTGCGCTCCGCACACAAGAGCTGTACACACGGCCACGTGTTTTGAAAGAGAGGTGGCGTGAAGAGAGAACTGGTAGCAGATCCTTGAACTTCTTCCAGGCGGTTTTCACACGTGTTGTAGTTGAGAGTTCACAGCCACCGCTGCTGAGAGCATCTCCTAGGTAGCAAAAGGAAGCTACCACCTCAAGCTTGTCAGGTCCGACCTGGACTTCCTTCTGTGGTCTGCCATCCAAGAGGCGTGCGGTACCCTGGCACCGTGTACATCTGTAGTCAGGGTCCTTTTTCAAGGGCTTGAGCCCACAGCATTTCTTGTGCACCCAGTGCTTGGAGCCATTGCAGAAGATGATGTTACTGCCCACTCCAATGTGACAGACAGTGCATGGAAACTCGCCTGAACTTTGCAGAAGGTCCAGTCCCGTACCGCAGATCATGATCTTTGTCTTCCCTGCATTTACTCTCAGTCCTTTCTTCTCCATTGCTTCTTTCCAAGTCAGGAGCCTCCTGACACATTCCTCAAGTGATTCAGCGATGATAACAAGGTCATCGGCATAGAGGTCCTCCCAGGGGACCCCAGAGCGGAACTCGCGTGATAAGGCTCAAGCACATTGATGAAGAGAAGTGGGCTGAGTACTGATCCTTGGTGAACACCAACCTTCACTTCAAACTCTTCACTGTACCCCTCACCAACACGGACATGGCTCCGCGCATTTGCATACATCCCCTGCACCAGTCGTACAATCCACTCCTCCACACCAAGTTTTCTCAGCGCCCACCAGATGACCTTCCGAGGTACTCGATCAAACGCCTTCTCCAGGTCTATGAAAGCCATGTAGAGTCTCTTATTGGCAGCTAGATACTTCTCTTGCAGCTGCCTGACAACAAAGATTGCGTCTGTAGTGCCTCTGCCTGGGATGAAGCCAAACTGGGAATTGTCGATTGACACCCACTGTCTGATGAGGCTGTCCACAATCCTCTCCAGGATTTTCATAACCTGCTCTGTCAGCTTGAGACCGCGGTAGTTGCCTTTTTCCAATGTGTCCCCTTTTCCCTTGTAGAGGCAGACAGTGAAACTCTGCTCCCAGTCAGAGGATACCTTGCCGTCACGAATGATTGCAACTGCGAGATCACGGATCATGGAGGCACCCATGTCACCAGCGGCTCGTATCACTCCACCACTATGCCTGATGGGCCGGGTGCTTTGCCAGCCTTCATCTGTGAGATAGCCTTCTTAACCATATCAATGGTGATTGGGATGGGCGGGCCTTCCACTGGGGGTTGATATGACAGGTGGTCTGGGTCCCAGTCAAACTCAATGTTGTGAAGCCTTTGGAAGTGCTCTAGCCAGGCATTCTGCTTTGAGTCTTCGCTCATTGACATCTCTCCTGCATTGTTCTTCACAGGTTTGTCACCAACAACATCAGTGTTCTCTCTTCTAAACTGGTTAGCAAGGCGGTAGACTTCTGAAAACTTGGGGTCAATATTCTTGTAGACCTTCTTGTCGGCTTCTTGACACATGGTAGAAATGTAGAACAGGAAGAGAGGATGTGTCGTGTATGACAATTCTGGTTTTCTTACTTTTGGAGTTATTTCCCTTTGTTTGGTTTGAAATAGATTTTGTCTTCGCCCTAACTCAAATACCCTTTGGAATATTTTGATGGTACTTAGTAGAAATGTAGAACAGGATGAGACGATGTGTCACATACAAGAATAACAACTCTGCCTTTCTTACTTTTGCCATTATCTACCTTTGTTAAATTTGACAGTGACTATGCATTGATTTCGTTTCCGCTCTGTAAGTGGAATACCCTTTGGAATATTTTTATGATACTTGGCAGAAATGTAGAACACGGCAAGACAACTTGTTGTGGACAAGAATGACAACTCTGGTTATGTTACTTTTGGAGTTATCTCCCTTTGTTTTGTTTGAAATAGATTTTGTGTCCGCCCTGTAACTCAAATACCCTTCGGAATATTTCAATGATACTTGGTAGAAATGTAGAACAGGAGGAGAGGACATGTCACGTACAAGAATGACAACTCTGGCTTTCTTATTTTTGGAATTATTTCCCTTTATTTTGTTTGAAATAGATTCCGTTGTGCTCTGTAACTCTAATACCCTTTCAGAATATTTTGATTGTACTTGGTAGAAATGTAGAACAGGATGAGACGATGTGTCCAGTACAAGATTGACAACTCTGCCTTTCTTACTTTTGCTGTTATCTCCCTTTGTTATATTTGACAGTAATTATACATTGATTTCGTGTACGCTCTGTAAGTTGAATACCTTTTGAAATATTTTTATGATACTTGGTAAAAATATAGAACAGGGCAAGGCAGTTTGTCACGTACAAGAATGACAACACTGGCCTTCTTACTTTAGGAGTTATCTCCCTTTGTTTTGTTTGAAATAGATTTCTTGTCTGCTTTGTAACTCCAATACCCTCAGAATATTTTGATGATACTTGGTAGGAATGTAGAACAGGACAAGAGGATGTGTTGTGTAAAAGAAAGACAACTCTGGCTTTCTTACTTTTGGAGTTATCTCCCTTTGTTTTGTTTTTGAAATTGATTTCATGTCAGCTCTGTAACTCGAATACCCTTTGGAGTGTTTTGATGATATTTGGTAGAAATGTAGAACAGGATGAGACAATGTGTCGCATACAAGAATGACAACTCTGCCTTTCATACTTTTGGCATTATCTCCCTTTGTTATATTTGACAGTGATTATGCATTGAATTGTGTCCACTCTGTGTCCCCCACTACCCAAGGGTGAGGGGACATTGTTTTTGGGACTGATCCCATCCGCATAAAACTTCTTGTCTGCTCTGTAACTTGAATACCCTTTGGAATATTTTGATGATACATAGTAGAAATGTTGAACAGGAAGAGAGGATGTGTTATGTAAAAGAATGACAACTCTGGCTTTCTTACTTTTGGAGTTATGTCCCTTTGTATGGTTTGAAATAGATTTCGTCTTCTCTCTGCAACTCAAATACCCTTTGGAATATTTTGATGGTACTTAGTAGAAATGTAGAACAGGACAACATGATGTGTCACCTACAAAAGTGACAACTCTACCTTTCTTACTTATGCCGTTATCTCCCTTTGTTAAATTTGACAGTGATTATGCATTGATAATTATGCATTGATTCTGTAAGTCAAATACCCTTTGGAATATTTTTATGATACTTGGTAGAACAAGAATGACGACTCTGGTTTTGTTACTTTTGGAGTTATCTCCCTATGTTTTGTTTAAAATAGATTTCATGTCTGCTCTGTAACTTGAATACCCTTCAGAATATTTTGATGATACTTGGTAGAAATGTAGAACAGGAGGAGAGGACATGTCACGTACAAGAATGACAACTCTGGCTTTCTTATTTTTGGAATGGTTTCCCTTTGTTTTGTTTGAAATAGATTTCATGTTCGCTCTGTAACTCTAATACCCTTTCAGAATATTTTGATTGTACTTGGTAGAAATGTAGCACAGGATGAGACGATGTGTCCTGTACAAGATTGACAACTCTGCTTTTCTTACTTTTGCTGTTATCTCACTTTGTAATATTTGACAGTGATTATGCATTGATTTCGTGTCCAGTCTGTAAGTTGAATATCTTTTGAAATATTTGATACTTGGTAAAAATGTAGAACAGTATGAGACAGTGTGTTGCATACAAGAATGACAACTCCGGCTTTTTTACTTTGGGAGTTTTCTCCCTTTGTTTTGTTGAAATAGATTTTGTGTCTGCTCTGTAACTCCAATACCCTTCAGAATATTTTGATGGTACTTGGTAGAAATGTAGGTCAAGACCACATGTTGCATACAAGAATGACAACTCTGGCTTTCTTACTTTTGGAGATATCTCCCTTTGTTTTGTTTTTGCAATTGATTTGTGTCTGCTCTGTAACTTAGATATCCTTTGGAATATTTTGTAGGTATTTGGTAGAAATGTAGAACAGGATGAGACGATGTGTCACGTTCAAGAATGACAACTCTGCCTTTCTTACTTTTAGCGTTATCTCCCTTTGTTTTATTTGACAGTGAATAGATTTCATGTTTGCTCTGTAACTCGAATACCCTTCAGAATATTTTGATTGTACTTGGTAGAAATGTAGCACAGGATGAGACGATGTGTCCTGTACAAGATTGACAACTCTGCTTTTCTTACTTTTGCTGTTATCTCACTTTGTAATATTTGACAGTGATTATGCATTGATCTCGTGTCGACTCTGTAAGTCAAATACCCTTGGAATATTTTTATGATACTTGGTAGAAATGTAGAACAGGATGAGACAACTGGTCACATACAAGAATGCCAGCTTTGGGTTTCTTACTTTTGGAGTTATCTCCCCTTCTTGTGTTTGAATTTGATTTCGTGTCTGCTCTGTCACATGAATACCCTTTGGTATATTTTGATGATACTTGTCAGAAATGTAGAACAGGACCAGATGACGTGTTGTGTACAAGAATGACAACTGGTGTCTTACTTTTGAATTTATCTCCCCTTCGTGTGTTTTAATTTGATTTCTCGTCCGCTCTGTAACTTGAATACCCTTCACAATATTTTGATGATACCTTGTAGAAATGTAGAACAGGACGAGATGACGTGTCACCAACAAGAATGACACATCTGGTGGGGTGGGATGGACATATGTATTTTTTTTTTTTTTCTAAAAAAACCTTTTCTAGTTATATATCTAAGGATGATGATTTGTTGCACAAAAAAAAAAAAGAAAATAGGTCATGTGACAAATCTTCCTGTGTTATGGCCCTTGATTCAAAATACATGTCCAGGCCATATCATTTTAAGATGATAATCTGTCATTTTCAATAGTTGTGTCATGTGCTGCAAATTATTTCTGGAGTTATGACATTTGGTTCAAAAGATTTTCAGACAGAGACATGTCATTCTCTAGTTCTATTGTAATAATTAAGTGGATCAATTATTGTCATTTACAGCTGTCAGGTTTTTAGACATCTGAAGCTTATCATAGTTGCCAGTTGACTTAACTCATTACCATACTTGTCTTAAAACTTGATCAAGTCCATTTTACTATCTCTTAATGTGTCTAAAACCATTGGGTGAGTCAAACAATGTAGACCCTGAGCAAGTACCACATTCTGCAGAATCAAATCAGGGTCTACAAGGCTGGCTCAGGCCTGTGTGTCCCAAAGCTTAAGATAAATATGGTAATTGTTTCATGGTCAGGAAGTTGCAGATGTGGTTTTCTTATAGCAAAAATTATTTAGCAAACATTCTAATAGTCTCTTTTTTTTCATATTTTAATATTGTTGAATTTACCTTAAGTATTGGGATACTTGGGCCTTGGCAAGCATTGTAGACCCAGATGAGGCACCACAGAACATGGTATCTGATATGGGTCTACACTGTTTGCCACTCATATAGACATATCTACAATAGGTAGTAAAATGGTCTCAGTGCTTTTCGTATGTTTGTTCCATTTGCGCTTGTTTGGTTTTGTCTGTTTCATCTTCTTCTTGGTGTCTGGGAAGGGCTGCGGCTTGTGATTGTGGCACTCCCTGAACTTTCCTCTTACCTTTTTTACTCAAATTTTAGAACAAGTGCCTTAAGGGATTATTCCAGTATTACAACAAGTGTATTTGACTTCGTGAAAATGCCTAAGAAATATGATAAGGAGTTTAGATGTCCCAACACTTAGGCAGTGCTCCCATTTACCCTCTATTGTTTTTTTGTTTGTTTGTTTTTGTTTGTTTTTTTCAAACCCAAAAAATTATATCTATTTACAAAATTGAAAGGACAATACATGTATGATGATACACATTGAGGGTACATAAATAAAGAAAAATAGAAAGTTTACCCAAAGTCCAAAGAGCAGTGGGAAACCTGTTAGGGTAAACATGGTATTTGCGTGAAATTTTAACAAATCAGAAAAGAATCCTGATTAGTTATGCAAATGTTTATGCAAGACTTTGGAATTATAGATAGGGCAATTAAATTTAGGAAATTATATATTTACCAGTCTTCTCTGTTGCTGTCTTTTCCAGATAAACTGGCATTAAGAGCAGTAGAGGGTGTCAGGAGCAACAAGATTCGTCCTGTAGACTATGACAAACTTAGGAATCTAGCAGCTGAAAAGAAATTCTCTGGTCATAAAACACTTCTTAAAGTGAAGAAGCTGGAACATTTGTCAAAGCAGAACAAAGAGAATCACCTTTTGAAACAGCATAAGATGGTCTGGCAGAAAGAGTTTCTAAGGCTCAACAATGTGCGTAAGAAGCTACAAGCAGAGATAGACACTCACATCAGGTATGGTATCATAAATATAGTAGAATCTATAAGAGGTTTAGGGAAGAAAATCATGGGATACACCTGTTTCTGCATGATCACAGGACATGAATGCATTTTTAAGTGAATTGATACTCTTGGTAGATTGTCTGCCTTTTTAATAAGGGAGACAACTTTGGTGACCCCCTGTTTGCTTTCCTTCTGAAGAGAGTGTACTGTAAAAGGAAAAAAAATGCTCCCAAGGGGGCAAAACAATTTTATGAGAGTTGCCTCCCCTGAAAGTGTGTCTGTTTCCCTTTAGGAGAACACTTACTCTTTCAGGAGAAGCAACTCTGTCTTTTTTTTTTCTACCAGAAATGGGTACTGCTTTTAAAAGAAGGAACTTTCTCCCCTTCAGAGAAGTCCTTTTTAAGAAGTAGCCTAGTGTGCAGGAAAGAAAGTAGGGAGTCGCAGAACTTGTTTTTTTTTTGCGCTTAGTTTGTCATATGTTTTTGTTGTGAGTACTGATTAGAATGTAAATATTTTTCTTCTTTATCATTGAAAAGATATGCTGTGGATGCTGCCTGAAATATGTGTCATTCCTTTTCTACATAACAACATATGGGCCACAAGGTGAGAAAATGTACCTTATGATATGTCCACCCAGGGAGGACTCTGATTAGTCTGTGCACCTATGTAGTCTGATCAGTGTCTTTGCTGTCCTTTTTGAGAAGCCTTGATCACTTGGTTGTTCACAGAATTCCCAGAAAAGATTCAGTTCAGACTGAGTGTATGAAGAGACAGATCTAAGTCTCTAATGGGCACAAAGGTGGTGAAATGTGGTCAAAAAGCTAATTGTTTTAAATCGAAAACAAGTTTGAGCATGAATAAAATCAGTCAAATTGTTCATGGTTTGAATATCTTCTTAAATGTTGAAAATAGCTGTTTGTACACAGGTAGGGTTGTTGCTCATTGGTTAGTTTTTAGTTACAGTTAGAATAACCATCCCCAGCCATTGAGGATGGAGAAATAGATAGGCTCTCTGGTAACCATCTGGTAGAGCTGACTTGAGTTCAATATTCATTTAAGCTCAGGTTGGGTGAAAGTCCACAAATTCATTTCAGCATGACTGATATATTGTTGAACTGGGACATTAAACCTTAATTCAACAGTGGCAATTTAAAATGATTGCCGTAACAATAAAACAGATGGATGGATAGTGTGATGGATGGACAGATGGGTGGACAGACAGAAAAATAATGCTGCTCTTGCACACCTTTACCACAGGGGGAAGTCATACAGCAAGTTTGGTTAAATTCTGCCCAATGGTTTAGGAGGAGATAGTGTAATGGACAGATAGATGGACGCCGGACTAACAGACAATGGAAATATAATTTTGCTCTTGCACACCCTTACCACGAGGGGAAGTCATGTGGAAAATTTGGTTAAATTCCGCTCAATGGTTTAGGAGGAGATAGTGTGATGGACAGATGCCAGACAGATGGATGGACAGAAAAATGATGTTGCTCTTGCAAACCCTTACCATGAGGGAAAGTCAAGTAGCAAGTTAAGTTAAATTCCACCCAATGGTTTACCTTATTTCTGCAGTTGTGACAGGGGTTTTCCATTCCAAAACAATCTCAAAGATCTAGAGATCTAGTTCTGTCTTGTAAGAGGGATCTTGATCTTTGGGATTGTTTTGGTAGAAAAAAAAACATTTTATAGTTGAATTACACAAAACTGATTTATATATTTGCAATAATTTTGGAAGAACAAGCCCCAGTCTTAGAACCAAATAAATATGGTAGGAGAAGAGAGTGTGATGGACAGATGGATGGATGCTAGCTGGATGGACGGACAGAAAAATTATGTTGCACTCACACACCTTTACCATTTAGCAAGTTTGGTTAAACTCAGCCCAGTGGGTTAGGAGGAGGTAGCATGACAGACTGAGGCATTCACAATATTCCCATTGCATGTTTTAAAAGTGTGGGATAAAGTCCATAAGACATTCTGCATTAGTACAAGCACAAGCTAAAGCTCTTGGTTGATACTGGATCTGATATGAAAATGATTACATATTTTCACTGTGTCTTTATTTCAGAAACAATGGTGTTGATGGAGGAATCTGTTCTCAGATTTATCAAGATTTTGAAGATTACCAAGCATCTCTCGAATCTGACTTTGGAAAGTTCAAACAAGCAACAAGTGAACCAGTCTGGAATTTAAGGTAGGTGTACTGGCTGTTTAAGGTGAATGAGTTGCAGCCAGTTTTGCAAGGGGAGGGAATTTGTACAGACAGAGAGTTGCATCCGTAGCTTATGAAACCTTTCAAAGGTTATTTAAGATATGGACTACTCTTAAAGGAAAGAAATTGCACCCCAAGGGAGCAAAATAATTTTTCCTTTAAGAGTAGCCCCTACTGAGGAGATGCAATTATTTCCAAGTCAGATAATAATTTCTTGTGGTAGTTTATCACTGTGGCTTAATATCTATAAAAGTGCTTGTATTAAAGTCCTGGGTTCGAATCCCATTAATGGCAGAATTCAACTTTTGACTGTTCAGCACTTCATTGCACGGAGTCTTTCATTATCATATCACTGAAATGATCATTTGGATATGACTTCAGTATTGTTGGAAGAGATTAAATACCATCATCGTAGCCACAGAGTGCATAGCGAAGACCCTGATCAGACTGTGTAAATGCAACTGCTAATCAGAGTCTTCTCTGGGCACATATATCATAAGGTATATTTGAAGGGTCCAGGTGGCTGAGGCCCCAAGTGGTTAGCATTTCCTGACTTCGAATCACCATGTTCTGGAGGTAGAATTCAGTTTATGACTGTACAGCAATTCATTGCACAGAGCCTTTCATTATCATTCCTCCATCAGCTTGATATATTTTAAATATTGTTAAAGGGACGTAAATCACCAATCATCATCATAATGTACATTTTCTCACTGTTGATGTGAACAATAAAAAAGAGACAAGACCCAAACAACCCTCCAAGAAATTTGTTTTATGTGTTTCTGTTTACCATAATGTTAACATGCTTATGTGATATGTATACAGCTTGGTCAAATCAGTAGATAAGATGTCCTTTTAAACCAAAAACATTTAAGATCTTATATATTTCTCCACAAAAACATACATTGTGGGTACTCACTAGAAATGTCTCCTCTTCCTGCCTGAAAACATATGTTATGGGTACTCATTAGAAGTGCCTCAGTGAGGCACTTCTAATGAGTACCATAGCATATTTTTGTTGTAATGAGAAAAACATAGTTGTGATATTCTTCTTATCAAGATCTATATAATACAACAACAAGAAAAAAAAAGAGAAAAATCTGAAACAAAAAATGTTTAATTTTGGGACATTTTAACTCCTCACCATGTTCAAAAGTTTGAATCAGTCCATTTGAACCATTTCAGTACCTATTAATGTGTCAGCAAACTACTGGCTGATTGGCAAATAGTGTAGACTCTTTCAAAGTGCCAGATTTTGAGGCATCTGATCTGGGTCTACATTATTTGCTAAGGCCTTTTGATCTTCTGTCCACATACTTGGGGTAAAATTAGTAGGTCAAGATAAACAATATATCAGATACTTTTTTGCAACAAAACTTACCTTTTTCGGGTACTGTTTGAAATTGCCTCAGTGAGGTGATTCCAGTGAGAACACACAAGATAAGTTTTGGTGCAAACATTGAAGCTTTGCTGTGTCTTTTCAAGTCCAGTCTTGTACCTTTCCCCATACAAAGTTCTGTTACTTTGTTTACCCTAAGTATTGGGACAAACAGGCCTGAGCAAACAGTGTAGATCCAGATCAGATGCCACAAAATATGGCATCTGATCAGGGTCTACACTGTTTGCCATTCATCAAGCAGTTCTTTTTAAGACACAGCAACAGGTAGTAAAATAGTTCAAAATTTTAGGAGAAATATGGTAAGGAGTTTAGGTTTCCCAGTATTTGGGATAAATATGGTACGCATGGGTCACACAACTTACCGAAATACCGGATACTACCGAAATACCGGAATACCCTTGAAAAATACGGGAATACCTGTGAAAGACACCTACTGAAGACACCAGTAGGGGCTTTAATTAATTAAGATATGTCAACATATAGGAAAACACAAAGTCTTTTAACTTGTAACCGCAAATAATTTGCAAATTGTCTTTGAAGTGTCTTCTTTGCAAACAGTTTGTCCACAGTGGGTATAGGACACATCTCGTGGTTGCACCTTCTTTCTTTTCCTTTTTTTTTTTTTTCTAAGTAACTAGTGCACATTTGTTTATTTGCCTCACTTGCTGTTGGGTTTTTTTCACCCTGTATGAAAATTAATTGGCTTGCTGTTTTTTTTGTTTTTTTTTCAACAGATTTGCGATCTGACAGATGGTCATTATTTCCATTCGAGAAGACAACTCGAATGCTGGATGCAAATTATTATTTTTCTGAGAAAAGAGCAAAATAGTACCTGAGCACTTAATTTGCAAGATAGCAGTTTGCGCATCAAATTGGCTGTTCACATTTCTAAGTCCTGCAAAACCTATTTAGTAATCCCTACATAGATTCTCATGGGTCTGCTCAAATGCGCCACCAGGCGATGACACGCAATTCTGGGACATTCTCATTTCCAATATAGATTACTAAAATACATGTGAAAATACCAAGAAAATGCAATAGTCACATTCCCTTGCCCCGCATGAAGAAACCGCATGCTTGTGACGGTAACGTCACGAGAAATCGTGGCAGAAACTGCTTAGAGAGAAAAACACGCTTATGTTTGTTAAATTATAGAGTATTTTTTTCATCAGAAATGCATATGAAACTGGCATGCATTAAACACAGAAACTAAGTATTGGGACAGATAGGCCTGTGCAAACTATAGACTCAGATAAGACGCTGCAGAGAAAGACGTAATGTAAATAGTTAGGGGACATGGAAATTTGGAAAACACTTTTAGGACAATAAGACATAGAACCAGTGAAGACTCAGATCATCTTCTGATGCAAAGGCAGTCAGATTTTGCCGTTTGTGGTGACAAACAGGCATGTAAATTCCAGTTCTTGGAGAGATTACAAATCTCTGGTCAAATACATCATCATTTCAGTGAAGGTTTAAATATGTTCTACAGAGTCTGATCTGGGTCTACACTGTTTGTTCAGGCCTGGCTGTCCCAATACATACGAGGAGTAAGTATGGAAATTTGATCAAATCAAACCCCTGGATCCGCCCATGATTCATAAAAAATGCTGTGTTCGAGTTGTTATCAAGGCATATGCAATTAGCTCCCTTTAAATAGTAAAATCTGAAGAGTGAGGGCCTACCCGCATTTACCAGGGTATAAATAAATATTAGTACTGTTAATCTTTTACATTATCTATATATTGAGAACATTATAATTATTAAAATAGCCAGAAAATGCAACAGCCACAAAGCAGCATTTCCCTTGCCCCGCATGAATAAACCACGTGCTGGTAGCGGTAACATCACATGAAATCGTGACGGGAAACCACTTCGGGAGAAAAACAAATTTAATTTATACAGCCTTTTCTTGTCAGAAATGCATGAACTGGCACATATTAAAAATTTAAAGAACCTAAATATTGGAACAGATATGCCTATGCAAACAGTGTAGACACAAATCAGATGCCACAGAGAACAAGGGAATGAAACTTATTTGGGGGGAATAAGGATCATGAAAATTTGGAAAACACTTTTAGGACTATAAGACCTGTGTGACTAGCGAATATGCATATCAGCCTGCGAATCAGTCTTTGCTGTTCGCATGAGCTTCTTTGGCCTCTGGGCTTTTTTCAAGATTGTCCTCCGAGTATATATGTTTCTTAATTAAAGCCAGTATTGGTTTCTTCAGTAGGTGTATGGTTTCTTCAGTAAGTGTCTTTCACAGGTATTCCTGTATTTTGCACGGGTATTCCGGTATTTCAGTAGTTTTCCGGTATTTCGGTAAGTCTCGTGACCATGGTACGCATATGTTCACAGAGAGGATCTTCAGTTCTGGCTCCAAGAAAACATGTCTGATCTGAAACTTGGTGCTCCAGATTGTCTAGATAAGCACAGAGAAATAAAAGAAACAGTACAGTCAGTGAAAGTACAAGAGGATCGGCTGATGGAGCGACTAACTCATGAACAGATTTGTCTAGAGAGAGAACTTAATATAGGTGGGTACCATTCTCATTGTAGAAGACATTCAATTGAAATTCTTCAAACAACATCTCCTCCAAAACCATGTCAGATAGTGTCGAAACTTGATGGGAGGCATTGGTGCGACATAGAGATTCTGAATTGCTAAAATCATTCCATGGTGGCCATGTTGAAATTCTTCAAAGGATATCTCCAAATCTTAAGTCAGATTGAGCTGAAACTTGATAGGAGGCATTGGTGCAACACAGAGATTCAGAATTGCTAAAATCGTTCAGTTCTGATTTGCAAGATGGCCACCATGGGGGCTGTCTTGAAATTCTTCAAACAACATCTCCTCCCAAACCTTTAGTCTGATTGAAGCGAAACTTGATGGGAAGCATTGGAGTGACATAGAGATTCAGAATTGCTAAAATCATTCCGTTTGGCTATCCAAGATGGCCGCCATATCGGCCATCTTGAAAATCTTGAAACCATATCTGCTCCTGAAACCTAAGTCAGATTGAACCCAAACTTAGTGGGAGGCATTGGGGCGACTTGGAAAATTAGAATTGCTTAAATCATTCTGTTCAAATATCCAAGATGGCCACCATATTGGCCAGCTTGAAAGTCTTCCAACAACATCTCCTCCCAAACTGTAAGTGGGATTGAGCTGAAACTTTTTTAGGCCTTTCAAAATATATTTTCATTTTTCTTAAAAATTAGGGCGGCATTAATGTAATGCGTCTCTTAAGGACACCATTTGCACAAATGACAAATCTTATTTTCTAGGAGTGCTAATGGTTAAACAACAAGTGGTATTATTACTAATCAAGAGGAGCCTAAGAATGACTCTGGTACTCGTATAATATTTAAATATGAAAATGTAATAAACTCATTCAGACCAATAACATTCCTTTCTAGGATTCAAACACCCCCTAGCCTACCCCAACCCCCCTGATATATGCACTCAGCCAAGCTTCAAATCAGCCTGCCCATATGCGAAGTCTGATCAGAATCTTCACTGGCTGCATTTGGATAGTCAAGGGTGCAGTTCCTTCAAGCAGACAATGAAGACTCTGATCAGACTCATGGCTGATTTGAGTCTGCATTGGGCACACGACAGAAGGTACATTTTCTGACGTTGCAACACAAAAGGTTACAGGGGAGTGGGGTGGAAGGAGGGTAGGGTGACTGGTTGATTACTAACTCATAGCACTTCAATATTTCTTTCCAATACTATGCATCAATTCTAGCTAAGTTTGCTGAATGAATATGACTGGTATATCAAAACTTCTAAATCATCTCTCATATAAGAAAGACGGCAAGATACCATATCCTAATCACTACACAGTATGTTCAATTACATGTATGCTAATTTCAGTGTTCAAATGTAATTTTAAAACTACTATAGTAACTGGAATATTGTAATATTGTTCACTGCTCCAGATAAGGCATTACTTCCAACTGAATAGCACTCATATCTTTCTTATTTCACTATGAAAGAATGTTTGTTTGTATTGTTGTTTTTTACGGCCCAGTCAACCCATTGTGGGCATGTCACGTGTGGTCAGTTAACCTAACCATACGTTTACAGGGCAGGTTTAGTCCTCTAAGCGGTTAACCAGTATTGAGCACATTTTTTTGCTAGAAACTGACAACTGCCCTTCTTGCATCAGCGGAAGGGTGACCATAGGAAATATTTCATGATCTCCATGAGGAATGTTGCTGGTTCTGTGGGGTCTAACCCACAACCTCCTGATCACCAGTTGGATGCACAGCCAACTGAGCTACTGAGGCTGACTAAACCGTATGTTGTAGGACTCATAAGAAGAGCCTCACTGAGGCACCTCTAATGAGTCCCACTACATATGGTTTCTCAGAGAAAAAAAAAATTACAAGGCTACTTCCTTAACTGGAGCTATATGGTACTTGGTTTGGGATGGTATGATGCTCAGATTGAACATAAAGAATTGTTTGTAAGATACCACTTGCAATACGGCTTTGCCATACATGCCATACCTCACACTGTGAGACAAAATCTCACAGAATTTTGGCCCTTCTGGACCCCATTTCCCATAAGATTTTCAAATCTCACAGAATTTTCATACCATTTAATAAGCTACTTTTTGAAGAACTAGAAATAAATCACACATTAGCATGGCTATCCCAAGCTTCATTCATTAAAATAATGGCTTTTAACTTACTTATGTAAGCTTGAAAGTGACTTTCATAAAAATTTCACAGAATTTCATCAAATCTCCCCTAAAAATTTGCAAAATCTCACAGATTTCTGTTAACAGCTAATGGCATGTATGCTTTGCACTACCAAAGAAATGAAAGCAAGCATCCCAAAAATTCTCTGATCAAGGAAAACCTTGAAAAACGGCAAAGGGGAAGTTCCAGCCTATATAGAATTTACATTGGACTCTGCCCACGCATGGAATCTCATAATATTAAGCACAATTATTACCAAGGACACGACTGTTGTTTATAAGGTATATATCCCCATTCATCTGTTTCCCTTGCTTAAACAGACTGTTTTGTATAAAATTACATCTGAACAAGTGGGTACCTCTGAAAAACACACTCCACAGCTATCAGTAACTGAAACTTGATGGGAGGCATTGGAGCAATATAGAGATTCAGAATTGCTAAAATCAATCTGTTTCGATATCCAAGATAGCCATCACAGTGGCCAACTTGAAAATCTTCAAATCACATCTGCTTCCAAGTGGTTAGCTGGGTTGAGCCCAAACATGGTGGGAGGCAATTGGGTGACATGGAGATTTAGAATTGCTAAATTCATTCCGTTCCAATATCCAAGATGGCCGCCATGGTGGCCAGCTTAAAAATCTTGAAACAACATCTGCTTTCGAACGGTAAGTCGGATTAAGCTGAAACTTGGTGAGAGGCATTGGGGAGACATGGCAATTCAGAACTGCTAAATTCCTTCCATTCCAACATCCAAGAAAGCTGTCACAGTGGCCATCTAGAAATTCTTCAAACAACATCTCCTCCTAAACCGTAATACTGATTGATCCCAAACTTGATGGGAGGCAGCGGAGTGACATAGAGATTCAGAAATGCTAAAATTATTCTGTTCCGATATACATGTATAAGATGGTACATGTATAAGATGGCCCCAAGGTGGCTATCTTGAAAATCTTCAAACCTCATCTTCTCCCAAATGGTAAGTCAGATTGAACCAAAACTTAGTGGGAGGCATTGAGCCCAAAACTTGGTGGGAGGCATTGGGGTGACATGGAGATTCAGAATTGGTAAAACCATTTTGTTATGATATCCATGATGGCCGCCACAGCAGCCATCTTGAAGATCTTTAATTGTTAGCTCACCTTGAGCAAAGCTTCGCTGCAGGCCAGTTTATGCTGTGGTATGTTGACCATGGTCCATCCCTCATCCGTATGTCCATCAGTAACTTTTCACATTTTTATACCCCGCCACACAATAGTAGCGGGGTATTATGGTTTCACGTTGGTCGTCCGTGTGTCCGTCCATCTGTCCGGTCATCCATCCATCCGTTGTACACCCGTCCATCCGTTTTTCATTTCTAGATGATAATTTGAGTAAACTTCAATGGATTTTCACCAAACTTGGTATGTGCATTGATATTGTGGAGATCTGGTTTGGGATTGCTAATGGGCAAATTTCGTCAAATTTTTTACCTGCCTGAGATAAGCCCATATTTTCTTTTCCGGACAATACCTTGAGTAAATAACAAGGGATTTTAACCAAACTTGCTATATATATTGACATTAAGGAGATCTGCTATGGAATTACTAATGGGAAAATTTCATCAAATTTTTACTGAGTTATCTGCCCGAGACACGCCTATATTTTCGTTTCCAGACGATAACTTGAGTAAATAACAAGGGATTTTATCCAAACTTGCTGTATGCATTGACCTTAAGGAGATCTGTTTTGGAATTGCTAATGGGCAAATTTCGTCAAATTTTTACGGAGTTATCTGCCCGAGACACACCCATATTTTCAATCTCGGACAATAACTTGAGTAAATAACAAGGCCTTTTAACCAAACTTGCTATATGCATTGATATTATCAAGATCTGGTTTAGGATTGTTATCTGTCCATTGATATTATCAAGATCTGGTTTAGGATTGTTATCTGTCCCTCCGTCATTTTCTTTCCAGACATTTTCGCAACGATAACTTTAATACATAAACAAATAATTGCTATGGCGGGGTATTATGCTTGCGGTGCCTTTATTGACATCTCCATCAGAATGGTATCCATGATGGCCGGCATAGCAACCCTCTTGAAAGTCTTCATTTGTTATCTGGTTCCGAACCGTAATGGAGCAGAAACTTGGTGGAAGGCATTTTGGCAGCATGGAGATTTAGGATTGCTAAAATGATTCTGTTCTGATATCAAAGATGGTCACCATGGCAGCCATCTTGGCCATCTTGAAAATCTTAAAATGACATCTGCTCCCGAAAGGTGTCTGATTGAGCTTAAACTTGATGGGAGGTATTGGGGTGTTATGGAAGTTCAGAATTGCTAAAATTGTTCTGTTCCAAGGTGGCCACGGTGGCCATCTTGAAATTCTTCAAATAACATCTCCTCCCAAACAGTAAGTCGGATTGAGCCGAAACTTGATGGGAGGCATTGGGGTGACATGGAGATTCAGAATTGCTAAATCGTACAGTTCCAATAGCGAAGATGGTGGCAATTTTGAAACTCTTCAAACAACATCAGATTCTGAATTGCTAAAGGAAGTCTGAGCTGATGGCCTCCATGGCACAATGTAGCATATCATGATCAGCCTAATCTAGTTGAGCGATTTCTGGCCCACTTGGGCCTCTAGTTACATTAGATGAGGCGTTAGCATGTGATGTCATATCACATACCCCATATCACACCCCAAAATACATATTGTACACCCTTTTTCACACCCTAAAAGCTATATCATATATCTCTGACATCAAATCTTTGGAAACCTCTGCTGTCTTCTGTTGGCAGCGATGCTGCTTCCAGAGAGCTGCAACTTGCTATTTGCAATTATTCTTTTGATATTCAGTTACAATCAAACTTGTCAAAGGCCACCTGTATTAAACAATCACCTATATTGTCAGTTTTCCAGCTTCCATAAAAATCAAATGAAGTTACCTGTATTAACCAACCACGTTTTGGCTTTCCCTTAGGCACTTGTTAACACAGGTTTTACTGTAGTAAAAAAACACCATGAAGTCTTTAAAGAAACACTCAAAATTTTAGAAAATTATGGATGAAAACACAATGGAGACAATTGCCAATAGGCTGCTAGATCTTGATAATATCATTGAAAAAAGAAAGACCAAAACTGAACTGTTGCTCAGAAATCGAGCAGATGAAGGACCAATGGATTTTTATGCCCTGCCACAAAAAAAGTGGGGGGGGGGGGGGGGGGTATTATGTTCGCCTGAAATTTTGAGTGTCCTTCCATCTGTCTGTTTGTTCTTCTGTTGGTCAGCGCTTCATCATTCGTGTCCGCTTCATAACTCTGTTACTGTCAGAGATATTTTCACCAAACTTCATACAAATATAAAGCACTCTGAGACGATGTGCATAACACATGAACCGTAACGCTACTTTGCCTACTTTTGGAGTAACTGCCCTTTGAACATTGAACATAGCCATTTCTACCATCTTTTCGTATCCACTCTGTAAGTTGAAAAATCTTTCAAGAGATATTCACGAAACTTCACACAAATGTAAAGCACTATGAGACGACATGCAAAACCTATGAACTGTAAGTCTAGTTTGCCTACTTTAGGAGTTATTGCCCTTTGAACATAGTACATAGCCATTTCTACCCTGTACTCGTGTCTGCTCTCAAGATACTTTGATGAAACTTCTCACAAATGTAAAGACTATGAAACAATGTGCGGAACACAAAAAATGTAACTCATGTTAGCCTACTTTTGGAGTTGCTGCCCTTTGAACATAGTAGATATTGAAAATAGCCATTTCTACTTTGTACTCATGTCTGCTCTGTAAGTTGAAAACTGTTACAGATATTTTGATGAAACTTCACACAAATGTAAAGCATCATAAGACATGCAGAACTCAAGAACAGTAACTGGTTAATCTACTTTTGGAGTTGTGGCCCTTCGAACTCTGAAAATAGTGACTTCTGTAATATATTTGTGTCCATTCTGTAACTGGAAAACTGTTCGAGATATTGTCTTGAAACTTTATGCAAATGTATATCACCATGATACAATTAGCAAAACACAAAAACCATAACTCTGACTTACCTGCTTTTGGAGTTTCCACCCTTTGAACATTGTCAATAGTGATCCAAGTCATATATGTTTGCCATTTCTATAATTTGAAAACGGGTTCAGAGATTTCCTTGAAGCCTTGCAAAAATGTAAAGGGACACAACATGTAGAACACATTTTATTTTTGACAGAGTTATGGCACTTGCTTGATGTAATTGCAGTGCAGAGGGGCATGGTGCAGTGCTTGTAGCACTTTTATTTTTTATAAAGATTGGTTTAAGGAAAACGGTTGGAATATATATGGAGTATATATGATAAATAGATTTTTTCATATCATACCCTATATAAGCTCTTGTTTTTGGCCCTTGGGCTGATTAGGGAGTCTGGGGTTGATATGGGTTATGATATGAAAAATGCCATATGATAATCTCTGTTTCAGGACAGTATGGTGATTTTGGGATGAACAATTTAGAGAAGCGACCACATATGCAGCAGGGTATACCAGAGGAAGCGTTTGATCTAGACTGTCCTGATGAAGACTTGAAAGCTGCCGTCTTAAAAGAATTTATTGTTATTGATGAGAAATACTTAGAGAGGCTAAATGAGTTGGAGGAGGGCCATAAATGGACACTCAGGTAGATCAAGTACTATTTTGAAGGAGACATTAAACAGATACTCTGGTAACTGAGTTTAAAGTTATTGATGAGAAATGCATGTAACTAGATAAGTGAAACCGTCTAGAGGAAGGTAAGGGATTGACATTCTAATGATTAGGGTTATAGTTTGACAGTACAGTGTAGTTTAGAGATAGCTCTCGAGGCCTTGAATTAGCTATTGCAGCCTGTTGAGGCTTGCTTGAAAAGGGAGGAAGTAGCTCTAGGTAAGAGTGGGTAACATGTAAATATTTTTCTTTGTTCTCTTCAAAAATGTATGTTGTGCTACTCATTTAGAAGTGTTTCATTAAGGTGTTTTTAATGTGTACCCACAACATATGTTTTCATGGAGAAATAAGAAAAATATCAATACCTTTTAGTTGAGATTTATCTAGAGTTACGGCAGGAATTCCTGACATGTAATCAGTGGCTTTATATTTCTGTATATTGCAATTACTTTATTGGCATTTTTAACCTTTAGCAAATTCTACTTACATATACAGCAAACAAAAAAAATGTTGATATGTTTCACTTTTTTTTTTTTTTTTTCAACATTTCATACAAACTGTCTCCTAAGGAGACTTGTAAATATTTACTGTATTTTTTATATATATATGATATTGTGGAGATCTGCTGGGATTGCTCATTGGCAAGTTTCGTCAGTTTTTGACAGAGCTATCTGCCAACGACATGATAATGGCTGGGTATTATCGTTTCACATTTTATTTTGGCTTTTGTCGATTTGTCCACCTGCTTTTCTTTTAAACATTGTTCAATGCATTTAAAATGTATTAGTGATTAGGTATGTCTGCAGAGTCTGTATATTGTATGCTATTTTTTTATTGACAGCACTTTTGTAAGGTGTGTCAGCAGTTTTTTTTATACGCCCGTTTGAAAAACGGGACGTATTATGTTACGGGGTATGGCGTCCGTCCGTGCGCCCGTCCGTCCGTCCGTCCGTCTGTAAACTTTTTCGTTTCTGGCTAACTCCTCCTACAGTTTACATCCGATCAAGCTGAAACTTGGTATATAGTTAGACCATGATGTGGCGCAGTGCATATTGTTTCGGGGTTACAGTCCACCAAATGTTTGCAGAGTTATGCCCCTTAGAAAATTTCTGTAAACTTTTCATTTCCGATTAACTCCTCCTACATTTTACATCCGATCAAGCTGGCACTTCATATATAGTTAGACCATGATGTGGAGCAGCGCCTATTATTTCGAGGTTACAGTCCACCAAATATTAGCAGAGTTATGCCCCTTTGAAAATTTCAATAGACTTTTGGTTTCCGGCTAACTCCTACAGTTTACATCCGGTCAAGCTGAAACTTGGTATATAGTTAGACCATGATGTGGCGCAGCGCATATTGTTTCGGGGTTACAGTCCACCAAATGTTTGCAGAGTTATGCCCCTTAGAAAATTTCTGTAAACTTTTCATTTCCGGTTAACTCCTCCTACATTTTACATCTGATCAAGCTGAAACTTCATGTATAGTTAGACCATGATGTGGAGCAGCGCATATTGTTTCGAGGTGACAGTCCACCAAATATTAGCAGAGTTATGCCTCTTTGAAAATTTCAGTAGACTTTTCGTTTCTGGCTAACTCCTCCTACAGTTTACATCCGATCAAGCTGAAACTTCATGTATAGTTAGACCATGATGTGGAGCAGCGCATATTATTTCGAGGTTACAGTCCACCAAATATTAGCAGAGTTATACTTCTTTGAAAATTTCGATTAATTTTTAGTTTATGGCTAAATCCTCCTACAGTTTACATCCAATCAAGCTGAAACTTCATGTACAGTTAGACCATGATGTGGAGCAGCGTGTATTGTTTCAAGGTTACAGTCCACCAAATATTAGCAGAGTTAAACCCCTTCGAAAATGTCTATTAATTTTTTGTTTCCGGCTAAATCCTCCTACAGTTTACATCCGATCAAGCTGAAACTTGATTTGTAATAAGACCATGATGTGGAGCAGCGCATATTGTTTCAAGGATCCAGTCCACCAAATATTAGCAGAGTTAAACCCTTTTGAAAATTTCTATTAATTTTTTGTTTCCGGCTAAATCCTCCTACAGTTTACATCCGATCAAGCTGAAACTTCATAAATACTTACACAATGATGTGGAGCAGCACATATTACTTTTAGGTTACAGTGCACCAAATATGTGCAGATTTATGCCCCTTTGAAAGTTTGTGTAAACTTTTCACAGCATATTGTTTAGAGGTAATAGTGTGCCAAAGGCTCATATGAGCTTATAATAGAGCCATGCTTCTGTGGTGTGTCCTCCGTCAGAAGCACTTCTCCGTAGAAGCAGCAAACTTCTCCCTTAATTTCTTGGCCAGCTTGGACCCTTAGGTTACAGTTCACCAAATATCAGCAGAGATTATGCCCCAATGAATTTTTTTTAAATTTTTTTTTTCTTGTAATTCCACTTACAGTTTATATCCGGAGCACTGAATTATACAGGAGCCAGTTAATGTGCTGCATCTTATTACTTGCCACGGGCGTATAATGCCCCGCTTGGCGGAGCTCTTGTTATGATTGTAGTTGATCAATTCCTCTATATGTGATTCAAATGCCAGTTTTCTTTTATGTCACATGTATTGGCATGCCTTTGATTGCTATGTACATGACAACATTTTATTTTACAGCACAGCGCAAACATTTCTGATGGCAATGAAAGTTTATCTGTGCTCTCTATAAATAGTTTGCTACTTCTGAATGATCCTATACAACTCAACTATTGACTTGTGCATACTTCTGAATGATCCTATACAACTCAACTATTGACTTGTGCATACTTCTGAAAGATCCTATACAACTCAACTGTTCACTTGTGCATACTTCTGAATGATCCTATACAACTCAACTATTGACTTGTGCATACTTCTGAATGATCCTATACAACTCAACTGTTCACTTGTGCGTACAAGTGATATACCGTATTCCACCAAGTTAACGCACTGTGCGCTTAGGTTTTTCAAAATCACTGGGAAAACATGTGGTAAAATATGCATATACATGTTTCTACTAAGGGTACACTTTAAAAAAGATCAGTAAAGTACTTATTTGATGATGTTTAGGCAATTTTTATCTGATTTTCTTTATAAAAGCATATGTTGTGGGTACCCATTTGAACTGCATCAGCAAGTCGATGCAATTCAAAGTGGTACCCACAACATATGCCTTTATAAAGAAGTAGACAAAAAGTACACTGGCTGTAATTGGAAGACTACTAAATTGCTTGACTGTGCGCTTATAGGGTATTTGCAGTAATTAGGTCAAATACGGTAAATGAATGATGGTAGTGATTGTAATTTACAAAAGGCAGAATGTTATGAAAACAGGTGATAGATAATTACATACTGGATTACGTTTTTATGATGATTATCCATCACATGTTGATCACATATTAAAATTTAAGTGTAGATATCATGGAATATCCAAGATAAGTCTAATTAACCCTTAAAACGCCAAGAAAACCTGCATCTGAAAATGTAGTCTGTTTATGTCGTCTGCTGAATATTCTTGCAAACTTTTCAAACCTATTTTTGTATACAGGCAAACAGTGTGGACCCAGATCAGACTGCTCCTAGAGGAGCAGTCTGATCGAGGTCCACACTGTTTGCAGAAATGACTTTTAAAATCACAAGCAGATGACAAAGCAGACGACAGTTGTTGTGATTGGCAGTTTAATGGTTAAACTGTAAGTAATTTTTGTAAACTTTTACTGTACTAACATGAAATGACCATTTACACATGTAAATATGGTAGCCATATTGGTGAGACAGTTCTAATGAAAATGTATGTTTTTATTGCAAAGAAAGAAAATAAATCAATACATTTGGGAAGAATAAACCACCTTATGTAGATTGTATTTTTGAAGCTTTTTTAGTATACAGTCAAA
The DNA here is from genome assembly GCA_964016985.1 of Anodontia alba. Taxonomy (NCBI): domain Eukaryota; kingdom Metazoa; phylum Mollusca; class Bivalvia; order Lucinida; family Lucinidae; genus Anodontia; species Anodontia alba. The sequence continues at coordinate 42,171,936 of OZ024833.1, read as the reverse complement.
CCTGTCTTAAGCAAGCGGCTAAGGGAAAGTCCAAAATCACTTGCTTAAGAGAGGTTGGTGCTTAATAGAGGTTTGACAGTGACGGGTGAATTCTCATGGCGGCCATGTTTTCTAGTACTAGACAGGAGTTCTCTGGGATAGGGGTATTATGTTACTTATATGTACAGATAAATATACTTGTTCAGTGTATGTACTTACACCCAAAGTAACAAGCAAAAGACAAAACTATTTGAAGCAAAAATGAATTTATTGAAAAATAATGAGAAAAAAAAAAATATACATGTACATACACACTGTATATAGAAATAACCTTAACACGGTCCTCTAAGGTCAGCACTTTTCTTTTGTAGCTCACCTGAGCCGAAGGCTCAAGGTGAGCTTTTGTGATCACTCACCGTCAGTCGTCGTCGTCGTCATCATCCGTATGTCCGTCCATCCGTCCACAATCTTTAAACAACATCTCCTCCTAAACCACTGATTGGAATTTGACCAAACTTCACAGGATTGATCCTTGGTTGGTCCTTTTTCAAAGTTGTTCAAATGGTTCCGGTCCGTTACATATCTAGGTCACAGCAGCTAAAAATAGAATTAACTAAAAACTTTAAAAATCTTCTTGTCAGAAACCACTGGACCGATTTCTATATAATTTTGCAGAAATGTTCCTTTGGGGACCCTCTACCAAGATTGTTCAAGCCATTTGGATTCGTCAAAAAACATGGCCACCAGGAGGCGGGACTTATTTTCTCTCTATATCTATATAGAAAACTTCAAAAATCTTCTTGTCAGAAACCCCTGGACTGATTTCAATATAATTTTGCAAAAATGTACCTTTGAAGATCCTCTACCAAGGTTGTTCAAGCCATTTGGATTCGTCAAAAAACATGGCCGCCAGGGGGCGTGGCTTATTTTCCCTATATATCTATATAAAAAAATTTAAAAATATTCTTGTCAGAAACCACTGGACCGATTTCAATATAATTTTGCAGAAATCTTCCTTTGGTGATCCTCTATCAAGATTGTTCAAGACATTTGGATTTGTCAAAAAACATGGCCGCCAGAGGGCGGGGCTTATTTTCCCTATATATCTATATAGAAAACTATAAAAATCTTCTTGTCAGAAACCACTGGACTGATTTCAACATAATTTTGCAGAAATGTTCCTTTAATGATCCTTTACCAAGATTGTTCAGGCCATTTGGATTCGTCAAAAAACATGGCCGCCAGGGGGCATGGCTTATTTTCCCTATCTATCTATGTAGAAAACTTTAAAAATCTTCTTGTCACTAACCACTGGACCGATTTAAATATAATTTTCAGAAATATTTTTTTGGAGATCCTCTATCAAGATTGTTCAAGACATTTGGATTTTTCAAAAAACATGGCCGCCAGAGGGCGGGGCTTATTTTCCCTATATATCTATATAGAAAACTTTAAAAATCTTCTTGTCAGAAACCACTGGACCGATTTCAATATAATTTTGCAGAAATGTTCCTTTGGTAATCCTTTACCAATATTGTTCAAGCCACTTGGATTCGTCAAAAAACATGGCCGCCATGGGGTGGGGCTTATTTTCCCTATATAATCTATATAGAAAACTTTAAAAATCTTCTTGTCAGAAACTCCTGGACTGATTTCAATATAATTTTGCAGAAATGTTCCTTTGGTGATCCTCTACCAAGATTGTTCAAGCTATTTGGATTCATCAAAAAACATGGCCGCCAGGGGGCGGGGCTTATTTTCCCAATATATCTATTTAGAAAACTTTAAAATCTTCTTGTCAGAAACCACTGGACAGATTTCAATATGATTTTGCGGAAATGTTCCTTTGGTGATCCTCTATCAAGATTGTTCAAGCCATTTGGATTCGTCAAAAACCATGACCGCCAGGGGGCGTGGCCTATTTTCCCTATATATCTATATAGAAAAATTTAAAAATCTTCTTGTCAGAAACCACTGGACCGATTTCATCATAATTTTGCAGAAATGTTCCTTTTGTGATCCTCTATTAAGATTGTTCAAGCCATTTGGATTCATCAAAAAACATGGCCGCCAGGGGGTGGGGCTTATTTTCCCTATATATCTATATAGAAAACTTTAAAAATCTTCTTGTCAGAAACCATTGGACTGATTTCAATATAACATGGCAGGAATGTTTCTTTTGTAACCTTCTACCAAGATTGTTGAACGCATCATGATTCATCAAAAAACATGGCCGCCAAGGGGCGGGGCTTATTTTCCGTATATATTTATATAGAAAACTTTAAAAATCTTCATGTCAGAAACTACTGGACCGATTTCTATATAACTTGGCAGAAATGTTTCCTTGGTGATCCTTTACCAAGATTTTTCAAGCTGTCATGATTTGTCAAAAAACATGGCTGCTAGGGGGCGTGGCTTATTTTCCCTATATATATATATATAGAATATTTTAATGATCTTCTTGTCAGAAACCACTTAACCGATTTCAGTATAACATTGCAGGAATGTTTCTTTTGTAACCCTCTACCAAGATTGTTTAAGAGTATGATTCATAAAAAAACGTGGTCGCCAGGGAGCGGGGCTATATTTCCCTATATATCTATATATAGTAAACTTTAAAAATTTTCTTGCCAGAACCACTGGACAGATTTCATTATAACTTGGCAGAAATGTTCCCTTGTTGACCCTCTACCAAGATTGTTCAAGTTATCATGATTTGTCAAAAAACATGACCGCCAGGGGGTGGGGCTTATTTTCCCTATATATCTATATAGAAAAGTTTAAAAATCTTCTAGTCAGAAACCAATGGACCGATTTCATTATCATTTGGCAGGAATGTTTCTTTGGTGACCCTCTACCAAGATTGTTCAAGCCGTCATGATTCGTCGAAAAACATGGCTGCTAGGGGGCGGGGCATATTTTCTATATATATCTATACAGAAAACTTTAAAAATCTTCTCGTAAGAAACCGTCGGATCGAGTTCAATGTAACTTGGCAGGAATGTCGCTTTGGTGACTTTCTACCAAGATTGTTCATACCCTCATGATACGTCAAAAAACATGCCACCAGGGGGCGGGGCTTATTTTCCGTATATATCTGTATAGAAAACTTTAAAATTCTTCTTGTCAGAAACCACCTTACTGATTTCAATATTACTTGGCAGGAATGTTTCCTTGGTGACCCTCTACCAAGATTGTTCAAGCAATCATGATTCGTCAAAAAACATGGCTGCTAGGGGTGGGCCTTATTTTCCTATATATCTAAATAGAAAATTTTAAAAATCTTCTTGTCAGAAACCACTGAACCGATTTAAATATAACTTGGTAGGAATGTTCCTATGGTGACCCTCTACCAAGTTTGTTCAGGCTGTCATGATTTGTCAAAAAACATGGCCGTTAGCGGGTGGGGCTTATTTTCCCTATATAGCTATATAAAACACTTTAAAAATCTTTTTGTCAATAACAACGGGACTGATTTCAATATAACTTGGCAGAATTGTTCCTTTGGTGATCCTCTTTCAAGATTCAGTTCAAGCTATCATGATGCATGAAAAAAAAAACATGGCCGCTGGGGAGCAGGGCTATAAAATTTATGCAAAAATCTTTGAGCAGTGAACTTGGCTGAAACTTTAACAGTAAGTATGCAAAGCTGTTTGCTCAGTGAGCGATATAGGACCATCTTGGTCCTCATGTTTACTAAGAGTAGCCATGATTTTAATGTCTTAACTTTATGAAAACTTTAGGTAGAATAGGGAGAGTTGTATGACATTATTTCTTTTTAAAAAGCTTCTGCTTGTTTTATATCCAATCATAATTAAGGAAAGTGAGGGATACACCTATTCCTTAAAAAAAAAAAAAACTTTCATAAAACACTGCAACTTAACCCTATTGGCTAGCAGTGAAAACAAAAGCAAAATAATTATTAAGCAAGCTACCAATCAACCATAAATGATTAACGCCATAAACATACAATTACGGTATTAATCGGCATGAAGCTGGTCAAGCATTGTAATTAAAAATTCTATTGTGTGTGATTTAACTTACTTTTCTCACCTTTGCTAATTCCCAAACAAACAGTCATTATTCCCTAATTAAGTGCACCTGTCAAACTATGCGATCCAATTGACCGCCATTTACTAAAAGCAAATTCGCCAGAAACTTAAATAGATTCCATCGAAACAAATTGCTTTGAAATGGCCGCATCAATTATAGGGTTTTCCAGATGCTTGGTTTTCTGATTCAGTATCATAAATCAATACGAACACAGGATACAGTGACTGGCTTTTATCATGGTTGTAGTATTTGTCCAGAGCTGAGAGCCAGTTAATGCGTGCTTGTTTGCTGAAAGCCACGGAAGATAAAAATGCGCCGAATTTGATACCTGTTTAACATACCGAAAATAAAACAATACAACCGCTAAAACGCTTGCTTAATGGAGGACTTTTATTTTAAAATAAATATATATTTGATACAGTGACTGGTTTTTATCATGGTCGTAGTAATTGTCCAGAGCCGAGAGCCAGTTAATGCGTGTTTGTTTGCTGAAAGTAGTCCGGTTAAGCCGCGGAAGATAAAAATGCGCCGAATTTGATACCGGTTTAACATACCGAAAATAAAATGATATGACCGCTGAAATGCTTGCTCAATGGAGGACTTTTGGCAAAATGGGATAAATTTGCTTGCCCATTGGCCGCTTTAGACAGGTGCTTGCTTAATACAGGTGCATTTGCATAGGAAATTATTCGGGGGGATTCAAATGGCCGTTTAAGGGAGGGGCACGCTTAATAGAGGTGGCCGCTTGGGCAGGTTTGACTGTATTTTCTTTTGTTTGATTTCAGTTATGATAGGTATGGTGGTTGGTCTGAAGAAGACCATGCTCATTTCATGATGATTTATGACCAATATCCCTTTGACCTGGCAAACAGAAGAATGTTAATTGTTGATCGATTAAAACGACAATTACCTAGAAAAACTAGAACAGAGTTGGTGAGTATTACTGCGTTTACTAACTGTAGGTCAGAAGGCCAAGTTTAAATGTTGGCTGTGTTTAGTGGACTGTTTGTATGTCTACTTAAAACCCCAACAGCTCAAAAATAGACATTTTATTGTCCAAGAAAACTTTAATGAATTGATATGTGGTATTAATACGATAATTAATGTAGTGCCTGACAGCCTGTAAAATTTCAGTAAATCCATCATTCTTGAACTGGATCAAAAATGAAATGATTTTTAGCTCGTTGGGACTTTGTCCCTGGAGAGCTTATGTTGTTACCTACATTTTGGTGTCGGCATCTGTCCGCATCTGCATCCGTGTCAGCATTAGCACAATGTTGTAAGTTTTCAAAGGTGTGCATAGTTTGATATTGTGATCATTACCTGTCCATCGTCCATCCGTCCATCTGTCCATTCACACCTTTGAAAGCTCCCATAGACTTATAATAGGAAAAACTTAAAAAATCTTCTTCTCTGAAACCATGAGGCCCACAGCTTATATATTTAGTATGTAGCAATGTTTAATGGTCCCCTACATAAATCCTGCCAATCAAGCCCCTGGGCCCGAACTGGCCACACCCCAAGAGGGTCATATGTTTATATAGAACCATATAGCTAAAGTACCATTAAGAATCTTCTTCTCTGTAACCACGAGGCCCGGAGCCAACAGATTTAGTATGTAGCAATGTTTAGTGGTCTCCTACATAAATCCTGCCAACCATGCCCTTGGGGTCCAAATTGGCTACGACCTTGGGTTCATTAGCTCCAATAGACTTATAATGGAAAAAACTTAAAAAATCTTCTTCTCTGAAACCTTGAGGCCCACAGCTTATATATTTAGTATGTAGCAATGTTTAGTGGTCCCCTAGATAAATCCTGCCAATGAAGCCCCTGGGGTCATATGTTTATACAGAGCTATATAGCTAAAAAACCTTCAAAAATCTTTTCCTCTGAAACCATGGGACTGAGCGCTTACAGCTTAAGTATGTAGCGATGTTTAGTGGTCTCCTGCATAAATCCTGCCAATCAAGTTCCTGGAGTCCAAACTGGCCATGCCCCTCGGGTTATTAGCTCCCATAGACTTATAATGGGAAAAACTTACATCTTCTTCTCTGAAACCATGAGGCCCACAGCTTAGTATCTCACCTGAGCCAAAGGCTCAAGTGAGCTATTAGTATGCCAATACTCCGTCGCCCGTCGTGGTCCCTCTACAATTTCAAATAAGTATATCTGTTATACCAGATGGCCAATCTTGATCAAATTTCATGTGAAGCATTATTAGGTGGAGGGAAAGGCTGCATAAGATTTTGGGGCTGATTGGATTGGAATTATGGTTTCCATGGCAACATATAACTCCTATAGACTTATAATGGGAAACACTTAAAAAATCTTCTTCTCTGAAACCATGAGGCCCAGAGCTTAGGTATTTAGTATATAGCAATGTTAAATGGTCACCTACATAAATCCTGCCAACCGTGCCCCTGGGGTCCAAATTGGCCACACCCCGGGGCTCATTAGCTCTCATAGACTTATAATGGGAAAAATTAAAAAATCTTCTTCTCTGAAACCATGAGGCCCAGAGCTTAGATATTTAGTATTTAGCAACGTTAAGTGGTCACCTTCATAAATCCTGCCTACCATGCCCCAGGGTCCAAATTGGCCACACCCCCGGGGCTCATTAGCTCCCATAGACTTATAATGGAAAAAACCTTCAAAAATCTTCTTCATTGAAACCATAAGGCCCAGAGCTTAGATATTTAGTATGAAGCAACTATAAGTGGTCACCTACATAAATCCTGCCAACCATACCCCTAAGGTCCTAATTGGCCATGCCCTGGGGCTCATTAGCTCCCATATACTTATAATGGGAAATACTTAAAAAATCTTCTTCTTTGAAACCATAATGCCCAGTGCTTAGATATTTAGTATGCAGCAACGTTAAGCGGTCACCTATATAAATCCTGCCAACCATGCCCCTAGGTTCCTAATTGGCTACGCCCTAGGGCTCATTAGCTCCCATAGACTTATAATGGAAAAAAAAAACTTAAAAAATCTTCTCTGAAACTATAAGGCCCATGGCTTAGATATTTAGTATGAAGCAACGATAAGTGGTCACCTACATAAATCCTGCCAGCCATGCCCCAGGGGTCCAAATTGGCCACGCCCCAGGGCTTATTAGCTCCCATAGACATAAATGGGAAAGCTTCAAAAATCTTCTTTTCTAAAACCATAAGGCCCAGAGCTTAGGTGTTTAGTATATAGCAATTTTAAATGGTCACCTACATAAATCCTGCCAACCATGCCCCTAGGATCCAAATTGGCCACAACCCGGGACTCATTAACTCCCATAGACTTAAAGTGGAAAAACTTTGTGGACTTAGGCATTGTGACATAGGAAAAGCTTGTAAGCAAAATATCTCAGGAACCGCTTGGGCTAGGCTCTTGAAATTTTGCAGGCTGTTTGGAACTAATGTGAAGATGACCTGATCAAGTTTTGGTATAATTGATGAAAAATTGATCAAATTATGCCCCTTTGTGGACTCAGGCATTTTGGCATAGGAAAAGCTTGTAAGCAAAATATCTTTATGATTTATGGCCCTTTGAAAATTTCAGCATTTTAACCTTGTAAGCAAGATATCTCAAAAACTGTTTAAGCCATTGCCTTGAAATTTGACAGGGAATGATGAGTAAATGACCTGATTAACTTACAGTGGTTAACTCAGGTGAGCGTTGGGGCCCATGGGCCTCTTGTTTTAATGAGGTACTGGTTTTATATTTGGCCCACACCTGCTTTAGGGGAAGACCTTTCAATAGCACACACCCCTTCTTCAGTTTGACCTTCTGCCTAGGTCAAGGTCAGGTCATACGTTATCATTTAAACCCATCTTCAAGTTCTGCGTTTAAGTTTTGAAAAGTGTATGTAACTGCTGAAATATTCAAGATATGGCTTAAATATTTGGCCCACCCCTTCCTCAGTTTGACCTTCTGCGTAGGTCAAGGTCAGGTCATACTTTGTCATTTACAGCTGTGTTTAAGTTTTGAAAAGTATACATGGCTGCTGAAGTATGTAAGATATAGCTTTCATATTTCGTCCACACCATCCTAAGGGATTCAGCTTCTTGTCCCTATACTGGCAGAAAATATTGTTTTAGTAAGTATCAAAATATAGACGTATTTTCATGACCTGGTATACGGAGGTATGTTGTTTTTTAATTAAGGTCAAGGTCAAACTTGTTGTGGAAGGTGATATGCACAATGCAAGCATTCCAGTTGCAATGTCCATGTAATAGGTAGATTTATTAATGAATTGCCTTATTTAATGTAGTAATACTTTGTCTTATGTTTTTTCCATGTGTCGTCTCAGATTTTGTCTTTCCTTTTCTCAGTTCTGTCTGACTTTTACCCTTTCATCCTGATTTTCCCAGTCAACCAGTCAGTCAGTCACAGTCCTCTTAACAATGATCACTTCCAAAGATTGTTTTCATATCAGATCACGCCTTTCAGGTGAGCTGCGTTGTCTTCTGACAACTCTTGTTTATTGTATCTAGGAATTAATGTTGGCAACAAAATGACCCACTTTTTTCACCAATGTCTTCTGGACACAGCATTGTAGCTTTCTGACCAGTGCACAAAGTTGTTATGTATATGTCACATAGCCTATCAAAGGCAGCGCAAAATATTCACAAGATGGAAGACAAAGGGAAACAAGACTGCTGGAGACATCTTGTTATTTTGACAGACTCAGAGAGAAAGCAATAGTGAAAAGAACAGATGGCTGTTTATTTTAAAAAGGCACTACAGTTACGCCGGTATACAAACATTAACGTTTAAAAACACTTCTTTGTGACAAATAAAAAGTCTTTGTTTACTTTACCATAGTATATCTGGGCAAAATTGAGTAGCATGGTGGAAAATGTCATGCATATTTTTAAGCTAGCCTTGATGGCTCAGTTGGAAGCGCATCTGATGATCAGGAAGTTACTACAGGTTTGACCCCACCGGGTCATCAACATTCTTTAGTGGAGATTTACATGTATCATAAAATATTTTCTATGGTCATTATCTCCCTTCCACTGATTCAAGAAGGGCAATTGTCAGTTTCTAGAGAAAGATGTGCACAATACTGAGTAGCAAATTTGTCACATGAATACTCTCGGAAATATTGCCGATCTTTTACAGGATGTACTGAAGGGGAACATTCAAAATGGCGATCAAGAAATCGTACCAATGAAACAGCATTTTCTTATTGCTCAACAGAAGATAAGGAATTTGTACCAGTATTATTCTGGAATTTGGTGGCAATATTCTTGTGTATTTTTTCAGATTCAGTCATTTATTTGGACTGCATTTCTTTTCAAATTCAACCATTTATTTGGACTGCATTTCTCTTCAAATTCAACCGTTTATTTGGACTGCATTTCGTTGAAAAAGAGAAGGAGCTTATCATCCTGCCAGTTTATTTGTATCCATTGATACAAAACTTATCTATTTTTGAGTGCTAAGGGGGCTTAAAAGTCAGAAGGCCTTGATTAACTGTTGGGGGTCATGTTATGTAGACTGTTCAAATACTTAACTATCTGGGTTTGTTTTTGATGGACTGTCTGACCATGTAAATAAAAGAAGGCCTAGGTTTACTGTAGGCTGGGTTTGGTGGACTGTTTGTACTTGTGCTTTTTAAAAGGTGAAAAGGCTTAAATTAACCAGGATTCTTAATACAGTCTGTAGTGTATCTGACTGTGGATCCATCAGTCACAAGTTCAAAATCTAGCTTGGCCACATATCTTTCTATGGTCATTCTCCTCCTTCAACTGATTCAAGAAGAGCAGTTATGTATATTCACAAGTACTGGTTTGTAACTGCTTAGAGGACTAAGCCTGCACAGGATAAGTGTGAATAGGTTAACTGCCTTGCTTGATATGATAACAGTGTTGATTGGGTTGTAAAACTCCAATTCTAACAATCAAAGCCTAGATAAGTATTTAACTGGGTTTGGTATACTCTTAAACATTTACTTGAAGATCCAAAGGCCTAGGGTTAACTGTAAGGTGGGTTTGATGGACTGTTTGTACTTGTGCTTAAAGTCAAAAGGCCTAGGTTAATATTTGGCTGGACGTTGGTATGTCTTGTACACATACTTAAAATCAGAAGGCCTAGGTTAACTGTTGCTTGGTAAGTCTGGGTTTCCTGGACTGTTTGTACTTGTTTCTGAGATCAGAAGATGATGTAATCCCTGTACAAATACTTAAGAAGCTCTAGAGGTTAACTGTTGGCTGGGTGTAGTGGACTGTTTGTACATGTTTCTAAGATCAGAAGATGATTAAATCTCTGCACAAATACTTAAGAAGATCTAGAGGTTAACTGTTGGCTGGGTGTGGTGGACTGTTTGTACATGTTTCTAAGATCAGCAGGTGGTTTAATCTCTGAACAAGTACTTAAAAAGGTCTAGAGGTGAACTGTTAGCTGTGTGTACTGGACTGTTTGTACATGTTTATAAGATCAGACAATTATGTAATCTCTGTAAAAATACTTAAGAAGATCTAGAGGTTAACTGTTGGCTGGGTGTAGTGGACTGTTTGTATGTGTTTCTAAAATCAGAAGATGATGTAATCTCCTTGCAAATACTTAAGAAGGTGTAGAAGTTAACGTAGTAGACTGTTTGTACATGTTTCTAAGCTCAGCAGTTGGTGTAACCGCTGTACATATACTTAAGAAGGTCTCGAGGTTAACTGTTGGCTGGCTGTATCGGACTGTTTGTACATGTTTCTAAGATCATAAGGTGGTGTAATCTCTGTACAAATACTTTTGAAGGTCTAGAAGTTAACTGTTGGCTGGGTGTAGTTGACTGTTTGTACATGTTTCTAAGATCAGCAGGTGATGTAATCTCTGTACAAATACTTAAGAAGGTCTAGAGGTTAACTGTTGGCTGGGTGTAGTGGACTGTTTGTACATGTTTCTAAGATCAGCAGGTAGTGTTATCTCTGTACAAATACCCAAGAAGGTCTAGAGGTTAACTATTGGCTGGATGTAGTGGACTGTTTGTACATATTTCTAAGATCAGAAGATGATGTAATCTCTGTACAAATCCTTAAGAAGGTCCAGACTTTAACTGTTGGCTGGGTGTAGTGGACTGTTTGTACATGTTTATAAGATCAGAAGATTATGTAATCTCTGTACAAATACTTAAGAAGATCTAGAGGTTAACTGTTGGCTGGGTGTAGTGGACTGTTTGTACATGTTTCTAATACCAGAAGGTGGTGTTATCTCTGTACAAATACTTAAGAAGGTCTAGAGGTTAACTGTTGGCTGGATGTTGTGGACTGTTTGTACAAGTTTCTAAGATCAGAAGGTGGTGTAATCTCTGAACAAATACTTAATAAGGTCTAGAGGTGAACTGTTGGCCGCATGTAGTGGACTGTTTGTACATGTTTCTAAGATCAGAAGATGGTATAATTTCTATTCAAATACTTAAGAAGATCTAGAGGTTAACTGTTGTCTGGGTGTAGTGGACTGTTTGTACACGTTTCTAAGATCAGAAGGTGGTGTTATCTCGATATAAATACTTAAGAAGGTCTAGAGCTCTGACTGGGAGCATTGTCTGCCTCTACAAGGGAAAGGGTAATGCATTGGAAAGGGGCATCTACCACGGTCTCAAGCTGACAGAGCAGGTCATGAAAGTCCTGGAGAGGATTGTGGATGGCCCCATCAGTTGGTTTCAATCGATGATTCCCAGTTTGGCTTCATCCCAGGCAGAGGCACAACAGACAGTTGGTGTCAATCGATCATTCCCAGTTTGGCTTCGTCCCAGGCAGAGGCACAACAGACGCAATCTTTGTTGTCAGGCAGCTGCAAGAGAAATATCTAGCTGCCAACAAGAGACTCTACATGGCTTTCATACATGATTGAGTACCTCAGAAGGTCATCTAGTGGGCGCTGAGAAAACAGTGTGGAGGAGTGGATTGTGCGACTGGTGCAGGGGATGTATGTAAATGAGATGTGTCCGTGTTGGTGAGGGGTACATTGATGAGTTTGAAGTGAAGGTTGGTGTTCACCAGGGCTCAGTACTCAACCCACTGCTCTTCATCATTGTGCTTGAAGCCTTATCATGAGAGGTCCGCTCTGGGGTCCCTGGGAGGACCTTTCTGCTGATGATCTTGTTATCATCGCTGAATCGCTTGAGGAATGTGTCAGGAGGCTCTTGACTTGGAAGGAAGTAATGGAAAAGAAAGGACTGAGAGTAAATGCAGGAAGGATGAAGGTCATGATCTGCCGTATGGGCCTGGACCCTGCAGAGTTCAGGGGAGTTTCTATGCGCCTTCTGTCACACTGGAGTGGGCAGCAACAGCATCTCCTGCAATGGCTGCAAGCACTGGGTGCACAAGAAATGCAGTGGGCTCAAGCACTTGACAAAGGACCCTGACAACAGATGTACACCGTGCCAGGGGAACTGCACACCCCTTGGAACACAGAGAGAAGTCCAAGTCGGACCTGACAAGCTGGAGGTGGTAGTCATTTTGCTACCTAGGAGACATGCTCTCAGCAGCATGTGGCTGTGAACTTTCAACCACAACACGTGTGAAAACCTCCTGGAAAAAGTTCAAGAAGCTGCTACCAGTTCTGTCTTCACGCCACCTCTCTTTCAAGACACATGGTTGTGTGTACAGCTCTTGTGTGCAGAGTGCAATGCTCCATGCCAGTGAGACTTGGCCATTGACAAAACCAACCTCCAATGTCTGCAGCGGAATGCCAGGGCAATGATCAGACAGATTTGCAATGTCAGGCCACAAGAAGTTGTCACCACCAGGTCCAATGAGCTACTTACATGGCTTGGTATTGAGGATTTGGACCTCATTCTGAAGGAGAGAATGCTCTGCTGGTATGGACATGTGGAATGCTCCAATGGTGCAGTCAAGACAGCCTTTTGCATACAGCTTGAGGGAAAGCGTGGACCTTGGAGGCCCAAGATGACATGGAAGCAGCTGACAGAGAGGGATTGCAGAGAACGGAAGCTCTCGGCTGTCATCCCTCATGATAGAAATACGTGGAGATCTGGTGTGAGATCTGCCATGCATGCAGCAAGCCAGCTATCTGGAAGGGGGCCCATTGATGTGGATGTTGCCCTTGTAACTGCACATTAATCAAAAATCTGATTATGATATTATGATGATATTATGTCCAGAGGTTAACTGTTGGCTGTTTTTCATGAACTGTTTGTTCATGTAGTTGAGGTCAGAAGGCCTACTAATTTAACTGTTTGCTGTGCTTGGTGGACTCTTTTTACATGTGTTTAAGATCAGGGCCCAGTTGTTCAAAACTAAAGATGTCGTTAGTTAACGTACAGGGCTTCCGTTAAGTGGACGTACGACATATATTACGCCCTGAGATTGCCACCAGACGTCCAAATTGAACTTCAGAGACGTACCGCGGACTTCCGAAATTTCTTTTGTCCGTCCGAAATCAATACCCGAGACGTCCAAAAATTGTCAAAGAGCCCGCCCACTTTTAACGAGTTGTATGATGTTTGCCCTGCCTACTTATTGGAAATTCGCTACCTGTGTTGACTCAGCTTTAAGGACGTCCCACTTTCCGCTTGCGGGAGTTTTACTGACAGCCGTGTCAATTGTCGCAGCACCCTTTTGATGGCTGTGTGATCACTGCGTGTATTTGTCAAGGGTGCTGAGTTGATTAATTGATGTTTGTATAATTAAAACTTCCTCCTGCGACACCCGAAAATATTCGGTGAAATTATATGAAGTCATTATTATTTTTTAATATTCACGTCTTAAAATCTTAAATTATTATTATTTTGCTAAGAACGTGTGTTGTCTGAAAACACCTCAACACATCCGGGAGTTACCGAATGAAATTCTATAAATAAATAAATAACAATTATGCACAGAACGCAAATTGAAATCTATTCGAATTTAGAAGCTTATGTTTGTCATGACAACAAAAGCAATTTTTCAGATGAAAAGAAAACATATTTTTCGTCTAAATTTTCGGAAAACCCATTTCTAAATGCGTAGCCTTGTTCCTGTTGCGCGGTTTATCAGTGCGGAAAAGACGCAAAGTAAGTCTAAATATAGGCAGTTCTGTGATGGTTTTGCTTTGTTTTCTCCGCGAATGAACGTATTGCTGTTGGTATTTCATCGAGAGCTGCCTTTTATTTGTTTGTTGTTGCACGAGTCGGTGCTGTTTTTCCGCAATTTTGTGAAGTAAGCAACTCATTCGCTCGTGTTGATCAGCTTCAATCCGAACAAATATTTCATTATATACATTTCTGCAAAATAATTTCAGCATAGTTTATTTTTAAGAAAACATGTTTTGGGTCTTTTCTCTCATGTATTTTATTTTCTTTTTTCTTTCTCTGGGCTTTGAAACGAATGCGAAGTTGTACCAATGTTGATGCTTTTTCAAAGGTCCAACATACAAGTACAGGCTTTCCAAAAAGATGCCATCGAATTTTTAATAAGCGATAAGAAAAAAAAAAAAAAAAAAAAAAAACTCTGGAAGGATAAGGACATTTTTAAGTGATAAGGACATTTTTGAAACACAACTAAGAGAAATGTATATCATGATGATTCTGTGTGACACTGAAATAAGAACCTATGTTCTACTAAAGAAAGGGCAGACCGCCGTAGCATGGAAAAAAGTGGGACTTCCTAGATTTTCCTGTGGGACTTCCAAATTTGAGGGGTAGGACATCTGGGACTTCCTGAGTCTGGAAGTTAATGGAAGCCCTGGTTAATGTATCATTAAAACTTTGATCAATAAATATGGCATATATGCTAATATTTTTGCTGAAAAAAATGTGTGTAGCTTTTGCATTTGCAAAAGTTACTCCTTTTTTTCAGCAAAAATACCTGTGAATTAGATATTATACTTACATGAACAGTTAACATTTTGACCACTAACAAGCTCATTAAGCTAACTATGCTTTGAACAATTGGGCCCAGAACCCCTACTTGGGTTGTATTTGGTATACTGTTATACTCATATAAGGTCAGAAAAAAAAAATCATATAAAATTGCTATCAGGATTATATTTGTACCATTGCATGTGAAAATATGTCTACAGGGTATATGCAGACTGTAAGCTCAGAGTAGTGTCAGTGATCAAGATCTTCACTGCCACTTACTTACTCATTATATTCTTTAGAATACATTGCTAAATAGCCAAGGATTATAACAGATTATGCAGCTTCACTGTTTGTGTATGCCCAAAAAATACCTTTTCTTATGGTTGGGCTCATTTCTGTTTGAAGGTATTGATGCTTGATGTATTCTATTCATGTAAATATTCAAAAGTTATGACAATTGATAAATTCGAACAGCACTTTGAGAAAAGAGGTCTTTGGTGCATATGAGAGTAGGGAAGGCCCAAATATAATCCTGCACATCTACCCTGTACTATCAGATCCTTTGGTGCTTGTCAGTACAATTTACAATGTCTGTCTGTAAGTGGACATCATAGGTCCTGATCAGACTACACAGAAGCACGGGTAGGTGAGAGCCTTCACTGTCTGCATATGCCACAGAAGAGACTTCTTCTCATGGTATAGTTCTTACGAATTAAGTTGTATAAACAGGAACCTCCTTATAACATGGTTCATTATAGTACAGTTTGGGATTTAACATGGCTTATGGATGGACCCCAAAACTGTTGAATCCAAACAGAAATGTAAAGATTATTTAGAGAAAAATGCCCATTATGGTCTTTTTCTATGTAATCTATACATTTCTGTTTGAATACAACACAGTTATTGAGTTAATGTAGTTGTTGCTTTGGATTCCAGCATAAAGGTGTTGTGGTTTACAAAACAGTTTATAAAATCACAGTTTTAGATATAACATAGCAAAAAAGAGGGATCTCCAAAATTTTATATCCAAACAGAAATGTATAGATTACATCGACTACTATTTATGGTCATTTTAACTTCGTAATACATTAACCTATAGATAATGTGCTGTTCTATTCTGTTATTCACCCCCTCCACAGAAAAAACGACCTTTCAGTCGTGATAAAGTCTTAATTCAGAAGGTCTCTTTAAACAGTTACCTGTATGACGTAGTTCCTCCCGCTCAAATGATCATGTGTCAGTTTCTTTTCTGTGGACTTTGAATGTTCAAGGATTATTATTCTGTGTTAGAAAAAATGGATTAAAATTATTCTACATGGTTAAAATTTATATATCCTTGACTTCCTCTGGTTCTATATTCACTCCTTCTATTATCTATGTACTTATTTTTGAAATATCGATCTTAGATTTCTTGTTTTCTCAATGTTAAATTTCTTCCTTTGTTTCTGCGTCAGTCGATGCATTTCGCCCGCGGCAACTGTGGCCATTTAAAAGCTAAATGGGATACACATTTATCTTGTTTAACTTGTAATTCTTGCACACATATCTCTCCGTGTTATATTTGTAGTTCCTGGACAGAAAAAGTTTGGACCCTAGCAGAAAGAAGACGCCTTCATGCTACTAGAAAATCAGTTATGACGCAGAAGAGAAAACAGAAGAAATCAAAGAAATCAAAGAAGTCCCAGTCAGACATGTCTGACAACGGGACAGTTGATGGGAGCACCGCCCCTCATAGCTTTACTGCTCGGGGCAGGACCCATCAAGGTGGCAGCCTGGCGGACTTAGAGTCTGACCGGGCACTAAGCCCACCAGTCACCAGTCATCCAGTCACCAGTCAACCAGTCACCAGTCAACCAGTCACCAGTCACCCAGTCACTGGGCAACTTATCTCCGTTCATCCAGTCACCGGTCATCCAGTCGCCGGTCAACCAGTCACCAGTCAACCAGTCACCAGTCAACCAGGCACCAGTCAACTAGGCTCCAGTCAACCAGGCATTGGTTTACAGTCATTCGCGTATGACCTACAAACACAAATTCCGCCTGGTTGTATTCCTATAAATGTGCCTGTACAAAGCTACGCTCCGTCCATAAGTAGCCATATTTCACATGGTAGTGTCCACAGACTATCCAATGTTTTAATTCCTGGTTACGAACGTTCTGATAGACTAGAACTTCCTAATCCAGCTTCTTCCTCTAGACAGATTATTCCACTCGAACCTGATTTTTCGCAGGTCTCAGATCCGAGTGTAATGATTGAGCCTCCTAATTCAAATGATTTATCTATCTCCAGACCTTCAAGGAAGGATCAGTCAAAAAGAGAGCATAAATCTAAAAAGAGAAGAAGACATCCATCATCCTCTTCTTCTATCTCTACTTCCAGATCAGACTCTTTGAGTTCTTCTCGGCAAAAAGAAAAATTCAAAGAGATCTAAGCACTCTCATAAAAAGAGAAGAAGATGATCGATGACGCCTTCTTCTTCATCAAATTCCTCCCAATCTCAACTTGACATTGGTAGATATACAAGGGCTCATAAATCTCCCCAGGTTGTTCAAACGCCAACTCTAATACAACCTGAGGAGACTAATTTTAGTCCAATCACTAATCAACCTATAAATTACGATCAGATTCAGCCGAATCTCACTCAACAGAACAAGGAGTCAGATTCTGAAACTGAATCCGAAGTCTAGTCATTTGATCGTGCGATTAAGGAGGTCTTCCGGCTTCTTCCTCCTGAGTTATGCCCCAAAACTCAGCAGGATCAAGCTCCATTAAAACCTCTCTCTGGGATCGAACAATTAATGAAGTCTCGTTCCACACCATTACTTGTCCTCCCACAATCCAAATTAGTACAAAATACAACAAAAAATATTCAAAATAGACTAGAATCGGACAAATGTTCAAGAGATTGGATTTGCCCGCAAAGCTTGGTTTTGGCTCTTGCTCCGACTAAATTCTACAAGAGCCAAAACCAATATTTGCCAACTGATAATATCCCTCAATTAGAAGCGGATGCGTCTCTCCTAGACATTTCTAGTAAAGGAAGAGCTTCTATTCCGCTCAAGAATCTAGAAGCATGGGAAAGGAAGGCTAGAAAACTAGTCGCTATTAATTCTCATGCTGATCTATTTTCTTCAGCTATCTTCAGCTGCCTTCCTTTCATTACAACAGGAATCGATGTCGGTTGCGGCCCTTTCCAGACTTCTGGAGGCCGTAGCCAAATCGATTAAACATGCTACTGCCATGTCTACACTTTTAACTACTGAATTATTCCAAGCTAGGAGGGACGCAGCCCTAGCTTCGTCTAAACTACTACTCGACAATTCCACATACGAGTTAAGGAACGCTCCTATTAACTCAAAATCCTTATTTGATGGCAGGATAAAAGAAATAGCTAAATCAAACTTCGAAGCTCAACAGCAAAGGTTTCTAGCTTCTACATCCATTCAGTCACAATCTCATTCTTATAAGCCTCCTTCGCAGAGCAGAGCTTTCAAGATACCTAAATATCCTGCTAAACAAACAACATCCAGACCTAAACCTACGCAGTCGTATAGGTCCAAAAATATTCCTCAAAGCTCATCTTCTCACATTAAGAAAGATAATATCAAGAGGACTGGTAACATCCGTCAGTTCCCCTCCTCTAAACCTGCCTCTTCCTCCACAAGATTATGAAGGCCCGCCCTTTCCCCTGCCTGCTCTTCCGCTCGCGGACATTCCAGTGGGAGGACGATTGGCCCATTTTGCGGAAAAATGGGAGGAAATAACAGACAACAAATGGGTCCTCTCTATCGTACGAAACGGATTCAGGATACCATTCATCAAAATTCCTCCTTTGTCATCTGTTCCGATCAGAATGAGTCAATCCTCCTCCCCGTTTCTCAGAGAAGAGATCGAAAATCTTCTCAACAAACGGGCAGTGGAAAGGGTACAGAATCCGGGAACTCCCGGCTTTTATTCCCGGGTATTCCTTGTGCCAAAAAAGAACGGAAAGTTTCGTTTAATATTAGACCTGTCTTTATTAAACCGTTACATAGAGAAACAAGCATTCAAAATGGAAACAGTCAAATCGGTAAGACAAGCGATGAGACTCAACGATTGGGCTGTATCCTTAGATTTAACAGATGCATATCTACATGTGCCGATACATTGTCAATCCAGGAAGTATCTTCGCTTCGTACACGAAGATCAAGTATATCACTTTTCGGCCCTACCATTCGGAATGTCCCTAAGTCCATTAATTTTCTCGAAACTGATGGACGTTATTGCAGCTTTTCTACGCCAAAGTGCCATATCAGTTTTTCCATACCTAGACGATTGGCTGATAAAAAATCTGATTCACAACCGTCTGATTACTCAGACAAAGATTTGCATTCAAACTATTCAAAGCCTAGGTTTTCTGCCAAATCTCAAGAAGTCAGATCTCTTTCCTGCTCAGAAATTCACCTTCATAGGTATGGAATTTCTGACGCAACAAAATTTAGTCAGGGTTCCAGCGGATCGTGTACAGAACCTAATTCTAACAATCAAGAAAATAATGTCAGCAAAACATGTATCGGCACGAACTTTCCTTTCTCTTTTGGGCAAACTCAGTGCTGCAGCAGACCTTGTTCTCCTGGGCAGACTGCACTTACGTCCTCTTCAGATGTGCCTGCTGTCAGTCTGGAAACCTCATATTCTTCCTCTCGATCACCCGATCTCGATAAACGGCATGATTCGATCTCACTTACAATGGTGGATAAACCCATTCGATTTGAGACAGGGACTTCTATCCATCCTCCAGACCCCGAATTCTTCCTTTATACGGATGCCAGTCATTACGGATGGGGAGCTCATTTAGAGCCGACAACACTGTCCTTTCATGGTCGCTGGACAGAAAACCAATCCCAGCTCCATATCAATATGTTAGAAATGATGGCCATACGATTAGCACTGAAATAAGCCAAAACATTTATTCACCATTCTTGCATCATGATATCCACAGACAACACAACGGTGGTCTCATATATCAACAAACAGGGTGGCACTGACATTCCCCCAATCTTTGCGTAGAAGTTTGGAAAATACTCAATTGGTGCCTGGAACAAGACATAGTTATCAGAGTACGTCACATCCCAGACAAATTCAACATTCTTGCAGACCGCCTCTCAAGACTAGACAAACCTATCAAGACAGAATGGGCTCTGGATCAAACAGTTGCGAATTCAGTATTCCAGATGCTCAACTTCCCAAATGTGGATCTGTTTGCGACAAGATTCAACCACACTCCCATTATATGTCTCTCCAGTACAAGACTACAAAGCACTAGCGATAGATGCCCTGTCCATGGACTGGAATCATCTTCATGCATATGCTTTTCCTCCTTTTATTCTGATACCTGCTGTTCTAGAGAAAATCCGACAACATCAGTGCAGAATAGTTCTCATAGCTCCGTTCTGGCCACAAAAACAGTGGTTCTCAGAACTTCTTCTTCTATTAGTGTCAGCTCCGATTCGTCTGCCACTAATTCCAAGACTACTGACTCAATCCAAAGGAAGATTTGTACATCAAAACCTCTCAATTCTCGACCTTCACGCTTGGGAGTTATCAAACAATCAATCAGAGATAAGAAATTTTCACAAAACGTTGCAGATTTTGTCTCCAGATCAAGAAGAGCATCTACATAAAAAGTCTACGATGCAAAATGGACCATCTTCTCTAATTGGTGTCATAAAAAATAGGTTAATCCGATCTCGGCCCCTATTACAGTTATAGCCGATTTCTTAATCTTTCTTTTTTCGGAAAAGAAATGTCAGATTAGTACTATTAAAGGTTATAGATCTATGATCTCTAACACTTTAAAATTCAAAACTGGTAATAGAATCAGATCTAATCCAGTTTTATCAGAACTTATCAGATCCTTTGAACTTCAACGACCAGTACAAAGATCTCTTACACCTAAATGGGACTTATCGTGGGTTTTAGTATGTCTACAAAAACCACCTTTTGAACCTCTTGATAAGGCTTCTAAATTTCATGTTACTATTAAGACAGCCTTTCTCTTAGCTCTTGCCACTGCTAAAAGGTGTAGTGAAATACATGCTCTAGCTATGGATTCACAACATTTAAGATTTAATCAATCTGATGGTTCAGTTTCCTTGATTCTTAAATCTGGTTTTTTAGCAAAAAACCAGCTTCCTTCTGTTAAACCAGATCCTATTGTTGTTCCTAGTCTTGCTCGAATATGTAAATGGGAACATACTGACAGACTTCTTTGCCCTGTTAGGGCTCTGAAATTCTATCTCAAAATGACTAGCTCTTATCGCCAAAATAGAACTAGACTTTTCCCTCCTATTAAAGGCAATAAGGATATTTCTAAAGATACTATCTCGAGATGGATATCTTACACTGTTAAACTTGCCTATAGGAAACTCACTAAACGAGATATCTCTTTCCTTAAAATCAAAGCTCATGAAGTTAGAGCTCTTTCCTCTTCTTGGGCTTTCTTCGACAAAGTTCCTCTCAATGATATACTTCAAGCAGCGGTTTGGAATAGTTCATCAACTTTTGCCAAATTCTATCTCAGAGACATGTCTCAACAAGCACAGAATCTCCAAAGTTTGGGCCCCATTGTAGTGGCCCAAAAAGTAGTGGGGGGCCAACAGCATTCAGCTATGGATTTGTAGACAACGTCAACAGCCCCCCTAGACCTGATGCTATACTAGAGAGGTACTAATTATATTATATCTTTATTATATATATATCTTAACCCTGGATTACTTTATCCTTGGTTAAAGGATCTTATTATTGCCTTAAGCACTAATTATGTCCTCATATATATATATAAATAAATCTTTTTACTAAGCCTTAATTCAGAAGTTGGGACTAACTTATTAGGAGAAATCCTCCCTCCTATTCTACAAATTCTAGCACATTATCTATAGGTTAATGTATTACGAAGTTAAAATGAAGCTTTTTAAAAGTAAAACATATTTTAACGAGTAATACTTAACCTATAGATAAGTATTTATCGTCCCACCTCCCTTCCCTTGCTCTTTTCTCCTAATTGTGTATTGTTTTACACATAAAAGAAACTGACACATGATCATTTGAGTGGGAGGAACTACGTCGTACAGGTAACTGTTTAAAGGGACCTTCTGAATTAAGACTTTATCACAACTGAAAGGTCGTTTTTTCTGTGGAGGAGGTGAATAACAGAATAGAATAGCACATTATCTATAGGTTAAGTATTACTCGTTAAAATATGTTTTACTTTTAAAAAACTTCATTTTTCTGTATAAGCTATACATTTCTGTTTGGGTACAGCACTTCCCATTTCTGTTTGATTTCAGCACTTTCGATATAATCTACACATTTCTGTTTGGATATAACACTTTCTGTATAATCTATACATTTTTGTTTGGATATAGCACTTTCTGTTTAATCTATACATTTCTGTTTGGATACAACACTTTCTGTGTAAACTTAACATTTCTGTTTGGATACAGCACTTTCTATATAATCTTTCCATTTCTGTTTGGGAACAGCACTTTCTATATAATCTATATATTTCTGTTTGGGTACAGCACTTTCTATATAATCTATTCATTTCTGTTTGGATACAATACTTTCTATATAATCTATACAATTATGTTTGGATACAACACTTTCTATATAATCTAAACATTTCTGCTTGGATACAACACTTCCTATATCATCTATACATTTTTGTTTGGATACAGCACTTTCTATATAATCTAGATATTTCTGTTTGGATACAACACTTTCTATATAATCTATACATTTCTGTTTGGATATTGCACTTTCTATAAAATCTATACTTTTCTGTTTTGGTATAGCACTTTCTATATAATCTATTCATTTTTGTTTGGATACAACACTTTCTATATAATCTATACAATTATGTTTGGATACAACACTTTCTATATAATCTAAACATTTCTGCTTGGATTCAACACTTCCTATATCATCTATACATTTCTGTTTGGATACAGCACTTTCTATATAATCTAGATATTCCTGTTTGGATACAACACTTCCTATATAATCTATACATTTCTGTTTGGATATAGCACTTTCTATATAAGCTATACATTTCTGTTTGATTACAGCACTTTCCATTTCTGTTTGGGTACAACACTCTCTTTATAATCTATACATTTCTGTTTGGATATTGCACTTTCTATAAAATCTATACTTTTCTGTTTTGGTACAGCACTTTCTATATAATCTAGATATTTCTGTTTGGGTACAGCGCTTCCTATATAATCTATACATTTCTGTTTGGATATAGCACTTTCTATATAAGCTATACATTTGTTTGAGTACAGCACTTTCCATTTCTGTTTGGGTACAACACTCTCTATATAATCTATACATTTCTGTTTGGATATTGCACTTTCTATAAAATCTATACTTTTCTGTTTTGGTACAGCACTTTCTATATAATCTAGATATTTCTGTTTGGGTACAGCGCTTCCTATATAATCTATACATTTCTGTTTGGATATAGCACTTTCTATATAAGCTATACATTTCTGTTTGAGTACAGCACTTTCCATTTCTGTTTGGGTACAACACTCTCTATATAATCTATACATTTTTGTTTGGGTACAGCACATTCTATATAATCTATACATTTCTGTTTGGATACAACAGAGTTGTTAAGTTTACACAGCTGTTGCTTTTGATCCAAGCACTTATAGAAAGGTTATGGTTTAATTTTAGATGAACCATGAAGACTGGTGGGATACCTACAAGTATTTTCACCAGCGATGTAAGGCCATAATGGGAGACTGGATTAGAGATCGCCAAGAACTGATGGAGAAAGCTAGATCAGTGTTCACAGAGGCTTGTGTTGCACATGAACTAGAAGAAGTAAAGCTAGAATATGCCAAAAGACAACAAGCTGTCAGAGAAGTCCTTTATAATCAGGTACATAGTAGAACTTTGCATTATGCGAGATACAAGGCAGTGATCTGTGAGAGATGTCCTCAACAATAATTTATCATATAACTTGGGAATGCTAAAAGACAATTTCCGTATTATCAGGTACTAAGTGTAACTAAAGCAAGATAAAAGACCACATGCTTTCAAAGAAGGTCCAAGTGATCATTTATAGTGAAGCAAGAGACATACATTTTTGCTGTAGCTGCCTTCAAAAATGGCTCTGCAGAGTGTCATGTATTTTTCTCTGAAATACACCTAATGTGAATATTATAAAGAGGTTGGTATTTAAGTAAGTGTAACTAAAGCAAGATAAAAGACCACATGCTTTCAAAGAAGATCCAAGTGATCATTTATAATGAAGCCAGAGACATAAATTGTTGCTGTAGCTGACTTCAAAAATGGCTCTGCAGAGTGTCATGTATTTTTCTCTGAAATACACCAAATGTGAATATATTAAAGATGTTGGTATTTAAGTGTGTGTACTTTAGAAATGTCAGGGTTTAGATCATACATAGTGTGTGTAAAGGCCCCTTGTTATGTACACTGGTGTCTCATCATAGTAACTTTTGTTTAGTAAACTCAAGACTTTTTAGCTCACCTGAGCTCTGCTCAGGATGAGCTATTGTGATCACTTTTCGTCCGTCGTCCGTCCGTCGTCCGTCCGTGCGTCCGTCCGTGCATCCGTCCGATAACATTTTCAAACAACTTCACCTCTGAAGCCGCTGAGCCAATTTTGCTCAAATTTCATATGGAGACTCCTTAGGGTGGGGGAATGAAAAATTGCTAAAATGGTCGCGGTCCGTTGACCAAGATGGCTGCCATGCCCATATATGGTAAAAACCTTTAAAAATCTTCTTCTCCAGAACCGAGAATGCCTTGGGGCTGAACCTTTGCAGGGATCGTTGGGGACGGGAGGTCTACCAAAATTGCTAAAAGCATTGTCATATGTTGACATTTGACCTTTTTACGGCAAGATCAAGTTTGCTTCCCTATGCATTTGTATGGGAAAAAAACCTTTAAAAATCTTCTTCTCCAAAACCGAGCATGCCTTATGGCTGAATATTTGCATATATCATCGGGAACGGAAGGACTACCAAAATTGCTAAAATAATGGTGGTACATTGACATTTGGGCTTTTTACGGTAAGGTCAATTTTGCTTCCTTATGCATTTGTATGGGGAAAATGTTCAGAATTTCAAACAACTTCTCCTCGGAGCCTCTGGGCCAATTTTGCTCAAATTTCATATGGAGCCTCCTTAGATAGGGGGAACGAAAGATTGCTAAAATGGTCACGGTTCGTTGACCAAGATGGCCGCCATGCCCATATATGGTAAAAACCTTTAAAAATCTTCTTCTCTAGAACCGAGGATGCTTTGGGGCTGAATCCTTGCATAAATCATCGAAGACAGGGGGTCTACCAGAGTTGCTAAAATAATGGTTGTACATTGACATTTGACCTTTTTACGGCAAGGTCAAGTTTGCTTCCCTATGCATTTGTATGGGAAAAAACGTTTAAAAATCTTATTCTCTAAAACCGAGGATGGCTTGTGGCTGAATCTTTGCATATATCATCTGAAACAGGCGGTCTACCAAAGTTGCTAAAATAATTGTCATACATTGACATTTAACCTTTTTACGGCGAGGTCAAGTTTGCTTCTGTATGCATTTGTATGGGTCCCATACATTTGTATGGAAAAAATGTTGATAATTTCAAATTGCTTTTCCTCTGAAGCCTCCGGGCCAGTGTTGCTCAAATTTCATGCAGAGCCTCCTTGGGCAGGAGAATGAAAGATTGCTAAAATGGGCATGGTCCATTGATCAAAATGGCTGCCATGCCCATATATGGTAAAAACCTTTAAAAATCTTCTTCTCCATAACCAAATAATCCCTGTGCCCTAATCTTTGCATAAATTATAGGGGACAGGAGATCTACCAAAATTGCTAAAATGATGGTTCTATGTTGACATTTGACCTTTTTACCTCCAAGGTCAAATTTGCTTCCCCATTTGTATGGGCCATATACATTTATATTGAAAGTATCGAAGTGACTTGTAGATCAACAGTAGTTAAAATTGTTCTGATTGGAAATCTAAGATGGCCATCATCTGGTTTATATTTATTATATTTCCCTGCCGCTGTGCTGTTTACATGTATAAAATCATGATTCTTCAGAAACCACTTAGCCAATTTCCACCAAATTTCACATTGATCCTTCTGTTGAAATGTGATTGATAGTTTATTCAAATGATCATGCTCCATTGACTGTCAGGCCCATATATTCTTCTTCAAAACTTAGAACTGCTCAAATGATATTTCATTATTTGCTATGATAGGATTGGAAAAATGTTGCATAACATCTGCATGTCTGCAGTGGTTATGTCACTCAGGTGAGCGAACCGTGGCCCGTAGGCCTCTTGTTTATCTGGAAGCAAGATCTGCTGGGGTTTTTCAGATATGGCAATGGAGAGAACATAAGATGGAAGTTATGAGGATACAAGCTGAGATACATGACCAGCAAAGAAAAATACTGAAAGAAAAATATGAAGAAGAAAGAGAGAAGGAAAAACAGAAAAGAGAGGAAGAAAGAAGAAAGGTAAATAATATGAACATTACTGGAAATAAAATAAAACACAAAATCATAAAATGAACATACTATATTAAGTGGTTAGAGAAGCAACTGTTTACAAATAAGCCATGTCAAGTATAAGTGGGTGAGGGAGTGGTGAGGTATTGTGTACATAGAAATAGTGAATTGCCTGACCTGTACAATCTGATTAGAGTTGCTTCTATGGTGAACATCTGATTAGACTGAGTGAATGTGTATGCTGATTTGCTTTTCATTGTTTATCCTTAAATCCTTTTACTGACTCCATTGTTTATCCTAAGATGCCATAACTATTATTGTCTCCCCATGTTAGTCGAAGGGGACGATCAAAATGGGTTTGTCTGTCCAAGATTCTGTCCTTCCGTAGACACATTGAGATGGGTAGCTTATGGACAAAACTCCTCCTATAGTTTTAACGGATCTTTTTGAAACTTTGCAGGTGCTTTTGTTATGGTCTGAAGATCAGCATCTGGTTTTGGGGTTATCCTCCCATTATTTTTTAAGCAACTTTTTCCACTTTTTCGACAGTTTTTTCCAGGTGAGATTACTATTAGAATAGATACCTTGTGGGCGCAACTCCTCCTATACTTGTTCTACATGGTCTGTAGATGTGCATGTAGTTTTGGGGTTATCCTCTTGTCTACTTTTTCTACTTTTTCGACTTAGTTTTTTACAGGTTCAATTACTTTTAGAATAGATACCTTGTGGACACAACTCTTCTTAGAGTTTTCCACCAGTCATTTTGAAACTATTCATACTTATTCTACATGGTCTGTAAATGTGCATGTGGTTTTGGGGCTATCCTCCAATTTTTTTTCTATCAACTTTTACTACTTTTTCAACTTAGTATTAGTGTTAGAATAGATACATTGTGGGCACATCTCCTCCTAGAGTTTTCCACCGATCATTTTTAAACCATGCATACTTGTTCTACATAGTCTGAAGATGTGCATGTGGTTTTCGGGTTATCCTCCCTTTATTTTTAATCAACTTTTTCTACTTTTTCTACTTAGTTTTTTCCAAGTTTGATTAATATTAGAGTAGATATCTTGTGGGTGCAACTTCTTCTAGACTTTTCCACTGATCATTTGGAAACTATGCATACTTGTTCTACATGGTATGAAGATGTGCATGTGGTTTTGGGGTTATCCTGCCATTATCTGTTTTCAACTTTTTGCAGTTTTTCAACATGGTTTTGTTTTAAATTGTGACATGATGACAAGGGTAGCTTGTGGGCGGAAATTCTCTTATATCTTTAGACCCATCTTTTTTAAACTTTGCAGGTGTTTTTTTCATGGTCTAAAGATGTGCATATGCTTTTTGGGTTATCCGTCCATTAGTTTTAGCTCACCTGAGCCGAAGGCTCAAGGTGAGCTTTTGTGATCACTCACCGTCCGTCATCATCGTCGTCCGTCTGTCCGTCCGTTCACAATCTTTAAACAACATCTCCTCCTAAACCACTGATTGGATTTTGACCAAACTTCACAGGAATGATCCTTGGTTGGTCCTCTTTCAAAGTTGTTCAAATGGTTCCGGTCCATTGCATATCTAGGTCACAGGAGCTAAAAATAGTTTTTTTAACTAAAAACTTAAAAAATCTTCTTATCAGAAACCACTGGACCGATTTCAATATAATTTTGCAGAAATGTTCCTTTGGTGATCCTCTACCAAGATTGTTCAAGCCATTTGGATTCGTGAAAAAACATGGCCGCCAGGGGCGGGGCTTATTTTCCCTATATATCTACATAGAAAACTTTAAAAATCTTCTTGTCAGAAACCACTGGACCAATTTCAATATAATTTTGCAGAAATGTTCCTTTAGTGATCCTCTACCAAGATTATTCAAGCCATTTGGATTTGTCCAAAAAAATGGCCGCCAGGGGGCGGGGCTTATTTTCCCTATATAATCTATATAGAAAACTTTCAAAATCTTCTTGTCAGAAACCACTGAACCGATTTCTATATAATTTTGCAGAAATGTTCCTTTGGTGATCCTTTACTAAGATTGCTTAAGCCATTTGGATTCGTCAAAAAGCATGGCCGCCAGGGGGCAGGGCTTATTTTCCCAATATATCTATATACAAATGTAGAAAACTTTTAAAAATCTTCTTGCCAGAAACCACTGGACCGATTTCAATATAATTTTGCAGAAATGTTCGTTTGGTGATCCTCTACCAAGATTGTTCAAGCCATTCGGATTCGTCAAAAAACATGGCCGCCAGGGGGCGGGGCTTATTTTCCCTATATCTATATAGAAAAGTTTAAAAATCTTCTTGTCAGAAACCAATAGACCGATCTCAATATAATTTTGCAGAAATGTTCGTTTGGTGATCCTCTACCAAGATTGTTCAAGCCATTTGGATTCATCAAAAAACATGGCCGC
Organism: Anodontia alba; assembly: GCA_964016985.1. Classification (NCBI taxonomy): domain Eukaryota; kingdom Metazoa; phylum Mollusca; class Bivalvia; order Lucinida; family Lucinidae; genus Anodontia; species Anodontia alba. Next base: position 42,143,174 of record OZ024833.1, on the reverse strand, counting down.
CAGGGGGGCGGGGCTTATTTTCCCTATATCTATATAGAAAAGTTTAAAAATCTTCTTGTCAGAAACCAATAGACCAGTTTCAATATAACTTAGCAGGAATGTTGCTTTGATGACCCTCTACCAAGATTGTTCAAGCTGTCATGATTCGTCAAAAAACATGGCCGCTAGGGGGCGGGCATATTTTACCTATATATCTATAAAGAAAACTTTAAAAATCTTCTCATAAGAAACCACTGGCTCGAGTTCAATGTAACTTGACAGGAATGTTGCTTTGGTGACCCTCTACCAAGATTGTTCAAGCTGTCATGATTCGTCAAAAAACATGGCCGCTAGGGGGTGGGGCTTATTTTCCCTATATATCTATATAGAAAACTTTAAAAATCTTCTTGTCAGAAACCACTGGACCGATTTCATTATAACTTGGTAGAAATCTTTCCTTGTTGACCCCCTACCAAGATTGTTCAAATTATCATGATTCGTCAAAAAACATGGCCTCCAGGGAGAGGGGCTTATTTTCCCAATACATCTATGTATAAGAAAGTTTAAAAATCTTCTTGTCAGAAACCAATGGACCGATTTCAATATAACTTGGCAGGAATGTTTCTTTGGTGACCCTCTACCAAGATTGTTCAAGCCATCATGATTCGTCAAAAAACATGGCCGCTAGGGGGTGGGGCATATTTTCCCTATATATCTATATAGAAAACTTTAAAAATCTTTCGTAAGAAACCGTTGGATTGAGTTCAATGTAACTTGACAGGAATGTTGCTTTGGCGACCTTCTACCAAGATTGCGCCCCCATGATACGTCAAAAAACATGGCCGTCAGGGGGCGGGGCTTATTTTCCGTATATATCTGTATAGATAACTTTAAAAATCTTCTTGTCAGAAACCACCTGACTGATTTCAATATTACTTGGCAGGAATGTTGCTTTGGTGACCCTCTACCAAGATTGTTCAAGCAATCATGATTAGTCAAAAAACATGGTTGCTAGGGGTGGGGCTTATTTTCCCAATATATCTAAATAGAAAACTTTGAAAATCTTCTTGTCAGAAACCACTGAACCGATTTCAATATAACTTGGCAGGATTTTTCCTTTGGTGACCCTCTACCAAGTTTGTTCAAGCTGTCATGATTTGTCATGGCCGTTAGGGGGTGGGGCTTAATTTCCCTATATATCTATATAAGACATTTTAAAAATCTTTTTGTCAGAAACCACTTGACCAATTTCAATATAACAGCAAAATTGTTCCTTTGGTGACCTTCTTTCAATATTCAGTTCAAGCCATCATGATGCATGAAAAAAACATGGCCGCTGGGGTGCAGGGCTATAAAATTTATACAAAAATCTCAGAGCAGTGAACTTGGCTGAAACTTCAACAGTAAGTATGCAAAGCTGTTTGCTCAGGTGAGCGATATAGGACCATCATGGTCCTCTTGTTTATCAACTTGTTACACTTTTTCGACGTTGTTTTTCAGGTCTGATTAGTATTAGAATGATACCTTGTGGACGCAATTCTTCCTACAGTATTCCACCTATCATTTTTAGCTCACCTGAGCATGAAGTGCTCAAGGTTAGCTATTGTGATTGCCCTCTGTCCGTCGTACGTCCCTAGTACATCGTCCGTCGTCAACATTTACCATGTGCAATCTCCAGAGGCCACAGTTTTAATCCAGTCTTTATGAAACTGTACCATAACATTTGTCTGGATAATCTCAGTCAAGTTCGAATATGGGTCATGTCGGATCAAAAACTAGGTCACTAGGTCAAATTTTGTTAAAACCTTGTGTACACACTGGAGGCCACAGTTTTGCTTCAATCTTCGTAAAACTCTGCCTGAATGTTTGACTTGACAATACCTTGGCCAAGTTTGAAATCGGGTCATGTCGGATCAAAAACTAGGCCACTAGGTCAGATTTCATTAAAACCTTGTGTGCACCCTGGGGGCCACAGTTTTACTTCAATCTTCGTAAAACTCTGCCTGAATGTTTGACTTGATAATATCTTGAATATGGATCATGTCAGATCAAAAACTAGGTCACATGTTCAAATTTCTTTAAAACCTTGTTAACCCTTTAAAGGCCACTGTTTTGCTTTATTCTTTATGAAACTTATTCAGAATGTTTGTCTTGATGATATTTTGGTCAGGTTTGAATATGGGTCATGCTAGATCAAGAACTAGGTCATATTTCTTTAAAACATTGTTTACTCTCTAGAGGCCACAGTTTTGCTTCAATCTTTATGAAACTATACCAGAATGTTTGTCTAAATGATATCTCGGTTATGTTTGAAAATGTGTTACCTCAAATCAAAACCTAGGTCACTAGGTCAATTTCTTTATAACCTTGTTCACCCGCTTAGAGGCCACAGTTTTGCTTCAACCTTCATGAAACTTTACCAGAACCTTTGTCTTGATAATACCTCATTCGCCCACCTTCAATGGACGATCGGCTCGATATAAGTGAAATATTCTTGAAAGGGCCGTAAAACCCAAATCAAAAAAAAAAAAAAAAACAACAAAAAAAAAAAACACCTCAGTCTAGTTTGAATATGGGTCATAATGGATAAAAAGCTAGGTCACTAGGTCAGTTTTAAAGCCTTGCTCTCTCCTTAGAGGCCACAGTTTTGCTTCAATTTTCACAAAACTGCCTGATTGTTTGTCTTAATGATATCTTGATCAGATTCAAATATTTGTCATTAGATCAGATTTCTGTAAAATCCTTTGCACTCACCAGAGGCTACAGTTATACATTAATCTTCATGAAACTTTTCCACATTGTTTGTCTTGATGATATGTCAGTCAAGTTTGATTATGGGTCTTGTCATACAAAAACCACATCACTGGGCCAAATTTCTTTAAAACCTTGTTTTCTCTCTCTAGAGCCCACAGTTTTGCTTGAATCATCTTGAAACTTAACCAGGATGTTTGTCTTGTTAAGACTGAAATTAAGTTAGAATATGGATAAAGTTGGAATATGGGTTATATCTGGTTCAATATTAGGTCACCAGGTCCAATTTCTTTAAATCTATTCATGCACTCTTAGAGGCAACATATGACTCAGGTGAGCAATTAAGGGCCATCATGGCCCTCTTGTTAAACTATGCGTATTTGTTCTATATGGTCTGAAGATGTGCATGTGGTTTTGGGGTTATCCTCCCAGTATTTTTTATCAACTTTTTCCACTTTTTTGACTTAGTTTTTTCCAGGTCTAATTAGTATTGGAATAGATACCTTGTAGGTGCAACCCCTCCTAGAATTTTCAACTGATCATTTTGAAACTAAGCATATTTTTCGCCTGTGGTTTTGGGGTTTCCTATTATATGAATTTAAAACTCACAACCTTTTACTAACAAAGCCATGACGTTGGGGGATGCTTGCCTGCAACAGGCTTTTATTCTTTTTTATCTTAAGGTCCCTTAACTGTCATTCGTTGTTTATCCTAAGATCCCTTTGCTGCCGTTCATTCATTTATTATTTATGATAGCTTTGTTCATTAATTCATCATTTATCTTACGATCCCTATACTGCTATTCATTCATTGTTTATCCTGAGATCTCTTTACTGAGATTCATTCAGTCATCGTTTCTCCTGAGATCCCTTTACTGAGATTCATTCAATCATTGTTTCTCCTGAGATCCCTGTACTGAGATTTGTTCAATCATTGTTTATCCTGAGATCCCTATACGGAGATTCATTCATTCTTTGTTTAACCTAAGATCCCTATACTAAGATTCATTATAGCCCCTCTTTGAAAAAGTGGCGCTATACTGGATTTGCCATGTCCTTTCTTGATTCCGTGACTCCGTAATTCCATGATTCTGTGACTGCAAAGTTTGCTTAATAACTTTTATGTTTGTGGTCCTACTTCAATGAAACTTATACTACACTTGATCTCTGAGGTAAGGTGTATTCGCAGAATAGTGGACAAGGGCCCATAACTCTTGGAGTTATGTCCCTTGGTAGGTTTTCAAAATTTAAAATGCATTTTGCTTAATAACTTTTATGTTTGTGGTCCTGCTTCAATGAAACTAATACCACACTTGGTCTCGGAGGTAAGGAAGGTGTAATGGCAGAATGGTGGCCAAGGGCCTATAACTCTTGGAGTAATGTCCCATGGTAGGTTTTCAAAATTTAAAATGCATTTTGTTTAATAGCTTTTATGTTTGTGGTCCTACTTCAATGAAACTAATACCACACTTGGTCTCTGAGGTAAGGAAGGTGTAATGGCAGAATGGTGGCCAAGAGCCCATAACTGTTTGAGTAATGTCCCTTGGTAGGTTTTCAAAATTTAAAATGCATTTTGCTTAATAACTTTTATGTTTGTGGTCCTACTTCAATGAAACTAATACCACACTTGGTCTCTGAGATAAGGAAGGTGTAATGGCAGAATGGTGGCCAAGGGCCCATAACTCCTGGAGTTATGTCCCTTTGTAGGTTTTCAAAATTTGAAATGCATTTTGCTTAATAACTTTTATGTTTGTGGTCCCACCTCAGTGAAACTAATCCTGCACTTGGTCTCTGAGGTAAGGAAGATGTAATGGCAAAATGGTGGCCAAAGGCCCATACCTCTTACAGTTATGACCCTTCATAGATTTTCAAATTTTGCCATTCTTGAAAATTTTTGTAACAGATTTCTCAGGAACTGTGAAAGCCAGAAAGCTGAAAATTTGTATAAACATGGACAATGACTGGATGTATAGTTTGTACTGGAATAAGGGTCAAGGGTCTATAACTCTTGGAGTTATGTCCCTTGGTAGGTTTTCAAAAAATTAAAATGCAATTTGCTCAGTAACTTTTATGTTTGTGGTCCTACTTCGATGAAACTTACACCACACTTGGTCTCTAAGGTAAGTGAGGTGTAGAGGCAGAATGGTGACCAAGGGCCCATAACCTTTGGAGCTATGTCCCTTCATAGGTTTTCAAATTTTTCCATTCTTGAAAATTTTCGTAACAGATATCTCAGGAACTATGAAAGCTAGAAAGCTGAAAGTTTGTATAATTATGGACAATGACTGTATATATTGTGTATACCAGAGTAGGGGCCAAGTGTCCATAACTCTTGGAGTTATGTCCCTTTGTAGGTTTTCAATAACTTATATTTGTGGTCCTTCTTCAGTGAAACTTATACCACACTTGGTCTCTAAGGTAAGGAAGGTGTAATGGCAGAATGGTGGCCAAGGGCCCATAACTCTTGGAGTTATGTCCCTTCATAGGTTTTCAAATTTTTCCATTCTTGAAAATTTTCGTAACAGATATCTCAGGAACTATGAAAGCTAGAAAGCTGAAAGTTTGTATAATTATGGACAATGACTGTATATATTGTGTATACCAGAGTAGGGGCCAAGTGTCCATAACTCTTGGAGTTATGTCCCTTTGTAGGTTTTCAATAACTTATATTTGTGATCCTTCTTCAGTGAAACTTATACCACACTTGGTCTCTAAGGTAAGGAAGGTGTAATGGCAGAATGGTGGCCAAGGGCCCATAACTCTTGGAGTTATGTCCCTGCATAGGTTTTTCAAATTTTGCCATTCTTGAAAATTTTCGTAACAGATTTCTAATGAACTATGGAAGCTAGAAAGCTGAAAGCTCGTATCAACATGAACAATGTCTGGATGTATCGTGTGTACAGAAATAGGGGCCAAGCATCCATATCTCTCTAAATTATGTCCCTTGGTAGGTTTTCAGAAAATTAAAATGCATTTTGCTCAATAACTTTTATGTTTGTGGTCCTACTTCGATGGAACTTGTACCACACTTGGAGGTTTGAAAAAGTGGTACATGCATGGACAGTGGGTTGATATATCATGGAGAATCTTCCCCAGTTACAAGCCGACGCTTCGCTATTGGACATTTCTAGCAGGGGAAGATGTTCCATCCCAGTTAAAAATCTAGAAATCTGGGAAAAGAGAACTCGCAAATTAGTGGCCATCAATTCGCACGCGGATTTGTTCTCTTCTGCAGCTTACTTATGTCTCCAGCAAGAGACAATGTCAGTCACAGCTCTGTCTAGACAGCAGTTAAATCCATTCGACATTCTACAGCAATGTCTACTATTCTTGCTACAGAGCTGCTTTAGGCTAGATCTGATGCAGCAATAGCCACATCAAAGCTCTTATTGGAAAATTCCGGCTATGAACTTAATGCTCCAATTAATGCAAGAACATTGTTTGATAACAAAATCAAAGAAGTTGCTAAATCTAATTACGAAGTGCTACAACAGAGACTTCTAGCAACTTCATTAACCAGTACTAATATACAACAAAAGTCATCTTATTAGGCTCCAGGAGAGTTCAAAATACCTAAAAAGCCGAGTAAGTCATCTAGACTTAAACAGACACAACCGTACAGGTCTTAAACTCAAACCCAGTCCTTTACGTCCAGTACTAGAAAGGACTATACTAAGAGGAGTAGTAACACGAGACAGTTCCCCTCCTCTAAACGAGCCTCTTCTTCCACAAAGTTCTGAAAGCCAACCCTTTCCACTGCCTGTCTTGCCACGTCCAGACATTCTAGTGGGAGGAAGAATGGCCCACTTTGTGGAACAATGGGGAGAATTAACAAACAACAAATGGGTCCTCTGTATTGTTCAAGACGGTTTCAGGATACCATTCAGGTCAACTCCCCCTCTTTCGTCAGTTCCAATGAGTCAATCTTCCTTCCCGTTACTATGAGAAGAGATTGCGGATCTTCTCCAGAAACGGGCATTGGAAAGGGTACAAGATTCGGGAACTCCCGGTTTTTATTCCCGGTAATTTCTTGTTAAAAAAAAAGAACAGAAAGTTACGTCCGGTAATAGATCTTTCTCCGCCAAATCAATATATAAGGAAACAATCTTTCAAAATGGAGGAAGTCAAATCTGTACGTCAGTCAGTATTGGTCAACGATTGGACTGTCTCCATAGACCTGACAGATGCTTACCTACATGTTTTGAGTCACCCTTGATCCAGAAAGTATCTTTGGTTCATGTTTGAAGATCAGGTCTTTCAGTTCACGGCCTTACCCTTCAGAATGTCCCTGTCCATGGATTTTCACCAAACTGATGGACGTAATAGCAGCGCACTTGCGTCAACGTGCCATCCCTAGATGATTGGCATGTAAGAGATCTAATTCGCAACCGGCTAGTATCTCATACAGTATATTGCTTTCAAACTGTAGAGAATCTAGGGTTCATTCCAAATCTAAAGAAGTCAGATTTGATACAATCCCTAAAATTCACGTTTTTAGGGATGGAATTTCTGACACAACAGAATATAATCCAGCAGACCGAGTCGATTTGTTACTTCTGACTATCAAACTGTTTCTTTCTCAGACTCAAGTTTCGGCTTGAACTGTCCTTTCTCTTTTGGGCAAACTCAGTGCAGCAGTAGACTTCCTTCTCCTAGGCAGACTACATTTACGACCACTTCAAATGTGTCTCTTGTCTGTCTGGAGACCTCACATTCTTCCTCTTGATCATCAGGTTCCAATCAATAGTATGATTTGACTCCACTTGAAATGATGGATGGACACCAGTCGCTTCATTCTGGGAACGTCCATTCATCCTCCAGACCCCAATTCATTCCTATTTATGGATGCCAGTCATTATGAATGGGGAGCTCATTACAAGCTGATGAGACTATCCTTTCATGGTCGCTGGTTGGAAGACCAATTCCAGCTCCATATCAATATCCTTGAAATGATGGCCATTCGTTTAGCACTGAAGAAAGCCATTAAATACATACACCGTTCTTGTGTTATGATCTCTACCGACAATACAACAGTGGTCTCATATATCAACAAACTCAGAGGAACACATTCTCCCAACCTATGCGTAGAGGTATGGGAGATCCTCCATAGGTGCCTGGAACATGATATCGTGATCAAAGTTTGTCATATTCCAGGCAGATTCAATATATTGGCAGATCGTCTTTCGAGATTGGACAGACCTCTCAAACAGAATGGGCTTTGGATCAATCGGTAGCGAATTCCATTTTCCAAATGCTCAATTATCCCAATGTGGATTTGTTTGGATGCGATTCAATCACAAACTCCCATTGTATGTATCTCCAGTACCAGGCAATCATGTCTTAGTGATAGAGGCATTGTCAGTGAACTGGAATTGCCTTCATGCATACACATTTCCACCAACAGTTCTGATATCCTCTGTTCTAGCCATAATCTCGGTGCAGAATAGTTCTTATTGCTCCTCTTTGGTGTTACAACTATTAATATAAGCTCCAATTCATCTTCCACTCTTTCCAAAACTACTGACACAGCAGACTTCGTTCCCTAGGCAGGTAAAGTTTTCGCAAAACATTGCAGACTTTGTCTCAAAATCAAGGTGAACATCTACTCAGAAAGTCTATTATTCAAAATGGGTCGTATACTCCAACTGGTGTCATAGAAAGAAGGTTGATCCGGTCTCGGCCCCTCTTACAGTTATAGCCGACTTCCTAATTTACCTCTTTTCTGAGAAAAAATGTCAAATAAGTACCATCAAGGGCTATAGATCCATGATATCCAATACTCTTAAATTTAAGACTGGTAATAGAGTCGGATCTAACCCAGTCTTATCAGAATTAGATCTTTTGAATTGCAATGCCCAATACAAAGATCTCTTACCCCTAAATGGGATTTATCTTGGGTCTTAATTTGCCTTCAGAAAGCCCCATATGAACCACCACAAAAGGCATCTAAACTTCATGTTACAATTAAGACAGCTTTCTATTAGCTCTTGCCACGGCTAAAAGATGCAGCGAAATACATGCCTTGGGAATGGATGCAAATTATTTAAGGTTCAATCAATCAGATGGTTCAGTATCATTGATAGTACAAACTCAGTTTTTGGCCAAGAATCAGCTTCCATCCATTTGCCCAGATCCTATACTTATCCCTAGTTTAGCTCAAACATGTAAAAGGGAACAATGGGATAGACTTTTATGCCAGATAAGAGCATTAAAATTCTACCTTAAGATGACTAGTTCTTATTGTCAGAATAGAACTGGATTATTTCTACCAATTAAAGGCAATTAAGATATCTCTAAGGCTTCTGTCTCAAGATGGGTATCTGATACTATTAAGCTTGCCTATAGGAAACTCACCCATAGAGACATCTCTTTCCTAAAAATCAAAGCTCATGAAGTTAGGGCGCTATCTTCTTCCTGAGCATTCTTTGGTAAGGGTCATCTCAATGAAATACTCAAAGCAGCAATATGGAATCAATCCTCTACTATTGCTAAATACTGTCTGAGAGACATGTCTCAACAAGCAGCTAATCTCCACACTTTGGGCCCAATAGTTGTGGCCCAAAAGGTGGGAGTGATGGGGGTAGGGGTGGGGGGGCAGGAAAATAGAGCCTTTGTCACCAAGAGAAGACTGACAGCCTCCAAAGCCTATGTTACATATATGAAGGTAATTAATATCTTACATATATGTTAAGGAATTTAGATCATTCTTAGGATTGTATATCATGAATGTATCTTATTCCTAAGAGTTTCCTGAGCCTTAATACAGAAGTAAGAGATTCAACATATATTATTTGTGTTAGAACTGGGAGAGCTCCTCCCTCCTAATCAGCAAATCTAGCACATTATCTATAGGTTAATGTATTGTGCAGTTAAAATGAAGTTTTTAAAAGTAAAACATATTTTAACTAGCAATACTTAACCTGTAGATAAGAGAATCCCACCTCCCTCCCCGGGTAGCTCAGTTATATTGTTTTATCCTTCAAAGAAACTGACATGTGAACAAAATAGCGGGAAGAGTGACGTAGCACAGGTATCTGCTTAAAGGGACTTTCTAGATTAAGACTAGACGTCGTTTTTTTCTGTGGAAGGTTTGAATTACAGAATAGAATAGCACATTATCTATAGGTTAAGTATTGCTAGCTAAAATATGTTTTACTTTTAAAAACTTCATTTCTCCTGAGATCCCTGTACTTACATTCATTCAATCATTGTTTATCCTGAGATCCTTTTACTGCCAATCATTCAGTCATTGTTTATTCTGAGATCCCTTTACTGATATTCAGTCATTCATTGTTTATCCTGAGATCCCTTTACTGACATTCATTCAGTCATTGTTTATCCTGAGATCCCTTTACTGACATTCATTCAATTTTTGTTTATCCTGAGATCCCTGTACTGACATTTTTTCAATCATTGTTTGTCCTGAAATCCCTTTCTTAAGATTCATTCAATAATTGTTTATCCTGAGATCCCTTTACTGACATTTATTGTTTATTGTAAGCTCTGATTAGGTTTGACATAGCTCTTATATGGGGTTTTAGGATTCAAACAGTACGCTTCAGTTCATTTTATATATTGCAGAAAGTTAAGGCAGATAACACTTTAGTAAATTCAATTTTACTAGCCAGTATTGTTCATAATGATATTCATGAATTTACATACTAGAATAATCAAAACTTTTGAAGTATTAGCTGTTCTGACTGTGTCTTTCAGTATTTTGAAGAAGCAGATAATATGCTGGCAATTAGACATGTAACAGAATTGTGGCTTGCATGTTCTATACATGTATTAAGAAAACAAATTGTAGTTTTGTGTTTTACGATTAGAAAATTTAATTTCAGTGTTGCTTGGGAAAACAAAAAAAAGGAAACTTTAAGCAAGCACTGACAAGTTTACTTTTTCAGATATTTCTGTTTATCAGGTAAAACAATTCCAAGATGAGAAAGAGAGGAAGAGGAAGGAGAAAGAAGAAAGAGATACACAGAGGCTACAAGAGATACAGAAAGCTCTAGCAGAACAGGCTGTGATTGACAAAGAAAGGTTGGTCATTTTTCTTTCAATTATCCATATAACAGCTCTAAAATGATAGAATTAGTAATTTGTGGTATGCTCTGGTCAAATTCAGCAGGTGTGGTAGTTTTCTTATTTATGTTTTTTGTTGTTGTTTTTTTGACAAGAAAATAGGTTTTGACATTTCTTGCATGAAAACTCTTAACCATACTTATCCTAGAAATTAAAAAAAAGTCTATTTAAGGGGAACTTTCAAGGGAGGTAATGCTTTTAAAATGGGTTTAACTCCCTTCTGAAAAGGAGTCTGCTCTGAAATGAAAGGATTTGTCCTTCTGGGAGCAAATTCTTTTCTTTTTGAGTAGATGCCATTTCAGAAGGGACTTAGGGTACCGGCAAGCAGACCGGAAATCACAAAAGTTGTCTGCCTTGAAAAACATAGAGGGAAATCTACCAAGTGTATGAAGTTCCCTTAAGTACCTGTTGATGTATCTAAAATGTGTTAGCTGTTTTATCTCCATCTTCACTGATTGTTCTGACAGGCAGTACTGCTGAAATAAATATGGGATATGAGCCACAAAGTTAGTCAAGACATCCATAGATACTGGTGTCTTCTTAGGGGCATTACCAGAAGACCGTCTAGAGTTGGGATAAATGTTAAAATCATATGAGAAATGGAAGGGCAAATGTCTCATTTTTTTATAATCAAATTAAAATGTGTTGATGAATATTTGCAAATAGTGTTTCATGGCTTTTCAATAGTATTATAATATATTTGATATGCTAAATGTCTCTGGTCTGAAACCATGTAACTTTTGGACCTCCACCCTTCTGGCCCTCTCCCACCCCTGGGTCAGACCAAAATTTAAATAAACCATGCATGTCAGCATGCCTTTAAGATGTATTCAGGTTTCAGGTTTGTAACACTTATGATCTATAAGAGATGGCATAGATTACAAATACATGGACAAGCATACAGACAGACTGATGTACAGACCGGCAGGATGAAAGGATCCTCCTCTCTTTCAAACAGTGCAGGAATAATAAGCACTCAATTTCCTGATCAAAATAAGCAGGAATTGGCTGTGCAAGTCATTTTATCATTTTAAAAATTTGGCTATGACATTAACTCTGAGATCAAAGCCACTGTGGCACTTACCAAGTGAAGTTTCTGCAATAAGCAAGCTTCGTATAAGTTGAATAAAAACCCTCCAGTAGTTAGAAGTTGCAAGCCTTCTTTTAAGTTGCTTAGCAAATGTGACCTGTGTTTTTGATCCCTGAGATCAAGGATACTGGGATCAATATCAAATTCTGTCCAAAGTGCAGAAACACTGTGCACAAATAACAAGAAAAATTACCCATGGCTTCAAAATGCCCATGAGGTAAAAGCCAAAACCCCCGTCATTTTTTTTTTCATGTATTGTCAAATTTGACCTGTCACATTGATCCTGAGGTCAGTGACACTGAAACGCATCAAAAAATGCCCCATGTATGGGTACCCTACACATAAGGTTTTGCATTAAATTCCATCAATAGCTTTAAAATGCCAGCTAGGGAAAAAAGTATATTTTTTTTCATGTATTTGTTAAATTAACCTATGACCTTGACCTTGATATGTAATGTACTGAAACCTTCACAATATGCACAAGGCTTGAAGTAAATTCCTCCTGCAGAAAGAAAATGCCAATGCCAGCTACCTAACAAAGGTGAATTGTGACATTGACACTGAGGTCAAAGGTGTTTAAAGTCCCAAGTGTAGGGTCACTAAATACAAGGTTTCAAGTAAATTCCTCCAAAAGCTATGAAAAAAACCTTTTTCAGGTTGCCAAAAAGGTGAGACAGAAATGCACCTTTGGATATGTATGCCCAATGATGACTTAAATTAGCCTGCACAAACATGCTGCCTGATCAGAATCTTCACTGTCCACTTAAAGACATCTTTTTATTCTTGTTTGTCTAAGAGTGCACAGCAAAACTTTTATTACAAAAACTTTATATGAGATTCAATGAGAGAAGCTGCACCTTCAGATGTGCTTAGTAAAGACTCAGATCAACCTGTGCATCCGTCTGATCTGTACAGGCTGATTGTTCAACACTATTTAAGCTTTATGAAATTATTTATGTAATAATAAATCCCTAGGGTTGTTTGTTCAGTACTGTTTCAACTTAGCAAAATGATTAATGCAGTACTAGACACATGGAGATGATTGATCAAGGCTATCCAAGCTTAGCAGAATGATTCACACTAAATAGCTTGGGCTGATTGTTCAAGGCTGTGTTACGAGCCAGGCGTAACGAGAAAGAAATGAAAGTGAAACCAGCAACAAGCTTTAAATTATTAAAAATATTTATTCACAAAAAATATTTATTCACAAAAAAAATAAGACAAGTTTCAAAACAAAAGAATGTAAGTAAACAGTACCTTTCAGGCTTATGTCACAGTCCCTCAAAAATAATCCACAGAATGTATAAAACAAATCCTTTGAATAATAGTTTCTGATCCCACAATTTTAAGTTCCTGAATTCAGAATTTTTTAAGTCCAGAATAAATAAAATATTAAAGTAATCCAGTATAGAATAATTTCCAGTGTAAAAATAGTCGTATTGACAAGTTTATGAGAAATTGGAACAAATGGCTTAGAATATTCGAATAAATATCAAGCTTAGACTATCTTATGCGCATAGGTATTATTATACAAATTCTTTTCTTCTCTCCCTTTGTGTTTGAATACTATAAACATGACTTTAGTGGGCATGGGACTTTATAGAATACATTCTTGTAAAGTTGGCTACTTTTCATGTTTGTATTAATTGTATTTTCCAGATGGAAATTAATGATACTTTTCTTATAGCTGTGCTGGAGAGCAGTTGTAGGTGTTTGTTAGAGCTGCCTCTGAGGAAGCTCTGGCGAGCACCTGCAGTATCTTTTCTTCAGTAATCAGGAAATTAATATGTGCCTCTGCGAGTCCCATGTTTTATACAAACTGGGATGGGCAGTGGTACACTATGCATATGTATTTATGTAATGGTATGCTAAATTTCAGCCTGTATAGTTAGGGGAACTTTGTGCTAATCGGAAATAATATTTTTCTTTAATCACTTATTCAATCAATCAATCAAACAATAAAATATAAAAAGAATAACTTTGACAGCAAAATTAAAGTACAGGGGTATAATCAAGTGCTTTCTAAGCATTATGTCTCCGTTTGTTGGTGAGATGTTGATTAAATGATAGCTTGCGCTTCCAGCTCGTGATCTGCTCAAAATCTCAATTTGAATGAGATATAAGTTGCTTGATAGGTGAATTTCTGTTTTAAAAAATGGTCTGTTACTTACCTTTACCTTTTATTTATAACTAACAGACTAAAGCAAACAAAAAAAAACAAAAAAAAAAACAAAAAAAAACAAAAAACAAACAAACATTTATTTACTGATTTGGCGCATTTTGAAATGAACGATTGCGTTGACATGTCCATAAAATGAGGACCCCTGTAGGCCCCACTTTATAAAGATAAAAGTTTATAAAGAGAAAAGTGGGGCTTACAGGGATATAGATAAATTTTCTTATTTTTTATTTGAGCATGGATTTTTGTAACTCATTAGAACTGCCTCAGTGAGGCGGTTCTAGTGGGCCCCAAGGGTCTATGTTTGCCATGAATGAGAAAAATATCGCAATTTTTCATCTGAACAATGACGTTTTAACAGCCAGAACGGCTGGCCATATTTTGCATGGGCGTGTTAACGTAATGCGTGTATTTCACAAGTACGTACTTACCTATATGTACGAACCATGATAGTATACGATAATAAATAAATATAATAATCAAATAGATAGATAGAATACTGAATAAGAATATATATATATACTCTTTACTGGGCATTCAGACTTCATGGAGCTAAATTATACATTATGTGGTACAACATTTTATCCTTTTCATATAATTTTCGATGTTTATTTTATTTATTTATTCATTTATTTTATTTATTTATTTAAATAAAGCATTTTGCATATACAAAGAAAAACTTACCTTAATATATATATATATTCCGATGCAAATATTATACGATCCGATTTAGCTGACCAAACGATATTTACGATATGTACACAGACATACATGAATAAACGCAGAAATTGGCGCATTCATGCAGAACTGTTATCTTCACCTGCTAAGGTGGTTGACTAAAATTTATTTCCCGTGAAAACTATTTATCAATTTTTTATTAATCGCCAATAGTATGCTGTGTGGTGAAATTATTTCTGAATCTCTATAAAATGTGTAGCATATCACTCTACCTTTTTCTTTTCCTCTCCATGACACTCTGTTAGCTTTGTCGAGGCAACGGGGGAATAAAATGTGCATCTCGCCAGCGCGACGTCGCATTCTTGTCTGATGGCTGTAGAATGTTGTTCTCATTGGAAGATGTGACTTGAGGGGTAGGATAGGGGAAGGGAGAACTTTTTAACTAGTGTTTTAAACTCCTTATTTCATAGTTCGATGGTACACTGTGGGTTAGCTATTTTTTCGTGGCGAGAAATTCCCGCGTCTGATTTCTGTTTTTTTTTTTTTTTAATATTATTGTCGCCGGAGCTTCTCACATGAGAAAAATGTTAGTTAGTTTCTGGTACTGACGTGTACTTTTAAAGGAACCCAATATGTTTGTACATGTAATTGTTGTAAACAGAAATGAACATCAATTTATAGTATTATAAACATGTATGTCACACAGGCGAATGGATCATTAGTGCTTGATTTTAATCTTACGTTTGTCAGTTTACCACATATACTTATGTAACAAATATTCTGTCTGTACATGTATTTAATTGAGATTGTCAGTTGAATAATAATAATAATAATAAAAAAAAAAAAAAAGAATAATTTCCAGTGAAAGTATACAAAGATGCCCAGATGAAAATCTGTTCTCCTTATATAATATCAAAGAAGGTTCTAGAAAAAGAATTTACTACAAGCATCTCTTACTTTCCAGTTCCAATCAAGAAACTTCTAAATCTTCCATGACATGCCAAAAATAACTCAGTCCAGAATCAAGGACGTAAACATATGTTATTGTAAACATGTTATTCTAGAAAGTTATTTTTGGAAACATAGTAAATAAAGCTATTTATGGAAACATAGTAAACATGATGTTTAAAAAAATTGAATACCCTGTTATATAACAGCTGTTTACGCTTAGCAAATAATTAATGCAATACTAAACACCTGGGACTGATTGTTTGAGGCTGTTTAAGCTTAGCAAAATGATTAATGTGTTATTACTAACCATTTTATAATAAGGTCCATAGTGCAAATTGTCATCTGCAGAAATTTTACCCAGCATGCTAAGCATTAACTTCATCATCATAACTTGGTCATAATCAAAGAAAAAAGTTACCTACCTACCTAAGCATTTTGGGTAGGGCCTTGCAAAGGAAAATAATTCTGTCACTTTAAGCTGAAAGTGCTACCATATTCTAGCTGGCCTCGGTGGCTCAGTGGATGCGCCATCCGACTGGAGACCAGGAGGTCGCGGGTTCAACCCCCGCCGAGGTTGGCAACATTCTTTTATGGAGATTGATCATGAAATATTTTCTACGGTCATTCTCTCTCTTCCGCTGATTCAAAAAGGGCAGTTGTCAGTTTCTGGTGAAAGAATGTGCACAATACTGGTTAACCGTTAGAGGACTAAGCCTGCCCAGTAAACGTGTGGTTAGGTAAACTGACCGCGCTCGACATGACCCCATTGGGTTGACTGGGCCGTAAAACCTCAACACAAAACTACCATACTCTACATAGCTACCAAACATACCCAATTAAGTGCACAGTCAAGCAATTTCTGATGCTTCATATTAGTGCTCTAGTACTTTTGTCCAGTAAGGTTAGGGTACTCATTAGAATCAACTTGTTGAGACAATTATAGTGAGTACCTACAACATATTCTTTTATAAGAAATTCAGAAAACAATATCACATAAACATTTTTAAATACTCCCTTTACAAACTCCTCTACTGATTTTTCTTTTAACCCTTGTCCTGCTGAATAAATTAAGATGCCATGCCCACTTCTAATTTCAAGCCAATCAGATCCAAATTGCTGCTATAAATGTGCATACTTAATGGCAAACAGTGCAGATCCAGATTAGTTGGCTTCTTTACAACTGATCTGGATCTACACTGTTTGCAAAGGCAGGGTATATCCGGGTTCAGCAGGACAAGGGTTAAGTGTGTCCTTATTACGTGGATGCTTCACTACATTTTTTTTCTTTGTAATTTTGAAAAAACCAAGGGCACTGTGTGGTAATTAGAGCAGATATGGTACTCTTTTTATAAAGATATATGACTGGATATTGAAAAGCTGGTCAAAACAAAAAAAGTTGTAGTTGTAGAAAAAGGTTATATGTCAACAGGTTTATTTGGAAAATATTATTTGTAAAAAAAAATAACAAAAAAAAATGATTCATACCTTGGATACATTTGTTAAAGGCTCTATATTCCTCAAAAATTGACATTTTATTATACAAGAAAGGTTTAAAAAATATTAATACAATCATAAAATGTGGCATCTGACAGCCTTTAAAAATTCAGTTAGTCTCAACATTATTTCAGAGATATAATAAAAAATCATTTCATTTTTGATCCATGTCAAAAAATATGACACTAACTGAATTTTTACAGGCTGTCAGATGCCACATTTTATGATCATATTAATACTATATTATCAATTTATTAAACCTTTCTTTGGTAAAAATGTCTATATTTAAGGAGCCTTTAAGTAAGTTTCAAAAATAATATCTGCAGACAATGTTTTCAGAGTAAAATATCGTGAAGAACAAATACAGAGAAAAATAGAGGAAAGAAAGTTTAGAGAAGAAGAGAAAGATTTGGAAGAAAAAGAAAAAGAATACAGACTTGAGATGCTTCGAGAGCAGGTCTGCCCTTTTCAGTTATCCATGTAATTTCTTGGAGAAATCTCATCAGCCAGAAGGAAAAATCATAATTGCAGTTGTTTAAACAACTTTATATGCATGAAATTATAATATGCTGAATCAAAAACTCAGTTATAACATACAAGTATAATAAGATATGAGTGCAATACATTTTTTGTGAGGGGTTAGTCATTGTATTATGACTGTAATATTTTGACCTTCCTCTGCATAGCTCTAGATAAGAGGGGGTCTTAGATATTTAACATATTTTTCTTATTTCTCCATGGAAACATAAGTTGTTGGTACTTACCTTGCCGGGGTGCTTCTACTGAATACCTACAATATGTGTTTTCCTGGAGAAATAAGAAAACTGTCAAAGTAAAATTTCTGTTAAAAAAGTGCCTTGTCTTGAGCTGTGCTCCTTTATATGATACGGTAAATAAAACATACAACTCGGACACCAGGACTAATTCTGAAATTGTTCTGTTATTTTAGTCAGTCCTTTTCTCTATTCTACATTATTCATATAAATAACAGAATGAATAAAAAAAAAAAAGTATTAGACTAAAATGATTAAACTGGCCACTGGACCTGTTGTATTCAGATAAAGGGAAAACAGTTTTATTGTTTTCAATTACTACATTATTTGAACAATGTGCAATGTCTTTTTAGCTCACCTGAGCTCTGCTCAGGATGAGCTATTGTGATCACTTTTCATCCGTCGTCCGTCCGTCCATGCGTCCGTCCATGCGTCCGTCCGTGCGTCCACCCATTAACATTTTCAAACGACTTCTCCTCTGAAGCCACTGAGCCAGTTTTGCTCAAATTTCATATGGAGCCTCCTTAGGGTGGGGGAACGAAAAATTGCTAAAATGGTTGCGGTCCGTTGACCAAGATGGCTGCCACGCCCATATATGGTAAAAACCTTTAAAAGTTCTTCAGAACCGAGAATGCCTTGGGGCTGAACCTTTGCAGGAATCATCGGGGCCGAGAGGTCTACCAAAATTGCTAAAAGAATTGTCGTACGTTGATGTTTGACCTTTTTACGGCAAGGTCAAGTTTGCTTCCCTATGCATTTGTATGGGAAAAACTTTGAAAATCTTCTTTTCCAAAACGGAGCATGCCTTATGGCTGAATCTTTGCATATATCATCGGGAATGGGAGGGCTACCAAAATTGCTAAAATAATGGTCGTACATTGACATTTGACCTTTTTACGGTAAGGTCAATTTTGCTTCCTTATGCATTTGTATGGGAAAAATGTTCAGAATTTCAGACAACTTCTCCTCTGGAGCCTCTGGGCCAATTTTGCTCAAATTTCATATGGAGCTTCCTTAGGTAGGGGGAACAAAAGATTGCTAAAATGGTCACGGTTCGTTGACCAAGATGGCCGCCATGTCCATATATGGTAAAAACCTTTAAAAATCTTCTTCTCTAGAACCGAGGATGCTTTGAGGCTGAATCCTTGCATAAATCATCGGGGACAGGGGGTCTACCAAAGTTGCTAAAATAATGGTCATACATTGACATTTGACCTTTTTACTTCAAGGTCAAGTTTGCTTCCTTATGCATTTGTATAGGAAAAAACATTTTAAAATCTTATTCTCCAAAACCGAGGATAGCTTGTGGCTGAATCTTTGCATCTATCATCTGGAACGGGCGGTCTACCAAAGTTGTTAAAGTAATTGTCATACATTGACATTTAACCTTTTTACGGTGAGGTCAAGTTTGCTTCTGTATGCATTTGTATGGGCCCCATACATTTGTATGGAAAAAATGTTGATATTTTCAAATGGCTTTTCCTCTGAAGCCTCCGGGCCAGTGTTGCTCAAATTTCATGCGGAGCCTCCTTGGGCAGGAGAATGAAAGATTGCTAAAATGAGGTATGGTCCATTGATCAAAATGGCTGCCATGCCCATATATGGTAAAAACCTTTAAAAATCTTCTTCTCCATAACCAAATAAGCCCTGGGTCCTAATCTTTGCACAAATTATGGGGGACAGGAGATCTACCAAAATTGCTAAAATGATGGTTCTATGTTGACATTTAATCTTTTTACCTCCAAGGTCAAATTTGCTTCCCCATTTGTATGGGCCATATACATATATATCGAAAGTATCAAAGTGACTTGTAGATCAACAGTAGTTAAAATTGTTCTGATTGGAAATCTAAGATAGCCATCATCTGGTTTATATTTATAATATTTCCCTGCCACTGTGCTGTTTACATGTATAAAATCATGATTCTTCAGAAACCACTAAGCCAATTTCCACCAAATTTCACATTGATCCTTCTGTTGAAGTGTGATTGATAGTTTATTCAAATGATCATGCTCCATTGACTGTCAGGCCAATATATTCTTCTTCAAAACTAAGAACTGCTCAAATGATGATATTTTCATTAGTTACGATGATAGGATTGGAAAAATGTTGCATAACATCTCCATGTCTGCAGTGGCCATGTCACTCAGTTGAGCGAACCGTGGCCCGTGGGCCTCTTGTTTTTTTATTGTTTTTGGACGGGTTTTTCAAAAAATCTGTCATGTAAAAAAGCAATTTCCTGCGCCCACCTAAGAAATTTCGTACCCAACAATCAGCCAGCAAGGTAATGGCCACGGTGTTTCCATTTTTGCCTATGGGTATAGGTTTTCAAACAAAAAGTAAAGCCAAAAAATGTACGTGTTGACTGAACGGCTGTTATCATTCAACTGACAAAGGTTTACACTGCACAAAAATGAAAAAAGAAATCTTAAATTGTATAGAAAAATACCAAGTTCTACGAACTTATTGAACTCCCCTCGTATTTTAAAAAAGAAAATTATAGTTTTGTAGTGACGATTAATAATAGCTTACCAGTAGCTAACAGCTACTGATGCTGAAAAATGTCACTGTAACGCTGTTGTTTTCTTTTGTTAAAAGAAAGGGTAAGAGAAAAGTCCAGGGAGTGCCACAACCGCAGCCCTTCCTAGACACCAGGAGGAAGAGGAAACAGACAAAACCAAACAAGCGCAAATTGAACAAACGTACGAAAAGCACCAAGACTAGCTCTCTCTTCCCTAAGCAAGGTAATCGCAATGCTAAAAGGACTGAAAAAACCAAGAACAAAATAACACAAGGCAAGACATAAAACAAATTGCCTCGTAGAATAAACCACAAAGCAACAAAGAGAAAGACTAACACGGGGACAACCGCCTTAGAACAGTCAGTTGAATAAACCACTGGGGGGTTTAAAGCACTTTTATGGCCAGCCAACTTCACCCTACCCTTTAACTCCTAAGTTTCTGAAATGGACTCTTCCATCTCTGAATTTGGATGCATCCATTGTTGCAAATAGGGGTTTCAGTCAAAAATCAAGAACAGAATGGCAAACAGTATTGCTCCTGATGATACGTCCATCTCATCTGGATCTGCATTGTTTTCCAAGGAAACTGTATTGGTCTACAGGGATGAAAGGGTTAAAGAAACTATAAACTAACCTTGATGTTCAGTGCCTCCTATGTATCTGAATTTATTGACATAATGATAAATATTTGCAGGTGAGGGTAGTGGCTGATAGTAATCCTGACAGAATGATGCAAGAAACTCAGGTTTGATACTATTTTCTACAGTTCTCTTGTACAAGTTCCATCTCTTCTAAAGTAAAAATAAACAGGGAAATGGAGTTCATACACATGTTGCATAGATGTAACTGATTACCTGAACTGGCCAAATTTGACCAAATTCTTCAGTATTTTACACACATTTATGGGTAGAATGCCTGCCAAAACATTACCTGTTATTTTGACCATTTCATGCTGGGACAATACTATACTGTAGAATATGGAACATAAAGACAGGTGGATATAGAATAGACCATAGAATATGTAGCAAAGGAGATGTTTCAGTAAAGCATTCTTTTAGGAGCTCAAAACTGGAACATAAAGACTATGTCCATCTGTCTTTATGTCCCAGTCATGACCTAAAAGTATGCAGTACTGAAACATCTTTTACACTAGTCATAAAAGAATATACAACAACTGAAGAAAAATTAAAAAAAAAAACAAAAAAAAAAAAACCCGCCTAATTTTTGCCTGTGCCTCTACTTAGCCTTGGGCTTTTGGCCAATCCATTTGGCTAGATCTTGTCAATATTATTGTGTATACAAATTTTATCAAAATATTCTATACTGTTGAAGACCTATGGCTATCTTGATATTTTGGCCCTGGCATTGCCATTGTCAGTGAAAATTGCCTCAGTAAAGGAAAAGTAGCATTTGGCAATTCATTTATCTTGTCAATATTAATGTGTGTACAAAACTTTATCAAAGTATCCCATATGGTTGAAGACAGCCTTTCACTTGGTCCACTTTTCTATGGGCTGTGTAATTCCACTTAGCTGGAGAAACCAGTTTTTACCATAGCTCCATCCCCCTTTTTTTTTTTTTTTGTTGGAGAAATAAGAAAAAATATGTATCTTTTGTTTGAAAAAAAAATGTGCCTTATCTGGAGCAGTTTATATGAAGAACATATCATAAGTACATGCGCTGTAAAATTTTGTGAGCAATTGTAGCAATAAAATACAATAAAAAATACTTAAGAAGCAGTCTCTTATTCAGCATCAAACATCACATGTATATCTGCAAAGTTTGATCACAATCTTCACAATGGATATGTTCTACAATATCCATTGATTCTGCAAGCAGACAATGGAGCCCTTATCACACTGCCCCCCAAAAAAGGTGGCTGATAAAAACCTTCATTTTAACTGCACCAAGCAGCAATTAAAGTGCCTCTCGAACTCCTGTGTAGACACTCTTTTTTTTTTCATTTTTCTGAGAAAATAAATTGACATTTTATGTTAATTGACTGCTTAATAATGATAAAAAAAAGGGAAAAAAAAGAATATTGTCTGATATGTTGCAAATGGCACTAAGGGTTAATTTTCAAGATATATAATAAACATATACTACAGTGGTCTGATGCACTGTCAGGTTTCATGGCTTTTCCTATGTCTCAGGATCACAATAGATGGAAGTGTCTTGTGGTCCTGTGATCTGGGAATATCTACTTTAGGTGATACAGAGTGTCAGATCGTATTATTGTAGTAACAAGGTGTAGCTATTCCAGTTGGTTCTTCAAATGGAATTCTATACCATATTTACCCTGCCCATTGGGACAGACATGCCTGCGCAAACAATATAGTTCAGATCAAAAGCTGCAGAATGCAGCATCTGATCAGGTCAGCACTGCTTGCCACTGAGCCTGCAGAAGTTTTTGGACGGGTTTTTCAAAAAATCTGATTTTTTGAAAAACACGTCCAAAAACTTCTGCCCTTTAAAATGGTGATGTCCAGGCGGGCAGGCATCGGGCGGGCAGGTGTCAGGCAATCGTCCCAGGGTTACCGTTTGGTTAATCTTTTTTCAAAGTAATATATTATCTTTATTCTTCAGTGGATTGCTTTCATATTTGGTAGGGATGAAGGGAAGGACCAGTAGGCATGTCGGGTGCAAGAGAGATTACTCTCATTTTCTTCATTATTTACTTATCTCCCCTGACGTTGGGCATCATCCTAGGTTTACCTTTTGGTTAACCTTTTTTTCAAAGTGATATGTTACCTTTATTCTTCAGTGGAATGCTTTAATATTTATTAGGGATGAAAGGAGGACCAGAAGGTGTGTTGTGTGCAAGAGCGACAAATCTCACTTTCTTTGTTATGTACTTATTTCCCCTGAAGCCGAAATCTTGTGCAGGTCATAACTCCCATACTGTTTGAGATAATTTGATAATATTTGTAGGGACATTTATCAGGTCAAGTAGAAGTGTTGCATGCGACAGAGAACTCTTGCTCTCTACTTTTTCTAGTTATCTTCCCTGAACAAATTTCTAAGCAAAATTCTTGTGCACTCCATAACTTCTTAATGGTTTGAAATATGTTGATAATATTTGGTAGAGGCTTAGATAATGACCAGAAGAGGTATCGCGTGCAAGAGAGTCAACTCTTACTTTCTTTGTTATGTACTTATATCCCCTGAAACTGAAATCTTGTGCAGGCTATAACTCCCATACTGTTTGAGATATTTGATAATATTTGGTAGGGACAGATATCAGGTCAAGTAGGAGTGTCCCATGCAAGAACAACTCTTGCTTTGTTCTTTTTCCTAGTTGTCTCCCCTGAATGAATTTCAAAGCTAAATTCATGTGCACTCCATAACTTCTTAATGGTTTGAAATATTTTGATATTATGCTGGTTGTAGCTTCAGTTGCTGAGCCTTTTCTATATACTTACCAGTGACTACATCAGTTACCAGCATTTTTTTGCATAAAATTGTATTTTTGGATGGGCTTTTTCATGGAAAAATTCTGTCCCTTTATAATAGTGATGTCCGGGCGGTCGGGCTTCGTCCAAGGTTTACCTTTGGTTAACCTTTTCAAAGTGATATATTACCTTTATTCATCAGTGGAAAAACCCATCCACCCTAATATGCCATTAGGCAATTTTCTTGTTAGACATATAAATACATAGTAAAGATTTTATAATGAGTATGCTGATGGGTTAAGTTGTCCACTATTTATGGTAAATATGATCAAATCTGAAATCTAATTTCTATTTACTATGTTACATAATTATTACTGTTTTATACTGTTACAGCCCCTGTATGATCTTGTTTCTTGTAGGCATGGCAAGCTAAACAGAAAGAAGAAGAAAATATAAACATACAGAAACCATTGTTTGATGTACATAGCTTTACATCTACTCAGGTAAGACAGGAAAGCTAAAGATTCAACTACACTGTTTCTGGTAGATACGGATCAGAAGTTTCTAGCATCAATTCCATTTACATGCAGACCATTTTAAACTTTACTACATATGAGTGTAGGGGTGGTCAGGTATGGAGAAGGTGTCGTGTATCTTACGTCACCGGGGCATCCAGCTGATATTGGCTTACAGTTGGGCAAGGCTTGCTATCCTTGTAGCAGATAAGGGTAAAGGGGGAATGTTTATTTCTTTCTTCTGTTTCTTCACTTCCATTCCTGTTCCTTTTTCTCCCATCCCTCCTTTTCATCTCCTCTACTATCTCTTCTATCTCTTTTCTCCCTTTCTCTGGGAGATGACACAAAATGACCCACAAGGGTTGACGTGTTGTTAAACCCCAACACAATCAATCAGTACATATGAGTGCATCATTTTCAGACAGACATGCAGTACCATTATTGCTTGCACTTGCACTCAGACATTGTTATAGCCCCAACATATTGTATGCTAAGGGGTATATAATTTTTGCATTTCCGTTCCTGAATTTGTTTGTATGGACATATGTTCATTTTTTTTTTCCCCTAGCATTAGTGGACATCTGCATCAGAATTTTAAGAGGTTTTATTAGCTCACCTGAGCAGGAAGTGTTCAAGGTGAGCTATTGTAATCAGTCAGTTTGCAGAGCGTCATCCATTGTGCAGTGTCAACAATTTGCTTTAAGTGACTACTCCTCCTACATCCCAATCAAACTTCACGGGAATAATGCCTAGGTAACTTTCTACCAAAATAGCTAAAATGGTACCACTCAGATGAACAAGATGACTGCTAGAGCTAAAAATAGAAAAATCTGTTTTGAGCTTCTCCTGAACCAAAAGGCAATTGACTTCAGGGTGACTTGCAGTTAAAAAAAAACTAAATTTGTTGCAATTGGAAATCCAAGATAGCTGCCATGGTGGCCATCTTGAAAATCTATTTTTCGCTTCTTCTGAACCAAAAGGCCAATTGACTTAAAACTTGGTAGGAAGTAAGAGGGTGACTTGCAGATCAAAAATAGCTAAAATTGTTTCGATCAGAAATCCAAGATGGCTGCCACAGCGGCCATCTTGAAAATCTATTTTGAACTTCTTCTCATAAATGGAAAGGCCAGTCGACTCATAACTTGGTAGGAAGTTCCAGGGCAACTTGTAGATCAAGAATAGCTAAAATCGTTCTGATATGAAATCCAAGAGGGCTGCCAGGACCAATATCTTGAAAATCTATTTTTAAACATTTCCTCCTGAACCAAAATGCCAATTAAAATGAAACTTGTAGGAAGTATCGGGTGACTTCAGGATCAAAACTAGCGAAAATTGATCTTATTGGAAATCCAAGATGGCCGCCATCTTGAAACTATTTTGAACTTTTTCTCTTGAACTGAAATGCCAGTTGATTCAAAATTTGGTAGGAAATATTTGGGTGACTTGTAGGTAAAAAAAGCTAACATTTTTCCAATCAGAAATTTAGAATAGCCGCAACTGCTGCCATCTTGAAAACTATTTAGAAATTCTCCTCAACCCAAAAAGCCAATTGACTTGAAACTTTATTGGAAGTAGAGGGGCCACTTGTAAATCAAAAATAGCTAAAATCATTCCAGTCGGTAATCCAAGATGGCCACGGCAGCCATGTTGATAATCTATTTTGATTTTCTTTTCCTTAATCCAAAGGCCAAAATTGACATGAAACTTCATTGGATGTATCAAGGTGACATGTAGATCAAAAATAGTTAAAAACATTCTGATTGGAAATCAATTATGGCCCCCATGACCGCCATCTTGTAAATCTATATTGAACTTCTTCTCTTGAACCGAAAGGCCAACTGACTTGAAACCTGTTGATGGATTGGTGCCAGCTTGGAGTGTATGTGATCCACTGGTCACTTTGTCTAGTTTTGTCTGTACATGTATCTGTCCATCTTTAGTTAGCTAAAAAGTTTTTATCCTTCCCTTCCATAAGTTCCAGGCCCTAGTAAGTGTATCAATGCATGTGCATAGTAGTTTCACCCCTGTGCTAAAGCAACTCATATTTTATCATTTTGACTGCTCTATTTAACTGAAAGTATTATTTCCACTGATTTGTAACGTTCCCACTTCTGTTGAAGGTTACAGCAGATGCTCGAGTTCGACTGGAACAGAAGTTACGAGAAGCTGGCCTTCATACAACAGACTACGCCAGACAGGTTATGAAACATGTGGCACCACCACAGGCTCCCAGACGTGATATGGAATCTAAAGTCTTCAAATATGACTGATAGAACATTATATTTTGTAAATAATGACTACCATATATACCCCAAGTATTCGGACAGACAGATCTGAGCAGAAACTATAGACCCAGATCAGATCATAGCTGCAGATAAGAGGGGCTGTCCAGTATTTTTCTTATTTCTCTACAAAAACATCTTGTGGATACTCATTAGAAACAACTCAATGACAACTTCTCATCAGTACCCACAAGATATATTTTTGTGGAGGAATAAGAAAAATGTCAGTACTATATTTGTTGAAAAACACCTTGTCTAGAGCTATGTCTGATAATGCAGAGTGTGACCGGATAAAGATTGTGTTTATCACTCATTCAGTAGCTTTTAGATACATCATCAGATAATAAAAATGACTAGTTTAAAATTTTCTGATAAGTATGGTAAGAAGTTCAGGTGTCGGAATATCTCAGATATATACAGTAGTACAATATTTGACTGTGATAATTCAAACCCATTGATGTGGACCAATTAGACTACTTGATTCAGAATGAAAGAGGACTAGGAAAGAGGACTGTTGGCAGTGAAATGGGTTGAGTGCCGTCCTGTTGTTCAGGGACATGGCTGTTCATATATAGACTGAACTTAAGAAAATGTATCTTCAGATATTGGCAGCCAGCAAAGACTCAGATCAGTTCAGACATCTGCACAGTTTAATCAGTCTTTGCTGGTTGCTGCAGATATCCAAGGATCTAAGGCTTCTTCAAGTCGAGGGTTGAGCACAAGACTGTAGTAACTCAAACATATTTTTGAAACCCTTGTTTAAGGGCAACTTTGGCTCCTTTGTAAACAATGCAAATTTAGGTGCCATTGCTCAAACGAGCAATGGCACCTAAATTTCCATTGTTTAGGAAAGAAATGTTGTAATCTTCATAACGCCTTCATGTTGAGGAGATTAAGTATTGGGGAAAAACAACCATCTGACTTGCTACAGTCTTGCAATCAACCCTCAAAGTGGACAGTGAAGATTGATCATTCCTTGTAGAGGTGCAGGCTTATCTTGAGTCTTTGTTCTGCATGTCAGGTACATTTTCTCATGTTGTGGCTCCTTTGATAGAAAAATACATATGGTTGATAGGCTCTTTTACCCATTTATGCCTAGTGGATTTTTCTACCTAAAGTCTTTGGACAGGTCCATTTCCTATATAAGTGGTGTCTGGTTAGTTTTTATTACCATGTTTTGTAGAAATTTCTGAAATTTTTACAAACATTGTAGATCCTGATCAGATGCCATGTTTTGTGGTGTCTATATTGTTTGCCAATGTCCCTTTTTTTGGGATGCTAGGCTTAAATGGGTTAAGACCTACTGTTCCAGATCAGTCAGACTGCTTGGTTCAATAGGACCAGGGCTCGGGAAAACCGGATTTCTTAAGGTCCCAGACCAAAATTCAGAAATTGGGACCGATTGGAAACAGCCCAAAGCAAAAAAAAAATCGGTCCCATACTGGCCCAATACTTAGGTAATTTTCTTCGATTCTGTCAGATATTTAGGATATTCTCAGATTCTAAACTTACCTAGCTCAGATGTCAATCCGTTAATTACACATGACTAATCCAATAATCGCCTCGAGTCAAGTTGTGTAAACAAATTACCTGACATCTCGTACTTCATCACGTTATCTCGAATCTCGCGAGATTACAGTGGTCGTGTGAAAGTAATTAGCTTCGGGCGCTATTACTGAAGTTTAAAGACTCTTTGACATGTTTGATGTTTTGATAGTTAAAAAGAAATCTGTTTTGCTGTGTTTGTACAGTGCAACACTTAATTGGTCTTCAATGATGCGGCGCGGAATGATAATTACTTCGACAGTTTCTTTACCATGTTTGATCAATTGTATTAAAAGATCAATGAGTAAAATAAACACTTTGAGTAATCTTAAGGTGCGAATCTGCATTATGGGTATATAAAGTACGAACTTTCCTTAAAATTTCGCAATGGCACAACGGAGCATCTTATCAATGTTCAAAAAGTCAAATGACCGGCTTGGCAACCCGGGCGAACATTACAACAGGTGAAATAAATGCTCGAGGAGAAATGGAATAAAGTTGTAATGGCTAGCTGCAGCGCAACGAACAAAACGAGTGACATAAAACAACACATTAGAAACACATAGTGAAAAGAAAATAATCTCAGGAAACCAAAGAAGTACAATAACATGGTACATTTCGTTTTTTTTTTTCTTTCCCATTTTACATGATAGGTAGCGCAAACAACAATTCTTGTCCCGGAGTCTTGTCTTGTATATGGTCCCGATAATTATACTCAGCCATATCAGGTTGTCTCCCCTGTCCACCTGTCAATCAAGTATGATGTCTTCTTTCATGTCCGTTTTGCCTATGAACACGTTCTAGTCTTGTATTTGCTTTTACATGCGTAGCTAAACGTCTTAAAATGTTTGAAACCAAGAACTCCACCAAACACAACAATGTATGACCATTGTATGGAAATCGGGATTAATTCATAGGACTTCACTTATTGTCATTAGTTTTCGTGACTGGTATCAATTTTTTATAGGTGATGACGTCATCGGCTGGACCAATTCATTTTTCAATATTTCCCGAGCCCTGAATAGGACTCAATAATTATAAAGAAAATGAAATTCTCGAGATGTACAGATAAGTGGAGGTTCAGGTTTTCCTTTTTGTTTGAAGCCAAAGTCTTCCCATAATTGAACAGAGAAGACTTAGATCAGCTTGTGCATGTATAAAGTTTTGACCAAGGTTATCACTTCTTACCTGCAGTATATGTACTGAAAATCTGAACAGTAAAATCTCTGTTTTTTTAAAAATCTCTGTTTGCAAAACTACCAGGTGTTTTGGTAAAAGAGATCTGATGATTTAGGTCTGAATATTATTTTCTGTCCAGATTTTTAGAGCACATACCATACATACATAGCATAGGGAGACCTTGTAAAACAATCCTGATCCTGACCACACTACACATGTATGCCTGATCTTTCAAATCTGCTCAGAGCACTACAATAACATGCCTGTGTGAAGTATGCACTTCAAATTCATAGCCTTTTCACTTCATAGGTATGGAAAATGGGGAGAAAACAATGATCTTCTTAAGGAGTATTTGATGATAAATTTGGGATAATATTCTTATTTCTCCATAAAAACATGTTGTGGATACCCATTAGAAGCACCTTGGTGAGGCACTTCAAATGAATACCCATAATATATTTTTTATGTAGAACTGGGGAATATTATCTCAGATCTACGAAATATTTCTCTTGAATAAATCCTCTGAATGTCTGTTAAAATAGATTGGTGTAATGGAATCTGCTTTCAGATAGAAATAAAGTAGGTTTATAAATAACAAAATCATAAAAAAAAAATCATCAGATAATGTATAGCCCTGCATACCCAGTTTTCACTATATATTATGGGACTGGGGAACATTGGGGTGTGCATACTATCTGGTTTATCCAGCAATGAGTTTGCCTGGTCTGTATGGAGAATGCTATACTTCCTGATGTTTTTGATCGAATTTAACCCTTGTCCTGCTGAATAAATTAAGATGCCATGCCCACTTATAATTTTCAGCCAGTCAGATTACTTTTTCCAGATTGTGGATACAAATTCACATACTTAATGGCAAACAGTGTTGATCCAGATCAGTTGGCTTCTTCAGAAGCCAACTGATCTGGATCTACACTGTTTGCAAAGGCAGGATATATCCTGGTTCAGCAGGACAAGGGTTAAAATGTTTTGTAATATGTCATTGAATTCCTCAAGTCAGAAATCGTAGATTGCAAATATTAGGACCTCTTTATTTTGTTAGGATCATGTTTATGAAGTAAAATATCTGGGTTTTAATACATTATATAATGGTAATGCTTTTGGATGTCTCTTGAATATTTAGGGGAATGGAAACACTTTCAGGAAAGCAACATTGTCATAATTGTTTTAGCCTCCCTCCTGAAAAAAGGATCTACTCTAAAAGGAAAGAATTTGCTCCCTAGCAAAATCAGCCATTTAGGGTAGACCCCTTTTCAGGTCTTGGTGCACCTGACTGCAAACAGGAAGTCACAAAAGTTGTCTCCCTCAGATGTATCAAATTCCCTTACTACCTGATACAATTCTGGATCTCTTGAATATTTTGAATTTTTGTTAACTTTTTGCATGCTTTTTTGTTGTCTGTGGATTTTTTTATAACCCGCCACACAATAGTGGCAGGGTATTATGGTTTCACGTTGGACGTCTGTGTGTCTGTCTATCTGTCTGTCGTATGTACCTCCGTCCGTCCGGTTTTCGTTTCCGGATGATAACTTGAGTAAACATCAGTGGATTTTCACCAAACTTGGTATGGGTATTGATATTGTGGAGATCTAGTTTGGGCTTGCTAATGGGCAAATTTTTACTGAGTTATCTGCCCAAGACATGCCCCTATTTTTCGTTTCCGGACAATAACTTGAGTAAATAACAAAGGATTTTAACCAAATTTGCTATATATATATTGATATTAAGGAGGTCTGGTATGGAATTGCTAATGGGCAAATTTTGTCAAATTTTTATGGAGTTACCTGCCCGAGACACGCCCATATTTTTGTTTCCAGATGATAATTTGAGTAAATAACAAGGGATTTTAACCAAACTTGCGATATGCATTGACCTTAAGGAGATCTGTGGGCAAATTTCGTCAAATTTTTACGGAGTTATCTGCCCGAGACACGTTCATATTTTCGTTTCCGGATGATAAATTGAGTAAATAACAAGCCTTTTAACCAAACTTCTTATATGCATTGATATTATCAAGATCTGGTTAAGGATTGTTATCTGTCCATTGATATTATCAAGATCTGTTTTAGGATTGTTATCTGTCCCTCCGTCATTTTCTTTCCAGACATTTTCGCAACGATAACTTTAATACTTTTTAACAAATAATTGCTATAGTGGGGTATTATGCTTGCGGTGCTTTTATTTTTTTTAGAACTAGCTTTTTCAAAAAAATCTTTCACAGATACCATCAGAGTGTCAAACAGTTTTGATCTAGATCAGGGCCGACGTTTTCTCTGATGTGATCTGGGTCCAAACTGTTTGCAAAGGTTATCAGCAGATGACAAAAGTCCCCACTAGCGAGGAAAGAGTTAAATGAGCCAGTTAAAACTGTCCAGAGTGAATTCACTCAGGATAGTTTGCACTAGCATATTTAACAAAAAACATTTTTAAACATTGTATTAAAAATGTTATTATTAACTGTACATTATTGTCGCACCTGCTTTAGCATGGGCGACTTAGGCGTGCAAGTTTCCGTCTGTCCGTTCGTCTTTCCGTCAACATTTACCCTGGGTGTCTTGTGAGCTCAACTCCTCCTACATTTTTGTACGGATCATTTTGAAATTTTGCATATATTCTACATGGTATGAAGATGTGCATGTGGTTTTTGGATGTAATTGTTAGATTATTTTTTGTCACTTTTTTTCGCATTGTGAACTTAGTCATTTTTTCACCTCAATATATAGACAGTGGGTACCTCTTGTGTTCGCAACTCCTCTTACAGTTTTATACCGATTGTTTTGAAACTTTGCATGTGTTTTCTTCATGGTATGAGGATGTGCATGTGGTTTGGGTAGAATTGTTAGAACATTTTTTGTCACTTTTTCCACATTGTGAACTAGTCATTTTTCACCCTTAGTATATAGACAGTGGGTACCTCTTGTGAGTGCAACTCCTCTTACAGTTACGTACCGATCGTTTTGAAACTTTGCATATGTTTTCTTCATGGTATGAGGATGTGCATGTGGTTTGGGTATAATTGTTAGAACATTTTTTGTCACTTTTTCCACATTGTGAACTTGTCATTTTTCACCCTCAGTATATAGACAGTGGGTACCTCTTGTGAGCGCAACTCCTCTTACAGTTTTGTACCGATCGTTTTGAAACTTTGCATATGTTTTCTTCATGGTATGAGGATGTGCATGTGGTTTGGATATAACTGTTAGGTTATTTTTTGTCACTTTTTCCACATTGTGAACTTAGTCATTTTTCACCCTTTATATGTAAACAGTTGGTACCTCTTGTGAGCGCAACTCCTCTTACAGTTTTGTACGGATTATTATGAAACTTTGCATGCATTTTCTTCATGGTATGAGGATGTGCATATGGTTTGGATGTAATTGTTAAATCATTTTTTTTAACTTTTTTCCACATTGTGAACTTAGTCATTTTTCACCCTCAATTTATAAACAGTGGCTACCTCATGAGCACAACTCCTCATACAATTTTATACTAATCTTTTTGCAGCTTTGCAGGTTTTCTTCATAGTCTGAAGATGTGCATGTGCTTTTCATATAATCCTTGTTATATATTTTATGTCACTTTCTGACCTTAGATGTATGGACAGTGGGTACCTTGTGATTGCAACTTTTCATACAATTTTAAACCGGTCTTTTTGAAACTTAGCACGTTTTCTCCTGTGTCTACAGAAGTGCACGTACTTTGGATATGATTTTTAAATTTATTTTTGTCACTTTTTCCACTTTAACTTTGTCATTTTCTGAACCTCAGATTGTATGAAAGTGTACAGACTTTGGGTACTTTTTGAGCCCAATATTTCATGCATCATATGAGAAAATTCATATGCTTTCAATGAAATTCCTATATTCATATAATCCTTGTCTTTAATTTTTGTCACTTTTCCAACTAAGCACTGCTAAGAATGATATAAATTTATTTAATAACCACGTCCTGTGACTTTTGTCCCAGCAGGTGCGATGCCGCCTTCCCCGGAATTCAGGTTCATTTTTCAAAGTTGTTCTACACAAAACATTACTTTTATTTGTTCATTTAAAATTAACAGATTTGCTTAAAAACAAAAAAAGTGTGTACTTTCTTGAGCAGTTCAGCATATATCATTGAGTGTAAAAAATTGTGTGACCATTTGTCATAATTATGTAATGCAGCAACTGCCTGAAAATAACTATGGAAAGAATAGGGATGAAAAAAGAATTTGACAAATGCCTTGTTGTTCTTTATTACTCCTAAAACATAGAATTTCCTTGCATCCTTTCATGTTCACAGCTGACCTTTTGTGATTTCAGAAGCTTATGCTTAAGTTGTATTCCTAAAATGTCATCATAGTTATAAATGACAAGCTGTTGTTATTAATTGTGTGTGTGTGTGTGTGTGTGTGTGTGTGTGTGTGTGTGTGTGTGTGTGTGTGTGTGTGTGTGTTTCAGTGAAAAATTAAAATCTAACTCATCAAGTTATGGCAACATTCTTTCATGGAGATTGATCATGAAATATTTTCGACTATCATTTTCTCCCTTCTGCTGATTCAAATAGGGCAATTGTCAGTTTCTGGTGAAAGAATCTGCACAAATACTGGGTAAATGCTTAGAAGACTAGGCTTGCCCAGGAAAAGTGTGGTTAGGTATACTGACCAGCTCAACATGAGCCTATTGGGTTGACTTGGCCATAAAACCTCAACTCAGTCAGTCCCATCAAGTTGAAGGTTACATAAATGTAAGTTAACAAACAAAGTTTGTGAACCTTCAGCACTCTCTGATTAAAATTCAGTAGATAATATTTTTTTTTATTTATCCCAGAAAATTGAGTTTGACATATATGCATAGTTGATTTGTATGAAATGTCACACCCTGCTTTCTCAAAAAGGTAAGAAATATTTCATAATGTTGTCTGCTAATTTTTTGTCCAGTGTGTAGAGCATTATACAGGATAACAAGAGCTCCCCAAGTGGGACAACATATGCCCGTGGCTAGTTATAAGATGTAGCACCTATACTGACATAGAGTAGGAGAGGTTATCCCAAAAAGAAAAGTTTGTACGGATGGGCAGACAGACATAACTCTATTAATATTTAGTGGACTGTAACCTCAAATCAAAATATGTTGCTTCACATCATGATCTAACTATAAATCACCTTTCAGCTTGATGGGATGTAAACTGTAGGAGGAATATTGATGGACTGTAACCTCGAAATGGTATGCTAGCTCTACATCATGGTGTAACTTTTTACAATGTTTCAGCTTGATCTAATGTAATCTATAAGAGGAGTTAGCTTATGAAATTTTCAGAAGGGCATTACTGCTAATATTTCACGGACTGTAAGCTCAAAACAGAATGTGCTGCTCCACATCATCGTCTATTAATCAAGTTTCTGCTTGACTGAATGTAAACTGAAGGAGGAGTTAGCCAGAAACAAAGCATTTACAGAAATTTTCAAAGAGACATAACTTTGCTACTATCTGGTGGACTGTTACCTCAAAATAATATGCACTGCTTCACATCATGGTGCAACTATTTACAAAGTTTCAGCTTAATTTAATGTAATCCACAAGAGAAGTTAGCCGGAAACGAAATATTTACAGAAATTTCCAAAGGAGCATAACTCTGTTAATATTTGGTGGACATTAACCTCGAGACAATATGCACTACTCCATATCATGATCTAACTATACATCCAGTTTCAGCTTGATTGGATGTAAACTGTAGGAGTAGTTAGCTGGAAACGAAATGTTTACAAAATTTTTTAAAGGGGCATCCTCTATTAATATTTGGTGGACTGTAACCGAGAGACAATTCACACTGCTCCACATCATGATCTAACTATATATCAGGTTTCAGCTTGATTGGATTAAACTGTAGGAGGAGTCAGTCGGAAATGAAATGTTTAAAAAAATTTCAAAGGGGCATAACTATTAATATTTGGTGGACTGTAACCTTGAAACAATATGAGCTGCTCCACATCATGGTCTAACCATATATCAAGTTTCAATTTGATTGGATGTAAGCTAATCAGGAGCTAGTGGAAACAAAATGTTGACAAAAATTTTCAAAGGGGCATAACTCTTAATATTTGGTGGACTATTACAGTCCAATAATTACAGTCGAAACAATATGAGCTGCTCCACATCATGGTCTAACTATATATCAAGTTTCAATTTGATAGGATATAAGCTGTAGGAGGAGTTATCCGGAAACAAAAAGTTTACAGACGGATGGATGGACAGACAGACAGATGGATGGACGCCAAGGGGTATAACAATACATCCTGTTTTTCAAACAGGCATATAAAAACAACAAGAGACAGTCTTCTGACTAAACTGTTTAATATATCATATAAATATATAACAACAGATATAACCTACATATTTAACACTTCCCATGCAATGTGCAAATTCATCAGACAACAAATCAATATTTTTCTTATTATTTTCCCAGAAAATAGGCTTTGATATTTCATGCAAATTGTCTCCTTATTAGAGGACAGTTTGCATTAAATGTCAATATTTCAGAATGTCATCTGCTGAAATTTTTACCCAGCATGCAGTGTTATGGACAACTGGTTCTTCCAGGAGGCAACTACATCAAAATTGTTTTTGCCATCTTTCTGCAAAGGGGTTTGCTCTAAAAGGAAAAGATCTGCTCCCGTTGAGAGCAAATTTTCTTTTATGGCAAGCAGAAGGGAACAGAAAGTTATAAAAAAAAAAAGATTGTCTCTCTTGTAAAAAATAGCCATCAGAAGAGATGGCAAATCCCCTGACCAAAGCGCCATTACTAAATCTGGTGTATATTTCCATCAGAGATCATGGAAATATTTAAAACAGAGCTAAGTAAAAAGATGCAAAGATAGTATGAAATGTGATCAAAATAATAAGTGGAAACAATCATAGGTGTACTGTAAATGATTTTATTTTAACTGCACAATACATTAACCTATAGATAATGAAATATTCTATTGAATCTGTATTTCACACCTTCCACAGAAAAAAAACGACAGTTTAGTCGTCTTAAAGAGTCTTAATCCAGAAGCTCCCTTAGGCAGTTATCTGTGTGACATCACTCTTCCCGCTCTTTTAATCACGTGTCGGTTTCTTTTCTGTGGAACAAAGAAAATAAACAGGATTTTTTACCAGGTGATAAAAATCTAAATTTCTTTCTTTTCTCCAGTCTATTTTCTTAGTTTCTGTTTTCTTATGTTCCTTTTTCATTCCTTTCACTGAAGATTATATTATTGTCATTAAATCGATTTTCAATATCTTGTTATTTTTTATCGTTGATTTGCGTCATACTTTTTTGCGATTCTCGTATTCATCTACACAACGCCCTTGTTCAGTTCGAAAGTCGTGCATAATAATTCAAATATTTGTTCTTTTTGTTCCAGGTTATTTATTGACTTGGTCTGTAATAACAGAACTAGTATTGGGATCTTACAGACAACAACGACTTATTCGGCTTGAAGATCTACTAAGTAGGAGAAGCTGATTTAGTAAAGAAGTTGTCAGCCTTTTTATGTTATACGACAACTCTTTACTGATGGGAGCACCACCCCACAAGGCTATACTGCCAGGGGTAAGACCCATCTGGGTGGCGACTTATGGGTGTGGAGAGTACCCAGAGTATGTCCTCCAAGCACCAGTCACCGGTCAACCAGTCACCGGTCATTCTTCATCAGCCTCACTAGGTACAGGGCTACCAGGCACCAGTCAACCCAGGAAATTTATCTCCAGTCATCCAGGCACTGTGCTACCAGGCTCCGGGCAACCAGTCGCTGGTCAACCAGTCACTGGTCAACCAGTCACCGGTCAACCAGACACTGGGCAACTAATCACCAGTGATCCGATACCAGTCACCAGTCACCAGGTACCAGTCACCAGTCATCTAGGCACTGATCATTATGCCAGATTACTAGTGACTGGATACCAGTCACCAGGCACTAGTCACAGGGCACCAGGCACCAGTCAATTCAATGGGTACTGGTCATCAAATAACAGCAATTGGTTTGAACACCGGGTAGCCATTTATATCAAAGGAATTCTGTGCAGTCATTATCGAATGAGCCTCAGAATCCTAGATATTCTTAATTATCATTGAATCAGAACTATCAGTTATGAACAAACTTCTGAAATCAATGAATAATAACAATAAAAGAGGGTTAATGTTTCACGAAGTTACCAGAATTTAGTATTGTCATTGAACATCAGACAATATTTAAAAGATTATAGATCTGTTCCTCTTAAATATGTATCGAAAGAGATCAACTCTCTCGATGGATCCTCACCCTATTAGGCTTTAAGAGCTTCATAATTTTGTTATATAAATAAAGGAAGATATAGTTGGGCTTTTACTCATCTTCCTCTTCTTCTTGAGTTTCTTTGTTCTCTTTGGCAACAACACAGAGACAAAGAAATCAACATACATGTATGTATAAGAAAAGAAATATCAGATCTTTTTCTCCTTTTCTTTGGAATATTCTATTAAAGGTATTAATAGATCCAAACAAAGGACAGTCTACGAAATAGATACCTGATCCTTAGATAATTGGACTATGAAATCTTACAAAATTTACTGAACATGTGTCTGAGAATTTTCGGAAGATCATGCTATCTATTAATTCTGTCAAGAATTGAACTATTACAGGTCGCATTAAATTTCCTTATTAGTTGTTTCCTATCTAATCGATAGAAATACTTTCAAGTATATCCAGAATTATAAGGGATAGACTTGGTTAAACATACA
The DNA here is from genome assembly GCA_964016985.1 of Anodontia alba. Lineage (NCBI taxonomy): Eukaryota > Metazoa > Mollusca > Bivalvia > Lucinida > Lucinidae > Anodontia > Anodontia alba. Next base: position 42,105,004 of record OZ024833.1, on the reverse strand, counting down.
CATCTGCAGTCAAATTTTGACTTCTAGTATGTGTTATGTAAATAATAAAGTTATTTTAATCAAATGTCCTCTCTAGATTCTGACGATTCGCATAGAAAGTCTAGTAGAAGTAAATATTCTATTTCAGAGAATATGGGAAACAGCCAGCAATTTAGGCTGTTAGTCCCATATTAAATTATTTTGCTGACAATTATTAATACCTCTAACAAGAATCCATGTCAGTCATGTCTTGTCCAGATTCTTGGAAAAGGTAAATAATTAATAAGAGATATTTATATTAAGGCATTTATTAAGTCGATATGTTCTTATTATTTGCCTTACCTAATTTATCTGGATCATTTTAATCTAGAGGAGAAATGTTCCAATTAATTCTATTCTCAGATTTAAAAAATTTACAAATTTATTGCAAAGTTCAGTAATATAGATTTTCATTTCTCCTGAGAATAATAAATCAACATATTTGGCTACGGGAACGTTTAGAAACCCATACAGCTGATAAAATTCAGACCTAAGCAAGCGTATAGTATAGGTCTACAATTAATCATAATCCTTAAGTCTGATACAAAGGAAATTTCTATGTGAAGTATTAATGCACCAAGTAGTTCTACTTCCTCTATTATTTATAACAGAGGAAGTCAATCTTGTGCATACTCTATCATTTACAGCTCTGTTTAAGTTCTGCATTTCATCTTTTATATTTTAAGACTGTTTTCATATCAGACCCCTTTCTGGCAAGCTGCATTGTCTTCTGACAACTCTTGTTTAAGAAACAAGAAAGCATATTTCAAGGAAAGCAACTCTTTCAAATGGTTTTGGCTCCCTTCTGAAGAGAGTTGTACTCTAAAAGGGGATCAGATCCCTTCCTTTCAGAGTAGACCCTTTTCAGAAGGGACTTGGTGCTCAGGGAAGCAAACAGGAAGTTACAAAAATTATCTGACTAATGGCAAAAATTCTAGCAAGTGTATTAAGTCACATTAACATATATACGAATAGACATGCATTCATCTCATGGAACAATATTATTGGAAACAATATGAGGTATCAAAATAGACCTTTAGCAAAAATATCACCTATTTTATATTATCAATAAAAAACCCTGAGAATTTCCAACAAGCAGCATTCATTAAATAATGAAAACATGCACATAATTTTTTCTTAATGGGAATTAATTCACTTTCAAGGGAAACAGGCACTCTTTCAAAATTGTTTGGGCTCTCTTCTGAAAAGGGGTCTACTTGAAAAGGAAATAATCGCTCCCCTTTCCTTTTAGAGTAAACCCTAGTGCTCAGGAAGCAAACATAAAGTTACTCAAGTTGTCTGACTTGTTTTGACTGATTGTGCTGGGGTTTAACAACATGTAAACCCTAGTGCTCAGGCAGCAAACATTAAGTTACTCAAGTTGTCTGACTTGTTTTGATTGATTGTGCTGGAGTTTAATGACACGTCAACCCTTGTCGGTCATTTTGTGTTGTCTCCCAGAGAAAGGGAGAAGGGAAACAGAAGAGATAGTAGAGGAGATGAAAAAGAGGGAAGGGGAGAAAGAGGAAAATGAATAAAAGTGAAGAAACAGAAGAAATAAAAACATTCCCCCTCTACCCTTACCTGCTGCAAGGACAGCAGGCCTTGCCCAACTGTAAGCAAATCTCAGCTGGACACACCGGTGACTTAAGATACACGACACCTTTGCCTCACCAAACCACCCTCCTGACTTGTCAAAAACTGGGAGAAATTCTACTAAGTGTATCGTTCCAAAAACCTTTATCCTGCAGATGTTTCTTATCTTGGTCTACGGAAAGGGTACCTTTACTTGAGCATCTGTTACTTTCCTTGTTTTCCACGGATTTTATTCAGACATGCACTTGCACATGTGATGTACTAATGGACAAGCTTACTATCAGTGGCAAGTCGTGATCACATGACTATCACATGACAGTCACATTACAAACTGGTATTTGTTTCACAAGACTAGAGCCAACTGTGACTATTGCAGGAAGGATTTGACAACGTGCAATGATACATCTACCATTTGTGCACATTTGTCACCGGACATTAAGTAGAATTCCCCTTGTTGGTACAGGAGACTATTTGACTGGATAGGGCTTTGACCAAAGAAAAAAAAAAGCTGGAAAAACAAAAAATGGTGAAATTTGACTGTGATTTTAGAGAATTATTTCACTGACTGGCTTAATCTGAATGCAGACAAACAATGGTTTGAGGTAAAGAAAATTCCCTCCCCTATGGGACAACCAAGAACTAAAGGATGAGCATTGTTTCTGGAGACCCTGAGATGCCCTCAAATAGACCAGCCCCCCTGCAAGGGTACAAAGATGTGATCTATAGGATAAGGAATATTTGATATATCATAAATATTTAACAATAGGTAAATAAATTTATGAACAGGTTCACATTCAACAAATGGAAAAAGTTGAAACAATAATCTAGAGTATCAAAATAGATATTTAACAAAATATTATTTTTTTATATCATCAATAAACAAAGAGAGCCATGATGGCCCTGTAACGCTCACCTGAGTATCATCATAGAAAACCTGACCTAGAAATGACCAAAGCAAACACTCTGACCAAGATATATGATGATAATATTAACAAGTAAGACAATGTAGCATTCCTAAGTGTTATGGCCTATCACTCCTGCCTTCGATAATCTATAAGATTTCGCATACCGTAATAATCCGCCTATAAGTTGATTTGATTATTAGATGGGGCTGTTTTTGGGGCCTTCTCAAGCAGGATTTTGCTTTTACTTGATTATAAGACAGGTTAAAAAATCACCGACCCATCAGAGACATTCCCTGCCGCTTAGAAATTCCTGAAGTACATCAAGACATCGGCAATTATTTATCAGATTTGTAAGAGAATTTATCACAGATCTGCAATTAAAAACATCCAACACCACTTATATACATGTATAGACCTCATTCTTTTCTGAGGATTTATTTCACCAACAAAAGTACCTTGCCGCTCATGCGACTGATCAAAACAGTGACAGATGCACCCGGGCCGACGCATCCTCGCAGTCAGTTGAGGATCTATGTAATTTGTAAAGCTGATTCTGAAGAGCCCAGAAACAAATCGAAATTCCATTTTTTTTTATTTCAGGCTGATCTGGGTCTCTGTATTTCACACAGATTATAAGGTACATTTCCTTGTTGCTATCCCAGAAAACTGCAGGTGGTCATTAAATATTTAAACCAAAAAAAGGTATCTTACTGATTCTAAAAAAAAAAAAAAAAAAAAAAAATAGCCAAAATAGGGCAGGGTGTCACATCTGCTTATTCCGATCAGGACCTAGGCAGTTTGCTTGATAGAGTTTGCAGGGCCTAGAAACAGAGCCTCTTTTCAAACATTTTATGCGCAGGCAGGTCCTAGTCATTGTATCTTGCCCAAGAAATAAGTTACTATTTTGTGGATCACGAGTCCACATGTTAGTTAATCCCATGCAGAGTCCTATTGACACGCTTACAATAACTGTTCCAACAAGTAAACAAAAGTACCTTATCGCAAATGCGAAAAGGCAGATCCAGATTAGTGTCCACATTTGCGCAGTCTGATAAAGAGTCTGTTTTATTTATTATGCAGACTTACAAGGTCTGACATTCTTCCAATACAATATTAGCAGTTTTAGTATTCTGAGTAGCCTGCACAGCCAATTGGGTCAGTCACAAGTAATTTGTACGAACAAAATAAGATGTGTTTTTTTTTTTTCACAGTTCAAATTTCTAGTAACATCAAAGGGATTATAAATGTCGCCGATTCGTTTGATGGCAATTGGCTTGTTCATGTGTCAATCATGTGGCCAGTTGGTAAATATGCCCCAGACAGGTATTGGTTAACCTTTACAACTCTGTGGGATAATTAAGCAGACTGCAAAGTGATGACATTTTTCCGAGAAAACTGAATGACATTTCATGCAAATTGCCTTCATTGGAGACAATTTGCATGAAATGTCTAACCTGTTTTTCGGTATATACATGTGTTAGAAAAATATTTCTAAATGCTATCTGCTGTAATTTTACCCAGAGTGCTAAGCTTTCAATCCATTCTTTCAAAAAAATTTCTTACCCATTTTACCTAATGGACCAATCTGAAAAGTCTGTAATTATTTCTGGTGTCCACTGTTAGGGAAAAACGTCTTGTGTTTTAGGTTGAATCTTCGGGGATGGAAAACATTTTGGAACCTATTGTGATTTTAATTAGTCTGGATTAGTAAATTTCTCTAAATATGGTAAACATTATAGCTTTCAACCGGCTTTGATGATCGGCATTTTCCGTGACGACGTGGCACCACCGGACTTTGCCAAAAATACCGATATGGCTGAAGACCTTGTTTATAAGATGGGTCTGAATTTTCTGAGTCATTTTTGCATAAAAAATCTCCATCTTATAAGCGGATTTTTATGGTAGCTTGTAGGTATATATTCAATCTCTGACAACTATGTCAGAGAGTCGACTCTTTGGCTCAGTGGGTAGAGCATTGGATTTTTATCTGGACAGACCAGGTTCAAATCCCATGTTAGGCGGGAAATTTTTCAGCTATGCTTCATTCCTTTGTTACAACTTTCATGTCATAAGATGGAGGCTTGTCTGGTATTGGACTTTATTTTAAAATGGCTTCGGTCATACATAATGACTTCCTTGAAGAGGGGGAGTGTTACCGCCTTTCAATCTCTGACAACTAATTCAGAGAGTTGACTCTTTGGCTCAGTGGTTAGAGCATTGAATTTTTATCCCGGCAGACCGGGTTCAAATCCCAGGATAGGCGGGAATTTTTTTTTCAGCCATGCTTCATTCCTTTGTTATAACTTTCATGTTATAAGAATAAGGACCATGAAATATAGATCAAGGTGTCATGTCATAAGAATAAGGACCATGAAATATAGATCAAGGTCAAATATGGATGACTGCATTCAAGAGGCCATTCTAAGATGTATGCAAGTGCTAAGTATCACTGGCTGTAGGACAAATAGTTACTGAGAAACTGACTAAACATAAAAACTTAACAAAATCAGTGGACTGAAATGAAGGTCCAGGTCAAATATAGATGACTGCATTCAAAAGGCCATGTTAAGATGTATGCAAAGGACCAATAGTTATTGAGAAACTGACCTAAACAGAAAAAAAAAAAAAAAATATGAAAGGCACTGGACTATGAAATATAGGTCATAAGTGAACCAGTTCCATACTTGACCTAAAACTCATCAAGACAAATATTTTAAGCATGATTCATAATGATCACTTCAAAAATGTGACCTCTAGAATGTTAACAAGGTTTTCCTTTGATTTAGCCTGGTGACCTAGTTTTTCACTCCAAGTGACCCAGTTTCAAATTTGACCTACATTTAGAAATCATCAAGACAAACATCTTCAAAAAAATAATGATAATTACTTAAAAAATGAGACCTCTAGAATGTTAACAGGGTTTTCCTTTAATTTAGCCTGGCGACCTAATTTTTTACTCCCAGTGGCCCAGTTTCAAATTTGACATAGAAATCATCAAGACAAACATTTTGAGCAAAATTCATGAATACTACTTAAAAGTGTGACCTCTGGAGTGTTAACAAGGCTTTCTTTTGATTTGGCCTAGTGATCTAGTTTTTGAACCTAAGTGACCCAGTTTTGAAGCTGAAATAAAGATCATCTAGACAAACATTTTGAGCATGATTCATGATGATCACATAAAAAATGATACCTCTAGAGTGTTAACCTCATACTTTGATTTGGCTTGGTGCCCTAGTCTTTAACCCCAAGTGACCCAGTTTCAAACTTGACCTAGAAATCAGCAAGACAAACATCTTTAGCAAGATTCATGATGATTGCTTCAAAAATGTGACCTCAAGAGTGTTACAAGGTTTTCCTTTGATTTGGCCCGGTGACCTAATTTTTGACCCTAAGTGACCCAGTTTTGAACTTGACCTAGATATCATCAAGATAAAAATTTTGAGTAAAATTCATGATGATCACTTCAAAAATGTGACCTCTGGAGTGTTAACAAAATTTTTGTTTTATTTGACTGGTGACCTAGTTTCTGACCCCAAGTGACCCAGTTTCAAATGACCTAGATTTTACAAGGGCAAACACTAAGCAAGTTTCATTAAGATACAGTCAAAATTATGACCTCTTGAGTGTTAACAAACTACTTGTTGACAACGGATGACAGACGATGATGGATGATGAACAGAGGTATTCACAATAGCTCACCCTGAGCATTCACTCAGGTGCAGCTTTCTAACATTAAATGTTCATTAAACAATGAAAATATGCATGTGTATTTTTTAAATCAGCTTACTATACACGTAGTAACATTACAACTGAATATATCACATTTATGATTTCCATTTTATTTCATCACTTATCATAGGCTTAGTTTGGCCACAGAAACCATTGACTGTGGTTGCTGTTATTTCATTAGAATTTTACACAGACGACTTTCCCTAAATTGACATTAGCCATAAAGGAAAACTCACAGCTCTATAGTAAACATTCAAGCAAATAATAGTCAGAGCACTTGTTAAGGAGGAGTATTTGATGATAATTCTGAGATAATTTCTACAATTTTCCATAAAAATGTTTTTATGTAGAAATAAGGAAAATTATCCAATTATCCAAAACATGTAATTATAACCAAATACTCCTCCTTAACAAGCCCTCTCTGTATTGTATGCATTCAAGCAAACAATATTACAAAAAGTATTTTTTTTTTTTGTTTTCAAATAAGCTTATGTAAATATGCTTTCATAAAGGATGTATAATTATGCCATTTTGTAATTTCAAGATAACCATATAATCTCTAGTAACAACTGCAACTACAAATTATGAACTGCCAATGCACATAATCAATGTTTTCCCTTAGTCCCCATAGACAAAAGAAATTTTGGAGACATTGTCCCTGTGCAGATACCCGTATAAAGAGATCTTATCATCTTTTCAGAACAACTTTTTAAATTTGGGGACAAAAAGACTGCACTAAGGAAAACATTGCATAATTATTTGCCATTTTGAGACATTGCTGTTTGAGTCAATGTATTTTCTTGTAAAAATGCCTGTAAATGTCTTGTAAAAATGATAAAAGCTATAATGAATAATACATAAAAAGTATGCAATAGACAAATGCAATAAACATAATTTCAAGAAGTTTGTAAACATTTTCTTTTCATTCTGTATTATTGATTCCCATCCCATAGGGAATAAATTGATCCATATCCCCTTAATCAGTACAAAACATGCCTGCTGCAAATTAATGGCTTTTCACAGACATGTCAGAGTGAATTGTAGTGGTCCACTTACTTAACAATTAGCACTCTGTAAAATTTTCAGCAGACAACATTTTGAAATATTTTTCTTTTTTTTTTCCTGGAGAACATGATTTGACATTTTATGCAAATTGTCTCCAATGGAGAGAATTTGCATGAAATTTAAAATCCTGTTTTCTGGGGAAAATGAGAAAAAAAAAATCACCCTTTCTTTTTTTTTTTTTTTTTTTTTTGTCTGCTGAATGAGCCAAGAGAGTAGTAAAGGTTAAACAGTGGACCAGACTGTATAAGATCAAAATAGAAAAAATGTGTAAAATAAAATAATCATACAGATGTTCCAGATGAGTCCTTTCTAATAATATTTAAGAATAGTCCATATCAGTACAAATATTTTGACAGTAGGGAATTTAGGAGAAAAAAGAAAGGCAGACAGCCATACATGCCATCAGCTGTTGACAGAAATCGGTGAGATTTTGCAATTTTTTAGGGGAGACTTGATGAAATTCTGTGATATTTGTATGAAAATCACTTTCAGGCTTACATAAGTAAATTGAAAGCCATTATTTTAATGAATGAAGCTTGGGATAACCATGCTAATGTGCGATTTATTTCTAGTTCTTCAAAAAATAGCTTATTAAATGGTATGAAAATTCTGTGAGATTTGAAAATCTTATGGGAAACAGGGTCCAGAAGGGCCAAAATTCTGTGAGATTTTGTCTCACAGTGTGAGGTATGGCATGTATGGACAGCATATGGGAAATGCAATGGATGCTTCTACTATTTGGAATTAAGGAGAAAAGGGAAAGGCAAGATAGTGTATGGAAAATACAACAGAAACTACTATTTTGGATTAGGGAGAGAAGAGAAAAGCAGCACACAAAAATGCTATGGAAGCTTCTAAAGGAGAAAAAGAGAAGAGCAAGACAGAATATGGAAAATACAATGTGCGACAGTCAATATACCATATGCATCCTAAGCATAAAGACAGACAGGCATGATCAAACAATGTAATCTTAGATAAGACACTACAGAATGTGGCATCTTATCATACTGTTTGCTATCATCCAGAAGTTTTTAGACCCATTAACAGGTAGTAAAATGCCCTGTACGACAAAACAGAGAAAGACAAAAGAGAGAAGCGACACTTAATAGATAAGTCAAAACATAGACGCGACATTTAATAGATCGACGAATAATAGAACGACCAATAATAGAACAATAAGTGTGAAAAACAATAATGACTTGACCGCTCGGCAATTGCTACGCAATTGCTTCTTTGGAAAATGAAATTTGTTAAACAAATTGTGTTCACATGTGAAAAACGATAATGACTTGACCGCTCGGCAATTGCTCGGCAATTGCTTCTTTGGAAAATGAAATTTGTTAAACAAATTGTGTTCACATTTATTTTTACCATCCTTTTTCATAAAACCCGTTATTTTCATTCAAAATGGAAATTCTGACCACGCAGAAAGGAAAGCCACAACTGGCGTTAGATGGCTACCTTTATATTATTGATAAAAATGATAGAAAAATCTACTGGAAATGTGTTAGAAATCCAGAATGTCGAGGCCGAGCAATATCAAACAAGAAAGACGATGGACAACCTATTGATGCCAGCCAAACAAAAGACCATAACCACGCGCCTTCGAGAGCAGATGTTGAGGTATAGATAAATTGTACTATCTCCTTATAACGCGCTTGAAATTGATAGCCCATTTGTCAATTTCGATTATTTGACTATTTTTAGTTCGGACATTTTTCCATTAACCCTGTCCTGCATTTTTTCCCCTTCCTTTCATTTTATAGGCCAAAAAAGTCCTTTGTGGGGTGAAAGCAGCTGCAAAGTCTCATGCCACAACGTCTGGTATCATCAACAGAGAAGTATCGCAGACATTACATACAGCTGCTCAGGGTGCTCTTCCTAAAGAATCTTCAGTACGGCGTACGATTCAAAGGGAACGGCGCAGAAATCTGCCACCTCTTCAAAAAAGTGCTTCTGAAATAGATACACTGCAGCGCCGTTATAACGCGGTCGTCGGGAGCCACGAACACTGACCGCGTTATACGTGGTCCGCGTTATACTGAATCGTTTTTTAATCTGGAAACTGCAGTGGTGCGAGTGGGTGGGTTTGTCATAACCCCACCCACTTGCACCACTGCAGGTTCCTCCAGTTATTATGAGATATTACACATTGCATGTATGTTATATTATATGTTCCTTATTTATTTATTTTTTTTATTGTTGAAACTTTGTGCATGTACCTTGCCTGATTTCCGTTTCATTCTTTTAATCCAGTAAATAATAAATTTTTAAGCTTAAATTGTTTTGTTTTCTTTTATGATCATTCAAGGGAACTAACTGCAACAGTCTTGCATTGTGGATAACTGTGTAATAAACAACGTGTCCTTTACCGGAAATTGCCTTGAGCATGAGCACAGTTGATCTGCGTGTCAAAAAATAACCTTTGTTGCTCCCTGGAAAAATTCAGCAGATGACATATTGATGACAAATTGATGATATTTTTCTTTTTCTTTCTTTCTTTTTTTTTTTCCATACAACAATTTTTTTCATGCAAATTTTCTCAAGTTTGCATGCAGTGTCAAAATCTTGCAGCCTGAGGATATAAGAAAAAAAAATATTTCAGAAGGTGGTCTGCTAATTATATTCACACAGCATGCTAAGGGTTTATCAACAGGTGCAGAAAAAAAATCAATACCAACTGTTACGTCAGATGTTAAGTACATGATAAAAGGGACAGGCTTACCTGCTTGGTCAGTTTTTATTGCAGCTGTTGATTTCTTTCACAATAAAAAAAATCTAATCTCAGATATTTTTTTTATAAAGAGCACTGACCAGTCTTTGTTTCATATTTGTCCAGAAAGTACATCTCGTTTCCCAGCAGCCTATTTCCGTTAAACAAGGGTAGCAGTACTTTTTAACTAAAAAACACGACGCCTTATCTGGAGCTATGAACTGTCTCAGTGTATTCACACTTGACCCGTTTCTTTGATCTATTTGGACATGCCCACTGTCATAGCTCCAGATAAGAGGGTCTATCCACAGCTCCAGACTAGAGGAGTCTCCACATATTAAATTTCTTACTTCTTCACGTAAACGTTGGTTGTGGATACTCCTTGGAAGCGCCTCGCCGAGGCACTTCCAGAGAGTACCCAAAACCTACAATTTCATGGAGAAATAAAGAAAAATAAGTCTTTTTTAATTTAAAAAAAAAAAAAAAAAGACACCTAATCTGGAGCCATGGGCTGTGGCAGTGCATTCACACATGTCACACAAACGGATTAATTATCAGACTACCATTACAGCAAAAAGGACAGTGAAGTGTTGATTTATGACTGTGTTAGGATAATGATGTAATAAATTTGTGTTGCGTAAGTTACTCTTATTATTTCTCTTATTTCTCTTATAATACATGAAAATTATCGTTTAGCCCTGTGCCAGTTACCGTAGTATGGCTTTTAAATGGTGCGCGGACGTTATCTGAAATAGCCTAAAGACAACAAAAACTGATGAAAGGTTTGGTAAAAAAGAATGAGTAAATCAGCGAGTATATGTTCACGGCTGGCGATTTTTAGACTGCCGCGTTCCGCGGAAAAAGGGCATCACTTTCAAACTGGTTGGGAAAAAAAAAACGGGAGCCACGGCCCAACCACGTTATAACGGTTTCCGCGTTATATGCGACCGCGTTATAACGGCGCTGCAGTGTATCGAGGGAAAATGGAGAGAAACTTCTAATGGAGAAGATTGGTTAATTTTTGATGAAAGCGTTGAAGGTGAAGGGGTTTTGATATACTCGACGGCTCAGAATCTGTATCATTTGTCTTGCTCAAAAACATGGTACGGTGACGGGACTTTTTCTGTAACCCCGCCATTTTTTAAACAGTTATACACCATTCATGGAGAATACCTCGGAACCATTTTTCCAATGGTTTTCTGTTTGCTACCAAAGAAAAGCAGTGAAACATACACAGCTGTGTTTAAAAATATCAAAGACAAAATGGAATCCCTTGGCATGAGCATTGAAATCCAAATATTTAGATCAGACTTTGAAACCGCGGCGTATAGTTCTATGAGATCCTTGTTTCCTCAGCTCAGTATTGAATGCTGCTTTTTTCACTTTAAGCAGGCTAACTGGCGCAAAATTTCTGAACTTGGCCTTCGAACTAAGTACGTTGACGACCTTGATTTCAGCTTAAAGGTACGCATGTTTAAGGCACTTGCGTTCCTACCAACCGACTCTGTCCGTCATGCCTTCCAGAAATCAAACCGCTCCTTCCTCCAGAGGCTGAAGACTTTGCGCTGTACTTTGAACGGACATATATTGGACAATATTCCAGTGCTGATACGGGTACTGATGCATTGCGCCCTTTGCGTCTGACTTGGAGAGAACCTCCATTTCCTCCATCTATTTGGTCAGTGTATGAGAGAACTCTAGGGAGCGAGCCTAGGACTACAAACTTTCTGGAAGGTTGGCACCGACGTATTAGCTCGATTCTGGGACAAGCACATCCAAATATTTGGAAATTTTTAGAATTTCTTAAAGGGGAGCAGTCAAATACCGAGTTGAGGAAGCAAGCTCTCCTCCGTGGGGAATCTTTGTCAAAAAAATCTAGCAAAGCCGTAAGTCCCGAGAAAAGACTCCAGAAAATTGTGTCCGAGTTCCAGATGAGAACAAATAACGGACATACATGTATGGACTACCTGGAGGGGTTGGCACACAATGTAACATATTGACTGAATCAAATACTATATGGAACTGTATTGTCACTGATCGAAAAAGCAGTATTACTGTGCGTTAAACTTTATTGGTCGCTAATCAATTGTTTGCTACCTCAAAATTCCTGAAATATGTTTACGATATCGAAAAAGTATTGTTGTCGTAAAATGGATGGAAATAAAATTTTCGATGTTTCTGAACTTTTTCGATGTTATTTCGATCTTTTTTCGATCTTTTTTCGATGTTTCTTTTCTATGTTTAGTCTTTCTATGTTTTGTCTTTTCCGTGTTTTTGCTTTTCTATGTTTTGTCGTTCTATGTTTCGTCATAGACCCAGTAAAATGGACTGTTCAAAGTTCAGTACAATTACAGTAAGGACTTAATGTGCTCAACTATTCAGGGCAAATAAGGTAAACGTATTTAACCCTTTCATCCCTGTAGACCAACATAGATACCTTTGCAAACTGTGCAGATCCAGATGAGACAGCTCGTAATCTTTACTGATTTCTGACTGAAATCTCTATTTCCAAGAATGGATGTGTCCAAATTCCGAGATGGATGAGCTCATTTCAGAAACTGGGTGAAAAGGTTAGAACATGGCTCTAACTGAACAAAACCCTATCATGATACAAAAGCAAAAGGAAAGCCCTGTCAGCAATGTATTGTGGACAAAACCTAACAACCCTATGCTGAAGCTCATGACAAGAGGAATATCCTTTTGTAGCAAAAAAGTAAACAGAATAATGAACAGTGTTTGCTTGATATGAAAACTCTGTCACTCAGGAATGCGGATAATTTGGTAAAAAAAGCTTGTTCCTTTGGAACCCATTTTTACCAAATTACTACTCTTCTTCATGACAGATTTTTCATAAAACTCATACACTGTTGATTATTCTCTATGTATTATGTAGTTCTCCAGATCTTTTTTTTTATTAGTATAGCCCTCATTCCCAGTGAAAAAAAACAACAACAATTTTTCAGAACGAGCACTAATTTCCTCAGTTTGAGTTTCCAGTCTCCCAAAAGACTTTATTATTTTGTTTTATCTTCATAATCAGTGTCCAAACCTATGCCTCTAATAATCAAATGAAGTATTCACAGACAATTCTAATCAGCTGAGATGTAAATCAGAGACAAAAAGTGCCTATATAGTTCCAACCTGAAGCATAGCATAACCAAACTAAGGACCCTTTCCGAAAATACTGATCAAATCCCTGATCTGCTACCCACTTCTTGGGTTTTACTTCTTAAGTCCAAGTTCTATCTCTTTCATAAGTCTCAGAACAAGCTCTTCTTGAAATGGTAATCCAACACACTGAACACCAACTGGTAATCCTTCACTACCCAATGTAATCTGGAATTAAAATATTATGCAGTCAAATGAACCTGGTCAGTTAACACACATTATTAGCAGTAATTTAGAATACAGACAGGCAATCCAGCAGACTGAATACTGTCCAGTAAGCCTTCACTGCTAGCAGTAGACTGAAATAAAATTATGACAATCCAATAAAATGAACACTACAGGAATCGTTTGCTACCTGAACCATATAGTAAAACAAGATAATAAGGAATCAGAAAAGAGGCTGTTATAGGCAGATAGCTGATGTTGACAGTTTAATATACGGTAAAATAAACTTGCTTTGCCACCATTTTAACAATCAGGGCCCAGTTGTTCAAAGCGTTGTTAGCTTAACGAGCTTGTTAAGGGTCATTTCTTGTGTTTTAGCAGATTCAATATACAATATTCTGATATTTTTTGCTGAAAAAATGTGAGTAGCTATTTGTGTATCACTCAATGTAATTTTTAACGAATCGTTAACTAACGACATCATTAGCTTTGAACAACTGGGCCTAGTTCTGCAAAACAGAAGTCATATGCGCCGCCGGTCTCTCAGTTAATGAAAATCATAATAGGCCATTGATAAATAAATCAATATTTTAATTTTCCCCTTTGTCCAGGTAATTACAAACAACACAAACAATGTCTAAAATCCGTAATTATGAAATCACGTGCGCGTCGAGTCGAGTTTGACACGCGGCGCTTAACACCGTCTCGTGTCATTGATTTGTAAGATAAAAAGCGGCCCAGAATAGTGTTATGGAAGATTAATCAACGAAGTTTCTTTAATTTATTGTTTAGATATGCTCTTCGCTATTGAGTACTGTCCGTCTGAATGCTATAGTGTCTTCAAGAAAAGTCAATGCGCGACAGGTTCCGACTCAGATCAGCCTGTATTGATCAGGCTAGCTAAGTCTGAATCTTCGCTCTTTGGTAAGCCCAGATAGGGCTTATGCGTATAATGGAAAATTCATGGGCGTGCAGGCTGATCCCAGTCTTTGACAGTCGCACAGTCTTCTAATAGGAGTTGTCGTGCACGGCCTCAAATAGACGAATCACACGTGGGTACCGATGTTAACCCTTCCGACCCTGTAGACTGGTACGGATACCCGCACAAATAGTGTAGGTCTAGATGAGACGGTTCATAATGAGCTTTCTCTGCAGGATCTACAGTTTGCCGTGCTAAGATGGTTCATTAATGCCAGGGGAGATGATCCAAACTAGCTTACAGCTGCCGCTTGACAGTGTAAGCGTTTTATGCAAAAGCGGAAACCAGTCAACTCTTTATCGAGTCATCTATGCGAAGGGAGCTAATCCAAATCAGTTCATAACGTATAGCTAACACGACCCGGAAACCAGTAATTTATTTATAGCTCATATGGAAATCCAAATTTGCAGGAGTATTAAAAGACAACAAGAGACATTTGAAATTTATTATTATTAACATTTATTGATGATATTATTCCAAGAGAACCACTGCATTTCCTAAAACAGTAACAATGCGAACTGAAGTACGCGTAAATTATTTAAATTGCCATATACATGTGCCTTCCATGCACGTTTTGGCGAACAGAGGCGAACAGTCGTCATACCTATGACGTCACAATTTGGTTGTCTCGAACTACTGATAACTCGAACATTTTTATCAGGTCCCGTGAAGTTCGAGATAACTAGAGTCGACTGTATAGTAAAACAAGATTGCTTGGAATCAGAAGGGTGTCTGTTATAGGAAGATGGCTGTTGCTGATATGTTTATAGTAAAACAAGCTTGCTTGGAATCAGAAGGGTGTCTGTTATAGGGAGATTGCTGTTGTTGATAGAGTCATATATAGTAAAACAAGCTTGCTTGGAATCAGAAGGGTGTCTGTTATAGGGAGATGGCTGTTATTGACAGGGTTATATATAGTAAAACAAGCTTGCTTGGAATCAGAAGGGTGTCTGTTATAGGGAGATGGCTGTTATTGACAGGGTTATATATAGTAAAACAAGCTTGCTTGGAATCAGAAGGGTGTCTGTTATAGGGAGATGGCTGTTATTGACAGGGTTATATATAGTAAAACAAGCTTGCTTGGAATCAGAAGGGTGTCTGCTATAGGGAGATGGCTGTTGTTGACAGGGTCATATATAGTAAAACAAGCTTGCTTGGAATCAGGAGGGTGTCTTTTATAGGAAGATGGCTTCTGTTGACATATTTATATATAGTGAAACATGCTTCAGGGTTTTCCCTCAGAGTTTTAGACTGAGGGTCCTCGGGACTCCCTTTTCTGGAATTAAAGGGTCCTTTTAATAAGATTTAGGGGTTTGTCATTTAAAGCGGTTAAACCTTAAAGTGCTAATTACAACTACAGCAGATGACACATTGAAGTACTTGTTTTTATTTTTCAGAAAAAAAAAATACGACTTGACATTTCATGTGAATTGTCTTCTAGGCAGACAATTCACATGAAATGTCAAGTCTTATTTTCTCTGAAAAATAAAATCAGTTTTAAATTGTCTTCTGCTACAATGTGCTGTAAGCTAGTGCTTTAAGGGTTAATTGTTGCTCAAATATTGATAATTCTTGCCCTCTAGATCACAAACTGATTACAAGAGGCCCACGGGCCACGGATCACTCACCTGAGTGACATAGCCACTGCAGATATGCAGATGTTATGCAACATTTTTCCAATCCTGTCATCGCAACTAATGAAAAGATCATCATTTAAGCAGTTCTTTATTTTGAAGAAGAAGATATATGGCATGCCAGTCAGTTGAGCGTGATCATTTGAACAAACTCTAAATGGCAGCCAGCTTGGATTTACGATCAGCATGATTTTACCTATTTTTGATCTACGAGTCACCCCAATGCTTCCTACCAAGTTTCGAGTCAACTGGCCTTTCAGTTCAGGAGAAGAGGCGAAAAATAGATTTTCAAGATGGCTGCCATGGCGGCCATCTTGGATATCCGATTGGCACAATTTTAGCTATTTTTGATCTACAAGTCACCCCAATGTCTCCTACGAAGTTTGGAGTCAATTGGCCTTTCGGTGCAGGAGAAGAAGCTAAATATAGATTTTCAAAATGGAGGCCATGGTGGCCATCTGGGATTTCTGATCAGAACGATTTTAGCTACATTTGATCTACAAGTCACCCTGATGCTTCCTACTAAGTTTCGAGTCAAGTGACTTTTGGGTTTAGGAGAAGAAGCAAAAAATAGATTTTCAAGATGGCTGACATGGCGCCCATCCTGGTTTAAGGATTGGCCCCATTTTAGCTATTTTTGATCTACAAGTCACCCCGATGTTTCCTACCAAGTTTGGAGTCAACTGGCCTTTCGGTTCAGGAGAAGAAGCGAAAAATAGGTTTTTAAGATGGCTGCCATGGCGGCCATCTTGGAGTTCCGATAGGCATGATTTTAGCTATTTTTGATCTATAAGTCACCCCAATGCCTCCTACCACATTTGGAGTCAATTGGCTTTTGGGTTTAGGAGTAGAAGCGAAAAATAGATTTTCAAGATGGCGGCCATGGCGGCCATCTTGGATTTCCGATCGGCACGAGTTTAGCTATTTTTGATCTACAAGTCATCCTGATGCTTCCTAGCAAGTTTGGAGTCAATTGGCCTTTCGGTACAGGAGAAGAAGCAAAAAATAGATTTTCAAGATGGCGGCCATGGCGGCCATCTTAGATTTGCGATTGGCACGATTTTAGCTACTTTTGATCTACAAGTCACCCGATGCTTCCTAGCAAGTTTGGAGTCAATTGGCCTTTCGGTTCAGGAGAAGAAGCGAAAAATAGATTTTCAAGATGGCGGCCATGGCGGCCATCTTGGATTTCCGATCGGCAGGATTTTAGCTATTTTTGATCTACAAGTCACCCTGATGCTTCCTAGCAAGTTTGGAGTCAACTGGCCTTTCGGTTCAGGAGAAGAAGCGAAAAATAGATTTTCAAGATGGCGGTCATGGCGGCCATCTTGGATTTCCGATAGGCAGGATTTTAGCTATTTTTGATCTACAAGTCACCCTGATGGTTCCTAGCAAGTTTGGAGTCAATTGGCCTTTCGGTTCAGGAGAAGAAGCGAAAAATAGATTTTCAAGATGGCGGCCAAGGCGGCCATCTTGGATTTCCGATCAGAACGATTTTAGCTATTTTTGATGTACAAGTCACCCCGATGCTTCCTACCAAGTATCAAGTCAAATGGCCCAGGGGTGTAGGAGGAGTAGGGTTTTAAAGCAATTGTTGACGCCGCACGCCGCACGACGGATGACGGACACTGACTGACCACAATAGCTCACCATGAGCACTTTGTGCTCAGGTGAGCTAAAAATATGAAACTGTAGATAAATAAAATTAAATTTGGATTGATCATATATGCATTACTAAGGACTCTTGCCTCTAACTTTTGAGAGTCCAGAACAAGGTTTTTTTGGTAAAAACTGCCAAAATGGGAGTCAGGGAAAACCCTGATGCTTGCTTGGAATCAGAAGGGTGTCTGTTATAGGGAGATAGCTGTTGATGACAGGTTAATATATAATGAAACAAGCTTGCATCATGTGATGGGGAGAATAAAAATCAAATAAAAAAAAAGCTTGCTTGAAATCAGAAGGGTGTCTCCAATAGGAAGATAGCTATTGTTGATAGCTTGGTATAAAGTAAAACAAGCTTGCTTGTAATTAGAAGGGTGTCAATTACAGGGAAGTGGAGGTGACTGTTGTCAAAATGTTTAATGTACACTTATACAAGACTGTGGAATCAGTTAACCCTGAGTTTCTGACATTGACTTTCCTACTCTAAATTTGGACACATTCATTGTTGCAAATAGTTTAAGTCAAAAATCAGTAACAGAATGGCAAACAGTGTAGAGCTTGATGAGCCCATTATGAGCAATCTTATCTTGATCTACACTGTTTGCACAGATATCTGTTTTGGTCTGTAAGGCTGCAAGGGTTAAATGCAATTACAGGATGACTAATATTGAGAGGTTAAATATCTTGTAAAACAAAATTTTGGGGAATAAGAAAAGCGATGTGATAAAGAGGTGATTATTGCTGCAATTATATTGCATCTGAAAGAATTACCTGTTTAATAAGCTTATCACGAAATGTCTGGTTTGGGTAGTCTTTCATATTGCTGACATCATCCACTGTTACCCGTGTTACTGGTAGGGAACCAGCCGGATAGTTAACCACATTATACAGCATACTGTACATTCCTGAGGCTGAAATTATACATAACAGTATGGTAATAATCTAGCTTTCACAAAAACACAAAATAATTCTACAAGGGAGTGAAATGACTGATTTTGCAAAGGGTGGCGAGTCAAAATAGCAGATGTTCTTAATTTCACTAAGCCACAAACATTAAATATTGCTTGGAGGGCAGTAACAGATAATTCTGTCAAATCTGTTTTTGACTCCTTCCTGAAACTGGTAAACTCTTTCTTTTTAGAGTAGAACTTTGGAAGGAGATTCTTTTCTTTTGGAGAAGACCCTTTCAGAAGGGGATTGATGTGCAGGAAACCAAACAGAATTAAACAAGAGGCCCATGGGCCATGGCTCGCTCACCTGAGTGACACAGCCACTGAAGATATGCAGATGTTATGCAACATTTTTCCAATCCTATCATTGCAACTAATGAAAGGATCATCATTTAAGCAGTTCTTACTTTTGAAGAAGAATATACGGGCATGATAGTCAATGGAGCTTGATTCTTTGAACAAACTCTTAATCACATTTCAACAGTAGGATCACTGTGAAATTCGGTGGAAACTAGTTAAGTGGTTTCTGAAGAGTTGTTTAATAATATTATGATTTTATACATTTAAACAGCACAGGGGCAGGGAAATATAATAAACATCAAAACGATTGCCTTTGGAAACAAAGAACTCACTACAGATTAGAAAATGGGAGTCTCAGTTTTATTGACTCTACATAAGCAGTAATGAAGTTTGCAGCACTGTTTACTGTGGTTTTGAAGGAGCTGTCATTTAGAAAAAATCATTTTTTTTTTTAAATTTAATGTTGCCATGGCAACCAAATAAAATGGTAACTGGTCATAAAACACATGAACTGAGTAGACAATCATCCAATGATCATAATTGCCAAATATGGTTTACATCACTTCACTGGTTATGGAGAAAATGCAATTTAACTATTTTCTAAATATAAGTCTATGAGAGTTTTCTGTTGCCATAGCAACTAAACCAAGAGGCAGATTGGCAGACTTTTAGCTGTTTTCAATTTCCCTTACCCATTTAACATTTGTACCAAATTAGAGTCTTACTGCTTCAGTGGTTTTGGAGGAGTAGTCATTAAAACAAATCCATACAAGTTTGGAGTGAATTCGCCCCGACACTTCCTACCAAGTTTTGAGTCAATTGGCTTTTTGGTTCAGGAGAAGAAGCAAAAATAGATTTTCAAGATGGCCACCGTTGCAGCCATCCTGGATTTCAGATCGGAAGTATTGCAGCTATTTTTTATCTACAAGTCACCCTGATGCTTCCTACCAAGTTTCGAGTCAATTGGCCTTTCAGTTCAGGAGAGATAGAGGAGAAAAAAAGATTTTCAAGATGTGGCCATCTTGGATTTCGGATCGGAACCATTATATGTATTTTTGATCTACAAGTCACTCCGATGCTTCCTACCAAGTTTCGACTCAGCTAACCTTTCGGTTCAGTAAAAGAAGAGAAAAATAGATTTTCAAGATGGCCGCCCTGGTGGCCATTTTGGATTTCCAATCAGAACGATTTTAGCTATTTTTGATCAACAAGTCACCCCAATGCTTCCTACCAAGTTTTGACTCAATTGACCATTTAGTTCGGGAGAAGAAGCGAAAAATAGATTTTCAAGATGGCCACCACGGCCATCTTGGATTTCCAATCGGAACCATTTTATCTATTTTTCATCTATAAGTCACTCCGATGCTTCCTATGAAGTATGGACTCAATTAGCCTTTTGGTTCAGGAATAGAAGGGAAAAACAGATTTTCAAGATGGCTGCCATGGCGGCCATCTGAATTTCCAATCAGAAAGATTTTAGCTATTTTTGATCTACAAGTCATCCTGATGCTTCCTACCAAGTTTTGGTCAATTGGCCTTTCGGTTCAGGTGAAGAAGTGAAAAATATATTTTCAAGATGGCCACCATGGCAGCCACCTTGGATTTCTGATCGGAATGATTTTAGTTATTTTTGATCTACAAGTCACCCTGATGCTTGCAACCAAGTTTTGAATCAATTGGCTTTTTGGTTCAGAAGAAGAAGCAAAAAATAGATTTTCAAGATAGCCACCATGGTGGCCATCTTGGATTTCCGACTAGAACGATTTTAGCTATTTTTGATCTAAAGGTCACCCCAATGCATCCTACGAAGTTTCGAGTGAATTGGCCTTTTGGTTCAGGAGAAGAATCGAAAAACAGATTTTCAAGATGGCCGCAATGGCGGCCATCTAAGATTTCCAATCAGAATGATTTTAGCTATTTTTGATCTATAAGTCACCCGACACTTCCTACCAAGTATTGAGTCCACTGGCCCTTGGGTGTAGGAGGAGTAGGCTTTTAAAGCAATTGTTGATGCTGCATGATGGACAACAGACATTGACCAATCACAATAGCTCACCATGAGCACTTCGTGCTCAGGTGAGCTAAAAAGTTGTCTTCCTTGTAAATAGTGACAGGAAATCTACTAAGTCCCCAATGTTGATAAAGAATAGTGAGAAAAAAATGAAAGACTGAGACTGACGAAACCTTGTATTTTGGTGGAAATTTGATTAACATTAGTCTAGATGAATAGGTGATTACTAAACTTGAAGATTTTCATATTGCTGATATGGGTGCCACTATATTAAATATTTATTGAAACTTGAATATGTCATAAACTCTTCATAAATGTGAAAACCCTAAATAAATCATATGAGCAACAGTATTTTAAATTTATGTTTATACATATAGCTTATTCTTCATTTAAAAGCTTTCAGTCATGTCATGATGATGTGTGGATGTGATGTGGGAACCTTCTAAAGTGCTGCCTCACACAAGTATCATGCTCCAGACATACTGAGTCTGACGTGATAATACCACCAGTCACATTTTACTGTCACTGATGGGACCAGTCCAAACTGTTCTTCCTAATGCAGAGTGCAAAGTGCAAGAGGAAATAGTACCAATTTTATAAAGTCTTAGTTATAACCTGACTGGACATCAAACCAACAATCTCCAGGTCTGTAGGTGGATGCTCTACCAACTGAGCCAGTTGGACTACACTGTCTTCTGTCAGAAATAAAGTTTTGAAATAATACTGCTATATAGCAGATTTTCAATTTATCAGTACTCATGATTTTTGTGTTGACAGAATATTCAGTAAAATAATTCCATTTAGAACAAAAACCTACCAATGAGTCCAGAAACTTTCCCATGAGGGACAGCTGTGGTGGCAAAGACAGGGCAGATGATTCCATCAAGGTGCTCACTCCTCCAGGCTGATAGAAACTCCTCCTTGTAAGCCTGTAGTATGATATCATATTTATTTTGACAACTCCATACCATACTTTTCCTAATCTTTGAACAAGTCCATTTTACTACCTTAGGTGTGTCTAAAAACCTGCTGGATGAGTGGTAAACAGTCTAGACTTACAGTCTAGATCAGATGCCACAGTCTAGATCAGATGCCACAGATAGATGCCACAATCTGTGACATCTGATCTGGGTCTAGACTGTTTGCTCAAGCCTGTCTGTCTGAATACTTGGGGTAAATACATGACTGGATAATTTAGCTCACTGACATTAAGGCATTTAGAGCCAATTTCTAGCTGTGATAACAATTTTGGAGGGGTGATGATGATTATCAGACTGATTAGCTATAAAATTCACAACCCACGATAATTAAGATAATATTCTGCTTTAAAACACTATTCACAACTCCAGACAAGGTGTTTTTTAAATCAAAAAGTACTGATATTTTACTTATTTCTCAATAAAAATGTATGTTGTGGGAACTCACCTCTAATGAGTACCACAACATGTTTTCATAGAGATGTTTACCTTTTACCCCCACTTATCTGGAGCTATGATTATTGTTACACCCTAAATTATTTACAATAAAAGGATATTGGGTTTCCCCATACCTATGGATCATATTTTACTAAATATAGCCATTCTTTTACAATTTAAGTTTCAAAATTCAACAATGCTGAAAATATATGCTTAATGTAATTGTCAGAAAATCTGAAGACAACAAAATATCAAGGGGAATTGATATATCTCCAAGAAAAATAATGCTTGATAAGAAATATATTAACCTGTATTTCCCATTGCAATTACTCTTAAAGAAAAAAGGAATTTGCTCTCTCTGGGAGAAAACTCATCACTTTAATAGTAGCCTCTTCTGTCTGCAAAGTTGTCTCCCTTTGTAAGATGACCTATAAATCTTTCAGTTGCAGCCATTTCTGTAAATACTTAGCATGCTTGGTAAAATTTTCAGTAGCTGACATTTAAAAATATTTATTCTTATTTTCCCCAGAAATAGGTTTTGAAATTTCATGCAAACTGTCTCCTAAAGAGAATCTATTTTCTAGGAAAAATAAGAAAAATATCATCAATTAGTCATCTGAGTGGTAAAGATTAAGATGACAAAGTTTTTAAAAACTAAGTCCCAATTATTCCTGCAACTTTCACTGAAAAAAAAAAAATCTTGTTTTTTCCCCTTTTCTGGGATGTACATAAGAAACAAATCTATGTAACAAAATGCACCTGGAGCATCTATATCTATGCTCTTGCTCTTGTGTGTGTGTGTGTGTGTGTGTGTGTGTGTGTGTGTGTGTGTGTGTATGTGTGTGTGTGTGTGTGTGTGTGTGTGTGTGCGTGCGTGCGTGCGTGTGTGTGTGTGTGTGTGTGTGTGTGTGTGTGTGTGTGTGTGTGTGTGTGTGTGTTGTAACTTGCTAGCAGAAAAGTCTCACAGATAGTAAGCCTGCAGATCCCTATTTTAATCAGGTGCTGTCAGAGTACATGGCTATCCTAAAATGTCCTACAAGATTAAAAAAAAAATATGTGACTATGAAGACTGGTTCTAGTGTCTTTTCAGTTGTATATGATATTGCAGGCTTTCTCTAAATATTGTTCAGTTCATTTCTCATTATATTTTTGCTTAGCACTCTGGGTAAAGTTTTCTGGAGACCACATTTTGAAATTTTTAAAAAAAAAAAAAAAAAAAAGGATTTGACATTTCATGTAAATTGTCTCTAATTGCGTGAAATGTTGAACCCTGTTTTATGAAGAAAAATATTCACTTTGTCCTCTGCTGAATTTGCCCAGAGTGGTAAAGGTTAAACACAATACAGCCTCTTTAATCAGAACTGAATATT
Organism: Anodontia alba; assembly: GCA_964016985.1. NCBI lineage: Eukaryota > Metazoa > Mollusca > Bivalvia > Lucinida > Lucinidae > Anodontia > Anodontia alba. Next base: position 42,081,324 of record OZ024833.1, on the reverse strand, counting down.
TTATGGAGGTGTTCAGATAACAATGCCAAGCTGGAATGCTGATGGATATATTACCTACTTTGTGTTACTACCAAATAGTGGTATCAAAAAGTGTTTGTGGGAATGACTGCGTTGGCCCTATGGTTTCGGAATAGAAGATTTTTAAAGAGTTTTTACCATATATGGGTATGGCGGCCATCTTGATCATGTGACCCAGATGTGGCAAACAAACTTTTGTTACCCCAGCCCATGAAGGTTCCATATGAAATTTGGCTTTGACTGGCCCAGTGGTTTCTGAGAAGAAGATATTTGAAGAGAGTGGACGATGGGCAACGGATGGACTGCGGAGTCTGCCTATACTATAAGCTCACCTATGAGTCTAAAGGCTCAGGTGAGCTAATAATGTAAAAAAACTGATAGTCTGGTAATCAAAATTACATTAACCTTACATTTCAGACTAGTATTTCATTGAATAAATATATATGTATTTAGAATTTAATTACCAAGTAGTTTCATGGCAGTACACCAAAGGCACCAAAAGGAAGTCATCTTGAAAGAAACTCACAAAGAATAAGTACAGCCGCAAGTGCTTAAGGAGCAGAACAGATGGCTGGTTGTTCTGATGACATTTGTTTTTAAAATAGAATCGGAAACCCCATGAGTTGATATTGTGCGGTACTATAGTGTAAGCCGTTCTATGGGATTCAGCAACTGATTAAGGTCTAAAGGTTTGCAGTCAGTAGTCTTTGGGTGGAGAGTCAACCTTTCAAAAAATATATAGATATTAAACATTTAGTTTGTTAATCTAAACCTCTCGATGAAAAGATCTGATAAATGAATGTCCTACTGTTGTATTCAGATTCAGGTCTTCGAATGTTGAGATAAATTAGTAACTGAAACCGCATTTTATCGAACTGATATTTCTACACCAAAACCGTTTCTGGTTACCCTTGGTGTCACAGTATCAACAATCAACCGATTCTATTTTAAAAACTAATGTCATCAGCAATGCAGATTCCATTTTTTTATAGTTTGTTTTGGGACCGGGTTGATTGATTGTGTTGGGGTTTAATGACACGGCATCTCTTGTGGGTCATTTTGTGTTGTCTCCCAGAAAAAGGGAGAACAGAAAATAGAAGAGATAGTAGAGGAGATGATAGAGAGGGGCAGGGAAGAAAGAGGAACAGGAACGAAAGTGAAGAAATAGAAGAAATAAAAACAAGGATAGCAGGCCTTGCCCAGCTGTAAGCCAATATCAGATGGATGCTACAGTGATGTAAGATACACGCCACCTTTGCACCATCCAACCACACCACAGGAACTGGGTTTGGAAATTTGACTTATTTGGTATTTTAATTTCTCATTTATATTCAAGAAAGTATAGATTCAACTTTGTACATTAATTTATTTTCAATATATTTTCGCTGCCTTTATTAAGAATTCTAAGCTATGTTTTTTGGGAAAAATAACTCGGAAATGGGGTCTGGATTTTGGCCCCAAAATTGACATAGAAAAATCCCTGATATACATAGCCTCTAGAGTGGGGCCAAATGCATCCTGAGGCCAAATTTTTTAGTGTCACCTTTGAATGTTCTTGTGCAATAAAACAATACTGCCAAAGTTAATAAAAGTCTGTTCAGTCATTCAGAAAATTGTGTATTTGTTTTATTTTGAGCAAAGGTCTGTCTGGAATAAACATAAAAAAGATTGCCTTTGCAAACAAAGAACACACTACAGATTAGAAAATGGGAGTCTCAATTTTATTGAGACTCTTCATAAGGCCAAAAAAAAATAATCATTAGATTCTCAGGCCCCGCCGCATGTACCAAAAAGTCTGCGCATAAGTCTTTTTTTCCGTGTCCAATAAAAAAAACACATCCGCGTCTGATACAGCATGCCGGTGCGTCGCGGTTTTTAAAATCCTAGTTTTAGATGCAACCGAAGCATACACGGTCACGTAAACGCTTATATTATTGATTTTTTCATTGGATTGAACATAGCGAGTAAGCGTTTTAGCACCATCATTGATCAAATGGCTGCCGAAGCGCAAGTTGTGTAAACAAAACTTGTGTTTCCTTCGTTTTCAAAGCAGATGTCTCAAATATCCACCCAGATTTCATCCGGGGCTACGGTGCATCTGTCCTGGAACATTATAGGCGGTTACGAAAAAGACTGCACAATTGCTGAGTTGTATAACGGCATAAAATCGGGATACGAAGTTTCGACGTCTGGTCCTTCCCGGATGAATTATCAAACCACGATGTAAGTGCGTCGATCGGACGCTCCAAAATAGATACATTCGACAGAATTTCTGTCAACACATCCCTCTCTGAAGGTATATAAACCTTTGGTAGAAATTTAAACTGGAGCTGCACAAACTGATTTTATTACTTTACTTTACTAAACTTTAGCTGGTAGGGGACTATCCTTTATATTTAATAATAATAGGGACATATAAAAAAGTTATCCTCAGTACTTCTCCTTATCTTTAGCTATGTCTAGGTGTCCAAACATTAAGTATTTTTATGGTAATATTACTATAAAATGCATTTCATGAAACGAGTCCTTTTAAAGGGTTCGTGTAATAAAAAAAAAGTTCCCTCGCCTGTTTCATGAGTAAAAAAAAAAAATTCCTGCCTGCCTCATCTGTTTTTGCCAAAACTGGCCTGAGAATCTAATAATTAATTTTTTTTGGCCTAAGCTACATTTGTTTGATCTGAATTCTTTGAACAAACTCAGATAGTGTGTGGTCATTGATAATTTCTTTGAAGTCTTGTCATGATCTATCAGTTCTGAAGAACAGTTTATTCTACTTTCAGTAACAAAAGTCATCTTAAGAAATGCACTCTGACCATTTAAGCAAAGTTTTAATCTTCAACAGAAGGCTCCAAGTGAGAACTGCCTAAAACTGGCCCAGTGGTTCAGAGGAGAAATCATTCAAAAGTATGAATGAATCTATAATGGTTGAGAGAAGGATGGACCATAGACAGTTAGTGAACACAATAGCTCACCCTGAGATTTTAAATGAAATTTTGGCAGAATAACAAGAGACCCATGGGCAATGACTCACTCATCTGACTGAAACAGCCATAACATATTTGCAAATGCCTTTCATTTTTCCAAAATTGTCACAGCAACTAATCAACATATTTCCTTTAAAAATAAAAAGGTCAAAATTCAACCTAGGATCATCATTTTAACTAATTGGAGACCTCATGGTCCAGATGTTATATACCAATAATCAGCCTAAATTTGCTGGTTCTGTAGAAGAAGATTAAGTGATCTTTACCATATATGGGCATTGTTGACATCTTGGTTAACGAAGCAGGACCATATGAACAAACTCTCAAGCTCTATCAGTAGAAGACTTCACAGGTAATTTGGTGACAATTGGCCCAGCAATTTCACTGAAGTTGTTTAACAATATAATTTTACATGTATATATAGCCCGGGGCCAGATAAAAAAAAAGATTAAGTTAAAACCCAAGAAAAAAATGTGATAATGAAAGAAAATAAATAAGTCAGTGAATACCAAAAAAAATACCAAAATAACATGCAATCTTCAGTCCACAATCAAAGCATCTGCAAAGTTTAAAAGTGTTCAGTCAGATCTGTAGGAGGAGTTGCACACACAAGGTACCCACCTTCTAGTGTGTAAGTATAGAAGGCATAAAGCACACATGTCTGCTGCTTTTCTCTGTAAATGTGGGTGACAATCCAGTGGACACACAACATTGAAACAATGTCAATTCAATGTTGATTCAATGTCTTGATGTTATATCAACATTGTGTGTCTCCTGGGAATAAACCTTGTTACATTATAAAGCAACACAAAAATGCAAGCATGTTAACTACCACCTCTGCAGTATTTGAGAGCACCACACACACAATGTGACCAGTAAACTATCACTTATATATTCAGATACATGCACCAGCAGACATCAAGCAAAAACAGAAACCTTACTTTACCAAATCTCTTCAACATACCATCTGCTATTTCAACATATTACCATTATCAAAAGATTTATTACATAGCAGTTGAAAAAATCAGTTGATCAGCGTGCATGTGTGTGTGTGTGTGTGTGTGTGTGTGTGTGTGTGTGTGTGTGTGTGTGTGTGTGTGTGGTGTAAGTGTGTAATTACCTGAAGTGTTTCAGCATGCTTGAACCACTCATGAACAGACCTGAAATATATCAGTATCAAAGTTTATACAGAAGTATTACAGACATAATATACTTAGTTTACTTTCCTTTCAACTTCTTCTGGAAAAGTAATTTTTTGTCTGACGCTTTAAACTGAAGAAATAAATTTGCAAACTTTAGTTATGATTTAATTTAAAACCATTTGTCTTAACTATGTTTACATAATTTTTTTATTCTAATCATTTTTAAAAAAAAAAAAAAAAGAATATTTTCATTTCTTCCCACAGTAAAAATGGCTGCAAATTATGCAGAAATCGGTAGACAAGGTAAACTTGAGACTGGATTTCATCGTTCCTCTTGTTCAAAATTTCTGAAATTTTCCCAATATCATCAGAAAACACAAACAAGAGAACCATGATGGTCCTATATCGCTCACCTGAGCAAACAGATTTGCATATTTACTGTTGAAGTTTCAGCATAGTTCACTGCTCTAGGATTTTTGCATAAATTTTATAGCACCAACCATCCCGCCCTCCCCCCCCCCCCCCCCACCCCGCCCCCCACCCCCACCCCACCCCCACCCCCCGGCCATGTTTTTTTAACACATCTTGACGACTTGAACTGAATCTTAAAAGAGGGTCACCAAAGGAACATTTCTGCCAAGTTATATTGAAATTGGTCCAGTGGTTTAAAGTGTTTTATATAGCTATAAAGCCCTACCCCCTAAGGGCCATGTTTTTTGACTAATCATGACAGCTTGAACAAACTTGGTAGAGGGTCTTCAAAGAAACATTCCTGCCAAGTTATATTGAAATCTGTTCAGTGGTTTCTGACAAGACGATTTTTAAAGTTTTCTATTTAGATATATAGGGAAAATAAGCCCCACCCCATGGCAGCCATGTTTTTTGACGAATCATGATTGCTTGTACAATTGTTAGAGGGTCACCAAAGCAACATTCCAGCAAAGTAATATTGAAATCGGTCATGGGGTATGTGACAAGAAGACTTTTAAAGTTTTCTATGCAGATATATACGAAAAATAAGCCCTGCCCCCCTGGGGGCTATGGTTTTGACATATCATGAAGGCTTGAACAATCTTGGTAGAAGGTCACCAAAGCAACATTCCTGCCAAGTTACATTGAACTCGGTCCAATTGTTTCTTACAAGAAGATTTTTAAAGTTTTCTATATAGATATATAGGGAAAATAAGCCCCTCCCCCTAGCGGCCATGTTTTTTGACGAATCATGACAGCTTGAACAATCTTTGTAGAGGGTCATCAAAGAAACATTCCTGCCAAGTTGTATTGAAATCAGTCCATTGGTTTCTGAAAAGAAGATTTTTAAAGTTTTATATATAGATATATAGGGAAAATAAGCCCCACGCCCCCCACCCACACCACCCCCCCAAGCCATGTTTTTTGACGAATCATGATTACTTGAACAATCTTAGTAGAGGGTCACCAAGGAAACATTTCTGCAAAGTTATAATGAAATCGGTCGAGTGGTTTCTGACAAGAAGAGTTTTAAAGTTTTCTATATAGATATATAGGGAAAATAAGCCCCCTGGCGGCCATGTATTTTGACGAATCATGACAGCTTGAACAATCTTGATAGAGGGTTACATAAGAAACATTCCTGCAATATTATATTGAAATCGGTCCAGTGGTTTCTGAAAAGATCATTAAAATTTTCTATATAGATATATAGGGAAAATAAGCCCCGCCCCCTAGCGGCCATGTTTTTTGACAAATCATAACGGCTTGAACAATCTTGGTAAAGGGTCACCAAGGAAACATTTCTGCGAAGTTATATTGAAATCAGTCCTGTGGTTTCTGACGACAAGATTTTTTCAAGTTTTCTATATAGATATATAGGGAAAATAAGCCCCGTCCCACCCCCCTAAGTGGCTATGTTTTTTGACAAATCATGACGGCTTGAACAATCTTGATAGAGGGTCACTAAGGAAACATTTCTGCCAAGTTATATTAAAATCGGTCCAGTCGTTTATGACAAGAAGATTTTTAAAGTTTTCTATATAGATATATAGGGAAAATAAACCCCGCCCCCTAGCGGCCATGTTTTTTGACGAATCATGGCGGCTTGAACAATCTTGGTAGAGGATTACCGAAGAAACATTTCTGCATAATTATATTGAAATTCATCCAGTGGTTTTTGACAAGACGATTTTTAAAGTTTTCTATGTAGATATATAAGGAAAATCACCCCGCCCCCTAGCGGCCATGTTTTTTGACGAATCCAAATGGCTTGAACAATCTTGGTAGAGGATCACAGAAGGAACATTTCTGCAAAATTATATTGAAATTGATCCAGTGGTTTCTGACAAGAAGATTTTTAAAGTTTTCTATATAGATACATAGGGAATATACGCCCCACCCCCTGGCGGCCATGTTTTTTGACGAATCCAAATGGCTTGAACAAGCTTCATAGAGGATCACCAAAGGAACATTTCTGCAAAATTATATTGAAATCGGTCCAGTGCTTGTCATGTCAGAAGATTTTTAAAGTTTTCTATATAGATATATAGGGAATATAAGCCCCACCCCCTGGCGGCCATGTTTTTTGACGAATCCAAATGGCTTGAACAATCTTGGTAGAGGATCACCAAAGGAACATTTCTGCAAAATTATATTGAAATCGGTCCAGTGACTTCTGACAAGAAGATTTTTAAAGTTTTCTATATAAATAAATAGGGAAAATAAGCCCCGCCCTCTAGCGGCCATGTTTTTTGACGAATCCAAATGGCTTGAACAATCTTGGTAGAGGATCACCAAAGGAACATTTCTGCAAAATTATATTGAAATCGGTCCAGTGGTTTCTGACAAGAAGATTTTTAAAGTTTTCTATATAGATATATTGGGAAAATAAGCCCCGCCCCCTTGCGGCCATGTTTTTGGACGAATCCAAATGGCTTGAACAAGCTTGATAGAGGATCACCAAAGGAACATTTCAGCAAAATTATATTGAAATCGGTCCAGTGATTTCTGACAAGAAGATTTTTAAAGTTTTCTATATAGATAAATAGGGAAAATACGCCCCGCCCTCTAGCGGCCATGTTTTTTGACGAATCCAAATGGCTTGAACAATCTTCGTAGAGGATCACCAAAGGAACATTTCTGCAAAATTATATCCAAATCGGTCCAGTGGTTTTTGACAAGAATATTTTTAAAGTTTTCTATATAGATATATAGGGAAAATAAGCCTCGCCCCCTTGCAGCCATGCTTTTTGACGAATCCAAATGGCTTGAACAATCTTGGTAGAGGATCACCAAAGGAACATTTCTGCAAAATTATATTGAAATCGGTCCAGTGGTTTCTGACAAGAAGATTTTTAAAGTTTTCTATATAGATATATTGAGAAAATAAGCCCCTCCCCCTTGCGGCCATGTTTTTTGACGAATCCAAATGGCTTGAACAATCTTGATAGAGGATCACCAAAGGAACATTTCTGCAAAATTATATTGAAATCGGTCCAGTGATTTCTGACAAGAAGATTTTTTAAGTTTTCTATATTTATAAATAGGGAAAATACGCCCCGCCCTCTAGCGGCCATGTTTTTTGACGAATCCAAATGGCTTGAACAATCTTCGTAGAGGATCACCAAAGGAACATTTCTGCAAAATTATATCGAAATCGGTCCAGTGGTTTCTGACAAGAAGATTTTTAAAGTTTTCTATATAGATATATAGGGAAAATAAGCCTCGCCCCCTGGCGGCCATGCTTTTTGACAAATCCAAATGGCTTGAACAATCTTGGTAGAGGATCACCAAAGGAACATTTCTGCAAAATTATATTGAAATCGGTCCATAGGTTTCTGACAAGAAGATTTTTAAAGTTTTCTATATAGATATATTGGGAAAATAAGCCCCGCCCCCTTGCGGCCACGTTTTTTGACGAATCCAAATGGCTTGAACAATCTTGGTAGAGGATCACCAAAGGAACATTTCTGCAAAATTATATTGAAATCGGTCCAGTGGTTTCTGACAAGAAGATTTTTTAAGTTTTTAGTTAAAAAATCTATTTTTAGCTCCTGTGACCTTGATATGCAACGGACCGGAACCATTTGATCAACTTTGAAAGAGGACCAATCAAGGATCATTCCTGTGAAGTTTGGTCAAAATCCAATCAGTGGTTTAGGAGATGTTGTTTAAAGATTGTGGACGGACGGACGGACATACGGACAACGACGGCGACGGACGGTGAGTGATCACAATAGCTCACCTTGAGTCTTCAGCTCAAGTGAGCTAATAATTAAAAATCACCAAAGAAAACTACAAAACATTTTCTTAGATAAAAATTCCATGACATCACTTTACTTAAAAAACTGCATAGGTCAGACTGATTTTTCACCATGAATTTAATTTGAGGGTAGCTATTTCTACTAAAAGATATACATCTAAATCAGACCTGTCATGGAACAGTGTAGACGAAATGTGTATCATAAGTCAATTACGTAAAGATGTTATGGTGTCACACAAAAATATAAGTGAGGATAGCCACAATCACAAAGCACAGCCTTCCCAAGGCACCAAACAATAACAAGACGGGGAACAAATAATGACAAACCAAACACCTCATATGAAACCACCCATGCAAAAGCAAAGAAGAAGTGCACGAGAGGAACTGCCTTGGAACAGTCAATAAGACAACTACTGGGACAAGGGATTAAACTAGTTTTACTCATGAAAAACCTCACCATTAACCCTTGTCCTGCTGAATAAATTAAGATGCCACGCCCACTTCAAATTTTCAGCCAATCAGGTTACTTGATCAGGATTTTTGCTATAAATTCACATACTGAATGGCAAACATGCAGATCCAGATCAGTTGGCTTCTTCAGAAGCCAACTGATATGGATCTACACTGTTTGCAAAGACAGGGTAAATCCGGGTTCAGCAGGACAAGGTTTAATTCTGATGCAGCTCCAATTATATATTTATGTTTGGTCCACATAGAGGTCCTCTACATCATCTGTGAAACATCACAGTAAAACATGTACTAGAGGCCCTAGTGGGCCAAAAATTCCTCACCTGGACTAAGCTGATCATGATGTTACCCTACATTGAGCCACGGTAGCCATCTTGGTTATCAGATCCGATTGCCTTTAGCAATTCAAAATCTCATGTTGTTTCAAGATTGCCACCATGGCTGCCATCTTGGATATTGGAACTGAACGATTCAGCAATTCTGAATCTCCATGTCACCCTGATGCCTCCCGTCAAATTTCTGCTCAACCTGACTTACTGTTTGGGAGGAGATGTGGTTTGAAGAATTTCAAGATGATGGCCATCTTGGACATTGGAACAGAAGGAATTTAGCAATTCTGAATTTCTATAACACACCAATGCCTCCCATCCTGTTTCAGCTCAATCAGACTTACCGTTCGGTAGCAGATGTGATTTGGATATCAGAACGGAACCATTTTAGCAATTCTAAATCTCCATAATGTCCTGATGCTCTCCACCGTTTCCGCTCAATTGGACTTACTGTTCAGGAGCAGATACCAACTGAAGACTTTCAAGATGGCTGAAGGAGATGTTGTTTGAAGATTTTCAAGATGGCTGACATGGCGGCCATCTTGGATATCGGAAGGAAATGATTTTAGCCATTCTAAATCTCTATGTGGCCCAAATGCCTCCCATCAAGTTTGGGCTTAATCTGACAGGGTTCTAGAGCAGATGTAGTTTCAAGATTTTCAAGATGGCCACCCGCCCAGGCAGCCATCTTGGATAGCCAAACGAACAATTTAAGCAATTCTGAATCTCTATGTCACTCCAATGTTTTCCATCAAGTTTCTGCTCAATCCAACATACAGTTTGGGAGGAGGTTGTTTGAAGAATTTAAATATGGCTGCCATCTTGGATATCAGAACAGAACCATTTCAGCAACTGTGAATCTCTATGTTGCTCTGACGCCTCCCATCAAGTTTTGGCTCAACTGGACCTTAGGTTTAGTAGGAGATGTCGTTTGAAGAATTTAAAGATGGCGGCTATGGCAGCCATATTGGATATTGGAACGGAACTATTTTAGCAATTCTGAATCTCTATAATGCTCCAATGCCTCCAAGTTTTGGCTCAATCTGACATGGTTTGGGAAGAGATGTCTTTTGAAGAATTTCAAGATGGCCCCCTTGGTGGCTATCTTAGATATCGGAACGGAATGATTTTAGCAATTCTGAATCTCTGTGTCACTGTGGTGCTTCCCATCAAGATTTGGCTCAAACCAACTGCCATGGCAGCCATCTTGGATATCTGAACGGAACGATTTTAGCAATTTTGAATCTCTATGTTGCTCCAATGCCTCCCATCAAGTTTCAGTCAAATCTGACTTATGGTTTGGAAGATGTCGTTTGAAGAATTTCAAGATGGCCACCGTGGCGGCCAACTTGGATATCAGAATGGAACGATTTTAGCAATTCTGAATCTCTGTGTTACTGTGATGCCTCCCATCAAGTTTTGGCTCAATCCAACTTACGGTTTGGGATGAGATGTCATTTGAAGAATTTCAAGATGGCCACCATTGCCATCTTGGATATTGAAACAGAACGATTTTGGCAATTCTGAATCTCTGTGTCATTGTGATGCCTCCCATTAAGTTTTGGCTCAAGCTGACTTACGGTTTGGGAGGAGATGTTGTTTGAAGAATTTCCATATGGCCGCCATCTTGGATATCAGAACGGAATGATTTTAGCAATTATGAATCTGTGTCACTGTGATGCCTCCCATCAAGTGTTGGCTCAATCCAACTTACGGTTTGGGAGAAGATGTCGTTTGAAGAATTTTATGATGGCCGCCATAAGATGGCCATCATGGCGGCCATCTTGGATATCTGAATGGAACTATTTTAGCACATTTGAATCTCTGCATGACTGTGATGTCTCCAATCAAGTTTCAGCTCTATCTGACAAACAGTTTGGGAGGAGATGTCGTTTAAAGAATTTCAAGATGGCCACTATGGCCGCCAGCTTGGATATCGGAATGGAATGATTTTAGCAATTCTGAATCTCCATGTTGCCACAATGCCTCCCACTAAGTTTCAGCTCAATCCAACTTATTGTTCTGGAGGAGATGTCAAAAAAGTGAAAAGCTAACGACAGACAGACAGACAGATGGACGGATGGATGATGGACAACAGGCCATGGCATAAGCTGACCTGGAGTAAAGCTCCAGGTGAGCTAATAATCAAAGACACTGTTATACAAAACAGTAAAGAGCTCAATGGCAATCTGAAGCCAGAACACAAGAAGACTACAAACAGGACCACAATGAACCCCATCACAGACAATGATAGTCAGGGGCCGACCATCTGAAACAGACTGAGGGGGAAGAAATCATTTCTTCAGAGGACCAACCCAGCATTGTGCAATTAAAGAGAGAAGCAAGGTTATCAAGCCACCTCTATGTTAACATGCCTATGTAAAATGTATATTTCTCAGATATACATAGCAACAGATAAGGCGCGTTTTTCAACCAAAAAATGCTGATATCTTTCTTATTTCTCCACGGAAACATATGTTATGGGTACTCATTAGAAGTGTCTCAGCAAGGCACTTCTAATGAGTACCCACAACATATGTTTTCTTTGAGAGATAACAAAAATATTATGTGGATACCCCCTCTTATCTGTAGCTATGGATATAGCTCAAGATAAGGGATTTTTCACAACCAAAAATTTCAACAGTTTTCTTACTGCTCCATGAAAATATATGTTTTGGGTATTCATTAGAAGTGCCTGCCCAAGGTGATTCTAATGAGTACCTACAACATATGTTTCAAGCAGATATAAGAAAAAGTATTAACCTGCTTACCCAACATTATTTAAGTAATATGGAGATGATGAAGAAGTGATAATAAACAGCTCTCTGCAATGAAATACTATACTGTCATTGGCTTAATTCTCCATCCAGTAGGATTCAAACCTAGGACCTCATAATCTGAAGTCAGGAGAGCTGACCTCTTGGTGACAAAGATGTTTCATCAGCGTTATTTCCTTTCAAGAAGTATCTGTTCCCCTTAAGTAAAGTTATAAATGGGCAGTACTTATTTATGTGTGTAAACTATGGGATTGCATGAAAAATGCTCAACAAATATGTTTAAACCAATAGGCATTACTAACAGAGAAATTAAGGCTGAAATTATCTACAACCATTTGAGGAGAATGGATAGCTTGGTAGATTTTATGCTGTTTTTGATGATGGAAACACTTTTTATGACTTCCTGTATGGTTTCCTGTACACTGATTGCCCTCTGAAAAGGGGTCTACTCTAAAAGGAAAACTTGGGAGCAAATTCTTTCCCTTTAAAGTAGACCCTTTTCAGAAGGGAGGCAAAATAATTCTGACAGATTTGCCTCCCCTGAAAATATATCCATTCCAATTAACTCCTTACCATACTTGTCCAAAAGGACTTTGTTCATAATGGACCTACTATATTCTATCAAAAATTCTCAACAAATATCATTTAAACCAATCAGTATTATCAATAGAGAAACTAACAATGAAGTTGTCTATATGACCATTTAAACAACTGACTAATGGGTCATCCTCTCAACAAGTTCAATCAAACTATGGTGATGATTTGATGTTTTATGTCCCTTTCAACATCATTTAAGTCATACTGAGAGGATGTAAGGGTGATAATGAAAGGCTCTGTGCAATGAAGTACTGTATAGTCGTGAACTTAATTCTGCCTCCAGAAGAGATTCGAACCTGGGACCTAATGAGCCAAAGTCAGAAGTGCTCAGCTACCATGTCACTTCACCAAATTATGAAATATACAAAGTGTAGGTATAGTATTAACCAACTTACAAAAAGGACACAAAAAGTGTGATGACAATGACAATAAAACCAAAGTTCTGCTATGTTATGCAGACAGCACAAATTTAAACTAGAGGCCCTAAGGGCCAAAAATCGCTCACCTGGACTAACTTGCCCAATTGCCATCAGAACAATTTTTAGCTATTTTATCTACAAGACCCTGATGCTTCCTACCAAGCATTAAGTCAATTAGCCTTTTGGTTCAGAAGAAGGTCAAAACTAGATTTTCAAGATGGTTGCTGTGGCAGCCATCTTGGATTTCCAATCTGAACAATTTTAGCTAATTTTGATCTACAAGTCATCACAATCCCTTCTACGAAGTTTCGAGTCAACTGGACTCAATTCCAGAGAAGAAGTTCAAAATAAATTTCAAGATGGCAGTCGTGGCAGCAAACATCGACCTGATAGAAACAATTTCAGCTATCTTTGATCTACAAGCTGCCTTGTTACTTTCTACCACATTTCGAGTCAACTGGCATTTCCATTTAGGAGAAGTTCAAAATAGATTTTCAAAAGATGGCCATCATTGATTTTGGATCAGAACAATTTCACCAATTTTTTATCTACAAGTCGCCATGGTACTTCCTACCAAGTTTTGAGTCAACTGGCCTTTTGGTTAAGAAGATGTTCAAACCAGATTTTCAAGATGGTGGCCATAATGCCAGGCAGCCATTTTGGATTCTGCATAAGAACAATTTTCATTATTTCTTTATCTACAAGTCGCCCTGATATTTCCTTTTGGTTCAGGAGAAGTAGTTCAAAATAGATTTTTGAGATGGCAGAGGAAGCAGCTATTTTGGATTTCAGATTGGAACAATTTTAGCAATTTTTTATTAACAAGTTGTCCCGATACTTCCTACCAAGTTTTGAGCCAATTGGCATTTCGGTTCAGGAGAAGAAGTTCAAAATAGGTTTTTAAGATGGCCGCCATCTTGGATGGCCGCCATCTTGGAACAATTTTAGCTATTTTTGATTTACAAGTCACCATGGTATTTCCTAGCAAGTTTCCAGCCAATTGGCCTTTCAGTTCATGAGAAGAAGTTCAAAATAGATTTTTTAGATGGCCACCATGGTGGCCATTTTAAATTTCCAACCAAAACAATTTCAGCTACAAGTAAATGTCCTGATACTTTCTACCAAGTTTCAAGTCAAATGGCTTTCCAGCTCTAGAAAAAATGTTCAAAATAGATTTTCAAGATGGCTGCCATGGCGGCCATTTCAGATTTCCAATCAGAACAATTTCTGCTATCTCTGATCTACAAGTAAATGTCCTGATACTTCCTACCAAGTTTCAAGTCAACTGGCCTTTTGGTTCTAGAAAAGAAGTTCAAAATAGATTTTCAAGATGGTGGCTGTGGCAGCCATCTTGGATTTTGGATCTGAACAATTTTAGCTCTTTTTGATCTACAGTACAAGTGACCCCAATATTTCCTAGCAAGTTTGGAGTCAGTTGGCCTTTCAGTTCAAGAGAAGAAGTTCAAAATAAATTTTCAAGATAGGAAACATGGCGGCTGTCTTGGATTTTGAATCTGAATGATTTTAGCTATTTTTGAACTACAAGTCACCCCACTGCTTCCTACCAAGTTTCAAGTCAATTGGCCTTTTGGTTCAGGAGAAGAAGCAAAAATAGATTTTCAAGATGGCTGCCATCTTGGATTTCTAATCCAAATGATTTTAAGTATTTTTGATGCTTCCTACAAAGTTTTGATTGGCCTTTTGGTTCAGGAGAAGAAGCGAAAAACAGATTTTCAAGATGGCCGCCATGGCAGCCAATTTATTTCCAATCAGAATGATTTTAGCTTTTTTTTTTCTTTTTTTTTTGTTTTTGTTTTTTGATCTATAAGTCACCTACATGCTTCCTACAAAGTTTCAAGTCAATTGGTCTTTTGGTTCAGGAGAAAAAGCGAAAAATAGATTTTCAAGATGGCCACCATACCCACCATCTTGGATTTCAGATCCAAAGGATTTTAGCCATTTTTGATCTACAAGTCACCCAAATGCTTTCTATAAAGTTTCAAGTCAATTGGCCTTTTGGTTCAGGAGAAGAAGCAAAAAAATAGATTTTCAAGATGGCGGCCATCTTGGATTTCCGATCAGAATGAATTTAGCTGTTTTTGATCTACAAGTCACCCAGATGCTTCCTACCAAGTTTCAAGTCAATAGGCATTTCGGTTCAGGATGAGAAGCGAAAAAAAAGATTTTCAAAATGGCCACGGTGGCGGCTATCTTGGATTTGGGATTGTAATGATTTTAGCAATTTCATGCCGATGCTTCCTACCAAGTTTCAAGTCAATTGGCCTTTTTGTTCAGGACAAAAGCGAAAAAAAGATTTTCAAGTTAGGCACCATAGCGGCCTTCCTGGATTTCAGATCGGAACGATTTTAGCTATTTTTGATCTACAAATCATCCTGATGCTTCCTACCAAGTTTCAAGTCAACCGTCCTTTCAGATCAGGAGAAGAAGTGAAAAATAGATTTTCAAAATGGTGGCCTTCTTGGATTTCCAATCGGAATGATTTTAGTTATTTATGATCTACAAGTCACCCTGATGCTTCCTACCAAGTTTCAAGTCAAATGGCCTTTTGGTTCAGGAGAAAAAGTGAAAAATAGATTTTTAAGATGGCAGCCATGGTGGCCATCTTGGATTTCCAATCGGAATGATTTTAGCTATTTTTGATCTACAAGTCACCCCGATGCTTCCTACCAAGTTTCAAGTGAATTTGTCTTTCGGTTCAGGAGGAGAAGTGAAAAATAGATTTTCAAGACGGCTGCCATGGTGGCCATCTTGGATTTCTGATTGGAACGATTTTGGCTATTGCTGATCTACAAGTCACCCCGATGCTTCCTACAAAGTTTTGAGTCAATCTATTCAATGGTTCAGGAAGAGTTGTTGAAAATGTGAAAAGCTAACGGACAGACGGACTGAAAGATGGATGACGGACAACAGATGATTGCATAAGCTGACCTGGAGCTTTGCTCCAGAGGAGCTAAAGAAACACTTACTGTATACCAATCCTTCTGCGTAGAGCTTCCCCTTGCACAGGATCCTATAACAAAGATTAAAAAACCTTTTTTGAGTCACACTGTCAGAAAACGTACCTATGGACATTTGCACCCTGTGAAGATTCAGATCAGTCTGCCCATTCCGCTTGTCTGATCAGAATCTTCACTTGTCACATTTTGGATAGCCAAGGATGCAAAATTCCTTCAATTGGGAAATGAAGACTCTGATCAGACTGTGTGGATGTGCAGGCTGATTTGAGTCTTCATTGGGTACACCTGTTTTCTTACTTTACAGCTCTTTAGATACTAATGAATGGACCGTTCAAGATAAGGTGCTTTTTTTCAACTAAAATGTATTGACATGATATGATTCTTATTTCTCCATGAAAACATATGTTATTGGTACATGTTCGAAGTGCCTCACATGTTTTTGTGGAGAAATAAGAAACTATTCACTTGCTACATCCCATCTTATCTGGAGTTTTGAAATACTTATTAAATTTAACATTTCAGTTTACTATTTCCTAGCTCAATTTCAACTTCCTCAGAGATTTCGTTAAGATCTAATGATTAACAAGCGGGGCATTATACGCCCGTGGCAAGTAATAAGATGAAGCACATAAACTGGCTCCTGCATAATTCAGTGCTCCGGATATAAACTGTAAGTGGAATTACAAAAAAATAAAAATAAAAAAATTTCATTGGGGCATATCTCTGCTGATATTTAGTGAACTGTAACCTAAGGGTCCAAGCTGGCCCAGAAATTATGGGAGAAGTGACTTCTCCCTCCTGGGAAAATAGGGAGGTTTGCTGCTTCTAGGGAGAAGTGCTTTCTGAAGGAGGACACACCACAGAAGCATGGCTATATTATAAGCTCATATGAGCTGAATGTTTTTCCTATACTTCAATATCGGACCAAACAATAACAAAACAAAAATAAACAACCAAAAAAAAAAAAAAAATGCTGCAAGAAATTTTTTTGTAAACCTTTAACTTGTTTAATACTGATTTTATTTTTGTTCTTCAAGGGAGCCAAACCAGATTAAAAAAAAAAAATTCAAAAAGAATTATGTATTTATAAAGATTTAATAATGACAACCTTTCCTTGCAAGTCTAATAAAAGAAGATGTTAAAAAAAAAAAATATCAATATCTTGACCATATGACCAAAACTTTAGTTATTTGCAAAAAATAAACCTATTATATAATAAAATTTGCACACTATTACCTCTAAACAACATGCTGCGAAAAGTTTACAAAAACTTTCAAAGGGGTATAAATCTGCAAATATTCGGTGCACTGTAACCTCGAAATAATATGTGCTGCTCCACATCATCGTGTAACTATTTATGAAGTTTCAGCTTGATCGGATGTAAACTATAGGAGGATTTAGCCGAAAAAAAAATTAACAGAAATTTTCAAAGGGCTTTGCTAATACTTGGTGGACTGTAACCTTGAAATAATATGTGCTGCTCCACATCATGGTCTAACTACAAATCAAGTTTCAGCTTGACAGGATGAAAACTGTAGGAGGATTTAGCCGGAAACGAAAAGTTTACTGAAATTTTCAAAGGGGTATAACTCTGCTAATATTTGGTGGACTGTAACCTCGAAAAAATATGCTCTGCTCCACATCATGGTCTAACCGCACATGAAGTTTCAGCTTGATTGGATGTAAACTGGAGGAGGATTTAGCCAGAAACAAAAAATAGAAATTTTCAAAGGGGTATAACTCTGCTAATATTTGGTGGACTGTAACCTTGAAATAATATGCGCTGCTCCACATCATGGTCTAACTACAAATCAAGTTTCAGCTTGATCGGATGTCAACTGTAGGAGGGGTTAGCTGAAAACGAAAAGTCTACTGAAATTTTCAAAGGGGTATAACTCTGCTAATATTTGGTGGACTGTAACCTCGAAACAATATGCACTGCTCCACATCATGGTCTAACTATATATGAAGTTTCAGCTTAATCGGATGTAAAATGTAGGAGGAATTAACCGGAAATGAAAAGTTTACAGAAATTTTCTAAGAAGCATAACTCTGCAAACATTTGGTGGACTGTAACCTCGAAACAATATGCGCTGTGCCACATCATGGTCTAACTATATACCAAGTTTCAGCTTGATCGGATGTAAACTGTAAGAGGAGTTAGCCGGAAACGAAAAGTCTACTGAAATTTTCAAAGGGGCGTAATTTGGCTAATATTTGCAGGACTGTAACCTTGAAACAATATGCGCTGCTCCACATCATGGTCTAACTATATATGAAGTTTCAGCTTGATCGGATGTAAAATGTAGGAGGAGTTAACCAGAAATGAAAAGTTTACAGAAATTTTCTAAGGGGCATAACTCTGCAAACATTTGATGGACTGTAACCTCGAAACAATATGCGCTGCGCCACATCATGGTCTAACTATACACCAAGTTTCAGCTTGATCGAATGTAAACTGTAGGAGGAGTTAGCCGGAAACGAAAAAGTTTACGGACGGACAGACGGACGCCATACCCCGTAACATAATACGTCCGGTTTTTCAAACGGGCGTATAAAAAAAAGTGTAATGAAGTCATTCATGATGATTTGGTGCTTTACATCCATTTCAACATTATTTGCATTGCATTGAAATGATGGAAGGGTAATAAAGACTCTGTGCAATGAAACACCATACAGCCAAGAGCTGAATTCTGCCTCCAGCAGAATTCGAACCTGGATCCTCATGATCTGAAGTAAGCACAAACCACTCGGCCACCCGGACACTTTAATGAAGTCGTTCAAAAGATTTTTACATTGTAAGCCTACACTATTTCTATGGAGCATTCTTCCAGCATAAAAGATCTTATCTAGCTCTACTTCAAACTCCTGTAAGATTTTATGGTCTTATCTAGCTCTACTTCAAACTCCTGTGAGATTTTATGATCTTATCTAGCTCTACTTCAAACTCCTGTGAGATTTTATGGATATCTACAATATATATGAGCTAGCGCATGACAAAATCTACAAAATGGCATGTGCACCTAGCGAAGACTCAGATCAGCCTGGGCAGATGCCCAGGCTGATCTGAGTCTTTGCTCGGCACACATGCCATTCTGTAGGTTTCATCATGCAGTATTCTATCTAATTACCATACTGTGTGCTTGGGTTTTTTCAAAATTACAGAAAAAAACCTTGTAGTAAAACATCTATCTCTTATTAGAGCACACATTAAAGTATGATCAGCAGAGGACTTCAGGAGGGAGTATTTAATGATGATTATGCGTATTTTTTTATTTTCTTTATGAAAGCATATGGGGTTGGTACTCATTTGAATGGCCTCAACTTTATAAGTGCGTCCAACTTGAACCGTGAAGTGGTTCGGCATACAGATGCACTACAATAGACTAACTATGTGACCAGTGATGTGTCTGACCTAAACTGTGATGGTCCAACAAATGCTTGGGTGGTTCGGTGCTTATCCTGAAAAACAAAAAGCGTTCCGTGATTTGGCAGAGCCTCTTGACACGGCGGCCATGCCCATAATAGCAACAAAACAGCCAATAACGCCAAGTATTCCAGTTGCAAGGGGTTGAATCACGAGACATGACGTCAGCCTACAAAATTTGCGATCACCGCCATTTTGAATTTTGTTTCCACTTTGAATTTTATTTCTATCCATTCTCTGTCTATTTACAAACTAAGCATGGTTCATTTAGCGCATTGATGTAGATTTTTGAATAACACATAGACTTAACGCTCTTTTCACATTATAATGTGTATAAACTTCGACACAATAATGTGTTTGTTTGACCGGTTCGTAAATTGTTATGATTTTTAATGAGTTTTTTTTCCGCTTTTCATAATATGTAGACTCGCAAAAAATGAAAAACAAGACCAAAAAGAAACAAAGACAAAAATGCACAGTCAAAAATCTTTAGAAAAAAATCCTGAAGCAATAAAAATGGATTTCAGGTAAGCGCACGAAAGAGTATTGTTGTACCTGTAAGAAATTGGAACACTAAAATATTATATACACAAAATCTCTTTCATTGAAACAGAGATTATGCAGGTGGAAAAATACATATTAATTTACCATGATTTCTTAATATAATTAAATTAATTACTATCAAACTTAGAAAGAAAATAAAAAACAACTTTGAGTATGTATGTGGTGTGTGCATGTCTGTATGTTCGTGCATATGTTTGCGAATTGCATATGTGTATGTAAACCTTAATTTCTGGCCTATGCGATTCTTATGGTACCGCGCATTTTACATTGGCTATTCCAATCATGCAATGTTTTTATGTGTATAAACTAAATCACACCTTGCGCCTGCTGCTTCAAAAAAACTGGTCAGTCCGCACATGTCAGTGTGGCCTGCTTAGTGTCCCACATAGCATTCTTGCAACCTGAGAAATTCTGACCAGCCTGCACAACCTAGCTGCAGCCTGCTCGGCATTCCTGAAATAACCCAGGTAACATCTGCAGAATTGGACTAGCGGGCACTGCAATATATAGTTTATAGATTTACTATTCAGACACGGACATTTTTCTGCTTTTGAAATTTGAACAGAAAAACCTACAAACAACAAAATAATATTAATATAAATTTACAACTCACCAAACTGTCCAATTATAATACTAACAGGTCTTTTGCAATGTCTAATTATCCTTCCAATTGGACTGTATTGGTGAGTTTATATATAGTAAGGCTATACTCTTGCCACGCATCAATTGCATTGGGTCGTACAATCAATACACCAAACTTGATCAGCCTAGGGTATACAGGTGAGACAAGTCTCAAAAGTTCTAAAAAGGGATCCAGACTTAAAGCAAAGAATTTATTCCCTTGGGAGAAAAATCTTTCCTTTTAGAGCAGATCCCTTTTCAGAGGAAAGGGAGTTAATTTTTTCCTTTCAGAGAAGACCCCTTTTCAGAAGGGACCAGGTGTGCAGGAAGTCATAGAAGTTGTCTCCCTTGGGCAAAATGGCAGAAAATTTACCAAATGTATCCATTCCCCTTCAGGTTAAAGGTACTCACTCTTGAAATTATCTGAACAATCCAGGACATTATCCACTGTAAAGACTTTGGCCAGGTAGTCATAGATAATAACTGACTGACAACTGGCTCAGGTATATCTTTTTGACTGCAAAGAAAAACAAATGCATCACGAAAACATGCCTATATAATTCTGACCCCCTCAAACCTCACTTTTATATAGTAAAACTGGGATTTACAGGGGTATACATTATTTTTCTTATTTTTGCTCAAAAACATAGATTGTGGGTACTCACAGAGGCAGTTCTAACAAGTAACCACAATGTATGTTTTGAGCAGATATATGAAAAATATCAGAGTTTTTTATCTGAAAATTTTAAATTTTGGAGGTGAAGTTTTCTATATATATGAATAGGCATGTTTTCGTAATGGTAATTAGTAAAATGTATATAGATATTTTATCAGTTGGTCTGCTAATTTAAATACAGTTGACTCTCGTTATCTCGACCTCGCTTATCTCGAATAACCGCTTATCTCGAAGTGAAAATCTGGTCCCTGCCTATACATGAAAACCTAACAACAGATGGAAAATATTGTAGAAAAGAGAAGAAATTGCTCCTAAGGAGCAATTTCTCCTCTTTTCCACAATATTTTCAATATATCTCTAACTTCAAAAGTCCAATTACCTATCAGTTTGTTAAATGTGGTTAATCAAATTATTTTTTCCACAATTCTGCAAACCTGATATGCCGAACTACGGATATCTCGAAGTATTTCAGAGAGTCCCTTGGAATTCGAGATAACGAGAGTCGACTGTAGCTAAAAATGGCAAAACTGCACTTTTGCTCTAACCTAATGGAACCTGGCTTCTCTTTTGATATTTTTGGCGATATTGAATTTGCTGCTGCTATGGACTTGTCCTATTTATGGACTGATCTGAGTTGATTTTTGACACATTAATCTTCAAATGTGACTGTTCTGATATGAATAGACATGTTGGATGTTGACATAAATGAATCTGTCATGCCCCGAAGAAAGGATCCATTAAGAAAGGTCATTTCAACATTTTCTTATAGCCTTATTGATCAAGGAAAAACAAACTGAATTTTTTGTACCCTCTGTGAGTTAAAATTTTGTCTCAGACTGACTGAAATTTTCTAACCCTATTTTTAAAGATGGAAAACATTTTTATTGACCTTTTTTTCATTTCCTATTGAAAATGTTTAGGTACCAACTGACCAGCATTTTCTCAAGCCCTGGGCCACACATTACAAAAATAATACAGTGGATTACATAAAACATCAGAGGTCAATCACAGTGACCTATTATGGTATGAAATTGTACTGCCCTGAGGCATGGGCAGATGACCCCTAGGGGATTAAAGTTTGATTTATGTAAAGGGTAGCAAATTTAACCTTGCCATTAAACAGTCTAAGGTCAACCTAGGATCACCATTTGAAACAAGAGGCCCATGGGCCACAATTCGATCACTTGATTAAAACAGCGTTTGCAAATTTGTAAATGCCATGCAACATTTTTCCAGTATTGCCATAGCAACTGGGACACAAATTTGAACATACCATAAAAAGGTCAAAGGTCATCCTAGTCTTGTCATATTAACAAACTTGGTAGACCATGAGTGTATACCAAGATTCAGCCTCAAAGCTTTCTTAGTACTGGAGAGGAAGATTTTTAAGTATTTTAACATATATGGGCATGCCAGCCATCTTGTTCAATGGTGCAGAATCATTTGAACATCAACATCCCTTCGACAGAAGGCCCCATGTGAAATATGGTGAAAACTGGTCAAGCAGTTTCAGAAAAGAAGATGTTTAGATACTTCATAATTTTATACCTGTATATAGCCCAGGGGCAAGGGCAGATATCCCTGGGGGAAGGGCAAAATTTTGATCCCAACTAAAATAAAAAGATTTACTTCTTTAATCATCCACTGTAAGTTTCGGTCATTAGTCTTAAATACATATGGAAAAAAAATGATTTTTCAACTTTTCCCCCCATACAAATCTATAGACTGAGGAGTAAATTTGACCTTGCCATGAAAAGATCAAAGGTCAACCTACGATCATTATTTGAACAAGCTTGGTAGAGCTTCAGACAGTGATGCTATATATCAAAATTCAGCCTCAAAGCTTTCTTGGTTCTGGAAAAAAAGATTTTTAAGAGTTTTTACCATATATGGACATGGCAGTCATCTTGTTCAGTGGTGCAGAACCAGTTGAACAAATTGGCAATACCCTTTCGAAAGAAGGCCTCATGTGAAATCTGGTGAAAATTGCTCAAGCAATTTCAAAGAAGAAGACATTTAAAGATTACACACTTCTATACATATTTATAGCCCAGGGCAAGGGCAGATAGCCCCCAGGAGACAAAATTTTGATTATAACTAAAACGTTTTACTACTTTAATCACACATTGTAAGTTTCAGCCATTAGTCTTTAATACATTTTGAGAAAATGACTTTTCAACATTTCCCCCTTACAAATGCATGGGGACAAATTTGATTTTGAAGTCTGAAGACAACTGACCCAGGGGTTTCAGAAGAGAAGTTGTTCCAATGTGTAGATGGACGACGAACGGACGATGAACGACAGACGACGACGGATGGCAAGTGATCACAAAAGGTCATCCTTAGCCTATGGCTCAGGTAAGCTAAATATCTTGGTAGATCTCCCATCCCTGATGCTATAAACCAAGATTTAGCCACAGAGCTTTCTAGGTTCTGGTTTAGGAGGAGTACCAGAATTTTTTGATAATTCTATAATAATTTATCCCAGGTCTCCGTAAAAACATATACAAAAGTTCTGCATGGTGCATGGAGATTCTATTTCTTTTAATTTATATGTCTGCAGTTTGCAGGGGTTCAATTTTATCACTTAATCTTTGATCCTTCTTTATTTCTTTGATCCTTCTTTATTTTCGTGAATTTTGTGAATATTAAAAGATAGGAATAAATCAAGAAATACAAATACAAATTTTGTCCTTAAGTATACATTGTAGGTACTCTTTAGAAATCCCTCACTGAAGCACTTTTTATCAGTATCCATAAATTTCAATGGAGACAAAAGGAAAATTATCCCAAAATACTCCTCTTTAACAAGTCCTCCGAAGAAAGCAAAACAAACATGTCAACACTATACTTGTGAACTTACAGAACAGAAGTGTAGATTTTTGAACCATCACCACAAATGGTCTTTATGTACATATTTGGATAAGCATGTTGAACATTTGGTGGCTTAAACTCAACAACCTACAAAAATAGAAAAAAAGACAAATTTCCAAATATTATCCACTACTCATATTCAGCACTCTTGTATTTGTGAGGATTAGACTTTCAGTGTGATCCAGACTGCATTTCTTTAACTTCTTATTTAATGACACCCTTGTAGATCATGTTGTGTCATCTCTCAAAGACAGGGAGAAGAGGGAAAGAACAGCTAGAAGATGAAAGAAAGGAGAGAAATGAGGGAAAAAAGTGAATGACAGTGCAGAAACCAAAGAAATGTTAACATGCTCCCTTCCCCACCTGCTGTAAGTACAGCAAGCCATTACCACCACCCAACTACCCTTTCAAATTGCAAACAAAACCTGGACATTATATCTCTGGACAAGATGCAAATAATAAAATGAACCACTACATCAGGAAACATATCTTCAGGCATGTACACCTACATGTAGTGAAGTCAGATCAGCCTAGGCATTTGCAGTCTACTCAGAATCTTCACTGGGCACATTTGGATGTAAATAGAGTATTTAGTTGTTTTGATCGATTATAGAGAAATAATTCGCCAGTGTTCTATGGCTTCTGCGTAAAAAACGAGTGAGCAAAACGAATGAGTTTTTATAAGCATGAGTTTTTTACAATAATTCACATGAGTGAATTGTTTTTCCATAATCGATCAGAACAACTAAATAAATTGCTTATTACATTTTCATTTATGTTTTACCTTTAAATTTTCACATTCAGCCTTAATGATTTCCTATCAAAATAGTTCTAGTCAGTGCATGAATTTCAGGAGGCATGGTTTAGTTTGAAAATCAGTCGTTTTCATTTTAATGCAAAAATCATCCTGTGCTTGAAATACAGAAACAACATCATGAAAGTAGAACTGGATTGTCAAGAAAATCATACTTTATATTTGTGCTGCAGGTCTTTCCTCAAAAACACCAACTGGATGTAAAAATTGCAGTCTGATTTCCATGATTTTATCAAATTTTCCGCAAAGCGTCAACTATTGTTATTGTTGTTACCATCAATGTCAGCAATGTCACCTTGCAATTATAAAGTCAAAGCATTTGAAATGAAATAATTCACTCTGTGAATTATAGATGATAATTCACTGACAAATCTTATTAAATCACTGCTGAAAATGTAATAAAGTTTCATCATGCCAATGATGAATAGAGATTATTATATGGCAATTTTCATATCATACCCCATATCAACCCGTGACACCCATATCAGCCCGAGGGCCTTCTGCCCTCGGGCTGATATGGGTGTCTCGGGTTGATATGGGGTATGATATGAAAATTGCCATATCATAATCTATTTATCATAAATTTTTCTTTCTGACAAGTTTGCCTATTTGATATCGTATGCGGAGTCAAAGGCAAAACCACCAAGTTTTCTGAATGTGGTATGGGTTTTTTGCACAAGCAAAAAAGTCGTACCACCCACATGACCTGGTAATATGGGTTTTTTCCCCGTGCAAAAAAAAGCCGTATCACCCACGTGACCCATCATCACACCTTTTACATATCACATATGCAAAATGAACATATTTTCTTCAAATGTATGATAAAGACTCTGATCAGACAGAGCAGATTCCCAGACTGATCTGAGTCTTCACTGGGTGCATTTGTCAGAAGGTACATTTGCTCACATTGAACTCAAATTATGAAACCGTTTCAGAGGACGCCTTAAGGAGGAGATATCTAATGGTACTTCTTGGAAAATTTTCTCTAGTACTTTACAAGACCTCTTTTGCCATTTACTGGTGAAGAATTTTGATTGTGTTGGGGTTTTAACGACACGTCAACCCTTGTGGGTCATTTTGTGTCATCTCCCAGAGAAAGGGAGAAGAGAGATAGAAGAGACAGTAGAGGAGATGAAAGAGAGGGACAGGGTTGAAAGAGGAAAATGAATGAAAGTGAAGAAACTGAAGAAATAAAAATATTTCCCCTCTACCCATACCTGCTGAAAGGATAGCAGGCCTTGCCCAACTGCAAGCCAATATCAATTGGACGCCCCAGTGATGCAAGATACATGACAGTTTTGCCTTTACTGGTGAAGAAAACTGCAATTGAAGTTGCACATATAAACATAGCTCCAGATAAGAGAAGTATCGAGACAATTTCTTTCTTATTTCTCCACAAAAACATAAACTGTGGGTACTAATCAGAAGTGCTTCACCAAGGCATTTTTGATGAGTGCCCATTTTATTTGCTTTTATGGAGAAATAATATGAATAAATACACTTTCTGGTTGAACAAAACTGCCTTTTCTGCAGCTATGTAACAAATGTTGTTGTTTTTTCTCCCTGCAAAATATGTTTGTGTTCACGATAATTTAAAGGCTCCATACTCCTTAAAAATAGACATTTTTAATCCAAGAAAGGTTTACTAAATTGATATATGGTTTTAATATGATCATAAAATATAGCACCTAACAGCCTGTAAATTTTTAGTTAGTCTCTTGTTTTTGAACTGAATCAAAATGAAATGATTTTTATCATATCTCTGAATTAATGTTGGTAACATTTATTCAGATATACGAAAAAAAATCATTTCATTTTGATCCAGTTCTAGAACAAGAGACTAATTATGATTGTATTAATACCATTTATCAATTTGTTAAACCTTTCTTGGATAATAAAATGTCTATGTTTGAGGAATATGGAGCTTTTAATAGCAGTAACAACATGGCCCAATGCAAGTTTTGACGCATTCTTTAAGTGGAATGGATACACTTTCACGTTAGGCAACTCTGACAAAATGGTTTTACCTCCCTTCTGAAAGAGGTCTACAATAAAAGGAAAGAATTTGCTCCCTTAGGGAGCAAATTCTTTCCTTTTAGAGTAGACCCCTTATATTTACATTTAATACAAAGAAATCTAAGCTGCAACATGGGAAAAGGCTTGTATAGCACAGGCAAAGGACAAAGGCCACATCTACACTGTTTGCTCAGATAAGCGACAGGCCAAAGGGGAAACCTAAGCGAAAGTAATAGATATGTGGCCTGCTAAGGGGCAAGGCATGCACACTGAAAGGGTGATTTGACGGAGAGTCTGAAGAGCCTTTTTTCTCACTACATGGCTCATATCATCAACACACTGAATGTGGCTATGTTTAACTCTTTCAGGCTTGCAGTAAGTATGGATCCAGATGTGATGGCTTATAGAGAGCTATCTCATCAGCATCAACAGTTTGACACTTTTCATTTTTGACTGACACTCCTATTAGCAATAATGGATGCATCCAAGTTCAAAGATGGGAGCAGCCACTTCAGAAACTCAGAGATGAAAGGTCCTACTTTTAATACAATGTTCTAAAATTTTGTACAACTTGTCTAATAAAATGGCATATGCAAACAGTGCAGACACAGATCAGACTGCTCCTTCAGGGTCTACACTGTTTGCCTTTCCATCAAGTATTTTGTGAAATAAATGCAAAAAAAAAAAACAAAAAAACAACTGGTTAGGCAAGAAAAAAGTATGATGCAATGTGTTTGAAATTTTAGAACATTTACCATATCAATAAGTCATTAGAATCTGTACTTACAGTATGCCCTCTCTTTTCCAGGGCTGCCTTGGCCATAAGGACTGCCCTCTCACAGGCAGGTACAGCCTGTACAAAACCATCAGTCAGATAGAAACCAATTCTCAATGGTTTAGTACTCTCAAATATCTGAAAAAGTAAACACATGGTTCAGCCAGGTTTCTTTTTATCTTCCTACATATAAGGTGGGTATCTACATAATATTTGTCTTATTTCTCTATGAAAATCATACATTGTGGGTACTCAGAGAGGCACTTCTAATGAGTACCCACAATGTATGTTTTCATGGAGAAATGAAAAATATTATTGTTTTTGGTTAAAAAAGGTGCCTTATCTGGTGATAAGTTTATGAATCATTTCCTAATTCCATATTTACAGAAAGTATTCAGACAGAGAGTCCTGACCTTGTGTGGACTCAGTGTGGACAGTGTGGACTCAGATCAGGCCCCACATGATCTGCACTGTTTATCATTCAACTGCAATGTTTTAGTCTTCATAATGTAATCATATGGTCTTATTCAAATCTTAGGGTATGTAAGGTTTGGAATTAAGGTTTGAATATATAGGGTAAATACAGTAAAATTGTCAACATGTTTTGTGAGTACCATCTTTGTCCTACTTATTCAAACACACCGTATTTGATCTAATTACCGCACATACCCCTGTACATGTACTTCTTTCTAAAACACGGGTAGGAAACTTCATAATCGGTGCCAGTGGCTCTGATAAGCAAACGTTATATGCATCTTCCGGAGCACTTGCGGCTCTGAATTAAGCGGCTGAAAAAAAGTAAACAAAAGAGGTAGGTCAGTCACTCGTCAAAAGAATCTGTTTTTGTGGGGTAGTTTTTCTCAAAAAGGAGAATTACATGCTGCTCTCAAGTCTTTTAACAGTTTTCTCACCTAATAGATAGTTTGTAAATGTGTACGATCTCGTCTGAGTTTTCTCACCTAATAGATAGTTTGTAAATGTGTACGATCTCGTCTGAATTACTTGTGGCGTGGGCTGATCGATGCTAAATAAGCTGATCGTCGAAAATTCAGCGATGCTATTCCCGGTTATTTTTTCATAAAATGCATATGCGTCTGGACTGTTTGGCATTTTTTATGTGTGAAATGATTGTTTGACCTGTCTCACTTACCGAAAAATAAAAATTGACAACAAACTAATGGAAATGGAGGGCAAATAAACAATGGCTCCGATGGTGTAGGGCGGCTCTGAATATATCGGTCGGCTCTGATAGCTGAGGGTTTGCAGAACTATTATTATAAAAGACAGCCTCTGTCCAGTTGCGAGTATTGAAGCCTTGCAGCAACGTTTGTCTCTTCTGATCTTTGGACATCTATTCTGTGCTGTAACAGTTGATTTTTGCTCTAAAATGTCTTGACGGGGATGTACAACCTTATCAAAAACAAGCACAGAAACTGAAACTGATTATGGCCTCTGGTAATGGATTTACGTGGATTTTTCTGTTTCAAGATATGCGATGAAATCGATCACGTCACAGGTGCAATTTTTGTGGTCTCGTTTTAGCGGTAGGGGTAACTATGTATGATAGGGGATAGAGACATACATAATGTTTTAAATCTCTGAACAAGCAATCTAGACGTAGACACTTTTCTTCCATAAACACTCAGAATGAAATCTAAGGTTATAACCAAGCACCATAAATAACAAGAATACTCGCAACTGGACAGAGGCTGTCTTTTATAATAATAGTTCTGCAAACCCTGTTTGAAGATGCACACAATATTTGCTTATCAGAGCCACTGGCTCCGATTATGGAAGTTTCCTGACCGTGTAAAAGCATATGTTCTTGGACTTGTCAAGGCCATACAAATGAGTACCAACATCATATGCTTTTAGAAATTAGAAACAAGAGGCCCATGGGCCACAACACTCATCTGAGTTAACTGCTGTAAGTTAATCAGGTCATTTACTCATCATTCCCTATCAGCCTGTCAAACTTCAAGGCAATGGCTTAAACAGTTTTCTAGATATCTTGCTTACAAGGTTAAAAGGCTGAAATTTTCAAAGGGCCATATTAAGTAAAAAAAAAAAATCAGATTTTTTTCAAAGTTAATTGGGTCATCTACTTATCGTCCCCTGTCAGCACATTAAGTTTCAATACAACAGCTCAAATAGTTTTTTGAGATATCTTAATTGCTTACAAGATTTCATTGTAATTTTTTTTTTTTGCCAAGGGGCATAACTCAAAAAGATAGCTTGTGGAAGTGATGGTGTCATGGCTTGAGATATGTCAGTTAAAGGCAGCCACTTTGTTTGGTTGTTATGGCAAAACTTTAAAGTAGAAAATTTGTGAAACACCAGCAGGAAAAGAAGACCATGTGAAGCACCAGCAGGTAATGAAGACCTTGTAATGTACCAGCAAGAAAAGAAGACCCTGTGAAGTACCACTCAAATGGCCCAACAGTTTGGAAGGAGGAGTCAAAAACTGGTTTTAAAGATGGCAGCTAAGGCAGCCACTTTAGATTTCCAATCGGCATGATTTTAGCTATTTTTCATCTATACGTCAACCTGCTGCTACATCCTAAGTTTCAACTTAATTCGCCTTGTGGTTTGCAAGAAGATGTCCAAAACACATTTTCAAGATGGCAGCTGTGGTGGCTCTCTTGGATTTCTGATCGACAGAATTTTAGCTCATTTCAATCCAGAATGCATCCTGTTGCTACAGAGCAAGTTTTGGCTCAAATCGACCAAAGGTTTGGGAAGAGATGTCGAAAATTGATCTTCAAGATGGCGGCTATTGTGGCCATTTTGGATTTTTGATCAGCTCAGTTTTAGCTATTTTTTTCTATTAGGTGCCCCAATGCTCCTCATCAAACTTCAAGTCAAATGAATCATAGAGATGTCCAAAATATGAATTCTCAACATTATTCCATATAAATTTATAGGACCCATACAAATGCATAGGGAAGCAAATGTGACCTTGCCATAAAAGGTCAAATGTCAACATAGGACCATCATTTTAGCAATTTTGGAAGACCTCCTGTCCTTGATGATTTGTGCAAAGATTAGGCCCCAGGGCTTATTTGGTGTTGGAGAAGAAGATTTTTAAATGTTTTGACCATATATGGGCATGGCGGCCATCTTGGTCACTGGACTGTGATCATTTTTAGAAATCTTTTGTTCCCCTGCTCCAAGGAGGCTCCACATGAAATTTGAGCAACACTGGCCAGGCCGCTTCAGAGGAGAAGTTGTTTGTAATTCTCAACAGTTTTCCTATACAAATGTATGGGACCATACAAATGCATAGAGAAGCAAATTTGACCTCGCCGTAGAAAGGTCAAATGTCAATGTACGACCATCATTTTAGCAATTTTGGTAGACCTCCCATCCGCGATGATTTGTGCAAAGATTCCGCCCCAAGACATCCTCTGTTCTGGAGAGGAAGATTTTTATAGGTTTTTACCACATATGGGTATGGCAGCCATCTTTGTCAATGGACCGCGACCATTTTAGCAATCTTTCGTTCCCCCAACCTAAAGAGACTTCATATGAAATTTTAGCAAAATTGGCTCAGCAGCTTCAGAGAAGAAATCATTTAACGGATGGATGGACAGACAGAGGCCAAACAAAAAGTGTTCACTATAGCTCATCCTGAGCATAGCTCAGGTGAGATAAAAAAAAAATACCGCTTAAGCATTTTAAAATAATCATCTCATGAAATATTCAGCTGACTGTTTAGGTTAAGCATGGTAAAATTCTCAACATCTATAATATGAGTATCATATTGGTCCTAAATATTCAGATAGATATACTGAAGCAAACAATGTAGTCCCAGATCAATCAGTTTCTACACTATCTGCCACAGGATAGTAAGTTAAGGCACATTACCAAGTTGGTAAAGAGATAATTCAAATTTTAACATAAGAAGTTGTAAACCTGGAAAAATATTTAATCATTAAAGAAGCAAAATTGTATTAGACAATATTCTATTTAATTATCTATTTCCTAATTTTTTTTAATTTTTTTTTTTTTTTTTCAAACGAGGCTTGACATTATATGTGAATCATCTGCCTAGCAGACAATTCACTTGAAATGTTAAGCCTTAATTTTGAAAAACTTGAGAAAAATATTTAAAATGTTGTATGCTGCAGTTTTGATTGGCCCCTTAAGAGTAAGGTATTTAGGTAAAATTCAGTAGGGATCTGAGTTATAAAGCTAGTTACAAAGCTAACTAAAACCACCAAAAGCTAATCAAGCTTTTCTGTCTCAAGATTATGTTTAACTCTTTGCATTCAGGAAGTGAACTTAGCAGACAACAAACCTGTGATGCTTGAAGTTTTTCTTATTTTTTTCCATAGAATAGGGCTCAACATTTCATACAGACTGTCCCCTCAAGAGACAAAAGGAGGGAGAAACTAGAAATGTGTCAGTATGACACAGATGCCCCCGCTCAGGGCCATCCTCACACACATGCAGGCATTTTGCAAAAAATGAAGTTGAAAAAAGGGCCATAACTATCATAATAAATGGCAGATTTTACCCTAAATCAAACTTGACCTATATTTTATGATTAAATACCTGTGTATAAAAAATGAATCCAATACACCATTCTTTTTTAAAAAATATCTACAGTAAAACATTTTCTGAAGGTGAAAAAGGGCCATAACTCCCATAATAATGTGTGGATTTTACCCTAAATCGAACTTGACCTATATTTTATAATTATATGCTTGTGTATAAAATATGAATCCAATTCACTGATCTTTTCAAAAGTTATGGAACGGAAACCATTTTTCAAAGTTGAAAAAGGGCCATAACTCCAAAAATAATTGGTGCATTTTATCTTAAATTGAACTTCACCTACATTTTATGATTATATACCTGTGTATAAAATTTGAATCCAATATACTAATCTTTTAAAAAGATATCAAACAGAAACCATTTTTCAATATTGAAAAAGAGCCGTAACTCCAAAAATAATTGGTGGATTTTACCCTAAATCAAACTTGACCTATATTTTATAATTGTATGCTCGTGTATATAATATGAATCCAATTCACTAATCTTTTCAAAAGTTATGGAATGGAAATCATTTTTCAAAGTTGATAAAGGGCCATAACTCCCAAAATAATTGGTGGATTTTACCCTAAATCCAACCTGAGGTACATTTTATGATTATATACCTGTGTTTAAAGTTTGAATCAATACACTAATCTTTTAAAAGGTATTGAACGAAAACCATTTTTTTAAAGTTGAAAAAGAGCCATAACTCCCAAAATAATTGGTGGATTTTACCCTTAATCGATCCTGACCTACATTTAATGATTATATACCTGTGTATAAAATTTCAATCCAATACACCATCTTTTCGAAAGATATCGCACGGAAACCATTTGTGTTACGTACAGGACGGATGGGACGGACAAGACAGATGGATTGGACAGACGTACGTACGGACAGCGGTGATACAATATGCTCTCCTCCACCACCCTCCTCCCACCCACACACCTCATTGAAAATGGTGGGGGCATAAAAAACAATTTTGACAGGATTGCTTTCCGCTGAAAATGCATCAATTGGCATTAGTTTTGTGTTCAGTCATTCAGAGTGTATTCAAGATTCAAGATTAGTTCCTGGAAATAGGAGTAAACCTCTATAATGTATTAGAAATACATTTCTGGCTTAGTATAAATGGCTGTTTTGCATACTACCAATACATTACACTAGGGGAAAGCAGAAGCACAGTATGAAACTGTATATGTATGTATCTGCTTCCTTTATGAAATGTGAACTTTGTAAAACAAGAAATGTCAGTAAGAAGCACCTATTAGATAGCCCAGTGCTCAGTAACCAAAAGGTAATGGATGGACAGACAGATGGATGGTAGACATACAGACGAACAATGTGAAAACAACATACTCCCCACAAACTGTGGGGTGGGGGGGGGGGGGAGGGGGGGGGGGGAAGAGGGTGGGGGGGGGGTGTAGAATTATCTGAAACTATTCACTGTTTAAAATCTTAGGCTAAAAATTTGTGAAAATTGATGTGTAACAATCTAAACCAAAATCTGATTAAGATCAATGCATATGCAAAGTTTGATCAAATTCCATCAATTCATTTGCAAGAATTTGAGTGGAAAAAAATCTGAGAATAACCAAGGGCCATAACTCTGTTGTAATTTTTGAAAAAATTGATGTGTAACAATTATAACCGAGATCTGGTCAAAATCAATGCAT
Source organism: Anodontia alba (assembly GCA_964016985.1). Classification (NCBI taxonomy): domain Eukaryota; kingdom Metazoa; phylum Mollusca; class Bivalvia; order Lucinida; family Lucinidae; genus Anodontia; species Anodontia alba. The sequence continues at coordinate 42,047,396 of OZ024833.1, read as the reverse complement.
ATATGCAAAACTTGAGCAGAAACGAAATTGTCGATGATCAAGGGCTATAACTCTGTTGTTGTAAATTTGCCAAATTGATGCATAACTATCCAAAACTAGATCAGATCTGGTTAAGGTCAATGCATATGCCAAATTTGATTGAATTCCATCAATTCATTCACAAGACAGGATTTTCCCTGATGCACAAATTCCTGCATTTTGACGCCTTTTCAATGCAAAAATGTCCCACCTTTTGTGTGTGTGTGTGAGTGGGGGGGGGGGGGGGGGGGGGGTAAGGGGGGGGGCACTTCAAATGCCCCCCAGAAATGAATTTTAGGGGACAAGTGTCACCTTAATTAAAAATCAGAGGGAAAAACGCTGACAAGATATTGAGAGGAAGCAAAATTTTGACAATTACCAAGGGCCATAACTCTGTTGTAAATTTGTAATAAAAAGATGTGTAGTAATCCCAACCTAGATTTGCTTAAGATCAATGCATAGTGAAAAATTGATCAAATTCAAATGATTTGGTTGAAATAAAATTTTAGGGGCCATAACAATGTTGTAAATTGATGAAAACTGACACGTAACAATCCCCATGCAGATTTGGTCAACATCAATGCATATGAAAAAATTGTCCAATTCTATCGATTTGTTCTCAAGATACTGATTGGAAATGAAGTCGAAATGACAGAATCATGGAATCTGGAATTACAGACAAGGTGAAAACAGTATACCCATCCCCATACTTTGTATGCAGGGGAGATATAATAAACATACATTTCAAACTCCCTTAAACAGTAATTTTTGGGAAAACATAAAACTTACCATTGTAAGGAGGTGGTTGTTATAGTGAGGTGAGCTATATAAAAATAGTAAGATAGTCATAGAGTAAAATAACATGTTGGAAAATGATAAAATGACTGTTGCAAGGAAATGGTATATGGTTCCCATATTGATTGTTTGAGATGAAGTTAAATATAATTGTCAACAATTTTTTAGTCATGTTGTGATCTGTCTGGATGTGATGATGGGAACCTGCAGTATCATGCTCCACACACAATGACATTATACAAACACCAGTCACATTATACACCCATGTGACCAGTTCTAGTTCCTCTTCCTATGCTTGGTACCATGTGAAAAAGCAGATAGAGCCAGTTTTAAAAAGCCTAAGGTATGACCCGGCTAGGGATCGAATCCATCATCTCCAGATATCAAGGCAGATGCTCAACCAACTGAACCTCTCTGACTGGTAGTTCCTACATTGTAATAGTTCAAGTGTGATACAACCCACCTCATTTCGGAATGGTATGGGTGGCACCTTGGGGTCTAGTTGGAAATGATAGTCACAAAGTAATGCCTTCATTGCTAACACCAATCCATCAACATCCCGAGCCATAGGACCCACAGTCCCCGATACTGGAAAACAACCAATTTAGCTAGTAGGGTGTAAAATGCCTTGTACAAGTACATTTGTATTTGTGGCTCTAAAACAGATGGCTTACTGGACAGATAATTTGTTTACTTTGCAATAAAAATGCTATATTTTGCCTAAGTATTCGAACAGACAGGTTTGTAACAGTGTAGACCCAGATTGCAGTGATTGTACTTATCGAGCAGTTTTTCAGACACATCAACAGGTAGTAAAATGGATTTGTTCAAATTGTGGGACAAGTATAGTAAGGAATTATTGTGTTTAAATATTTAGGATAAATTCAGTACAAGCTTTTAGCTGTTTAGCTGGCATCTGGATAAGCTTAAGTTATAAAAAAAAAGATATATGTCAAGATACCAAAAAAAGATATATGTTAAGATGAGGAACAAATAATGACAAAACAAAAAACCCATATGAAACCAGTGACATACAAAACAAAGAAGACTTGCAAACAGAAGCTGAGCTGAGCTTCTGTGTTGCAAGTCTTCTTTGTTTGTATGTCACTGGTTTAGCTGCCTTGCAACAGTCTGTAGGAAAACTACTGGAAGGGAGGATACCAGTTTTACCTTCTTCACTATTAAACTTGGTTTTTCTCATTCTTTTTTCTCCATGAAAACATATGCCTACTATGCTGATTGTTTGTGTTGAGGTTTTACAGCCCAGTCAACCCAATGGGGTCATGTCAAGTGTGGTCAATACCTAACCACACGTTTACTGGGAAGGCTTAGTCCTCTAAGCCGTTAACCAGTATTGTGCATAGTCTTTGGCCAGAAACTGACAACTGTCCTTCTTGAATCAGCAGAAGGGAGAGAATGATCGTAGAAAATATTTCATGATCAATCGCCACGAAAGAATGTTGCCGACCTCGGTGGGAGTCGAACCCGCAACCTCCTGGTCTCCAGTTGGACCCGTATCCAACTGAGCCATTGAGGCCTACTTTGCTGAGCTGAGGTGCTTCTAATGACTACACACAACTTATGTTTTTGTGTAGAAATGAGAAATACACATTATTTCTGGCTACCTCTTATTTGGAGCTATGGACTGCCCTTTTATTAAGGGTAATACACTATACAGAAATCAATATTAGCGAACATATTTAGAGCACATAATTCCAATTCAACAGGTTTACAGGTAATCTACAAAGCAGGATTGGTGGAATTATTTTCTCTGTGTAGATTTCTAAAATATGCTTTAAACTCAAACTTTCAATATAAATATATCCAAACTAGAATTATAAATGTATTTTTTTTTTTTTTTTTTTTTTTTTTTTTGTAGATTTTATTGATGTGTAAATGCCCGCAAATCACAAACCAAACTCACATCAAGGGCTTTATGATGCATTAAGGAGTGATCCATCAGCATTTACATATCAATACAATCCACAATAAAAGCATCGCAGACATTGCATGATACCCCACCACTGCAGGGTAACAAAACATGTAAAGAAGATGGCTGTATTTGAAACAAAACATGTAGAGAAGATGGCTGTGTCTGAAAAACAAAAACAAGTAGAGAAGATGGCTGTGTTTGAACAAAACATGTACAGAAGATGGCTGTGTTTGAAACAAAACATGTGGAGAAGATGGCTGTGTTTGAAACAAAACAAGCAGAGCAGATGGCTGTGTTTGAAACAAAACATGTAGAGAAGATGGCTGTGTTTGAAACAAAACAAGAAGAGAAGATGGCTGTGTTTGAACAAAACATGTAGAGAAAATGGCTGTGTTTGAAACAAAACAAGTAGAGAAGATGGCTGTGTTTGAAACAAAACATGTAGAGAAGATGGCTGTGTTTGAACAAAACATGTAGAGAAGATGGCTGTGTTTGATGTGTAACAATTCTACCAAAAAATTGGTGTACTGTAACCTCGAAACAATATGTGCTGTATCGCTTCATAGTCTTAACTGGTACTGGTGAAAACTGTAGGATGAGTTAGCTTGAAAGCAAGTGAGGATGTTTTGATAAGTCTATGAAAATTTGGTGTACTGTAACCTTGAAAGAATATAAAAATTTAGTGCACTGTAATTGGTTAATCAGATGAAAATTATGGGAGTGAGCTGGAAATGAAATCACGCTTGAACAACATTAAAAGAGCTATAACTATATCAAAATTTGGTGTACTGTAACCTCAAAACAACATGGTCTGCATCACTGCATAGTCTAACTGTCCACCATGTTTCAACCAGATCGAATGAAAACTGTAGGAGTTATCCAGAAACAAAGGCAAAGTCTGAAAAATCTTTAAAAAGTGTAGTAACTCTATCAAAATTTGGTGTACTGTAACCTCAAAACACTATGTGCTGTATAACTTCATAATCTTAACTGGTACTGGTGAAAACTATAGGAGGAGTTAGCCTGAAAGCAAGTGAGGATGTTAAGTAATAACTCTATGAAAATTAGGTGTACTGTAACTTTGAAAGAATATAAAAAATTGCTGTACTGTAACCTCGAAACACTATTTACTGTACCACCTCATGGTCTAATTATCCACCAAGTTTCAACGCTATCTGAAAAAGTGGACAAACGACGGATGGACTGATGTCAGAGGGTATACCATAATACCCTGACACTATCGTGTGGCAGGGTATAAAAGTGAAATTTATTCCTAAACTCTGTGTCTCATGATTTCAGTTAAACAAACTATCAGATAACAATTAAATATTTAGACATAAAATTAGGTATTACACTGACAGTTATGAACATTTTTCTCAAATCAGCATTCTAAAGTAACATAAAAATGTTATACCTTGCATTTGTCCTTTAGATAGGGAAAAACTTCCTTTGCGGCTGAAAAAGTAATAAAAAAAGGAAACAGTTCCAGATAAAGCATTTTTTTCAGCAAAAAAAATACATATAGTTTTCCTATTTCTCCATAAAAACATAATTATATTGTGGTATTCTTATGAAGCACCTCTTGGAGAAAAAAAAAAATATTATGTGAATACCCACTCTTATCTGGAGATATGAAAGAAAATTAATTCAATTTTAGCAAGCTAACAATAAGATATAAGGTTGTAAGATAAGAAAAAGAATTATGACGTTTGCAAGCAGTGAAGACTCAGGTAACATATTACTATAAGTACAGGTCTGAGCAAACAGTGTATGCCTAAATCAGAGAAAAAGCCATATGGTCAAGCTTTACAATGTCTGTCACTCATTTAGCACTTGTTTTAAGACATCAACAGGTAACCAAATGGACTAATTCAAATTTTAGCATGTTTTGAAAAAAGTTGAGGTGTCTCAATATTTAGGGTAAAAATAGTAGGCTTGTGCAGAGTGTAGATCCAAATCAGATGCCTCAGCGCATGCCATCTGATCAGGGTCTACACATCTGTCACTTGTCCAGCAGTTTTATCATCAGACAGTGAAATGGACTTTTTCCACTTTTAGGACAAGTATGGTAAGAGGTAAAGGTGTTCCAAAGTTTAGGGTAAATAAGGCAGGTGTGTAAGCAAACATGTGTAAGCAAATGTTGAGTCTTTGAAAAAAAAATCAAACAATAAGAATATTGTATGCTACAAACTTGCTTGGGGCTTTAAGGGGTAAGGCAAATTGATACACCTGGAGCCTACCTGATTAGACCATATCTCCAGAAGTAAATTTGCAATCAAGTGCAACAGAACATCTGGAACAATCTTCAAACTGTTGCTTGGTGGAACAATGGGTGGCTAGGAAAATCATGTGATTCAATATGGTGACCAAGAGTGTGTATATTGCAAAAGAGGGAGTAACACTACCATGTTGCACAGTAAATAGTCATTTGTGATTAATCATTTGTGGTAAAATGATTCTAATAAGAACTGTCAGAAGATAAAAAGGAAATTGTTAAAATAGAGTTTTGGCCTATATAATGTCACTCAAAATTTCATTTATCCAAAAAGAAGAACAGTATAAATTTGTGTCAACTTTATGTCAGAACTCATTTTTATGTGTTCTGATTCTTCATTTGATGAATTCCATTTATTACAAATCATTATTTAAAATGAAAATTATCTCTGGGTTTTTCAGAGTATCCAGAAGGTCTTGAAACATCCTGGAGATCATATATCATGTACTGGCCTCGAGATTATAAAAGTTTTTTCATGCTCAACTCAGCTGAGCATGAAATTTTTTCTGCTAATAAAAAAGAAAATGCCAACAATAGTTGGAATTTTCATATTTATTAGCAGAGAATGTTCATGCTCAGCTATGTTTGAAAACAAAGAATTTGCAATTGTCAGTAATTTGAGATTTATTAGCAGGAAAATTTTTTTTATGCTCAGATGAGATGAGCTTGAAAAAAATTTTATAACTTAAAGGCCTGGTATACCCCTGGATATTTCGCCATCACTTTTCAACAGGAGATAACATGCAGACAGGAATTTGCTTCTCTAGTATTTATTTCCCAGCCGGCACATAACATTTATACAATATCGCATCAACATCGAATGCAACATTGACATTGATGCAACGTTGTCTCAATGATGCTTGCACGTTGGGTTTTTTTTTTCAAAACTGGGCTCAAGTGCAGCCAGAGAAAACAATTTCTTTCCTTGAAGAGTAGACCGCAATAAGAATGTCAATTCTTTGAAAAGTAGTCTGCAATAAGAAGGGGGGTAAATATTTCCATGTTAGAGTCATTAAAGGGTATTTAGTACCTTTAAGCTATTTACCTTAATCTTTCCAGCGTAGTTTTAAGCCCACAGCAGCCACACATATGACTTGGCACTCTGATACTACCTCCAATATCACTGCCAAATCCTATAACAGATGCCCCTGCCCCTATCAGGGCACCTTCACCCCCTGTTGATCCCCCAGGGCCCCTATTGACATCATATGGATTGTGTGATTGTCCAAATACAGGATTGGAGCACTCATAGCTGCAATAAAAACAACAGCAAAGTTGGTTTAAACACTTTGACATGTACATATAACAATTTACACATTCTTGAGATAAGAATAAAATCAACAAAAAAGTTAACAGTCTTTTAATCTTTAAAGCACCACACAAAACTGTAGCAAAAGACAGTCTCTGTTTTTTATTATTTTTCACAGAAAAATAGGCTTGGTGTTTTGTGTGAATCATCTGTTAGGCATGCTAGGCAGATGATTCACATGAAGTTCAAGCTTCATTTTCTCTGAAAAAATAAAAAAAAAAATACTTTAGACTGTTGTCTGCTGCAGTTGTGACTGGCACCTTTAGGGTTAACAAACACACTGCAACTCATTCACGTGTCTAAAAACTGCATGGGTAGCAAACTGTGTAGACCCTGATCAGATCACAGATGTCTGAACTTTAATCTCATCAATCCCTGTCAGATGCCTATAACCCCAGGGAGTCAATTATATTGTTTCTGATTAACACATGCCACAGTTAATGGGCTGATCAGCAAAACTTTAAGTGCATTCAGACTTGCTTCCAGATATCTCCTATGTCAAGATAGTTTATGTGTTGACTGGATGAGATTCAAGCACCTGTGTTCAGATGCTGCATTCTTCAGTGTATGATCTTCGTCTCCACTGTTTGCTCAGTCTGTCCTAACACTTAAGGTCAACATGTTATCTTAATGCTTTCAATAAAAACTTCAGCAGAGCAAAAGATCTATAAGCTGGGCATGGATCTTCTCTGAAAGGGAAATGAGACATTCTGGAGTGAGGCAACTCTCTCCTCTCTCAAATGGCATAAGAAAACAAGTGGCTGAGAGTATCACAGTTTGCCATATCAGCACATTTACAAGTATCAGCTTTATTATTTTCAGCAATATAACAATTCACTATTTCATTTTGGATAAGACAACAAGAAAATTGTGGAATAACAAAATACAAAAGCTGTTCGTTTTGACATAAAACAGGGCATAAAAACACTTCTCACCTACTCACTGCCTTTTGCCAGAGGAAGAGAAATAATTTTGACTGTTTCCCATGAATATTATTAAAATCAGCATATCTCTGGTTGTGAAGGATTTAAAGAAGCATCTTAAGAATTTTCTAGTAAAATGTTTTAAATTTATTCATAAAAGTGTAACTCTTTGTTTGAGTTTTGCACCAATACCACAGCCCTTCGCAATTATTTCTGCCTAAGGAATGTGATACCATAACTGTATTAAATGCAATTTCACACCTTGCATGCTGGGTAAAAATTTCAGCAGACAACATTTTTTAAATATTTTATCCCAGAAAATAGACGTTGACATTTCAGGCAAATTGTCTCCTAAGGAGACAAATTGCATGAAATGTAAAAAGTCTATTTTCCGGGAAAAATTAGAAAATATTATCAATTTGTCATCTGCTAGATTTGCCCACAGAGCGGTAAAGGTTTAGTAATACATGTATATCTTATCAAACATCAAGGATCACTACAATTATAACAATGAAATGAAAAAACAGCATTTCTGTACAGTAATAAATACTAGTACCTACGTCATCATAATCTGTGGAATGTTAGTCCTGACAAATGGGACTGCACCTTGTTTCTTCATTACCTAACAAAAAAAAAAAACAAAGAAAAAACAAGGTCTACTATGGAGAAAATAACACCTTCTGGTGAAGACTCTGACAGGCCTGAATGCACAGTCTGCCTGCACTTCTGCACAGATTCTATTCTGTGCCCTTACACAATATGGGTGTCTCATACATAACTTTAGATACCTTATGTGGAGTACCCAGTTCCCAATGAGTACCCACAAAGATATACAAGATACAAGAAGAGTATCCAGTTCTCAATGTTTACCCACAACAAGTAACTCTATATAAGAAAACTATCCATTTCCAATGTGTACCCACAACATGTAACCCTATACAATATACATGTACAAGATATAACTCTATATCACATATTCAGTATACACAATGTTACATATAGCTCAAGATAACCAGAGTACCTAGTTTCCACAATATATGCTTCAGTTTCCAATGAGTACCAACTACATATGGGCGGCGCTATGCCAAAATGTGTCTTTGGGCATATGCGGAAAGTGAAGGTCCAGATCAGCCTGTGCATCCGTGCAGTCTGATCAGGGCCTTTGGTGTCTGCCAATAGAATCATTGGACACTACAGAATGTAACAATGATGCGACAATGCGTGGATGACACTTTGGGCATGTGTGAGATGAATCTGAATCTGCGTTTCGTACATGCTCGAAGACACATTTTCCTTGGTGTCGCCCATATATCTCTATATAAGAGGAGTACTAGTTCCCAATGAGTGCTAACAACATACAAATCTATATAAGAACAGTATCTAGTTTTCAATGAGTACCCATAAAACACACATAAATCTAGATAACAGGTGTATCCACACTACAATGACAGTGTGCAAACCAAACTGACCACCACAGATTTTATCCTGCATCACTACAAGCCATACAGTATTTTTTGCAAATAGTTGTACAGTAACATTTTTTCAACAAACAATATCAATGTATTTACCATATTTCAAGATAGAAATTTCAACATCATGTTTGATAACAACTTCCTTAGTTTTGATCAAGTGGGCCCTGAACATACAAGCAATGCATCACAAGGAAGATTTAACAAGCGGCCCACAGGACACAACTCGCTCACCTGAGTGAAACTGCCACTGCAGATATGCAGATGGCATGCAACATTTTTCCAATACTCTTATGACAAGGCAACGGCTTAAACTGTTTTTGAAATATCTTGCTTACAAAGTTAAAATGCTGAAATTTTCAAAATGTCACAAGTAAAACAAGTCACCCTCAATGCCTTCTACCAACTTTCAAGTCAAATGGCATTTCAGTGCAGTAGAAAAAGCGATAAATAGATTTTCAAGATGGTAGCCATCTTGGATTTCCGATCGGAACAATTATAGCTATTTTTGATCTACAAGTCACCCTGATGCTTCCTACTAAGTTTGGAGTCAATTGACTTTTAGGTTTAGGAGAAGAAACGAAAAATAGATTTTCAAGATGGCTGTCATGGTGGCCACCTTGGATTTCTGATTGGCATGATTTTAGCTATTTTTGATCTACAAGTCATCCCGATGCTTCCTAGCAAGTTTGGAGTCAATTAGATCTTGGTTCAGGAGAAGAAGCGAAAAATAGATTTTCAAGATGGCCGCCTTGGCGGCCATCTTGGATTTCCGACCAATATAATTTTAGCTACATTTGATCTACAAGTCACCCTGATGCTTCTTAGCAAATTTGGAGTCAATTGGCCTTTCTGTTCTGGAGAAGAAGCGAAAAATAGATTTTCAAGATGGCGGCCATGGCGGCCATCTTGGATTTCCGATCAGAACGATTTTAGCTATTTTTTATCTACAAGTCACCCTGATGCTTCCTACCAAGTATCGAGTCAATTGGCCCAGGCGTAGGAAGAGTAGGCTTTTAAAGCAATTGTTCACGTCGCATGACACACGCCGCACGACCCATGATGGACAACGGACATTGACTGACCACAATAGCTCACCATGAGCACTTCATGCTCAGGTGAGCTAAAAATCTGAGCAAATTGCCTCTGAAAGAAGTCGTCTGAAATTCTAAACAATTTTCCCATACAAATGTTATGGGGCTCATACAAATGCATAGAGAAGCAAACTTGACCTTGCTGTAAAAAGGTCAAATGTCAACGTACGACAATCTTTTTAGCAATTTTCGTAGATCTCCTGTCCCTGATGATTTGTGCACAGATTCAGCCCCAAGGCATCCTCAGTTCTGGAGAAGAAGATTTTTAAAGGGTTTTACCATATATGAGCATGGCGGCCATCTTGGTCAATGAACCGCGACCATTTTAGCAATCTTTCGTTCCCCCGACTTAAGAAGGCTCAATATGGAATTTGCGCAAATTTGGCTCAGTTGCTTCAGAGAAGAAGTAATTTAAAATTCTCAACAATTTTTCTATTCAAATGTATGGGGCTCATACAAATGCATAGGGAAGCAAACTTGACCCTGCCATAAAAAGGTCCAATGTCAATGTACGACAATTCTTTTAGCAATGTTGGTAGACCTCTTGTCCCGAATGATTTGTGCAAAGATTCAGCCCCAAGGCATTCTCGGTTCTGGAGAAGAAGATTTTTAAAGGTTTTTACCATATATGAGCATGGTGGCCATCTTGGTCAACGGACCGCAACAATTTTAGCAATCTTTTGTTTCCCGACCCTAAGGTGGCTCCATATAGAATTTGAACAAAATTGGCTCAGAGGCTTTAGAGGAGATGTCCTTTGAAATTCTCAACAATTTTCCCATTCAAATGTATAGGGCCCATAAAAATGCATCTTGGTCATCTTGGTCGACGGACCGCGACCATTCTAGCAATCTTTCATTCCCCCACCCTAAGCAGGCTCCATATAAAATTTGAGCAAAATTGGCTCAGCGGCTTCAGAGGAGAAGTCATTTGAAAATGTTAACGGACGGACAGATGGACAGACGACGGACGAAAAGTGATCACAATAGCTCATCCTGAGCAGAGCTCAGGTGAGCTAAAGAAATGAGCCACAAGCTGAGGAAATGTAATGCAAAGACTCAGATCAGTCTGCTTATCTGTGTAGTTTGATCAAATTCTTTGCTGAGTGCTCTGTGGATAAGCCAAGGATAAAAGGTTTCTTCAGATTGGCAGACTCTGATCCTTACAAATGCACTGGCTGATATGAGTCTTTGCTGAGAACACATGTCTGAAAGTATACTTTCTCAAGTCACAGTTCAAATAACATTTGTTCATATTTAAATTAAGCATAGGAAAATTTATAAAAAAAAGAATAATTACACATTTCAAGCAAAAAGTATTTATATTTTCTTATATCTCCACAAAAACACATGCTGTGGTACTCATTAGAGGCACCTTGCCAAGGCACTTCTAATGAGTAGTCAGCAGCTAGAACATGTTTTCATGTAAAAATTAAACAAATATATATTTATTGACTGGAGTTATGGAAGATCATTTCACCTTCACTAGAACACCATCCTCTGCTGCTATCTGTCCAATAAACTGACCAAGTCCAGCTGTAGAGTCATTATCCTGAAAAATAAATGATGCATTCTTGGTACACTGAACTCCAGAAAGTATATACTCTTATTTTACCTAAACCACTCTCTGGACAACAAATTGATTTGTCTTCTCCTGAATTTTCCAAAAGCAAAAAAGGTTAAGCAGGGGTATTTGATGATAATTCTGGGATAATTTTCTCCAATTCTCCATAAAAACCTACATTGTGGGTAGTCAACAAGGTGATTCTAATGAGCATGCACAATGTAAGTTTTAATGGAATTATAAACTATCCTAGAATTATCGACAAATACTCCTCCTTAACCTATACCACTCTCTCATAACAAAAATGACAAAATGACAATATTTTTCACAGAATACAGGTCTGACATTTTGGTTTAAACAATATATTATTTGTATAAATTCCATATTACAATATAGACAAACATAAACACTTTATAAAAATGGTCTTCAGAAGAAATTCAGAAGACTTATGTTAATCTGTATCCTTAGAAGGAAATTTGCATGAAATAATCTCAAAGCCTCTTTTCTTGGGGGAAAAAAAAGAAAAATATTTAAAAAATGGCATCTGTTACCCAACATGCTAAGCCTAACAAAAAAAAAGAGAGAAACTAGATGATCCCAAAAGGGGATGAATACCCCTGCTACTGCTAGTTTGGCTTTTATGGCAAAAATTCTAAGTAAATTAAGGGTATGTAACTCTAGCAATAAAAATTAAATCAGAGCTCTGTGACTTTTATGCACATTCCCTCCATATATTCTTACTTTGCTGCAAGTTTCAAATCATTATCTTGAAAACTGTGGAAGTTGCGGAGACACCAACCCAACTATGCCATGGGTATAAGGTAAAGTTTCTAAGGATATTAACTCTAGCAATAAAAATTTGATCAGAGTTCTGTGACCTTGATGCACATGCCCAGCCTATATTCTTACTTTCCTGCGTGTTTCAAATCATTATCTTTAAAACTGTAGGCGATGATACAGAGACACAGACCCTACTGTGCTATCTGCATAAGTCCATATTTCTAAGTAAATCAAGGGTATGTAACTCTACCAATTAAAATTTGATCAGAGTTCTGTGACCTTAATGCACATGCCCAGCCTATATTCTTACTTTGCTGCAAATTTCAAATCATAATCTTGAAAACTGTAGAAGTTTTGGGGGCATGAACCCAACTATGCCACTATGCCATGTGTATAAGACAAATTTTCAAGGGAATGTAACTCTACCAATAACTAGAAAAGGTGTTTTAGAAAAAAACAAATGTTCCCCCCAATCCCGCCAGAGTTGTCATTCTTGTATACAACACGTCATCTCGTCCTGTTCTACATTTGTACCAAGCATCATCAAAATATTCCATATATAGGGTATTCGTGTTACAGAGCAGAGACAAGAAATCGAATTCAAACACAAGAAGGGGAGATAACTCCAAAAGTAAATAAAACCAAAGTTGTCATTCTTGTATGTGACATGTCATCTGGTCCTGTTCTTGATTACTACCAAATATCATCAAAATATTCCAAAGAGTGTTCGACTTACATAGTGGAAACTAAATCAATGCATAATCAGTGTCAAATATAACAAAGGGAGATAACAGCAAAAGTAAGGAAGACAGAGTTGTCATTCTTGAAAGGAACATGTCGTCTTGTACTATTCTACAGTTCTACAAGGTACCATCAAAATATTATAAAGGGTATTCCAGTTACAGAGCGGACAAGAAATCTATTTCAAACAAAACAAAGGGAGACAACTCCAAAAGTAAGAAAGCCAGAGTTGTCATTCTTGTATGTGACACGTCGTCTGGTCCTGTTCTACATTTCTACCAAGTATCATCAAATATTCCAAAGAGTCTTTGACTTACAGAGCGGACATGAAATCAATGGATAATCACTGTCAGACATAACAAAGGGAAATAACACAAAAGTATGAAAGGCAGAGTTGTCATTCTGTAAGTGACATCGCCTGGTCGTGTTCTACATTTCTACCAAGTATCATAAAAATATTCTAAAGGGTCTTTGACTTACAGAGGGGACAAGAAATCAATGGATAATCACTGTCAGACAAAACAAAGGGAGATAACACCAAAAGTGAGAAAGGCAGAGTTGTCATTTTTGTACAGGACATGTTGTCTGGTCCTGTTCTACATTTCTATTAAGTATCATAAAAATGGCCTCGGTGGCTCAGTTGGATGCTCCGTCCGACTGGAGACCAGGAGGTCGCGGGTTCAACCCCCGCCGAGGTCGGCAACATTCTTTCGTGGAGACTGATCATGAAATATTTTCTACGGTCATTCTCTCCCTTCCGCTGATTCAAGAAGGGCAGTTGTCAGTTTCTGGCGAAAGAATGTGCACAGTACTGGTTAACCGCTTAGAGGACTAAGCCTGCCCAGTAAACGTGTGGTTAGGTAAACTGACCGCGCTCAACATGATCCCATTGGGTTGACTGGGCCATAAAACCTCAACACAAACAAATCATAAAAATATTCCAAAGGGTCTTTGACTCACAGAGCGGACTCGAAATCAATGGATTATCACTGTCAAATATAACAAAGGGAGATAATGCCTAAAGTAAGAAAGGTAGAGTTGTCATTCTTGTACGTGACAGACTGTCTGGTCCTGTTCTACATTTCTGCCAAGTACCATCGAAATATTCCAAAGGGTATTCCAGTTACAGAGCTGACCCGAAATCTTTTTGAAATAAAACAAAGGGTGATAACTCCAAAAGTAACAAAGGCAGAGTTGTCATTCTTATACATTACATGTTGTCTGGTCCTGTTCTACATTTCTGCCAAGTACCATCGAAATATTCCAAAGGGTATTCCAGTTACAGAGCAACGAGAAATCTATTTCAAACAAAACAAAGGGAGATAGCTCCAAAAGTAAGAAAGCCAGAGTTGTCATTCTTGTACGTGACATGTCATCCGGTCCTGTTCTACATTTCTACCAAGCATCATAAAAGTATTCCAAAGGGTCTTTGACTTACAGAGCAGACATGAAATCAATGGATTATCACTGTCAAACATAACAAAGGGAGATAACGCCAAAAAATGAGAAAGGCAGAGTTGTTATTATTGGACGTGAAACATCATCTGGTCCCGTTCTACATATCTGCCAAGTACCATCGAAATATTCCGAAGGGTATTCCAGTTACAGAGCGGACCCGAAATCTTTTTCAAATAAAACAAAGGGTGATAACTCCAAAAGTAACAAAGACAGAGTTGTCAATCTTGTATGCAACAAGTCGTCTGGTCCTGTTCTACATTTCTACCAAGTATCATCAAAATATTCCAATGGGTATTCAAGTTACAGAGCAGACAAGAAGTTTTACGCCAACGCTAACGGGATCCATCCCAAAAACCATCCAAAAAACAATATGTCCCACCCCACCAAACCCCACCTTTGGTAGGGGGGTGGGGGGACATAATAATTCAATCAGAAGTGTTGGCTCATGCTCAGTCTATATCCCATACTATGATGCAAGTTTCCAACCATTACAAACAGTACTATAAAGTGTGATGGAGGAATTGGCCAACAGAAGGATGGATGGTAAAACTATATGCCTTCCTCCAATTTGTGACGGGGGCACAAAACATCGTTCCTTCATCTATCTAGATAAGACACTTATTCTGCTAAAAGCACCATTCAAAATTTTAGCAGACAACAGTATAAAATACTTTTTTTTCTAATTTTTCAGAGAAAAAAAATATGCTGAAAATTTTGTATCAATCATGTGCTAAACAGATCATTCAAATGATACATCACCATTATTTTCTCGGAACAAGAGGCCCACGGGCCACGGGTCGCTCACCTGAGTGATATAGCCACTGCAGATGTGCAGATGTTATGCAACATTTTTCCAATCCTGTCATCGCAACTAATGAAAAGATCATCATTTAAGCAGTTCTTTATTTTGAAGAAGAAGATATATGGCATGCCAGTCAATTGAGCGTGATCATTTGAACAAACTTTAAATGGCAGCCAGCTTGGATTTACGATCGGCACACTTTTAGCTATTTTTGTTCTACGAGTCACCCCAATGCTTCCTTCCAAGTTTCGAGTCAACTGGCCTTTCAGTTCAGGAGAAGAGGCGAAAAATAGATTTTCAAGATGGCTGCCATGGCAGCCATCTTGGATATCCGACTGGCACGATTTTAGCTATTTTTGATCTACAAGTCACCCCAATGTCTCCTATGAAGTTTGGAGTCAATTGGCCTTTTGGTGCAGGAGAAGAAGCTAAATATATTCAAGATGGCGGCCATGGTGGCCATCTGGGATTTCTGATCAGAATGATTTTAGCTATATTTGATCTACAAGTCACCCTGATGCTTCCTACTAAGTTTCAAGTGACTTTTGGGTTTAGGAGAAGAAGTGAAAAATAGATTTTCAAGATAGCAGCCATGGCGGCCATCTTGGATTTACGATCGACATGATTTTAGCTATTTTTTGATCTACAAGTCACCCCGATGCTTCCTACCAAGTTTGTAGTCAACTGGCCTTTCGGTTCAGGAGAAGAAGCGAAAAATAGATTTTCAAGATGGCCGCCATGGCGGCCATCTTGGATTTCCGATAGGCACGATTTTAGCTATTTTTGATCTATAAGTCACCCCAATGCCTCCTACCAAGTTTGGAGTAAATTGGCTTTTGGGTTTAGGAGTAGAAGCGAAAAATAGATTTTCAAGATGGTGGCCATCTTGGATTTCCGATCAGCACGATTTTAGCTATTTTTGATCCACAAGTCATCCTGATGCTTCCTAGCAAGTTTGGAGTCAATTGGCCTTTCGGTTCAGGAGAAGAAGCAAAAAATAGATTTTCAAGATGGCCACCATGGCGGCCATCTTGGATTTCCGATCGGCACAATTTTAGCTACTTTTGATCTACAAGTCACCCTGATGCTTCCTAGCAAGTTTGGAGTCAATTGGCCTTTCGGTTCAGGAGAAGAAGCGAAAAATAGATTTTCAAGATGGCTGCCATGGCGGCCATCTTGGATTTCCAATCGGCACGATTTTAGCTAATTTTGATCTACAAGTCACCCTGATGCTTCCTAGCAAGTTTAGAGTCAACTGGCCTTTCGGTTCAGGAGAAGAAGCGAAAAATAGATTTTCGAGATGGCGGCCATGGCGGCCATCTTGGATTTCCGATCTGCACGATTTTAGCTATTTTTGATCTACAAGTCACCCTGATGGTTCCTAGCAAGTTTGGAGTCAATTGGCCTTATGGTTCAGGAGAAGAAGCGAAAAATAGATTTTCAAGATGGCGGCCATGACGGCCATCTTGGATTTCCTATCGGAACGATTTTAGCTATTTTTGATCTACAAGTCACCCCGATGCTTCCTACCAAGATTCAAGTCAATTGGCCCAGGGGTGTAGGAGGAGTAGGCTTTTAAAGCAATTGTTGACGCCGCACGACGCACGACGGACATTGACTGACCACAATAGCTCACCATGAGCACTTCGTGCTCAGGTGAGCTAAAAATATAAAAAAAGAAAATTAAAATGTTATCTGCTATTATTAAAGATTAATATATTGTTTTATTTCTTCCTGAAAGTATACAGTAGGGGGTAGGGGCTTGTACTGAACAAAACTTTGGAAAGTTTCTAATACTAGAGCAAATGCCCGGAGGGGCATGAATAACCCCTGTCAGTGTCATTTCTTAATTATGAAATTATTTCAATCTATGGGAGTATAAGTTCTTAAAAACTTTAATGCAAAACTTTGACATAGATGTTAACTACCAGATAGGGCAATGTATGTATATATGAACAAAGGGATGAATGGAAAGACGAAAACTGTATACTCTTGACTTTCTACGTATGCCGGGGTATAAATATACCCTCAACATACTTCATATGCCTGGGGTATAATTAGTCTAGCTATCAATGAAATCCACAGAAGTATTGAGGAGCAACTAAAAACTTAAAGGTAAAATGTTAACATTTAGAGTGTAAACAATTCTAAACCTATCACCTTGATCAATCATTGGACAGAACAAAACTTTGGACCATAATCTAGCACTTTAACCAAAGTATTGACGAAATCAATTTAAACATTCACAAGATTGATCTTTTAAGATTTTTATGTAAATGTGTCACACAAAATGTTTTAAGTCTGTTTGTTTGCGTTGAGGTTGAGGTTGAGGTTTTACAGCCTGTTTACCTAACCACAGTTTTCCTGGACAGGCTTAGTCCTCTAAGCGGATAACTAGTACTTGTGCACATTCTTTCGCCAAAAACTGACAACTGTCCTTCTTGAATCAGCGGATGGTAGAGTATAACCATAGAAAATATTTCACAATCAATCTTCATGAAATAATGTTGCCTGACCCGTCGAGTGTCCAACAAGCAACTTCCTGATCACCAATCAGACAGGCATCCGAATGATCCACGGTGGCTGGCTTTTTTAAGTCTGTGACCTTGACCTCAAGGTCATGACCAGGGTTGGGTGGTAGTGTTTAAAACTACGACAAACATCTACTAATAGACTAAAAATGAAACCAGAGGATAAATGGTCCTGCAGCTCACCTGAGACTATTTGTTCTGAGCAAGTTTATGGCAACAATTTTAAAGACTGAAACATATGGGTAGCGGGGCCAGCACAGTTTGAAAAAATAGCCATCAGAAGAGATGGCAAATCCCCTGACCAAACAGCCATTTCTAAATTTGGTGTATTTCAATCAGATATTATGGAAATATTGAAACAGACCAAAGTATAAAGATTCAAAGATAGTATGAAATGTGACCAAAATAATAAGTGAAAACAATAATAGGTGTACTATTAATGATTTTATTTTTGCATGTTCTTTTATTTTTATTTTTTTTTTTTTATTTTTGTTAAAATCATCTAATAGTGACCTGATGTGATTATTCATACACAATATTTGCAAATACTTTGAATTTGTGAGTGTACATATTCAGAAATAATAGCAAAAATAAATGCCTTGTAAAAGTAAAGGAACTTGTTGTATGTTTATTGGGGTAAAAAATCAACAGAGTAAAAGTTGTCCTTCTTGCATGCTACACGCCTTCTTGACCTGATATATGTTCCTACCAAAAATTATCAAATTATCTCAAACAGTATGGGAGTTAAGGCCTGCACAAGATTTCAGCATCAGGGGAGATAAGTACATAGTGGAGAAAGTGAGAGTACTCTTGAACATGACATGCCTACTGGTCCTTAGCTATGCCTCTACCAAATATTATCAAACTATTTCAAACAACTTACCCAAGAATTTGGCTAAGAAATTCATTCAGGAGAATTACTTAAAAACAACCACAGCAGAGGTTGTTCTTGTTGCATGTGAAATGCCTATTGGTCCTTATCTATGCCTCTACAAAATATTATCAAAATATTTCAAACCATTATGAAGTCATTGAGTGCACAAGAACTTGGCATAGAAATTTATTCATTGAAGTGTACAAGAAAAGAACAAAGCAAGAGTTGTCTTTCTTACATGTGACACTTCTACTTGACCTGATATATATCCCATCAAAATATTATCAAATTATCTCAGACAGTATGGGAGTTATAGTCTGCACAAGAATTTAGATCCAGGGGAGATAAGTACATAATAATGAAGAAAGTGACAGTTGTCTCTCTTGCATGTGACATGCCTGCTGGTCCTCTTCATTCCTGCCAAATATTATCAAAATATGTCTAAGGGTATTTTTTTTTTTTTTTTTTTTTTTTTTTTGATTTGGGTTTTACGGCCCTTTCAAGAATATTTCACTTATATCGAGCCGATTGTTCATCGAAGGTGGGCGAAAACCGGAGAACCCGGAGATAAACCACCTGACCATCCGTAAGCAGAACTTGGCTTTCCCACATATGACCCGAGCGAGGCTCGAACGACAGCGGTGAGAAACCTAATGGATTAAGAGTCAACTCTCTTATCCATTAGGCTACGGGGGCCCGCCTGACTAAGGGTATCAAAGTATGGAGTGCACAAAGAGGCATCTCAGATTTCTACTTCAGGGGAGATAACTACATAACAAAGGAAGCGAGAGCTGTCTCTCTTGTACGTGACATGACTACTGGTCCTCTTCTTCATCACTACCAAATATTATCAAATTATCTCAAACAGTATGGGACTTATGGCCTGCACAAGGTTTTGGCTTCAGGGGAGATAACTATATAACGAAAAGGTTGAGAGTTGTCTCTCTTAATTTGACATGCCTACTGGTCCTCCTCTTCATTCCTGCCAAATATTATCAAAACATGTCTAAGGGTATCAAAGTTATGGAGCACATAAGGATGTGTTTATGGATTTCTGCTTCAGGGAAGATAACTACAAAACAAAAAAGTGAGAGGTGTCTCTCTTGCATGTGACATGCCTACTGGTCCTCCTCTTCATCCCCACCAAATATTATCAAATTATCTCAAACAGTACGGGAGTTATGGCCTGCACAAGATTCTGGCTTCAGGGGATATAATTACATAATGAAGATAGTGGGAGTTGTCTCTCTTGCACGCGACACGCCTAATGGTCCTCCTCTTCATTCCTACCAAATATTATCAAAATATGTCTCAGGTATTCCTACCAAATATTATCAAAATATGTCTAAGGGTATCAAAGTTATAGAGCGCACAAGATGCGTCTACATACGGACGCCATGCTGATCGCTATATCCACTGAACCTATCGGTTGGGGAATAAAGATTTTAGTCTCTGTATCCTATAGTAGCTGGGTATGGAATTTAGGCAGACACTTCACATAAAACATGGCTTTGATGAAGCTACATACCAAATATCAAAGGCCTTCACCTTCTAGTTTCACACAATTAGATTTTTAAAGTTTTTCCCCATATGAGTCTATGTAAAGCTAGTGAACCCATAGGCGGGGCCATTTTTGACCCCAGAGCTATAATGAGAACAATCTTGGTAGAGGTCCACTAGACCAGAGGACCAATGGTCCTGTAGTTAACCTGAGACTATTTGTTCTGAGCAAGCTTATGGTAACATTTTTAAAGAATGAAAGCCGGTACAGTTTGAAAAAACTCTGATCTCTGTATCTTACAGTAACTTGGAATGGAATTTAGCTTTACTTATTTTGGCAAAACAGAATTTTCACCTAAAATATGGCTTTGATAAAGTGACATACCAAATATCAAAGGCGTGTGCCTCCTAGTTTCACACAAGAAGACTTTTAAATTATTTCCCCATATGAGTCTATGTAAAACAAGTGACCCCTGGAGTGGGGCCATTTCTGACCCCAGGGCTATAATGTGAACAATCTTGGTAAAGATCCACTAGATAAAATTAAGTACCAAATGTCAAAGGTCTAGGCCTCCTAGTTTCACAAAAGAAGATTTTAAATATTTTTTCCCCATACAAGTCTATGTAAGACAAGTGACCTCTGGGATGGAACCTTTTGACCCCAGTGCTATGATTTAAATGATCTTGGTAAACACCCTCTAGCTGAAGCTACATGCCAAATATCAATGGCTGGGCCTTCTAGTATCAGACAAGAAATGTTTTAAAGTTTTTCCCCGTATGAGTCTATGTAAAACAAGTGACTCCTGGGGCGGGGCCATTTTTGACCCCAGAGCTATAATGTGAACAAATCTTGGTAAAGGACTAACTACCAAATGTCAAAGGCCTAGGCCTTCTAGTTTCACACAAAAAGATTTTTAATGCTTTTCCCCAGTACTAGTCTATGTAAGACAAGTGACCTCTGGGATGGAACCATTTTGACCCCAGGACCATAATTTAAACAAAATTGGTAAAGGACCTCTAGCTGAAGGTACATGCCAAATATCAATGGCCTGAGCCATCTAGTATCAGACAAGAAATGATTTTAGTTTTTCCCTATATGTGTCTATGTAAAATAAACGAGCCCAGGGCAGGGCCATTTTTGATCCAAGTGCTATAATTTGTACAATCTTGGTAAAGGCCTACTAGATGAAGCTACATACCAAATATCAAAGGCTGGGCCTTCTAGTATCAGACAAGAAGATTTCTAAATGTTTTCCCTATATGAGTCTATGTAAAACAAATGAGCCCCAGGGCAGGGCCATTTTTGACCCCAGGGCTATACTTTGAACAATCTTGGTAGAAGCCCATTAGATGAAGTTACATACCAAATATCAAAGGTCTAGACCTTCTAGTTTCAGAGAAGATCTTTAAAGTTTCTCCCAATACAAGTCTATGTAAAACATGTGACCCCTGGGGTGGGTCCATTTTTGGCCCCAGGGCTACAATTTGAACAATCTTGGTAGAGGTCCACAAGATAAAGTTACACCAAATATCGAAGGCCTCCGCCTTCTAGTTTCAGACAAGAAGAATTTTAAAGTTTTACCTATACGAGTCTATGTAGAAAAATTTGACCTTTCCGTTAAAAAGGTCAAGGTCAAATAAAGGTTATTATTTTTTCAAACTTTATTGGGCCCATGTCCCCAATGCTGCATACCAAGCCCCAGGGCCATTGGCCCTTTGGTTCCGGCAAAGAAGATTTTAAAAGGATTTTTACCATATATGGGCATGACAGTCATCTGGGTCATGTGACCCAGATGCAGTGAAAACACTTCCGTTTCCCCTATCCACTGAAAATCCGTATGAAATTTAGCTTTAATTGGCCCAGCAATTTCTGAAGAGAAGACATCTGAAGAGTTTTCCCGACATGAGTCTATGTAAAACAAGTGACACCTGGGTCAGGGCCATTTTTGGTCCTACGGCTAAAATTTGAACAATCTTGGTAGAGGTCCACAAGATAAAGCTACACATCAAATATCAAAGGCCTCCACCTTCTAGTTTAAGATAAAAAGAATGTTAAAGTTTTGCCTGTAGGAGCCAATGTAGAAAAATCTGACCTTTCCATTAAAAAGGTCAAGGTCAACCGAAGGCTACTATTTTTTAAACTTTATTGGGCCCATGTCCTCAATGCTACATACCAAGGATTTTTACCATATATGGGTATGGCAATCATCTTGGTCATGTGACCAGGATGTGACAAAAAAACTTTCTTTCCCCTTAAATATTAGGCTTAATATGAAATTTGCCTTTAACTGGCCAAGTGGTTTCTGAGAAGAAGACAGTTAATTCCTATATGAGTCTATGTAAAACAAGTTACCCCTGGGGTGGGACCATTTTTTACCCCAGGGCTAAAATTTCAATAATCTTCATAGAGGTCCACAAGATAAAGCTACATACCAAATATCAAAGACCCTCCATGGGCCTACCCCCAGGGGTTACATCAAAATTCTGAATGTGTTCCTCCAGTCCTCATCCATAGGGCTATTGCCTGTGAAAGTTTCAAGATTCTAGCTTAAATGATCTAGGAGCAATGGTGTGACATTACAGATGGACGAAGATGGGGGACGTACTAACATTTTGGGATTGGGGGCTACCTCAGTGTTAAATTTCCATAGAGATTTGGGGTCTACCTTTTGGTAGATTAGGGGCTAGTAATGCATTTTAAAAGGAATAAACCTGGACACTCAGTCCAAATGTGTCCAAAATAGCCCCTAAGCCTTGGATGTTCGCTCGGACGGACGGACGGATGGGGGGGGTGGGTATCACAATATCCCTGTTTTTTCTTCGAAAAGCATGGGGATAATCAAGGGCCTGGCTCTTGTAGTTACAGATGAGAAGATTTTTTTTTTTAAGTTTTTCCCTATATGAGTCTCTGTAAAACAAATGTCCCCTGGGGCGGGGCCTTTATCTATCCCAGGGCTATAATTTGAACAATCTTCAATTTTGGTAGAGGTCTACTAGATGAAGCTACAGACCAAATATCAAAGGTCTGGGCCTTCTAGTTTCAGACAAGAAGATTACTTAAGTTTTTTTCCCTCTTAGTGAAACAAGTGAACCCTGGAGTGGGGCCATTTTTAAACCAAGGCATAATTTGAACAGAGGTCCATGAAGCTGCACACCAAATATCAAAAGCCTGGCCCTTCTGGTTTCAGACAAGAATATTTTTAAAGGTTTTACCTATATGAGTCTAAGTAAAACAAGTGAGCCTTAGGGTGGGGTCATTTTTGACTAATCTTGGAGATGAAGTTACATACTAAAAATCAAAGGTCTGTGCCTTCTACTTTCAGACATGAAGATTTTTAAAGCTTTTCCCTATATGAGTTTGTGTAAAACAAGTGACACCTGGGGCGGGGCCATTTTAACCCCAGGTCTATAACTCGACAATCTTAATAGAAGTCCACAAGATGAATCTACATACCAAATATCAATGGCCGGGGCCTTCTAGCTTCAGACAAGAAGATTTTTAAAGTTTTGCCTATAAGAGCCTGTGTAAAAATATTTGACCTTTCCATAAAAAGGTCAAGGTCAACCCAAGGTTATCATTTTTTCTAATTTTTTTGGGTCCATGTTCCCAATGCTAAGCCCCAGGGCCAATGATCCTTTGGTTCTGGAGAAGAAGATTTTTAAAGTGTTTTTACTATATGGCATGGTGGCCATCTTGATCATGTGACCCAGATGTGGCAAACAAACTTTCGTTCCCCGGCTGATGGAGGCTCCATATGAAATTTGGCTCTGATTGGTCCAGTGACTTCTGAAAAGACCTTTGAAGAGTCATTGCAGTGTTTTGGGGTGTTTTTTTTTCCTAAATATGTAAAACAAGTGACCCCTGGGGAAGGACAATTTTTGACCCCAGGACTATAATTTGAATAATCTTGAAAATGATCCACAAGCTGAAGAATATATACTAAATATCAAACATCTCGGCCTTCTAGTTTCAGATAAGAACATTTTTACAGTTTTGCCTATAGGAGTGTATGCAAAAACATTTGACATTTCCGTAAAAAAAGGTCAAGGTCAACCCAATGTCATCATTTTTTCAAACATATTGGGTCCTCAATGCTGCATACCAAGCCCCAGGGCCATTTGCCCTTTGGTTTCCTAGAAGAAGACCTTTAAAGGGTTTTTACCATATATAGGCATGGTAACCATCTTGGTCAAGTGACCCAAATATGGCAAAAAAACTTTAGTTCCCCCAGCCTATGAAGGTTCCATATATAATTTGGCTTTGATTGGCCCAGCGGTTTCTGAAGAGATGTATGAAGAGTATAGATGACAGGGGGATGAGTGGACAACTGACAGACAATGAAGCCTGTCTATACTACAAGCTCACCTACATGTATGAGCCAAAACGCTCAGGTGTGCTAAAGTCAATATTAAAGGGGTAATAAATGGAATACAAAAATCATGATAGCTGTCATTCTTAAAGATGACACTACACCTTGCCCTATTCTACAATCCTACCAAATATCATTAAAATATTTCAAATGGTTTTGGATTTATAGACTAAAATCATAAAAATATTATATAAAAGTGAGGATATTTGGAAAACAAAAAGCATGAGAGTTGCCAATGACATTCTGTGTAGCCCTCTTCTATAATCTTACCAAAGTATCATTAAAATATTTCAAATGGTTTCGACTTTATTTAGGGTGGACACGATGGTGGACACAAATACATGGACAAATGGATGGGAACTTGTACACCTAAATCACCCATGTTAATGAAGGAGTGACAAAAATGACCATTATACAATACTTTTGGACTTTATCTTTAAGATGAATGGATAAACTTTCTAAGGAAGCTCTGTCAAAACTGTACTACCTCCCTTCTGAAAAAGAGTCTTCCCTAAAAATAAAGAATTTGCTCCCTTTAGGGACCTCTTATCAGATGGGGCTAAATATGCAAAAAGCAAACAGGGAGCCACACAAGTTGTCTCCCTTGTAAAAAAAATAGAAGATAAGAAAATGTTTGAATTTGCCTTAAACTGTGCTACATCCTGACTGTACTATAATGAACCATGTTATAAAGATGATGATGATGGTTTGTGTTTAGCATCCCTTTCAACATTATTTAATTCATACTGAGATGATGGAAGACTGATAATGAATGGCCCTGTGCAATGAAGCGCCTTTCAGTCATGAGCTTAATTCCACCCCCTATGGGATTTGAACCCATGACCTTGTCGTCTGAAGCCAGGAATGCTAACCACTCAGCCACCTGGACACTTCACCCTATTATAAAGAGGTTCCTGTGTATTTGTAGTTAAAAAACAGACTGGTTGTCCTACCTGAAGATGAAAAGACTCTTTCAAACTGACTGGTATACCATGTAACACTCCTTTCTCTACTTTCTGCCTGTCACAGGCTGCTGCATAGTCCTCGGCAGCCAAGATAGGTTCTGTTACACAGTTCAGTTGTTTATTTACTTCCAGGGCCTGCAAATAAACATGCATATTAACCTTTACCACTCTCTGGCCTCATTCAGTAGAAGACAAAATATTTTTCTTACTTTTCCCAGAAAACAGACTTTGTCATTTCATGCAAACTGTCTCTTATGGAGACAATCCACATGAAATGTCAAGGCCTTTTTTCTGAAAAAAAAAAAAAAAAAAAAAAAATTCAAAATATCACCTGCTGAATTTTTTACATCCTACAGAAGTTGCCGTGTTTATGTATCATATAAAGAAACCACAGTTTCCTAGGATACAGATGTTTATTATTTAAAAGGGGAGGTAAGTGAAGAGAAGAGGTTGATTTGATATTGAATATAGCTATATTTTGAGTTGACTTGGCCTTCCCTGCAATGCTATGCCCCATTATACCCTACTCTACCCTCCCTTCTGCTACCCCACCTACCTTTCCAAACAAAGATAGCCCAGCTTAGAAGGATAAGAATAGGGATAGGAGGGGCAGGAGTAGGGATAAGGTAAGTTGCAATATTGATACAGTTTAAAGTAATGGGGAACTTGACTTCTAAGAATGCCGTCTGGCAGCCATATTAGTTGACAGACTGGAATTGTTTTTGGGGATAGGCATCAAGGCATTGAGAAAAATCCATATGCGAAGTTACGACAAAATTCTTCCACTGGTTATGGAGGAAATGCTATATCGGTAAAAATCTAAGATGGCAGACAGTGGCCATATTTGTTGACAGACCTGAATTCAGGCAGGCACAACTAGACCACTTGGAAAATGTCCCAGACAAATTTAAACAAGAGGCCTATGGGTTACAGCTCGCTCACCTGAGTGACATAGCTACTGCAGATATGCAATTTTTTAACATATATAGGCATGACAGTCAATAGAGTGTGATCATTCGAACAAACCCTCGATCCCATTTCCACAGTAGGACTGATGTGAAATTTAGTGGAAATTGAACAAGTGGTTTCTGAAGAGTTGTTTAACAATATCATAACTTTACACATGTAAACAGCACAGGGGCAGGGAATGATAACCCTCACAGAATAAACTTTTGATTGTAACTTAAAGCTTTTGCTACTTCAATATTGTAAGTTTCAGACACTTCAGCTATTTTTGTCTTTGTGTGTGTGTTCATTGCTCTCAAGGGATCATTCTGTTTATTATCATCAGAACACAGCGACTTGCCAAGCTCTCATCTTAACCCTTGTCCTGCTGATAAATTAAGATGCCACGCCCACTTCTAATTTTCAGCCAGTCAGGTTACTTGATCTAGATTGTTGTTATAAATTTGCATACTTGATGACAAACAGTGCAGATCCAGGTCAGTTGGCAACTGATCTGGATCTACACTGTTTGCAAATCAGGGTATATCTGGGTTCAGCAGGACAAGGGTTAATTGGATAAGTAAAGAAATGATAGGAGAAGGGGTATTTCGATTGCATGTTGCCACTCCAGCCTATGCTACACATCTTAGGTCTCTTTACAAGGCCAGACAAGAGACAGGCTCAACAGGGTATTCTTTCCCTGCTGCAGCTTAACAGGATTTTCTTTCCTGACTGGTACTTAACAGGGTCTTCTTTCTCTGCTGGTGCTTTACAAATTTCCTTCTTTAAAATTTTGCCATGGCAACTAAGCAAAATGGTTGCTGGTCATTAAACACATAGACTGGGTAGACAATCATCAAATGATCATAACCGCCAAATAAGTTCACATCACTTCACTGGTTATGGACAAAATGCAATTTAACCATTTTCCCATTATAAGTCTATGGGAGTTTTCTGTTGCCATGGCAACAATACCACAATTGGCAAACTTTTGTCTATTTTTAATTGCCCTTACCCAATTAGCATTTGTACCAAATAAGAGTCATACTGCCTCAGTCACGGCAACCAAACAAAATGCCCAACGGTCATGAAACACACAAACTTGGTAGACAATCATCAAATTATTGTAACTGCCAAATATGGTTCACATCACTTCACTGGTTATGAAGCAAATGCAATTTAACCATTTTCCCATTTTAAGTCTATGGGAGCTTTTTGTTGCTATGGCAACCAAACCAAGAGGCAGCTCACCATAATTTTAGCTATTTTGAATTGCTCTTACCCTCGCAACATTTTTACTATTGCTTCGGTATTTTCAAGGAGATGTCATTTAAAACATTCTTTTTTTATTAATTTAATGTTGCCATGGCAACCAAATAAGAGTCATACTGCTTCAGTAGTTTTCGAGGAGATGTCATTTAAAATTTTTTTTTTTTTTAATAATTTAATGTTGCCAAGGCAACCAAATAAAATGGTCACTAGTCATAAAACACATAAACTGGATACACAATCATTAAATGATCATAACTGCCAAATAGGATTCACATCACTTCACTGGTTATTGAGAAAGTGCAATTTAACCGTTTTCCCATTATAAGTCTATGGTAGATTTCTGTTGCCCTAGCAACCAAACAAAGAGGCAGATCACGATAATTTTAGCTATTTTTATATCCCCCTACCAAAGCAACATTCTTACCAAAAAAAGGTAAGAGAAAAGTCCAGGGAGTGCCACAATCACAACCGCAGCCCTTCCCAGACCCCAAGAGGAAGAGGAAAGCGACAAATCCAAACAAGTTAGGGACAAATTACTTTAGCTTTGGTGGAGTTGTCTTTTGAAAGTGTAAACCGATGGACAGACAACCAGACGGATGCACAGATGGGCCAACATCAAGGTGTTTGGGGCTATTTTTGGACATGATTATGAGGTTATTTTGAGCTTTATTCCTTTTTAAAATACATTAGAGTAGCTCCTAAACCCTTTTTGAATACACAAAACCCCTATGGAAATTTAACATTGAGGTACCCCATTAAACCCAAAATGTTAGAATGGACAGACGGACGGACTACAGCCAAAAATTGATCACTATAGCTCATCTTGAGCATAGCTCAAGTGAGCTGAAAAATCTGACCAGTGATCTCGGAAGAGATGTGATAACAAAACTGTTACAGAGTTTATCTAGTAACAGGGAAATCATGACTTCTAAGATGCTGTCTTAGTATTGTAAGGAGTTATGGTGTCCAAATATTTACAGTAAATTTAATATTTTGACAGTTGCCCAAGCCTGGTATCATTACAGTAACATTCCTCATACCTTGGACTGATAGACATGTAGAACATCAACAGCCCGTAAACTGCCATCTTGTAAACCCTGACTAAGCTCTGCTGATGTCAGATTCAGAACCCTCTTGCTTTCTGCTCCATCAATCTGAAACAGTCCACATGATATTTCATGTTCAGATACATAATAATGCATGGATGTTAACAATAATGATAATGTGGATGGTATATGGTAGGGTCATGCCCCTTTCTGCTGAAACATTCAGAGAGCTGATCCTGCCATAACTGGCTTTTGACAGAAAGGTTCTTGCCTCATTTAAAGAAATTTCAGGGTTTGGGATGGTAGGATATGACAGAAATATTGTTGACTGGGCCGTTAAACCCTCAACTTAAGCAAACAAACAAATCTACCATGATGATAATGGCAGTACATGTACATCAAAATTGCAAATACAGTGATCTGGCCAGTTTCAGGTCAGTTTTTACTTCAACCCAATTTCCAAGTATGTGATTTAAAACAACCAGAATTTTTGGACTATCATTTCTTTGAACAATGCACTTCAGTTTTTCCAAACAGGCCTGTACGATGAATATCCAGTACCTTGATTCTTGCTGCTTTTTTATCATCCAGTTTTGCATTAGAGCAGTGAAAAGAAAAAACTGAATTACAGACTGAAAGAGTGATTTTCAAAATAATTTAAAGAATATTTTAGAGCTGTACATAGATTATATTAGAGCTGTACATAGATTATATTAAAGCTGTACATAGATTATATTAGAGCTGTACATAGATTATATTAGAGCTGTACAAAGATTATATTAGAGCTGTACATAGATTATATTAGTGGATAAGAAAGTTATCTGGTAGTGCCACGTCACTGCAGTATCATGGTACACCACACCCCAGACACATTGATAGGATTCTACCACAATTCACAATATGTACTAACACCAGGGCAACCATTCCTAGCTCTTCTTCCCAGCCAAAACAATAGCTGAAGTCTTAGGTATGACCTAGCTAGGAATGGAACCCACAAAATCCTGAGTGAAGATCAGCCAACAAAACCACAAATAGATACAATTGGTATGTTGTCTGTTGATCTTGCCTATAGAGTTATAGAGGTTAACCCATTGTAGACTGAATAGACTCTCCCAAACTATATATTGGAAGACTCCAATTTCAATTTTAGGCACGTCCGGCTATTAGATTTACATATTCCTAGAGAAAAATGGCTAAAATATTTGCAAACAGTGGAGACCCTGATCAGACGACACATTCTGCGGCATCTGATCTGGGTTTGCACTGTTTGTCAATTACCCTTTTACGGGTCTCCGACTACAATGGGTTAAGAAACTGTTTATTGATGCAATGAATAACTACAGCCAAACTTACTTCAAATGTCTTCAAACCATTTTCCAGTTTCTCAAATGAGGCTTTGCACTTTGCCCTCTTGGTCTTGATTTTCTTCTTTATTCTCAACCGAACCATCCATCGACTAATGGCATATACAGCAGCCACTGCACCAACTGTACCGGCTGACACAGCAACATAGAATTTAACATTCGGTATTTTGTCTTGTATGGTCTGCCATAGGATTGACATATTTAAAGCCTATTAGGAGTTGTCCTACAACTGCAAATGCAGTCAACAATATCAGTGCATGTTTTAAAATGCTTAGCATGCTGGTTAAAATTTTCAGCAGATGACATATTGAAATATATTTTTTCTTATTTTTCCCAGAAAACAGGACTTCATATTTCAGATAAATTGTCTCCATTTGCATGAAATATAAAATCCTGTTTTCTGGGAAATAGAAGAAAAATATCATCAATTTGTGATCTCCTGAATTTTCCCAGAGCATGGTAAATGTTAACCCTCGTCCTGCTGAACCCAGATATACCCTACCTTTGCAAACAGTGTAGATCCAGATCGGTCCAACTGATCTGGATCTGCACTGTTTGCCATTCAGTATGTGAATTTGTATCAATAACCTGGATCAAGTAATCTGATTGGCTGACAATTGGAAGTGGGCATGGCATCTGAATTTATTCAGCATGACAAGGGTTAAGGAGGAGTATTTGATGATAATTCTGAGATAATTTTCTCCAATTCTCCATAGAAGCATACATTGTAGGTACTCATTAGAATCACCTCAGTGAAGCAATTCTAATGAGTATTCACACAATCTGACATAGCTCCAGATAAGAAGAGTATTCAGATAAGTATTTATCTTATTCTGCATGAAAACATATGTTGTAGATAGTCATTATGCGTACTAATGAGGACCCACAATATGTTTTCATAACTATCTATACTTTTTGGTTGAAAAACAAAGTCTTATCTGGAGTTATGGTGTAATAATGTCTTCTCCATTATATGAGCCACATTGGGAGAAGGTGTACATTTGGATATGCACTCAGCAGGAACTCAGATCAGCCTGCACATCCATGCCATTTTGATCAGTCTTCACTGTCTACCTGAAATCACTGGTTCACATGGATGAGTACAGGAGTGTTACATGAGGGTCTGGATGCAGGGTACCAAAATTCGCTAATCATTAAAATTTTAGCCCTTTAACCCTTAAAACGCCAAGAAAATCTGCATCTGAAAATGTTGTCTGTTTATGTTGTCTGCTGAATATTCTTGCAAACTTTTCAAACCCATTTTTGCATACAGGCAAACAGTGTGGACCTAGATCCGACTGCTCCTCTGCTCCAGATCAGACTGCTCCTAAGGAGCAGACTGATCTGGGTCCACACTGTTTGCAGAAATGACTTTTAAAATCACAAGCAGATGAGAAAGCAGACGACAATTGTTGTGATTGGCAGTTTAAGGGTTAATCAGTAATTAATAAAGCTATTTTCACAAAAATCAGTGTATTTTGGATTTTTTGGGCTTGATCATTAAATTCTACATCACAAAAATCAGAAGACACTAACAATTTTCGGCCAAAAAATCAGCAGTCAATAAAAAATAAGGTCTTTAATCAGCACTCAATTAACCCCATCCAGATCCTATTACATTGCCACCAAGGTACATCTCTACTTCTACTGGATGAACATGAAAATGAGTAAATGGTATTTGTTTGATGAGGATGGATGTATTGATATGTTAGTGATGACTTTTAACCCTTGTCATGCTGAATAAATTAAGATACCACTCCCACTTCTAATTTCCAGCCAATCACATTACTTGATCCTGATTTTTGATAGAAATTCTTCAGAAGCCAACTGATCTGGATTTACACTGTTTGTTAAGATAGGGCATGTCGTGCTCAGCAAGAGAAGGGTTAAAACAAACTATGTTTACTAAGATTTAAATATAAAACATTCTAGGACTTAAAATTTGAAGTTGGCCAGCCTAGCAGTATAGGCTGGTGCTGGCCTTAACACTGTAAGGTAGAGTATTCCAGTAACTAATGGTTCTCGGGAAATAAGAGTTCATATGGTACTGTGTCTGTGAATATGGTACGAGGAACTTCAGATGTCTAATTTCTGTAAGATGGCAGTGGTCAACAGCAACAAGATTGAATTTTATTTTAAACATCATAATTAGGGAATTTTATGTCTTACCATGTGTTATTTTGTTCTTGTCATTTTCAGTCCTTTTAGCATTGCGATTACCTTGCTTGGGGAAGAGAGAGCTAATCTTAGTGCTTTACATACGTTTGTTTGATTTGCACTTGTTTGGTTTTGTCTGTTTCCTCTTCCTCTTGGTGTCTGGGAAGGGCTGC
The DNA here is from genome assembly GCA_964016985.1 of Anodontia alba. Lineage (NCBI taxonomy): Eukaryota > Metazoa > Mollusca > Bivalvia > Lucinida > Lucinidae > Anodontia > Anodontia alba. The sequence goes on along the minus strand of OZ024833.1, from coordinate 42,015,041 downwards.
GATTTGTGATTGTGGCACTCCCTGGACTTTTCTCTTACCTTTTTTTTTTTATATTCTTCGGTGTTCTAAAGTTTGCCAGTTTAAGATTTGAAGCATTTCTATAACACTGCTGGTGAAATCATAATCATTGAGTACATATCTAGCTGCTGCTTGTTGAACTCTTTCAATCTTATATGCTAGTGTTTTCTGGCAAGTATGCCAGACTGGAGCACAATACTCAGGCTGTGGACAAACATATTGTAAGCAGTTTATCCAGGAAAGTAAGACTTTATCCAGGAAACTGTTTTAAGATCTACATCCAAACTGAAAAGTTTGTAAATGAGTAGATTATGGTTAAAGAAACATATTCCATTGCATAACATCCTAATGGCACAGTTAGTGAAATAGGCAGATAACAGATCATATATCTGTGGTGACCTATGGCTCTCAAACAGATAGGGGCCACATATGGGGAAATCAGTTTTGGGCAGGTAAATGGCTAGAAGTATAAAAATGTTTTTATTCATTTATCCATTTGAAACCATTTTGATAAAGTATAGAATTTGAAGATTAAAAAGTTTCATAAACAAGTGTAACTTAATTTATTTAAAAACACTTAGATACAGTAAACCCTCGTTATAACGACAGTATTTGTTTCCAAAGATATTGCCATTAAAATGAATTTGCTGTTCTAAAGGAGAATAATATGCAACAAATGCACTGTTTTATTCTTATTTGTTCATAGAACATATGTTTTGGATATTTGTTAGAATTGAGGTGAGGCAACTCTAACAAATATCCAAAACATATGTTGCTTGAAGTATTGAATAATAACGTTCCTGCATCATTTCTGATTAAATGTCACCTCTCTCGAGAGAGGGTTTCCTTGGTAGTCAAACTGTCAGTATAATGAATTTTGTCGTTGTATCCAGTGTCGGTGTAATGAGGGTTGACTGTATGTGTGGGTTTTTTTTTGTTGTTTTTTTTGTTCATTTTCATTTATCTATTTATTTATTATTTTTTATTTTAATCAGAAATTAAACATTCAATCCACTATTACAAACAATCCAGTCTTTGCGAAAAGTGCAGGACTGCCTGACAAAACTGGCATTTTTGCATTTTGTCCTGCAAAACTTTTAGTCTGTCTGACAAATGTCCTGTAAATCTTAGAAAGAAAATAATATTCTGACAACAAATATGCCTTCAGTCCTGCAGATACTTATCTGTCCTGCAAAAGATTACAGTCTGTCTGACAGCTGACCTGCATCAGACGAAAAGATTTCGCAAAGACTGACAATCCATCATAACTGTGCAAGAACTTTTAAAGACATAAAAATCTGTTGTGTCTGGGTCATTAGTCTTATCTCTAGGTACAAAAAAACCTGGTATTCTGTCAACGGAAGTTGAACAGGTAGAGGCCCAAAAGGGGGAATATAATATTGGGGAATGTAGTACTGACTAATTTATCTGTTCCATAGGTAACATCATATGAGCCGGTGCACAGCAATCACCTTCAAAGTTACCTGTTGGCTGAGTGGAGAGTCACACCAGTCTGCACATCTGATCAGAAGACTATGTATGTGCATGCTGGTTGAATCTTCTCTAGGCACAAAATATTTGGTATCCTTAAAAACATTTATAACCCTTTGGAAGGCCACTAAAGACATAAATAGAAATATAAAAATGACAAATTTGAAAATAAAATAAAAAAAAAACAAAAAAACTTTTTTTTATTTATTTTATTTATTTATTTTTTTTTTTTTCAAAAATAGTTGTTATCCCCAAAAATATTTATAAACCTCCTGAACACAACTTAAATACATGAAATATATAAAAAAAAAAACAAAAAAAAAACAATTTTAATATTTTAATAAAGAAATAAATAAATTTATAAATAAAAACACTTTCTTGTCTCCCCTCCAATTTCCAAACTATGCTTTATTCCTTCAAAATATTTATTACCCTTTAGAAGCCTCTTAAGTAAAAAATGAAATAAATAAAATTAAACAGACATTATGTTTGAAAAATTAATAAATAAACCATTCAGCTCTGTTCTCCAAATAAGTCAATTTTCCAAACTCTATTATCCCTTCAAAAATACTGATTACCCTTCAGGAGGCCTCTTAACTACACCCTGCTGCTAATTCATAATCACCTTTTAGGATATGTCTTTGATCTACCTTGCAGAGTGCCTAAGTATGGGCAATAAAATCATTAGTGAGTGGTACCACTTTTAACCTTATTTTGCCTATGTCTTTAAGAATAAACTTGCTTTCATTATCCAATTAAACTTAACTTCTTTAAAACCATTTTGAAACATGAAATTCCACTAAAAATGTGATAAAATTTATTAGGTAACTGAGATGTACATATTCTTTTGTTCTTAATTTAAAACTTGTGACAATAGACTGGGTAAACAAAACAATGTCTGGCATTTCTTCAATTGTTCAATCATTCATGGAGAACACAGATTTAGAAAACAAAACATAGCTTCAAATTAAGCTCAAAATGTTTTGATTTATGACAAATATGATAACAATTTTGATCTTTTGAAGTGTTCATCTTTTACCTAATACATAAATAAAAGTAAATAAAGAAATAGATAAAAAAAATAGTCTGTATTATTATTATTATTATTTTTTTTTTTGTTGACAACTCTGAAAACTAAGAATTCATCTGTTAACTTTATAACTCAGTAAAAATACATGAAAGTAAAAAAAAAAAAAAACAACAACAACAAAAAAAACAACAACAAACAAATGCATAATTGAATTTAGATATTTCTTATAAAAAAATAATCAATAAAATCTAGAATTAAATCAAAATATTCATGTACAGTTCCACTAAAACAATGAACACTTATAAGATTATATTCATTTTCCCACTTTCTGGCCCCATCACTTCAGACAGTGATAATCCCCTCATTATCACTTAGATAAGACAAGCCTTTGATGTGAGCCACCACTATCAGGGCTGTATATTGCGTGCAATCATGTTGGACCACCCCAACCAAGAGGCAGAGAATATGTGTCTTCATAGAAGGTTTTACTGAAATTCTTTGTAATGAGATCAGTCTGCCTGCAGTCATTGAGGATGTCAAAGATTTCCTGAGTGAAACTTAAGAGTTGAGTTTCACAACTGTGCTTTAAATGAAAACCATGTTGGAACTTGGCTGATGAGGTCATTTGAGTCAAAGTGATTCATAATGTTAGATATGGATATGTTCCATCAACTTAGATGCAATGCATACATGTGAGTGAGACAGGTCTGTAATTACCTGGGCCCAGTTGTTCAAAGCTAACAATGTCGTTAGTTAACGATTCGTTAAAATTTACATCAAGTGATACGCAAATATGCTGAAATTTTTTGATGAAAAAATGTGAGTAGCTTTTGCAGTTACTCACATTTTTTCAGCAAAAAATATCAGAATATTGTACATTGAATCTGTTAAAATAGTTAACAAATTGACCCTTAACGAGCTCGTTAAGCTAACGACGCTTTGAACAACTGGGCCCTGTTTTGGATTTTGAAGACAGGGGCATATCCATATTTATACTTAGAGAAATGGGAGCTGTCATTGTAAAATTGATTTTTTTTTCAATGTTTTCATACATTTGGAGGTTCAATGATATACTGATGGTGTATTCAATCTACAATGTATTTATTCAATGTCATTATTCAAGGTCTGAGGCTCAAGTGCCAGTGGATAAAGAGTACCAAAGGTGGGGAAAATTTTTAAAACAGCAGGGCCCTGTTGTTCAAAGCATTGTTAGCTTAACGAGCTCGTTAAGGGTCATTTCGTTAACTGTTTTAGCGGATTCAATATACAATATTCTGCTATTTTTTGCTGAAAAAATGTGAGTGCAAAAGCTACTCACATTTTTTCAGCAAACAATTTCAGCATATTTGCGTATCACTCGCTGTAAATTTTAATGAATCGTTAACTAACGATGTCGTTAGCTTTGAACAACTGGGCCCTGATTTTTTGGGCTATTTTGATCACTGGGTATATTTCACACTTTTTCGACAAAACAACGTGCCAACCATTACCCGTATTCTGTAGCTTTTCTGCGACTCAGCTAACACAAATTTATTTTTTTTTTTCTTTGGTTTTTCACACCTGGTCACTTCGAAGTGCTGCGTCAGAATCATAAGTTTTCAGAAACTATATGTGGGAGAAAACAATGGTAATGGGCTCAACAGCTCTCTGGGAACATTATCAACAAAATTCGGATCAAACACAAGACCTACCACGGGTACATGTTGTCCAAATCCCAGCTAAAAACACCACCTAAAAAGACATAATGAGGTCAAAAATTGTTTCGGTGTACTAGTAAGTAGTTCTGTCTCATTTTATCCACAACTTCTCAGAGGTCAGTTTGTGACCATTTGTTTGTGGCTCATTTATTACAAAGAATGAGGAATTGAAAATCTGATGAACATGGGTCTTTGTGCACTTTTTACTTTATTATTTTTTTTACTTGTTATCCCCACGCTTCTTTTTTAAAAAAAAGCAATGAGGATATTGTGAACGCCTCCGTCCAACTTGATGGGCCGTAAAACCCAAAAAAAGACAAGCCGAACTGTTCTGATGTTGTTGCCATTACAGCCAGAATCTTGAAACTTTGGACACGCAATGTATATATTGCACTATCTAATCAGTGAACAACAACTGAATGCGCTGATCAGACTGCGCGGATGATAGGCACTATGTGCCTTTGTTGTTCGCATATGGGAAACACAGGTTTTCTTATATAATACATTTGAGCTTCGTCATTAATAACACATTTGAGCCTCGCCCTGTCTTTGGGTTTCCGATCCGGTAAGACTCAAGCGAGCCTGCACAGATACAGAAAAACTGGAACTCCATCTGAAACTTTTTATTTATTTATTTATTTATTTATTTATTATTTATTTATTTATTTATTTATTTTTTTTTATTATTATTTTTTTTTCAAAAATGTAACCTTTGAGCTTTTGTAATTCAATTTTGAATTAGTTAAATACATAGAAAAAATCCTCATTATGGTACAATGCTAATTTTGTATCTGTTCTCACTACATTTATATATATATATATATATATATATATATATATATAATATATATATATATATATATATATTATATATATATATATATATATATATATATATATAGTATATATATATATATATATGTTGCAGATAGAACAAGAGAGGTCTGAGGAAGAAAGCTCTGTTGGTGATGCCTTAGCTCTGGCTTTCCGCTGTGCACGTTTCTGCTCGGCTTCACTGATTCTTTTTGCTTCGTATTCACCCGTTTTATGAGGCCTCGCCACTTTGTACGATCCTGTGCAATCTGTTCCCATGACTCTGTTGCTATGTTGAAGTCTTTAAGGGAGGCTTTGAGGGTGTCCTTGTATCGCTTCTTCTGATCACCATGGGAGCGTTTTCCTACTGAAGTTCTCCATAGAGGATTTTCTTTCGCAAACGTTCATCAGGCATTCTGGTAACATGGCCTGTCCATCTAAACTGTGCCAATTTCAGAACAGTATGTACACCTTGATCCCTGCCCTTTTCAGGACTTCTGTGTCTGGAATCCTGTCTTGCCACTTGATCTTTAGAAGTTTTCTAAGACAGTTTGTATGGAAGTGGGTTCTGTCTTTTGGCATGCCGTTGGTAAACTGTCCAAGTTTCGCATGCGTATAACAGTGTTGGCAGCACTACCGATCTATATACTTTCAGCTTTGTGTCAAGTCTGATTCCACTTCGGTCCCAAATACTTCCACGTAGCCGGCCAAATGCTGCACTAGTTTTGGCAATTCTCGCATTGACTTCATCATCAATGTGCACAAGTCTAGACAATGTGCTTCCAAGGTAGGTGAACTTGTCTACCACTTGCAGTCGTTGACCTTTCACTGTGATGGTAGGCTCCTTGTAAGGCTTTCCAGGTGCTGGCTGATATACTACCTCAGTCTTTTTGATGCTGATTGTGAGATCATAGCTGTCACATGAATCAGATACTTGATCCACAACTTTTTGTATTTTCTCTTCTGTTGGAGCACCCTTTGCCATGTCATCAGCAAAGAGGAACTCGTCTAGCACCTCTGTCTGCACCTTAGATTTAGTTTGCAACCTTCTTAGGTTGAAAAGTTTCCCATCAAAGCGATACCTAATAGGTATACCATTGTCACTATCCTGGAAAGCATCTGTAAGCATGGCAGAAAACATCATGCTGAACAGTGTTGAAGCTAGTACACAGCCTTGCTTAACTCCATTTGTCACAGGAAATGGATCAGAAGACTTGCCATCATTTTGGACCCTTGCAAGCATACCATCATGGAACTGCCGCACCATTGCTATGAATATGGCAGGACAGCCAAACTTTGCCATAATTTTCCAAAGTCCCTCACGACTGACTGTGTCAAATGCTTTGGTAAGGTCGACAAAGGTCATCTAGAGGTCCACATTCTGTTCCTGGCATTTTTCTTGAAGCTGTCGTGCTGTAAAGATCATGTATATTGTTCCTCTGTTTTTCCTGAATCCACACTGGCTTTCTGATAGAAGCCCTGACCGTTCGAGGTGTTCATTCAATCGGTTCAGTAGGACCCTAGCAGGGATCTTCCCAGCAATTGACAGTAAAGAGATGCCTCGATGATTGTCACAGACTTGAGGATTCCCTTTCCTTTTGAATAGGTGGATAATTGTTGCATCCTTGAATTCTTGAGGGATGGCTTCTTTTCTCCAAAAAAAATGTGAAATAACTCTGTCAGTTTCTCTGCAACTGGAAGACCTCCTGCTTTCTAGATCTCTCCAGGTATTGCATCTGATCCTGGAGCCTTGTCAGATGACAGGAGTTTTATTGCTTTCACTGTTTCAGAGACGGTTGGGAGCTCATCAAGCAGATGAGCGGATTACATTCCACCTATGGTAGTATGTTGATAGCTTCATCATTGATAGATGATGGCCGATTTACTGTCCTTAACACCATCAAAGTGTTCAGCCCATCTTTTCAAGATAGCTTCTTTGTCAGTCAGAAGACTAGTTCCATCTGCACTAAGGAGTGGGGTGGTTCCTGAGCTCTGGGGACCATATACTGTCTTGAGTGCATCAAAGAACTTTTTCATGTCCTTTCTGTCTGCAAAGGACTGGATTTCATCAGCCTTTTTTCTCAGCCAGGAGTCTTGCATGTCTCTGAGCCTCGTCTGAACTGTCTTGCATATGTTTGAATAGGCAGTCTTGCTAGATACTGAGCTGGTATTTCTGAGGTAAGCCTTGTGTTTTTGGTGTTTCACTACATTTAACAATACAAAGAAGCACAGAAAATTTAACATGTTTTTGAACTCTCAAGCTGTGCTGAGTTACCTCGATAAACAGGTCTAATTTATAATAGAATTTGAGGAAGAATTCAGACGTTTTGGTAGCAAGTTCTAGTGCTTTACATTTCGCCACGTCACGAGAAAAGCTGTCCGGGATTTTTCGAAAAAAGGTAAGACTCAAACAGGACTGCTCAGCTACAGAGACTAGCCGTAGTAGACTATTGAGACTATTGAAACTTTAGACATAGAAACCAGAGGCATTATCATATGCGGTGAACTGAGACACTGGTCAAAGTGCGTGGATGCTCGGGTTGATCTGCGTTTTTGTTGTCAATTTGCATAGTGCATATTTCAGGTTTTCTAACGACATGCCTCGTATCTTTTAAGTGTAAATTTGAAATCAGCCACAGCATGATGTTACAAACAAAATGACCAGCGAGCCCTTCAAAATCATAGAAGTTTGGGTATTAGATAATTTAATTTGTTTAATTTGTTTATCGTGTATTGGCTGAAATTGCAACTGTGTAAAGTTTGTATATGTTATTTATTAATTTCTTATAATTTACACACTGTATCAGGTTAAAAGCAGAGGTAGTCTGCTCATGAATTATGCGTGGACACCGTTTCAAGCCAAGGTCAGGGTAAAACTAATCCAGATTTTTCTGGCGCTGCCTCTGCCTGGTAGCGTTAAAAATCTGCTGTGATGATGAGATTAAAAGCAGTAAATTGAAATACAAGTGTCATCTTGAGCATCTTGATGAGATCTTCATCCATTTTCGAAATTTTGTTTGACCCCAATTCGGAATCCACTATTTGGGCTTATTTTGCAGTCTGTATGTCTTGCTGCTTGCGGAGACATGCCACTCTATACTACTCATGTCCATCAAACATTTCATTTCTAAACTTATGACTGAGCCACACTGATGAAGTTAAAACAGAAAGAAAAAAAATAATTTGGTAAAGTTATGCAGTTATCCACCAGTCACCTTAAACCAGTTATGTAATAAAGGTGAAACTCGAGGTGTATAGTTAAGTTGAAATTTCTAAGATATGTCAGATACAGTTTTGCTTAATACAAATAAAAATCAGCCATTTCCCATCTTCTGACCGCCCTGCCTGAAGATATTCTGGTTGTTGCAGCAGGCGGTTGATTTACTGTGTTAACCTCGGTGTCAGGCAGTTCATGTCACTGTTGTCAACACTTTCTGCGATACTTTCTATGGCTCTGGCTTCGGCCACTTCGCCTTCACTCTCTGTACTGTCTTCAGTATCTGACATTTGCACCATAACTTCTTGCTGTCTCTGTTCCTGCTTGATTTTCATATACATGTGCTACAATGTCGCGCTTCTTTCCCTGTCTAGAAAGGGAAAACCTATCCAGATACTTGTTTATTTCTGATAGGGATAGTTTTCCAAGTTACCACTGTCAACTAATTCCAACCAGTTATATTCAAGCACTGTTTTGGGTTTTTTTTTTTCCCCGAAACCATTTGTTTCTGCATTGTCCTGCCGCTGGCCCGAATAGAACTTCTGTAAACATGACCCCCCACCTACCGGGATGTTAAAGTTAAAGGTGACCACCCCTTCTAGCTGCATGAAAATTTGTCTGACCCCCCACCCCGCCTCGCACACACACACACCTACTTTTTAGCCCCCGCCCCGCCCTCGCTCCCCCACCCCCGACACTTAAATAATGAACGGTCCCTTACTTCATCTGAACATCACAGGTGTTCAATCCATATTGTTGCAATGTAAACCTGTACTCCACTTTCTAAGGGAAGCACTCCAACACTTTCAGAAATGGGTCTATATGAGAAGTTATAAAGGTCATTTGACCATCTAACTTGTGACAAAAGCCAGTCAGACTGAAACGGGTTCTCAGAGAACTATCACCCGGGCTCATATTTTTGACTATCTACCGGTCACGTGAATTACCTAGCAACTTCACCTGTGACAAAAGCCGGTTCTCAGAGAACTATCCCTCGGGCTCATAATTTGGACTCTTGCTCACGTGATCAAATAGTTACCAGTATTTATTGGTCATAGCGATCACATGAAAAAAAGTTCCTTTAAAATATGAGATGGGTAAGAAAACATCTGTATCATACCTTTCTGGGCGACAGTCAAAACTATCAGCTGTCGGTGCTGTGGACCATCCGATGAACTATCGCCCTCGGCCTTAGGAAAATTCTGTTGAGTGTCATTGCCAGTTATAAAGAGAAAAGACAAACTATATAATAATACAATTGTATGTTGACCTCATTAGATATGACGTTGACATCCACCACTGAATACCAATATTGTCCTCGGCTATTGCCTCAGTCTGGTGGATATCACGTCATACCAGTACGTCAGCAGTCAATAATTGTATAAAATGTTTTGATGTAAACAGTTTTTAGTCAAAATTCTTAGGTTTTTTTTTTTTTTTTTTTTTTTTTTTTTTTTTGAGAGAGAGAGATAGAGAGAGAGAGGGGGCGGGGGGGGGGGGGGGGAAGAAATTTCCTTGTGTGTGGGGCGGTGTGGGAGGATGCCACAAATTTGGTCGATATTTTGGGGAGTGGGGCTCGGGGTCTTCGTGAAATTTTCAAAGAGCCTATATAGCAGAAAATATCAGTATCCTCCGCTCCTGTGGATTGAATACACGTAGTACACTCGTCCCATCCCACTTTCCCAGCACCCCGTGGTCTGACCACGACATGCTTGAGATATGTTTTAACCTGTTTTTAAACTTCACACTTTATTACTGGACAGTTTTCACTATGATGTCGGCTTTTAAATTGATTGAAAGTCTCGACGTCGGCGACTCAAGTCCAAAATTGGTATTACGAAAAAAAAAAAAAAAAAAAAAAAAAAAATCGACGTTTTTCTAAGGCGTCTTTAGATGTCAAATAGACGTCTTACATGTAACTACGGGTCGAAATAGTCCGACGGTTAGTATATACATATGCGTTCCTTTTGACATCTTTCAGGAATGTTTGTCGTTTTGTTATAGGAAACCATTTTGTTCTGATTGACCATATCTTATGAGAAACCATTCGTCTTTTCTATTTCTGTGTTTTGTTCTCAAATATTTACCCTAAAAAAAAAACAAAAAAAAAAAAAAAAAAAACAAACAAAAAAAACTGTCTGGCCTACGCAATTTTTATAATAGAGTGATTTTTGAATTTTTCTTTCTTTTCTACGCAGATTTTTTTTAATTAATGACGTTTCACGACAATACTGACACATTTTCAGAAGATTTGAACAAACGGTACTTGTGGAAACTCGGCCTATCTTCAATTTACCTCCCCTTCCGATTTCTGCAGAATTTGCAGCTATCGTTACTATGGGAAAAAGCAAGTAGCATATAAGACTGTCTAATAAGCTCTTGGAAAAAGTGAAAATATTCGATTAAAAAAAACAAACAAAAAAAAACAATGATTGTATAAAACTTTTTTGTACGTACATAGGTAGTTACGATAAAAGATTTTGCATTAAATCATGACAACAATTTGCACATTTACGCCAGGCAAAAAAAAAAAAAAAAAAAAAAAAAAAAAAAAAAAAAGAAAATGCTTTCTGAAAGATGTCGAAAGCAGAGAAGCTCTTTTTTGACGTGTTCTAGGCTGAGTATAAATTAAAGTGGATACGGATCGCTGGGTGATATAGGTAGCGGCACAAGTGTGCATGGACGAGCTATTAAAGCAAGGTGGTACAAATACACGCACACGAACACATTCGACACATACCACTGTATGTGCCTCGGGTGCCTGCTAACTTTAAATATATGCACAAAAACTGAGTACGACTAGCTTGATCTGATGTGTCAGATCACGTCTCGTGGCTGTGACCGGATGATCCTGACACAGCCACGAGACGTGATCCGACACATCAGATCAAGCTACTAAAATAACGATGTTTATATTATATATCTACAAAAAATAAACAACAACTAGTGTTCAATTAATGATAAATTCAACAATTTACAGCAATAACAACAATAATGAAAACTTTTGAACAGTCAAAACATGTTACTATTTCTTTTTAAATTGGTACCGGCAGCGGTAGGCCTACTGATTTTTAAAACTGTTGGTAAAACATGGAGAAGGGTGATCGGAATTGGAAAATGCTACTTACGTGATATAAGATTTTGTATTTTTTGTGTCGGAAAGTTACTAGCAGACAGGGGTATTTTTTATAGGTACGTATAATGAACTGCCCTATAAAAATTTGTATTTCCATGTTCCAATGTATCACATACGTTTTTTTCTTTTCTGTTTGTGACAAGCGGTGACTTTGCAAATACTTCTCCATTCATCCCGACTGATACAGAACATGCAGATGCTTGTATACAATTTTATGCACATTCGACAGAAGACTTAAGTATGTTAACACTAGCTGACCTGTGTCTGTAGCTTCTTTGTTTTCATTTGAATGTGTTAACAACTCAGACCTTTCAAGTTTGTCAACTTTCTGTAACTGTTCTCTAAAATGCATCGCTGTAACCGCGTTTTCTAAGCTGAGCATCACGAAAAAATGCCTATATAATTTTGCCCCACTTTTATATAGTAAAACTGGGGTTTACAGGGGTATACATTGTTTTTCTTATTTCTACTCAAAAGCATAGATTGTGGGTACTTGTTAGAACAGCCTCGTCGAGGCGGTTCTAACGAGTACCTACAATCTATGTTTTGAGCAGAAATATTTTTTTTTATCTAAAAATTTTCATTTTTTGGTAGTAAAATTTTCAGTATAATGAATAGGCATGTTTTCGTAATGGTTTTGAGGGCTCCTGGATGCTTTTTATAGTCTTCTTGTTCACATATTTTTCGAATTCGAAGACCAAGACCGTACGCAAGCGATTTTTGGTATTTGGCTGATGGCAGGAATCCTTTTGTAAATACAATGCTCGATGCTCTTTGTACTGTGATAACATCCAGCATTTCATCAGTGGAGTTTACAAGGGACTTCGTTCTTCTCTCTAGGGCCACTCTACACGCATCTAGTCCTTCCTTTTTGCGGGAATTGAAGGTATAAGCTTGTCGTCAACATCTCATCAGTGGAGGGCATAAGCTTGTTGACAGCATTTCATCAGTGGAGGGTATAAGCTTGTCGTCATCAGTTCATCAGTGGAGTTTACAAGGGGCTTCCTTTTTCACTCCAGGTACACTCTGCACACATCTAGTCATTCTTTTTGGGAATTGAAGAGTATAAGCTTGTCGTCAGCATTTCATCAGTGGAGGTTATAAGCTTGTCGTCAGCATTTCATTAACGGCGTTTACAAGGGACTTCATGCTTCTCTCCAGGGCCTCTGTACGCATATAGTCTCTCCAGGGTCTCTCTGCACGCATCTAGTCCTTCTTTTGGGGAATTAAAGGGTACAAGCTTGTCTTCTGCTGAATTTGCCCGTAGAGTGGTAAAAGGTAAACAAAGATCTCTATATTTAGTAACTATATCCTGTGCATGCAGCTTTGATTGACATTGCTTGAAACAGCACCATTTTCGTTCTTTCAGAAAGATTTTGTTTGATGTTTTGAAATATTCAGAATCTCATTAAGTATTGTATTAAAAATGGCGACAGTCTTGATAAAGGTTTTAAAATCTTTAAACAGCATTATTTTCTTATTTTCTTTTTCCGATTTTGATCAAATTTTGCATAAAAATATTTCGTCATTTGCCAAGAGCTTTCATTTCAGATACCTCTTTGTCAGTAGTGCCTTACCCTTTAACGACAGAATTTCTCAAATTGATTCGCTCGTTCTTTCAGAACTTGGTAAGTAGCCTCAGAACATAGAATAGGACAGTTGCAAGTTAAGTACAGATTATGGAGACTTGATGCACTTGGTCGATTTTCCGAGTTTTGTGACGTCCTGTGTGCATTCCTGCCCACTATGTCCCTTCTGGAAAGGGGCTTTCTCTAAAAGGAAACAATTTACTTCCCTTGGGAGCAAACTCTTTTCTTTTAGAGTAGACCCTTTTCAGAAGAAACCTAAAACAATTGTGTCAGTTACCTCCCCTGAAGGCGTGTCTATTCTCCTTTAACATGAATTATTGAAGGAGCTCAACGGGCGTTTTGTAAACATTAATCGTTTTCTGGCTATAAACATTCTCTTCAAGTAGAGTTTCAGAGGTTGAGAAGTGGTTAACATCCGGAATCTTTCTCTGGCACCGAGAGAAACCAAACTGGAGTAGGCAGCCCCGGTTTGGAATCAATACACTCAAGTTTTAACAAGCCAGATTGATAAGGCACTTGCAGGCATGTCGGCGAGAGGCAGGATGAATTGCAGTGACCGATACTTGATGACCGATGAGACTGCGCAGGCTTCTCTGGCCTTCTTCTACAAAATCCATCCAGGCCCTGTTTGCCTAAATAAAATTTTGACCCCTGCAGCAGGATTGAAACAAACTAAGGTTTCACATGTTTCACAGTATACAAGATATTTGTCGTACACTGATGCCCTGGAGTATTTTCCCCGCCTTTTTGAAAAGTTGTCTGATATTGGATTTGATGCAGAGACCACAGAGGAGTCCTGATACCTCTAATGACATTCATTCACCAGGACCTGTGATATGGGAAATTAGTCTTAAGCTGTCATCAGAGAGGTATAATCCCCATTTAGCTTTTTAGCATACCTCGGATTGTTTGTAAATAATTTTAATGACTCACTGTCTATTGCTGGTTGCTACATAATGATCAAACGTGATCAACTCATTTAAAGAAAAAACATAGATAGAACTTACAGACGGAGGCAGGCATTACGAACAGAAACTGATGTGAAAATGTAGCTTTTAGAAGAAAGTGAACTGGTATAGGCCGTAGATATTTGGCATGTTTTCTGTCTGTGAACTGACCTCTAAATCCTCTCTGACACTTTTATAACTCCGCAAACATCTGTACATAGGATCAGCTAACAGAGAATGGAACAGTAAGCAAGAGATGTTATTTAGAAAAATATTGTGATTTAGGTTTGAGTCAAAATCAGAATTATACTATCGCATCAGACTTTATAAAGCTTAGAAGAAAGAAGCGTCATCTTCTTTTACAATTAAGATGAAGTGGAAACTTTTTACACGATAAGATGAAGTCAGCACTTTCTGCTTCCTGGACATCATTACATATATTGTCTTCTGTTGGCACGAATGTGGAACAGTAACAACACTTGAACTGCACCTGAATAAACGCGATATCATTTAAGGGAAATGGAAATACCTTAAAATGAAACAACTCGGACATGCAAATACTATCTCCCTTCTCACCGGGGATGGGTTCTACTCTTAAAGGAATGAATTTGCGCCCTTTTTTCTTTAAGATTAGCCTAAATTCCTGTCTTCACAGTTGTCTTAAGAGGTATCCATGAACCTTATGACACCTCGAGGCAGACAATATTCCTCCGCCAGACTACTGTAATACAGGTAAATGTCTAGCTCAGATACAGTAGGCACGCTTACCAGTAAGATGTAGCTATGTTGATGAACATCGTCATTCAGAAAGTATGATCCAATGCCCTCTATGTAGGCGTGGAGCAGATGGAGATCCATTGCACTTCTTAATGCATTGATCAGCTTTCATAATGTTAAACAAGACATACTGACAGGTATTTATTTCATAATGTTGAACAGTTCATTCTGACAGGCATCTACTTAGTAAACCAAAGCCATTTTGATGAAGTACGTCTGACCGCTGATCAGGAGGTCACGGGTTCGAGCCCAGCCGGGTCCGACAACATTCTTTCGTGGACATTGATCGTGATATATTTTCACTCCCTTCTGCTGATTCAAGAAGAGCAGTTGTCAGTTTCTGGCGAAAGAATGTGTACAAAGTACTGGTTAACAACTAAGAGGACTAAGCCCAGGAAAAGTGTGGTTAGGTAAACTGACCGGCACGACATGATCTTCATAGGGCCTTTAAACTCCAACCCAATCAACTAATTTTAATGAAGTAATAATAGCCGTAACTATTGCTGTTCAGTCATTCATACTGAAGACCAAGGGTTTCTGTACTAATTCTATAACATATACAATATTTTTTTTTACCTTTCTTTTATAGTATAATAGAGTCAAATTTTCCTTAATGAAAACGCACGATATTTTATTCTTTAAAATTTAAATTCTGATTTCGCGTTTGCCATAATCGATATCTTGGAGCATTTTTGAGCAGTTGAATTGAGCTCAGATAAAAATGTGTTCCGTTCCTCGTGCAGATGACTGAATGGACAGTTACTGATTAAGAAATAAATTATTCCGAACCGTTCTCAAATGTCCCAGATAAAGCACAGTTGAGTATGGGTTGTACCCATTTAAGCACGAGCGAGCGCTATTTTGCATGTATAACGAGGCTTAATGATGTCACATAGACTTAAATAAATTGCAAAACCTAAATAAATAACATCTGCAGCAATATTTACCCCCTGCATATATGTGTGTATAGACATTGACATTTATAGTTTTGCTTGAAAACTGAACTGTTTTCCACAAAAAAATGATTAAATTCATTAGTTTGAAATGCTTAGAAACTCAATATGTATTCAAAATGGCGGCGCCCCTGACATTAGTTTTGAAATGTTTGAACGCCAAAACATTCTCAGTGTTTATCCGATTTTGATCGCACAAAATACATAGTTTGCTAAGATGTTTCTTTCAGATTTACCCTTCAACAACGTTCCTTTCCCCTTCGCTATTTCAAAAGCTTATCTTTTTTTTTTTTTTTTTTTTTTTTTTTTTTCAAAATCACAAGTACATTCTATTCTCAAAGTTTTACCTGACAGATAAATTCATACACACCCTTGTTACAGGTATTAAATTCCAAACTGATATGCGGTATATATCCATCCGGCTGTGATTGAGAGCATATAAACCTCAAGGCATAAACCAACACGTCTCTCCTTTGTCAATGTGAAATGATACAAAACATATTTCATGGCAATATTACCCATATAAACAAAACAGAGACAGGATTACTAAAAGAACGTTTATTTTATAGAAAAATATGTAATCAAGTAAAACTAACATGAATAAGGCATTCAAAATGTACAAAGTACATGTATAGATAAAACAATTTCACATTCATTGGACTAGCGGACTCTCTCTCTCTCTCTCTCTCTCTCTCTACCACAAACACACACGAGCCTATATTCCACATTAATAACTAAAGTATCATAAACAAGGTTTTCCCTGACTCGCTTTTGGCATTTTTTTACTCCCAAAACCATGTTCTGGACTCTCAGAACTAAGGGATAAGAGTCCTGATTGATGCATATTATCAGTGTAAACTTAAATTTATTCATTTTTGGCTTTGAATTTTGATTTGTTTTGTACCTAAAGGACAAAAAATATAACTATTTGGGAAACAGTCTTGAAAACAACAAACACCTAAATCATATTTATGCCAACAGGGACCCCTTAACACAAGAACAGTGAGTCCCTCGGACCCTTGATTTCAAACCCTGAGGGAAAACCCCTTCATAAAAGAAAAAAGAAATCTGTTATAACACCTCTAGAATAAACGCACGCGTATAGGCGCGTACGCATACTGAATAGCTTAATACCCTTAAAGAATCAACCACAACTGCTGCAGATGACACTTTTCTGATTATTATTATTTATTATTATTATTTTGAAAGAAAATGTCAAGACTTATTTTATACGAAAAATAAAAGAAATACGATGTAATTTGCTACAAATTTTGCTTGGCGCTTTAAGAGTCAACATCTATTGAGTGGCTATCACTAAAATGAATTCAAACAAAAAAATCACATAGAGCAAAAACATTATCTGGGCCTTCTTTGCTAGAACATGCACGATAAGAGTCCTTTACTACTATACGTGGCTGGAAGACACTGGTCGACATGTACAGCCTTACTTGATTATAAACAAAGAAACAACAACAACAGACGCAGGCCAGCAGCGCCACTAAAACTAGCACCAGCTGTGCCACAAAAACTACATATTTACTTTTTACGGAGTCTGATCTGGGTTACATTGTTTGCCCATGCTTGTCTGTCCGACTAATTAGGGTAATAACAGTAGTTCCCAGTGAAAAGAAAATTAATATTTTCTATGTAAACCCCTCTCAGCATGGCTGACCAAAACCAATACCTGTGCAAAAAGTATTTCAACAGGATCTACACTGTTTGCCATTATGATTTTTGGTTTTAGACTGAAACCCCCCTATTTGTAACAATGGACATGTCCAAAGTCAAGAATGGAATCCACCTCAGAAACTCAGGGATGAAAGGGTTAAAACTGAGGATGTAAACCCAGTTAACAAGATCAGGGCGTTGCCTGAATGCGTAAAAGTGCATTCGCAATGGTCTTCACTCTTTCATCCCTGAATTTCTGAAGTGGACTCTTTCATCTCCGAATCTGGTCAGAATCATTGTTCCAGCTAGGGGTCTCAGTCAAAAAACAAAATAGAATGGCTAACAGTGTAGATCCTGATGAGACGGCTCATTATAAAATAGGTATTTGCCTAGGTCTACCGAGCTGAAAGGGCTAATGATGCAGCTGTTCAAATGCATTTCTTGTAAAATAGAAAAAAAATGCGCAATGTGAAAGAGGATACTTATCAGTCAATGCCTAGATCAGCCTACGTTTCCGTGCAGTCTGATCATGATATTCTATGTTCGTCAATTTATTCTACAATATCCACTGATTCTGTAAGCGGGATACGTAGACTCTGATCGGACTGCGCGAATGCGCAGACGTCTGAATCGTCCTTGCTCGCATTCAGTATAAGCACCCATTTCGCGCATTCAACATTAGTGGTGACACTTATATACTAACTAGAAGTTGTATTGAAATACAAGGTCATAAATAAAGCTCTTAAATGCCTTAAATGGCGCTACTTGTAACTTAGAACAGTGACTCAGGGTTGTAAAAATGAAACATTTGATTTTGGCTTTATAGAAAGAAGACCTATAAAAGTACATTCTGTTTTCTAAAAAAATGCGATATATATATATATACACAAGAGTGGTCTTCCATAACTTGAAGCCGGACAAGAGTGGTCTTCCATAACTTTCAGCCGCACAAGTTAACGGATGTTTTTTCTACCGAATATTTTCCATAGCCCACAATACATACAGATTTACCAGCTCTCTTTAGTTGAATAAACATTAAAATAGTCGACATTATTTCTTGTGTAAGAATAATAGGAATAATAAATCAAAGGACTGATAGTCCTAAGAGTCTGCTAGCTTGTAAAGTATTGATGGAGTGCTGTGTATCTTCTATGCAAACACAATACATGCAAAGAAGATAGGTGGCATTCCAATGCTACCAATACTACACCATAAGATGGAGCTCTATGGAATATATCAAGCATCTGGGCATTGTACTTCCTGAAAAGAAGACTTTCTTTAAAAACTCTATCAAATGTACGTCAACCCTGCATATGGGTTGAATGAGAAAGTCATCCAACATGCACATTCTGTACTACATGCTTTCACTATCAATTTCTCAAAATCAGTCAGATGGAAATGCATTTTACTTTTTTTAATGTATAAATGTGCTCCAGTTCATACAAATTCAACACCTGATGTAGCTCCACGATTATTCTAGTACAATTTTATAAATTTACTCTATCAACTTATTATTAAGACAAGAGCAGATTAAATAAATTTTAAATGGCTATGTTCAGTCCAGATTAGCGTTAATAACTGATAACTAATCCATTCTTATTTATACATTAAAAAAAGTAGAATGCATTTCCATCTGACTGATTTTGAGAAATTGATAGTGAAAGCATGTAGTACAGAATGTGCATGTTGGTTGTTTTTCAAGGAATATTAAACTTTCAAGGAATATTAAACTTTCTCACAAAGCCTTGTCTCTGAATGTAAATTTAATATTGGATGAAGCCACTGGTTGTAAGCAAGCGTGAAAATATGGATATAGAGCAAAATCCAGGTCCATCATGATCAAATCATATAAATCTACAAGAAAATGCATCTGTATTATTGCAAGGAAGTATCCATCAAGGAGATTAGATATTTAGTCATGATTCAAGAGGGCGTCAGTGCCTACCATGTTGTTTAGTATTTTTGGTGAAAGCTGTACAGAAAAGGATCTGTACCAACATGTGGAATGTGAAAAACATGAATGAAATTCTGTGTGCAGGAGATAAATTATACGAGTATCCTTTCCTTGATTTAGAGACAACACTCGCTATGACTTTCTCATTCAACCCATATGCAGTCTTCGCTTGACGTACATTTGATAGAGTTTTTAAAGAAAGTCTTCTTCTCAGGAAGTACAATGCCCAGATGCTTGATATATTCCATAGAGCTCCATCTTATGGTGTAGTATTGGTAGCATTGGAATGCCACCTATCTTCTTTGCATGTATTGTGTTTGCATAGAAGATACACAGCACTCCATCAATACTTTACAAGCTAGCAGACTCTTAGGACTATCAGTCCTTTGATTTATTATTCCTATTATTCTTACACAAGAAATAATGTCGACTATTTTAATGCAAACAGTGTAGACCCTGATTAAACGCCGCGATATGTGGCGTCTGATCTGGGTCTAAAATGTTGTCCAATGTCCCTTTTTATAGGACGCTAGAAGTGTGTGTGTGTGTGTGTGTGTGTGTGTGTGTGTGTGTGTGTGTGTGTGTGTTACATAAAATTACATTATAGCTTTAGAAATTTAGTTAACGAAAAATAAACAAGAAAACATTGATGCATAGCATCAATACCCCTGGAAACTAATCTGCCATGCATTACTTAGCTCCCTATAGATCGTAGTATAGTGAAAAAATGTTATGATTTATGAAAGGTTGTAATTAAACAAATTATCGCAATAATCAACGACAAAAACATTATAGACGTTATCAGAGCTATGTAAAAAAAAAATCAGCTATGATCGTCTGTTTTCTACCCGCATACATAATTACATATCCCCCTAGATGTCGCCATCCATAGCCTAGGCCGAACATACTATATCTGAAATCATCTATGTAGCAGTGTTTCGTTCTTTTCTCCGCTCATAACGTTTTCTTTCGGCCCAAATCTTTCCATGCTTGAATATGAAATTAAACTGTATTATTAAACCAGCTTATAATCCGTACGATTTACGAATTTCCAATCGTAAACAAAGAAATATATCTTTTGTTTCTTCTTCGTAGTACGACGAAAAAAAAAAACGAAATGAAAAAAAAAAAAAATTCAAACGTGTACGAATATTGACAGCAACAAGCTCATTTCAGGTAGAATGGTCAAATTGGGGCTCCTACGGGAAAACTGCTCATTTCTCTTTTAAATGAGCAAAACCCACATTGCTACATTCATTCTACACAGTACTTCCTATTTTTTTATTTCACTATGTTATCAATAGCACAGTTCTCTGCTGCAAAAGAGTGACTCTGATTACTAATAAAAAAAGTGGGGGTGAATAGTTATATATAACCCCACTAAGAACCCCATAAAACTGGAAGAAAACCGATGTTCTTCAAACGCATTCACATTTTACAAAAACAACCTCAAACAGATACGTCGGGCTCCAGCCCGGCAACGTATTTACACTGAATATTAGGACAGCTTAACTTACTATACCTGTCCTAAAATTCGAACACACAATAGTACAACACGGTGATGTTTCTAAAATTACTGGGTGAGTGGCAAACAGTGTAGACCGTGATCAGACGCCACGGTCCTGTCTGTCCCAATACTTACCTGCGTGTATGTGTGCGTTTTATATTGATCTGTTATATACCCAGTTAGCATTCTGCTTAAATTTATATCGGACCATTATTACCCTGACAGGATTCCGTCGGGCTGATAACGGTCTGATGTAGATTTAAGCAGAATGCTAATTGTGTATGTATACTGTATGTCAAATGTAATTCTTGTTTATTTCATTTTCACCTTATGACTGATGACTGATGTCATTATTATGACGTGTCCTTCCGTTTACATGATTCATTGCCCCCCCCCCCCCCCCCCCCCCCCCCCCCGCCAGCCAGCCAGTCTTTCAAACGTAATAAACACTTGACAGAGCATGAATAAACTTTCTTTGCTGAACGATTAGTTTTAAGCAGTCGTCTATCATAAATGATCTACTTTTGCATGCAGTTGTGTTCGGTACGCTCCTTCTGTCGAATCAACCTTTCAGTGAGCATACACGGCCCCTCAGCCAGGCCACATGTCTAGTTCTTCGGCTGAAATTTCCCCTTGGCCTTCCGCTTACGTGAGCAAACAGCACAGATTCTGGCGAGACTGCGGGAATGCGCATTCTCGCCTTAACCTTGCTGTTCACATAGGCCGTAAAGGCTCTTTTTCTATGTTTATGAAGCAATTCAACCTGTGTATTAAACTGTTACATTACATGTACCATGTTATTTATTGTAATTACAGCAGTTTAAGTTTCATCTAAACTCGCAACGTAATATTAAGATCAAGAAGATCATGAAAACGTTTGATATGTGCGCCCAAAAAACTCAGATCAGCTTGCACTTTCGCATAGTCCTCTCAGTCTTTGCTTTGTGCTGTGCGGATAGCTAAGAATTTCAGATGTCATCACGCAGAGATCGACGACTCTGATCAGACTGCGGCTATGCGCGCCGATCTGATCTGAGACACTTCGTCTGGCGTACATTTACTGATGCTGTGGCTAAATTGTAATCATATTAGGATTGAACAAAAAAACACCAGAGAACAATATATATGGACCTCCATTCACCCATGTCTCCCACTTCTCCAACCCATCAGAAAAAAACATATGAACATATAAAGCTGATTTCCATGCACTTCAAAGCAATGTGTTATACATATGAGCCGAACACATACAAAATTGCATGTACGCCCAGCGAAGACTCAGGTAGGCTTGCGTATCCGCACAGTCCGATCAGTCTTCGCAGGCAATCTATGGGTATCCAAGAATCCAAACCGTCTGCAGGCGGACAGCGAAGACTGACTAAACTGCTGATGCGCAGTTTGATCTGTGTCGTCGCTTGGCGCACATACAATCTTTAGGAAATGCCGTGCCCCGGCTCTCAACTTGGTTAGGGCCTTTACAAAACATCGGCATATTCAAAAGAATCCAGTGACTGTAATCGGACCGCGAAGGTCCTGGATGATCTGGAACTTCAGGATGATCTGGACCTTTAGGAAGATCTGGACCTTCGGGAAGATCAGGACCTTTAGGAAGATCTGGACCTTCATACTGATCTGGACCAGGATGATCTGGACCTTCGGGATGCTCTAAACCTTCAGGATGATCTGGACCTTCATGGTGATCTGGACCTTCAGGATGACCTGGACCTTCAGGATGTTCTAAACCTTCAGGATGATCTGGACCTTCAGGATGATCTGGACTTTCAGGATCTGGACCTTCAGGATGCTCTAAACCTTCAGGATGATCTGGAACTTCAGGATGATCTGGACCTTCAGGAAGATAGATCTGGACCTCCATAATGATCTGGACCTTCAGGATGCTCTGAACCTTCAGGAAGATCTGGACCTTCAGGGTGATCTGGATCTTTGTTGTCCACATGTGCCTAGAAGGGACATTTTCATATGGTGCGATTCTATCGATCCATCCAGATCTTTCGTCCATCCATACCGGGTCGATCTCAAGGTCAACCTCAAAAGTAGTGTGTCACACTTTAACACTTGAATACTTGTCCACAGTAGGGATAAACTTTTATACTTAACATGAATACATACCATATTTTTTCTTTTGTATTCGGACAGACAGGCCTGATCAAAATAAGAAAAGATATTTCAAAATGTATGCTTATTTTTTTACCGAGCATGCTAAGTGTTAAAAGCGTGATAAAAGCGATATGAGTGTAACTATTTAGAACATACCTTTGTTTACGAAACTGATACAATTCCAGTGCTACTGTTTCAAAAATTGGTAAATTAAATTATTAAATGTGAAAGGGTTTCAATCAAATTACTTCTAAGTATATATACAACATTCACATTTAAAATTCAACAAGAAGATCAATAAAATCCAGAGGATCAATTGTAATTCAAAATATTTTCCAAGTCGCGACTGCTTACCTGTATGGCATTAAAATGCAGCATGATTTGCATGTGAATAACTTGGTAGGTGATGTAAAGGCAAATTCCAGAGACTTCTACAGATACATAAATAGTCACAAAAAAAGACAGACAAGGAATTCCACCCCTTTAAAAGAGGGGAGGAAATGGAGTTGCAGAATTAGACTCTGAAAGGCAGAGGAACTAATTGGTCAATTCAATGATGCGTTCAATAAAACTGAGAACAATATGGTCCCGTTAACCAAAAGATCAGCCCCTTTCATGGATAGTATTGTGGTGTCTACAGAAGGAGTGATTAAGTTACTCAAAGGCTTGAAACCCTCAAAAGCCTTAGGACCTGATGAGCTTCATCCTAGAGTTCTAAAGGAGCTAGCGAATGAACTAGGTCGAGTATTTGCACATATGTTCCAACAATCTTTTGATACGGGTGAAATCCCTAAGGAATGGCTTCTTGCAAACATTTGTCCCTTCTTTAAGAAAGGAGATAGGTCTCTTGCTTGCAATTATCGCCCCGTGTCCTTGGCATGCGTACCATGTAAGTTGTTTGAACATATAGTATGCTCAAATATCGTGGCTAACTTGGATGGATATCAGCTCTTGTCCGACAGGCAACAGTTGTGAAACTCTGTTGACTACTGTTATAAATGTTTGGGTAAAACTCTTGGACAAAGGAGGACAGGCTGACACATTTATTCTGGACTTCGAGAAGGCTTTTGACACCCCGCCTCATGAACTTCTTAAAAGCAAATTTGGTTATGGCATTGGCGGAAAGTCACTCAGGTGGATAGATTCCTTTCTTTGCTACAGAATACAACGAGCTATTGTAAACGGTGTGGGCTCAAGTTTTGTCACGTGTCACACAAGGGACCGTTCTTGGTCCATTATTGTTCTCTCTGTACATAAATGAAATTTTCACAGACATAGACTCAGAAATAAGACTTTTCGCAGATGACTGTGTTTGCTATCGTGAAATCAGAGACACAGACGACTCATTAGAACTTCAGAAGGGTATGAATAGATTAGGATGTTGGGCCAGAAAATGGGGTATGATATTTCAGCCAGTCAAATGCAATATAATGCAGATAACTAGGAAAAGAACAAATAAGATTGAGGCTTCTTACACTTTAGAGGGTACGGTCCTCGAAAATGTGGATTCCATTAAATACCTAGGAGTAACAATCCCACATGACTTGAGATGGAATACACATATCAGCAACATGTGTATTAAGGCAAATAGAAGTCTTGGTTTCCTGAGACGAAATCTTTATCGATGTCCTCAGGATGTAAAAGAGGCAGCATATAGGGGACTTGTTCACCCCATGTTTGGAATTTGGCAGCTGTGTTTGGAATCCCCAAGAAATCGAAACAATTCAGAATATGGCTGCAAGGTTTGTTACTAACAATTACTGTTTTGAAACTAGGAGTATGGCTGGAATACTAGAAAAACTAAAATAGGAGTCTCTAAAGAAAAGGAGGAGAGATAGTAGACTGATTCTTTTGTACAAAGGTCTAAAGGGTGCTGCCAGCATTCCAACAGATGATTTTATCCCCCTAATTAGGCGCCATAGAAACCATCACTCATTGACTTTTCAGACCCTCGCTGCAAGAACTGACATTTACATGGGCTCATTCTTCCCTCAACAATCAGAGATTGGAATCCCTTCCAAATTCGATCATTACCTCTGTTGAAGGTGCGGGGGATTGCGTGGCTAGGTTTATCTCTCTGGTGAGAGCTACGGACTAACTTCCCATATCACCGGTCTTGGTGAATGAATGTCATTAGACGTATCACCAGTAAAAATTCTGATTCTGATGTTAATACAGTCAGCTGTACGTTTTAAATCAGCAGGTAAACATTATATCGGTGACAGGAGGGTTACCTGGGCATAAATAAACTACGAAGACGTCATCAGAAAGACGTATTTGCCACAGTCACACTGTCGTGACTATGATGAAATTGGCAGTAAAATGGAGGTAACTCGTAAAAGATTGATACATCCCGTTCCGCATTGTGCCAAAAAAAAATCGGTCAATTTTAAGGAATGATTATGTACCTTTAATCCATAAACGTGTAACACCAGCAAAATATGTTTACAAAGAAACGTGTTTGAGGGACTGATACATTGCTAGCTTGATTGATTGGCTGACTGATTCATTGATTAAGAGATTGATCAATCGATCGATCGATTTGATTTGATTTGATTAGAATTGATTTGATTTGATTTAATTTGATCTGACTATGCTTCCTGTTGAATATGAAATCATCGTCTCGCCACAGAGCGGCTGAAAAAGGTTTCGCAATCCCCGCGCAACTTTGGCCGCGAAGTCATAGCCCGACAGTACACCGTCACTGCAGTGAAAACACATAAGTAAAAGTAATTTCAGGCTGACTTTTTAACATGTTCGAGGAGATAAACACGAATCACATAATAAATATTTATTAACGTACTTTCGGAGAGCTGAGTGGCAGAATGAAACTTAAGTTAACAAAAGCCAAATGAAAGTGTGATCTCAGCAGAATGCCAAAAAGAGTCTCTGAAGTTAGCAGAATGCCAAATAAGACAATGGAAGTAGAAGAATGAAAAAAAAAAAAAAAAAATCAAAGCGCTGCAGGCGCTGGGGGTCTGGGCTTCAGAACAGTCTTCTATTGTCAACAAGTTTTCATAAGCATTTATTCAGAACTTTCAGTTAGTTGTTATTACCATAGCTCTAGATAAGGTACTTTTTTCAATAAAAAGTATGGACGTTTTCTCATTTCTCCAAGAAAACACATGTTGTGTTACTCAGAAGCGCCTCTGCAAGGCACTTCTTATGCATACCCACACCATATGTTTTCATGGAGGAATAAGAAAAATATTAATCTGATACCACCCCACCCCGCCTCTTATCTAGAGATAGGGTTGGCCTATTTAAAACTTAGTTTAGTCGATATTTTTTTTTTTTGCAGCAAAACATGTTGTGGGTCCTAAATAGAATAGCACATTTTGTGAGTTCTAAATAGAATGGCACATTGGGGCCATTTTAATGAGTACCCACAACTATGGCAAGCTGTTTTACTATTCATTATGCAAAATAGATATCATATGTATATCTTATATAAGATATAAGACATCTAATATAGGATATAAGATATCTGATTAATATAGATATCTGATGTACTAAATAAGATATCTAATATACTGTTTGGAATATTTGATATCTTTAATGTCAATTCAGATATCTTATATAGCATACAAGAAATTTTATATAGAATATCAGATATCGTTTTTGACATATAAGGTATCTTATTTATGTAAGATATCTGATATAATATATCAGATACCTTATATATTATATATCTGATATATTAAATCCGATATCTGATTTATAGAATAAATAGTAAAACGGCTATCTATTATGCATTATTTGAGATATCTTATATAGGATATAAGATATCTAATATAGGATATCTTAATTAGTATATCAGCTATCTTATATCCTGTATTAGATATCCTATATAAGATATCTGATATATCATATTAGATATCTTATTTAATTCCACATAAGATATCTTATTTACCATATGAGATATCGTATTTATTAAATAAGATATCATATCTTAATATAGATATCTAATATACTGAATAAGATATCTAATATACTAAATGAGATATCTTATTTAATTGAATAAAGGAGATGTCTTCTTGAGTAAATAAGATATCTTATATCCTATATGATATCTTATATAGCATATCAGATATCTCATATAACATATAAGATATATTATAAGATAAGTCAATTAAGATATCTTATATAGCATATCAGATTTCTTATATAGCGTATAAGATATCTTAACTGACATATGTCTTATTTATATAAGATATGATATAACTGGGAGCCATTTCTTTCCTTTAAGATTAGCTCCCATTAAAAAATGATTCAAGTACTATACAGGTACCTAAATTCCTGTCTTCACAGTTGTCTTAAGAGGTATCCATGAACCTTATGACACCTCGAGGCAGACAATATTCCTCCGCCAGACTACTGTAATACAGGTAAATGTCTAGCTCAGATACAGTAGGCACGCTTACCAGTAAGATGTAGCTATGTTGATGAACATCGTCATTCAGAAAGTATGATACAATGCCCTCTATGTAGGCGTGGAGCAGATGGAGATCCATTGCACTTCTTAATGCATTGATCAGCTTTCATAATGTTAAACAAGACATATTGACAGGTATTTATTTCATAATGTTGAACAGTTCATTCTGACAGGCATCTATTTAGTAAACCAAAGCCATTTTGATGAAGTATGTCTGACCGCTGATCAGGAGGTCACGGGTTCGAGCCCAGCCGGGTCCGACAGCATTCTTTCGTGGACATTGATCGTGAAATATTTTCTACTGTCATTCACTCCCTTCTGCTGATTCAAGAAGAGCAGTTGTCAGTTTCTGGCAAAGATTGTGTACAAAGTACTGGTTAACAACTAAGAGGACTAAGCCCAGGAAAAGTGTGGTTAGGTAAACTGACCGGCACGACATGACCTTCATAGGGCCTTTAAACTCCAACCCAATCAACCAATTTTAAGGAAGTGCTCGTAATAATAGCCGTAACTATTGCTGTTCAGTCATTCATATTGAAGACCAAGGGTTTCTGTACTAATTCCATAACATATACAATAAATTCATTCCTTACTTTTATAGTATAACAGTCGATATTTTATTCTTTATAATTTAAAATCTGATTTCGTTTGCCATAAACGCTATCCTGTTGGAGCAATTTGAAGCAGTTGAACTGAGGTCAGATAAAATTCGTTCCGTTCCTCATGGAGATGACTGAATTAACAGCTACCGATTAAGAAATAAATTATTCCGAACCGTGCTCAAACGCGCCAGATAAAGCAAAGCTGAGTATGGGTTGTACCCATTTAAGCACGAGCGAGCGCTATTTTTCACATATAATGAGGCTTAATGATGTCACATAGACTTAAATAAATATTCAAAACATACATAAATAACATTTGCAGCAATATTAACCCCTACATATATGTGTAGACATTGATATTTAGATTTTTGCTTGAAAACTGCAGTTTTCCATCAAAATAATCGATTTATTATATTAGTTTGAAATGCTTAGAACCTCAATATGTATTCAAAATGTCGCCGCCCCTGACATCTATATTATTAAATAAACAGATTGTAAGATAAACCGAGGTTACCGTACAGTTTCAACACTGATCCGTCAGCATGTTGCCCTCATTGATACTTTCGATT
The DNA here is from genome assembly GCA_964016985.1 of Anodontia alba. Classification (NCBI taxonomy): domain Eukaryota; kingdom Metazoa; phylum Mollusca; class Bivalvia; order Lucinida; family Lucinidae; genus Anodontia; species Anodontia alba. The sequence continues at coordinate 41,986,523 of OZ024833.1, read as the reverse complement.
TGAGATTTATGGAATTTTATTTGCTTTTTCTGATTTTTTAATTTAAAAACAATGCTTTTTTTCATATTCTCCAAAATTAGCTGAATATCTTTCTCGAATTTTCCACCTACATAAATCAGTACCTTAGATAAGCTGCGTTTTGGGGTATTTACCCAATTAAAATCTTGAAGAAAAAAGCAATTAGAATTAAATCTATGGGGTAAATACCCAATTATTAGTAATACTTGTACCCATTAACATAACAGGGTACCCAAAGGGAAAATCCTGATACCCAATTCAATGAGAAATAGATGGGTAAAAATAGCCCAAAATACCCAATTGCTTAAAACCTTATCTAGAGCACTGTATAAACAGATGACGTATAAATAGATTACGTGCACTGGCTCCCGGCTTACTTCAAGTTTGTTGGAAATAAATCAGTTCATCCAAGTACTTTTTTTAAAATACTGCGATGCAGACGGTGAGCAGCAGATGCCTTCTGATGTCTGTAAACAACGAAGCTGTGAACCGAAAGAACGAACAATGTACATAAAATTAAAACGTAATGTACGCGAAATTAAGAATATTCTTTTTTGTGTGTGTTAGGGGGGTGGAGGGGGGGGGGGTGGGGGAGGGGACGGTAGAGGTGATTCACATTTCAAACTGTGTGTGTGTGTGTGGGGGGGGGGGGGGTGAGCGGGGGGAGGGGGAGCAGGAAAGGGGACTGGGAAGGTGATTCACTTATTTCAAACTGCATTGAAAACTCTAGCCAATAAGTATTTTCATTTTGGCCAGTTCTTAATACTGTCCTCTGTGGTGTAGTGACCTCTTCTACGAACGGACTCGGATTTGAGTCTCACTGGTTACCTTCTCTCTCTCTCTCTCTCTCTCTCTGTGTGTGTGTGTGTGTGTGTGTGTGTTTAATGAAACAGTTTAAAAGGCCGTTGTTTTTCTTTATTTCTTTGTTTCATTTTTTACTTTATTTTGATATTGTTTAACCTGTTAGCAAAAGCAGTATTTCAGTACGATCCAAATCACATTACGGAATATCAAAAACAACATATTCTTATGGGCAATGGCGTAAAATACAGCCTTTCTTTCTTCCATTACGTCTAAACTTCCTGGGAGGACACAGGCGGTGTATATTGTACACCCGGGCTGCAGGATGAAGGCCTACAAGTAACCAATTTGAATTACCGTATGGTTCCTTAACCTGCACATGGTGTGACTTTCCCTGCACAGGCGACCTCCAGTTAACATCCCGATCCGAAGGACGGCACACTGTTTTTATTTCATGCCTACAAATGACATGAAGGAAAGCATGTTCGGATAACGAAAATTCCCTCGCCTAAGCCTGGTACATCCCCAGTACATCTAGCTCTAGAGGCCAGTGCGCTTACCACTGAGCTACCGCGCTACCTAAAATATGTATTTTTATACGTCTGTGAAGCGATGTGTTTTGTTGACAGGGAAACACAAAGCTAAGTGATGTGAATGTTGCTTTTCACGCACAGTCAGATACTTGATAAGTAACACATTAAAACCAGTCAAATAATAAAGGTTTACCTTTCGTAGTTAAAATCAGTCAAAACCACATATTATTTCAATAAAGGAAACAGTTTTGTTTCCATGGCAACGCAATTTTTTCTTAAGTGATAACTTTGTTTTCTTTCTAAATTGTCAACCAGTACTTGACAATCAAAGTGGTGGAAAAAATAGAATTGCAGTGTAAAAAGAATACATTAAATAAAACTATGTGCTTTTATGGGATAAATTCGACATATTTGTTGCCATGGCAACATAAATTTCTGTGTAATGGTGATTTTGTTCATAAATTTATGTCTCAGATTGCTGCCATGAAATCTATTAAAGATAAACAATTTTACAATACAACATGTAGTGTATTGTTGTTGCCATAGCAACCATTACAATTGGTTTTTCAAACTTATTTTTGTTGTTTTTGAAGATGTCCCATGTTGAATTATATGTAGAAAAGTTTTCATCAACATATTAAAAAGGGTAGAATTTTGTCATTCGTGAACTAATCTAATCCCTTTTGATTTGTATCCTGAAGTCTTTAGCCTATAGATGAACTTACAGTATAGGCAAGCTCCATCGTCCGCACTTTTCGAACATCACAGAAACCGCTGGGTCAACCCAAATCCAATTTCATATAAAACCTCTGAGGCATTTGGGGAACAAACATTTGTTAAAATGATCCAATCATGCCATCAGGATATCCACCTTGCCAATATACATTGTTGTATCTAGAGGAGGACAAGGGGCTATTTCTGCACCTATTTCAAGCATGTATGGGACACCCTCAATATTAAGTCGTGTTTCTAATATTTAATGTAATAGAATCCCTTAAAATAGGTGACGGCCCTTTAACAATGGTTATGGAACAACAAATGCCCCGATCACATTGGATCTAGCGGCAACACTGCATATATGAGCCGCCAACAAATCAACAAAATGACGTGCACCCAGCGGAGACTCAGATCAGCCTGGGCATCTGCCCAGTCTGATCAGTTTTCACTGTCTACAATTCAATTCTTTATTTTCCAAAGCCATAGAAACCTTAGCTACTTAGCAACCCATTGAGTGCACAGCGAAGACTGATCAGACTGTGTGAATACCCATGTTGAGCTGATTCTTCCCTGGGAGCCGAGTCATTTTGTTGGTTCTGTCATGCGCTGGCTCAGCTATGGTAAAATCGTTTAAACCAGCAGGCCGATTACCTTCGAACCTACTGGCGCAGTGGCTCAGTTACTAGTGCGTCCGGCTTGCGTCCGGGAGCTTGTGGGTTCGATCGCCGGCCGTGTCATATCAAAGACTTTAAAAATGGTATTAGCCGCTCTTTCGTTTGCGCTCAGCATTGAGAAAGCGGAACTAGTCGGTCCGATGTCATTATAATGTGACTGGGTGGAATGTCACGTCATGTGTCTGAGGTCTGATATGTCAGGGAGGCAGCACTCTTAAAGAGAGCATTGAGCTCCCTGGCACATCCAGACACGGTCGCGATATAATTGAAAGATTGTTGAAAGCGATATTAAGTCTGAATAAAAATAAATAAATAAAAACTTTCTTTTTTCAGGTTGAAATCTGTCCGACTTAATGTCATACCTTTTCCGTATGAAAAATCGACAAAATGACGTGCACCCAGCGCACTCAGATCAGCCTGGGCATCTGCCCAGTCTGATCAGTTTTCACTGTCTATACGTAGAAACCTTAGCTCCTTAGCAACCCATTGAGTGCACAGCGGAGACTGATCGGACTGGGCGGATACCCATGTTGATCTGATTTTTCCCTGGGAGCACAGTCATTTTGTTGGTTTTGTCATGCGCTGGCTCAGTTATGATAAAAACCGTTCAGATCAGCAGGCCGATTATCTTCGAACCTACTGGCGCAGTGGCTCAGTTACTAGAGCGTCCGGCTTGCGTCCGAGAGGTTGTGGGTTCGATCCCTGGCAGTGTCATACCAAAGACACTAAAACGGTATTAGCTGCCCTTTCGTTTGCGCTCAGCGGAACTGGTCGGTCCGATGTCAGTATAATGTGACTGGGTGGAATGTCACGTCATGTGTCTGAGGTGTGATTTGTCAGTGAGGCAGCACTCTTAAAGTGAGCATTGAGGTCCCTGTCACATCCAAACACGGTCGCGATATGACTGAAAGATTGTTGTAAGCGACGTTAAGTCTGAATAAAATCAAAATGAAAAATAAATAAAATAAAATAACCTTGGATTTTTCTTTTTTTTCAGGTTGAAATCTGTCGGGGATTAAAATTTAATGTCATATCCGCGCTTGCGCGGGTCCTTTTCTAGTAAGTTTTGAAATGTTTGAACGCCATTAACATTCTAAGTGTTTATCCGATTTTGATCGCACAAAATGCATGGTTTGTTAAGATGTTTATTTTAGATATACTCTTCAACAACGTTCCTTTCCCCTTCGCTATTTCAAAAGCTTATCTTTTTTTTTTTTTTTTTTTTTTTTTTTTTTTTTTTTTCAAAATCACAAGTACATTCTATTCTAAAAGTTTTACCTGACAGATAAATTCATACACACCCTTGTTACAGGTATTAAATTCCAAACTGATATGCGGTATATATCCATCCGGCTGTGATTGAGAGCATATAAACCTCAAGGCATAAACCAACACGTCTCTCCTTTGTCAATGTGAAATGATACAATACATATTTCATGGCAATATTACACATATAAACAAAACAGAGACAGGATTACTAAAAGAACGTTTATTTTATAGAAAAATATGTAATCAAGTAAAACTAACATGAATAAGGCATTCAAAATGTACAAAGTATAATTAGAACAATTTCACATTCATTGGACTAGCTAACATACTCTCTCTCTCTCTCTCTCTCTCTCTCTCTCTCTCTCTCTCTCCACATACACATACATGAGCCTATATTCCATATTAATAGCTAAAGTATCACAAAAGAAATCTGTTATAACACCTCCGGAACAAACGCACACATATAGGCGCGCACGCGTACTAAATAGCTAAATACCCTTGTAGAGCCAAGCACAACTGCATCAGACGACCATTTTATTATTTTTTTTTTATTATTTTCAAAGAAAAAGCCAAGACTTATTTTGTATGAAAAATAAAAGTAATAAGATGTCGTCTGCTACACATTTTGCTTGGCGCTTTAAGAGTCAATATCTATTGAGTGACTATCACGAAAATGAGTTGAAAACAAAAAATCACATATAGCCAAAGAATTATCTCGATCCTCTTTGCTAGCACATGCACAATAAAAGCCCTCTACGTGCTCGGAAGACAATTATCGACAGCTTACTTGATTATAAACAAACAAACAACAACAACAGACGCAGGCCAGCCGCGCCACTAAAACTAGCCCTAGCTGTGCCATAAAAACTACATTTTGTGTTTTACAGTCTGATCTCGATATACACTGTTTGCCCATGCCTGTCTGTTCGACTACTTAGGGAAAATACAGTAGTTTCCAGTGAAAAGGTTAATATTTTCCATGTCAACCCTTTCAGCATGGCTGACCAATACCTATGCAAACAGTGTAGATCCAGATGAGACGGCTCGTGACGAGCCGTCTCATCAGGTTGTACACTGTTTGCCATTATGTTTTATTATTATTATTATTATTTTAGACTGAAACCCCTATTTGTAACAATGGACATGCCCAAAGTCATGAATGGAAGAGTCCACCTCAGAAATTCAAGGATGGAAGGGTTAAAACTGAAGATGTAAACCCAGTTGAGATCAAAACGTTGCCTGAATGCGTAAAAGCGCATTCGCAATGGTCTTCACTCTTTCATCCCTGAATTTCTGAAGTGGACTCTTTCATCTCCGAATCTGGTCAGAATCATTGTTCCAGCTAGGGGTCTCAGTCAAAAAACAAAACAGAATGGCTAACAGTGTAGATCCTGATGAGACGGCTCATTATGAAATAGCCTGGTATTTGCCTAGGTCTACCGAGCTGAAAGGGTTAATGATGCAGCTGTTCAAATGCATTTCTTGTAAATTAGAAAAAAATGCGCAATGTGAAAGAGGATACTTATCAGTCAGTGCCTAGATCAGTCTACGTTTCCGTGCAGTCCGATCATGATATTCTATGTTAGTCAACTTATTCTACAATATCCTCTGATTCTGTAAGCGGGATACGTAGACTCTGATCGGACTGCGCGAATGCGCAGACTTGTCTGAATCTTCCTTGCTCGCATTCAGTATAAGCACCCATTTCGCGCATTCAACATTAGTGGTGACACGTTATATACTAACTAGAAGTTGTATTGAAATACAAGGTCATAAATAAAGTTCTTAAATGTCTTAAATGGAGCTACTTGTAACTTAGAACAGTGACTCAAGGTTGTAAAAATGAACCATTTGACTTTGGCTTTATAGAAAAAAAGACCTATAAAAGTACATTCTGTTTCCTTTTTAGAATGCGATATACATATATAGACAACAGTGGTCTTCCATAACTCTAAGCCGGACAAGAGTGATCTCCCATAACCTTCAGCCGCACAAGTTAACGGATGCTTTCCACTGAATATTTTTCATAGCCCACAATAGTAACATTTTGCCCTCTCATTCAAAACTGTAGATCTACATACAGATTTACCAGCTCTCTTTAGTTGAATAAACAAATCTTCCTCATTATTTTTCAATAATACAACACGTAGCCCATCTTAATCGAGAACTAGATGCAGTTGTATCTGCAGGTCCGCACTAAATTTAAAGGTATATTTTTTCATAAGGGTAGCCGAATAAAGTTATTCCGTAACATTTATCGCTTCGCAGATGTAAAGCTGAAACTAACATAATTTTGGTTTGACTGAAATGGCCTGTTCTTATATTGAAATAAATTAAATATATATGACCAAAAGAAATCACTCTAGGTATTTTCTTCCGAGTCTATCAAATCTTCTCCCCAACCCAAAAGATTTGGGGAGAGTTGGGGGGCGGCAAGAGGCATTTTCTTTTGGGAGAGGCGGAGTCACGCCTCATGAATATTGAGTGGAGTGCTATCCAATCTTTCAAGCCTTCGTTTCTTTAAAAGGTACAAAATCAAATGTCGTCTGCTGCAGATGTGATTTACAATTACCGTCAGCAAAAGTGCACGCCCCATTATGTATTTACATGTTTGTTTTTTTTTTTTGTTGTTGTTTTTTTTTGTTGTTGTTGTTTTGTTTTTGTCTCGGCTTAGCCTCAGCAATGAAAAATGGCATTTGGCAAGCATGTTGGCTAGATCTTGTCGGTATCAATCTGTGCGCGAAAAATTATCAAAATATTCCTAATGGGTCATATTCTATAACCGACTACGCACAGCCGTACAGACGCACAAGCTGATTATGGGCCACACTCCAAAAGTCAGTCAGTCGACTTTTCTGCGGGTCGTGCAGTGTTTCCCTGTCTATTTTCACAACATACACAGTCGGCCAGTTCTTACACGTTTTATCTGAGAGAAATAAACCCTTGAATATTCATAAAAACGATATCGATAATAAATAATTAAAGAGAATCATATTCGGTATCACATTATTTTCTTTTAAATAAATCCTAAAATATTTTACAAAAATAATAACGCTTGCATCAAAATTAACAGCTCCCTGAAGATAAAAAAAAGGCAACAAACTTCATGAAATTCAGATCTCGTGTAGAAAATGTGGAAGATGTGCGAGATGACATTTTGTTCAGCTGCTCAACAGGCTGAGCTGTTTCGTCCAAGCATTACCTTTACCACCCTCTGGGTAATTTCAGCGGACGACAAACTAATCATATTTTGTTGCTTTGTTTTTCTTCAGAAAATGGGCTTTGACATTTCATGCAAATTGTCTCCCCGCCTTAGGAGGTGAGATGTCAAAGTTATTTTCGGGGGAAAAATAAGAAAATATTTCAAAATGTCGTCAGCTGAAACTTTTACCCAGCACGCTAACTGTTAATCCAAAAGACAGCAACAACACACACACGCTAGAAGTGCCAATAGACAACATTCTGTGCTGTGGTCTTTGCGGCGTCGGTCTTGTTGTACCACGTGTCTGGAAAAAAAAATAATTTAGTCGTGTAATGAGAATGATGATGAGGATGATGTTGGTGTTTCAACATTATTTAAGTCATTTCGTGACGATGGCAGGGCGATAATGAAAGACTCTATGCAACGAAGCGCCGTACAGTTATAACCTGAATTCCGCCTCTAGCGGGATTCGAACCTCTTGATTCGAAGTTAGGAGCGCTAACCATTCGGCCACCAGGACGCTTCTCATGCGGCATTAGAAAACTGGTCTTATTTGAACAGCGGGGGCCTACTAGTAGTAGATCAAATTGCACATACGTGTGGCCTGAAGAAGGTCTGTACTGCTCATTGATATATTAAGGGAACTTGATACACGAGGGAGATTATCCGCCATTCCTTTTTAACTGGAGCAACTTCTGTGACTCCCGTTTGGCTCTACTGCATAATAAGCCCCTTCTGAAAAAGGGTCTGACCTAAAAGGAAAGAATTTGCTCCCATGGGGGGCAAATTCTTTTCTTTTAGGGCAGACTCTTTTCAGAAGGGAGGCAAACCAATTTTAACAGAGTTACTTCCCATGAAGTGTATCCCTCCCACTTCAGTGGTAACGTTTACCCACAGTGTTTCTACATGTGGACAGTGGACAAGTAATTGCGAGGGTGGCAGGCTGGTCTGGGTTCTGTTCGCATATGCTCTAAATAACCAACTTTCTCCCTTTCACTATTTATATAAATGGCAATTGCGTTATGTAATCGAAAATGTATCTGGGTGAAAAAAAACAAAAAACAACGAAGGCTCAGATCAGCCTGCAGATCCATGAATGATTAGTTGACTCGATGGTATCGATGATGCACATGCTGATCTGGGTATCAGTTGTTCGTATAACTATGCTAGCCCAGATCAAACAATTCGGTACATGTATCGGTATATGACCATGAGATAATATACTAAAGCAAACCGTTCGTGGACATTCGCGGACATTGGCAAATTATTCGCTCAGTTGTAACAGTTTTCCGCGCCTTTACAATTAACCGTTCAGAAGATGCAAAATAATTTACGAATAATAGCAAGAACGTTCAGTAAACACTATCCCTGTTTGCTATAGGCTGTACGTACACATCAGAGCGGGCTTCTGTAGCTTCAGATAAAGGGGGTATCCAAATAAATACGGTCTTATTGATCCTTGAAAACAAGTGTTGGTGGTACTCATAGCAATAGCAGCGGTGAGGCGATTCGAGTTAGAATCCAGAATACATTACCATGAAGAAATAAGAAAAAATATCAATACATTTCATTTAAAAAAATGTTTCGCCTGGAGCTATAGATTCAATATTTATTTTGTTGTCAAAGATTGAACTTTACGAATCTATATTTATATTATACCTTGAATAAAACTATGACTTGAAATATCTCACTCAAGCGTGATTTCTTCAGAAAGCGAACACTGTGAAATATGGAACGCCATAACTGTCTTAGAGCATAAAATTAATTATTTTGTATGGAATGCCATAGCTTTCTTATGTTGTAAAATGATAGTTTATTATGTTAAAAGATGGGGTACTTTGTCTGAGAAGCGTGTAAATTTGTCTATACGATGTGCTATTTTGTTAAAAGCGTGTATTGTTTTGTCCACACAATGTCTTATTATGTTACACGGTCATGTTGTCATGATAAACGCTCGTGTTGTTATGTCCACACAGTGTCTTATTATGTTAAAAGGCTATGGTGTTATGTTAAACTCGCGTGTTGTTTTGTCCACACGGAGTCTTATTATGTTAAAAGGCTATAAATTATGTTAAAACTGGTTTATCTTGTCTACGAAGCATGTTAACTTGTCTATACAACATGTTATTATGTTAAATGCATATGTTGTTTTGTCCAAACAGCGTCTTATTATGTTAAAATGTTATGTTATTATGTTAAATGCACGTACTGTTTTGTCCACACAGTGTCCTATTATGTTAAAATGCTGTCTTATTATGTTTAAAAATAGGTTATCTTGCCTTCTATGCGTGTGAATTTGTCTATAAACCGTGTTATTATGTTCACACACAGTCTTAGTCTGTTAAAAGGCTATGTTATTATGTTAAAAAGCTTTGGTCTATACATCATGCTATTATGTTAAACATTTGTGTTGTTTTGTCCAAACAGTGTCTTATTATGTTAAAAGGCTAGGTTATTATGTTAAGAAATCCGCTTATCTTGTTTATGAAGCATGTGAACGTCTGTAAACGTGTTATTATGTTAAACATATGGTTTGTTATGTCCACACACTGTCTTATTCTGTTGAAAGGCTACGCTATTATGTTACATTTTGGGTTATCCTGTCTATGAAGCATTTTAACTTGTTTATACAAAGTGTTATTATGTTAAATGGGTGTGCTGTTTTGTCCACACAGTATCTCATTATGTTAAAAGGCTATGTTATTATGTGAAAAAGATGGGTTATCTTGTCTACGAAACATGTAAACTTGTCTATACAAACTGTTATTTTGTTTAACGCTAGTGTTGTTTTGTCCACCCAGTGTCTTATTATGTTAAAAAACTATGTTATTATGTTGAACACATATGTTGTTTTCTCCACACAGTGTCCTATTATGCTATTATGTTAAAACGGTGGGTTATCTTGTCTACGAAGCATGTGAAGTTGTCTATACAACCTGTTATTATGCACTTGTCTACACGGTGTTTTATTATGTCAAACGTATATGTCATTATGTTAAAGTTTGGGTCATCTTGTCTAAGAGTAACTTGGCTAGACGACATGTTATTATGTCAAACTCACGTGTCGTTTTGTCCACACAATGTCGCATGCGTTTAATTTCGGGAACAACACCACGCAGTTGAACAAGACAACACATTGATTCAACAAGACAACACCGCGTTTTAGCATAATGACGTAGACTCTTGCCATACTAATACACTGTATGGACAAATCAAGACGCGCGTTTAAATAATAAGACGTAGTATAGACAAGTTCACATACTTCATAGACAAGACAACCCAACTTTTTAACATAGTAATTTAGTCTTTTGACATAATAAGATATTATGTACACAAAACAACACAACAATTTGCATAATAACAAGTTGTATAGACAAGTTCACATGCTTTGCAGACAAGATAACTCAATGTTTTAACATAATTACTTTGCCTTTAACATAATAGGACACTATGTGGAGAAAACAACATACGTATTCAACATAATAACATAGTCTTTTAACATAATAAGAAACAGGGTAAACAAAACAACACGAGCGTTAAACAAAATAACAGTTTGTACAGACAATTTCACATGTTTCGTAGACAGGATAACCAAACTTTTTCACATAACAACATAGCCTTTTAACATAATAAGATACTGTGTGGACAAAACAGCCCACCCGTTAAACATGATAACACTTTGTATAAACAAGTTCAAATGCCTCATAGACAGGATAACCCAAATTTTAACACAATAGCATAGCCTTTCAACAGAAAAAGACGGTGTGTGGACATAACAAACCATGCGTTTAACATAATAACACATTTTCAGACAAGTTCACATGCTTCATAAACAAGATAACCGGATTTCTTAACATAATAACATAGCCTTTTAACATAGTAAGACACTGTTTGGACAAAACAACACAAATGTTTAACATAATAGCATGATGTATAGACCAAAGCTTTTTAACATAATACCATAGCCTTTTAACAGAATAAGACTATGTGTGAACAAAACAACACGCGTGTGTGGCATAATAACACGGTTTATAGACAAATTCACATGCTTCGTAGACAAGATAACCCATTTTTAAACATAATAAGATAGCATTTTAACATGACAGGACATTGTGTGGACAAAACAGCACATGCATTTAACATAATAACATAACATCTTAACATAATAAGACACTGTTTGGACAAAACAACATATGTATTTAACATAATGACATGTTGTATAGACAAATTTACATGCTTCGCAGACAAGATAAACCAATTTTTAACATAAAAACATAGCCATTAACATAATAAAACTCCGTGTGGACAAAACAGCATGCGAGTTTAACATAACACCGTAGCCTTTTAACATAATAAGACACTGTGTGGTCATAATAACACGAGCGTTTATCATGACAACATGACTTTTGACATAATAAGACATTGTGTGGACAAAACAACACACGCTTTTAACATAATAACACATCGTATAGGCAAGTTTGCACACTTCTCAGACAAGATAACCCATCTTTTTACAAATTAAACTAGCCTTTTACAACATAAGAAAGCTATGGCGTTCCATACCCCTGGCTGAACAACTTTGTAGTGAGCACTTTCTCACGCTCCATGAAGTCCTGATAATTTGAACAGGTTCTGGCATAATGGATTAACTGTGAAACGTAAACGCCGTATGCTGGTGCAGAAGGGATATTACTGCTCAGGAATGGAAAGTTAACAATGGGAAAATTGAAGTCATCCCGTTTGTCGTAAAGCCTAGTAGTAAGCTTTCCATTGTCAATGTAGAGATAACAATCCAAGTATGAGGAGGAGGCTGCAGTCTCCGTTGTTTCCTTTATTTCAAGTTCACGTGGATAGATGAATTCTAAATACTCTGCAAATTTTGTGTTTTTTTCAGAGACAATACATCATCTATATATCTGTAGGTGAAATTGAATTGTTGTGCGAGGTGTTTCTTGCCTGCTTGGAGGAGACTTTGTACAAACTCCGCCTCATGCGAGTATAAAAACAAGTCGGCAAGTAACGGTGCACAGTTAGTACCCATCGGTATGCCGATTGTTTGCTGAAATATCCGTCCACCGAACTCCACAAAAATATTGTCGATTAGATATTCCAGCATCTTTATGACATCTGCATCTGAGTATTTTTGTGGCGCATCAGAGTGATCCCGAACGAAGTATGTGTCTTTGTAGCCAATGACAACATACTGAAATTGATGGTTTCCATTCTTGTGGAAGAAACACTGGTTGATAATTTCCTTTAATTTAGATTTCAATTTATCATGAGGAATAGTAGTGTAAAGAGTAGAGACATCGAAAGATTTTATACTGTTGACGGAATGAAGAGATTGTGCCTTTAGGTTTTCTAAAAGCTCTTTGGAGTTTTTCAGGATCCACATCTGATTAACACCACTTCTGGCATATGTAGTGTCACAATACTTCTGAAGGCGTTCTTTAACTGCGGTTAGTATTCGTGTTAGAATCTGAGAAAGAGGCTTGGTTGAGCACTTAGCTGAACCCGCAATATATCTCTGCTTGTACGGATTCTTGTGAAGTTTGATAATAACAAAATGTATCGACGTTCACATAATTCTTAGACAAGACAACAAGAAATATAACAGCATAAAACAGCTTTGGCATTCCATAATTTTGGGTATTTTCCTATTACATGCAGTGGTCTAAGCATTATATGAAGTGGTTATTCCGATAAATGTAGAAGAAACTACATTGTATTCTGTGGTGAAATGGTAATACGCTGTAGTGTTTTTGGCGGCGGTTTACCAGCACAAGATTTAACATACCGTAATTCGAAAACCCGTTTAGCTGATGCGACCCATCTAATAACTGCCTAAAATTGCCCTAAAAATAGTTTCCTGCAAACGCTGATAACGCAAAATTCTGCACTTTAACATATTAACTGTATACATGTTGATGCTTATATATAGCGAATAAATAAACAAAACTAAAGAAAACGTCATTTTTTTTTAAGAAATGAGATTTTGATCAGACTGAGTACAATATCGGCGGGCGAATATGAATACTCCTATAAAACATGACAAATCTACAACTTTGGTTAAAAAAACAAAGATGATTTTAGAAATTTGCAATAGAGGGGGTGCTCCCCACAATGACACACAGTGCTGGTGTCGAAGGGTCAAAACCGACAAGTTGAGAGGCTGTAACTCATCTAACAATTACATATTCTGTGTCTTCTTTTCTTTCAACTTATCTAGTGCCCTGTACAGTAAAGCTGAGCGAGAAGTACTTTTCGAATGATCTCGTCATCATAATAAAGTTTGCACCCAATATAAAGATTTATCTACCGCATATAATGGAAAAATCACAGCATATAAGACTGAGACCACAGCATATAATAAAAATACTATAACCATTTCACCACAGAATATAAAGAAGTTTCTACTACATTTATCGGATTAACCACACCATATGATGCTTAGACCAAAGCATATAATGGAAAAACCACAGCATATAACATTGACCACAGCATATCATAAAAATACTACAGCATATAAACAATTACCACAGCATATAATGAAGTTTCAACTACATATATCGGATAACCACTCCATATAATGCTTAGACCACAGCATATAATGGAAAAATCACAGCATATAAGACTGAGGCCACAGCATATAATAAAAATACTACAGCGAATAACCCTTTCACCACAGAATATAAAGAAGTTTCTACTACATATATCGGATTAACCACTCCATATAATGCTTAGACCACAGCATATGGCTACAGCATATAATAAAAATACTACAGAGTATAACCTTTTATTACAGAATATAACGAAGCTTCTACTACATATATCGGATTAATTACTCCATGTAATGCTTAGACCACAGCATATAATAGGAAAGCATCCAAAATTTTATGGTCGTCTGGGAGTTGTGGCGTTCTGTAGTAAAACCAAACTATTATGAAAACTCCCTATTCAAATATATAGAAACTTTCACATCCAAAAACTGAAAATTTTCAGATAAAAAAAAATGATATTTTTTCATATTTCTGCTCAAAACATAGATTGTGGGAACTTGTTAGAACCGCCTAGGCGAGGCAGTTCTAACGAGTACCCGCAATCTATGTTTTTGAGCGAAAATAAGAAAATAAATGTATATACCCCTGTAAACCCCATTTTTACTATATAAAAGTGGGGTTTAAAGGGGTCAAAATTATATAGGTATGTTTTCGTGAGGGGTGATTGTTTACCTATTTACAACGCTCAGATTTTTTTCTGTTTATCATAGTCTTAAAATAAAAATACGGCTTATAAGAAAACATGTTTCTTTATAAATTTAGGATATGTGTATGGATACGGGATGCATGTCGTACGTTCATCAAACAAACGTGTGCATTTGGACATAAATTTCCATCAGCAAACTTCCCCGCAACTCCTATATTTTCCTAGGACTGTTTCGGAACGTGGCAGAATTTCTTCCCGTGATGAGAGTATATGGACCTGATTTTGATTTTTTTTTTTAAATATTCGTCTATTTTGGACAGAGTTGTGGTCCTATCGGACTTAGAATTTTCAGTTGCAAAGCTCGCAATGGCAATATCTCATATTCATCGAGAAAAGATATAGATTTAAATAAGTCGTTTGACTTTTTTCTGAATCTTTTTTTGTGTAAATGTGCTATTGGTATATGTAAGAACCATGCGTTTTGTATTGCTGTATGTACATTTATACAAACAAAATATGTTTAAACTAATATCTGTTACGATGTGAAGAAGTGAATGTAATTTTAGCTCGCCTGGACGATGTTCAGGAAGAGCAATTGCACTACCCCCAGCCTCGGCGTCGGCGTCCACGTTTACATTAAAGTTTTTTAAGAGCTTATATTTTCCAGACCATTTGATAGATTTGGTTCATATTTGGTATGATGACAGATATAGTTCCAAAGTTTTATTCAGCACTACCCCAGCCGATTACTTCAAGGTCAAGGTCATGGGCTTAAAGAATGTGAATGTTAAAGTTTTTTAAGAGCTCATATTTCCAAATTATATGATGGATTTTGTTCATATTTGCTATGATGATAAATACGGTTCGAAAGTTTTATTCAACAATACCCTACCCATGCGTATGACCTCAAGGTCAAGGTCACAGACTTAAAAATTTATATCAAAGTTTATTTTTTTAAGAGCTCACATTTTCCAAACAATATGATGGATTTTGTTCATATTTGGTATGATGATAGATACAGTTCCAAAGTTTTCTTCAGCAATACCCACTGCCCATGCCTATGGCCTCAAGGTCAAAGTTAAGAACTTAGAAATTTTATATGAAAGTGTTTTAAGAGCTCATATTTTCCAAGCCATATGATAGATTTGGTTGATATTTGGAATGATAATAGATACAGGTCCAAAGTTTTATTCATCCTCACCCCAACTCATGCCTATGATCTCAAAGTCAAGGTCACAGACTTAGAAATTTTATATTTGATCCCTGATAATGCCAAATTATTGACAACAAATGACCAAACTATAACACAAGAAATTCTATCAAGAGCTAAAATACCATAACATTTCCTCTTACCGGAATGATCCTTAGCAAACAGTGCAGACCCAGATCAGACTGGTCCTAAAGAGGAGTCTGATCGGGGTCTACACTGTTTGCGATTCCGTCTGCACATTTTGGACTCTTAGTATCTCCCCAATTCGAGGCAAGCTATGCTGTCTGCTGACAGCTCTTGATGATTACGGATTTGGTTATTTTCAAGATGGACTAAGAATTTCCATCCACGAAGACTGCATCCGCAGTATCTTCTACAGTTGACATTGCATTTATTTGAAATTCCTAAGATTTCCTGCCTAAAGCTGTGCATGCTTCTCTGGATTTTTATATGACTAATTTTGACAGTACTATACCACATTTATGCCACTTACACAGACTGGATCAAGCGTCGAGAATGGATTCTTTTGAAATTATGTAGATATTTTTGTTGGTATATGCTTTTTTCTGATTGCACGACCCGCAGAAAAGTCAGCCAATTGAAAGATTGACTTTCGAAGAATGCGCTATGATTACTTTGTGAGTCCACCTGTCCGTCCATAGCCAGTTAGCAAAATGGTCATAGCGCTTAACCGTTGGAAATATTTTGATAAAAGTTGCATGTATACATTAATATTAACAAGATCTAGCCAAAGGAATTGCCGAAATGGCCGTAACGGTGGCTTCGTTCCAACCAACAGAGGAATTGTTAAGAAGGAGTATTTGGTGATAATTAGGGGATATTTTTTCTTATTTCTCCATAAAAACATATGTTGTGGGTACTCATTAGAAACATCTCGCCGAATAATGAGTACCCACAACATATGTTTTTATGGAGAACTGGAGAAAATTATCCCATAATTATCACCAGGTACTCCTTCTGTACCAACGAGAATCATGTGCAAACCGACGGGATTTATAACAAAGATGAGAAATATTATGATATTTCTGACATCCCCAGACGCCAGGTAACAATTTGACCTTCCGCCTTTTATTTATTAAAATTTGAAATATCTTTGCTGTACAATACTTCAAGGCATAAAGGTTGACGTTTTATTCTTCATCCATAAACAAAACACCTAGATCAGTATATGTAATCTGTTTGCACAGTATATTAAGAAAATAATATTCGCAATATGAGCAAACCTCAGAGCAAAGATGCAGACCATCCAACGAAGCAGCAGTCTGTAAGTCTAGGACAACACCGTTTGCTTCGACACTTACTTCAATATTCTACAGCTCTAGTTTTCTATGACAACATTACAATAATATGTTCAATCTGCGGACCTTCGTTGTCTGCAATGCCTTAAATGGCGCGTACCACACCGAATGTGCACCGTAGTAACTTTAAGTGTCGAAGCAAACAGTGTTGTCCCAGATCAGACGCCACAGAACGCGACCTCTGATCATGGTCTACACTGTTTGCCGCTAATCCAGCAGTTTTAGACACAATGACAATCACACGGACTTGTCCAAATGTTCCGAGAAGTATGATAAAGGGTTTCATGGACTAGATTTACTTTGTAGATTTTCCGCCATTTTCACAAGGGAGATAACGTTTGTCTTCTTGTTTGCTTTCCAGTATATCAAGCCCCTACTGAAAAGTATCTACTCTAAAAGGAAAGAATTTAGCTCCCTATGGATAAAATTCTTTCTTTCCTTTCGGAGTAGACCCCTTTTCAGAAATGGGCAAAAGTAATTTAGATGGAACCTGCCATGAAAGTGTATCAGTTAGATTAGTTTAATCATATTTATTGCAAAATTCATAATGCAAGGGGTTGGGCCACAAGTTCTCACAACATTAGTTACGGCCCTCCCCCTACAATGGAAAACAGCATGTATATATCAGATGCAGACCATCCAACGAAGCAGCAGTCTGTTAGTCTGGCCCGGGTATTTACCTCAATATTCTACAGTACTAGTTTTCTGTAAGCGGACAGCGAACCTTGACAACATTACAATAATCTGTTTAATCTGTACCTTCGTTGTCTGCAATGCCTTGAATGGCGCGTACCACACCGAATGTGCACCGTAGTAACCCTAAGTGTCGAAGCAAACAGTGTTGTCCCAGATCAGACGCCTCAGAACGCGACCTCTGATCATGGTCTACACTGTTTACCGCTAATCCAGCAGTTTTAGACACAATGACAATCACGTTGACTTGTCCAAATGTTCCGAGAAGTATGGTAAAAGGTTTCGTGGACTAGATTTACTTAGTAGATTTTCCGCCATTTTCTCAGGGGAGATAACTTCTGTCTTCTTGTTTGCTTTCCTGCATATCAAGCCCCTTCTGAAAAAGTGTCTGCTCTAAAAGGAAAGAATTTAGCTCCCTATGGATCAAATTACTTCCTGTCAGAGTAGACCCCTTTTCAGAAATGGGCAAAAATAATTTAAACGGGACCTGCCATGACAGTGTATCAGTTTCCCTGAAGGCGTCCTGTCCCAACAGTTTGGGTACAATACGGTACTTACTGTGGTTGCTGTGAGACTACAACTGTTTGTCCCGGCTGTCCATATGGATACCCATATCCTTGTTGTGGCTGATATTGTTGTGGGTAACTTCCTCCCTGGGCCTGGGGATAGCCTCCCTGAGGATAGCCGCCGTAAGGGTGAGGATAGCCGCCTTGTTGTGGAGGTGGTTGGGTCCAAGCGTTTCCCTGTGGTGGAGGATATGCTGGTTGTCCTCCGTACCCTGAGTAAGGTGGAGGAGGTTCACCGTACGGTGCTGAAGGTGTTGTCATACCTGAAAGTTAAAGATTTAGCAATTTAAGGACAACGGGTAACCTACCCCTTCTTAGAGGAAGCTACAAAAGTAAGAACTCCCCCCAGCCCTGGGAGCAAATCATTACCTTTATATAATATAAAGAGAAGCTCTCGTTGAGAAAAGATTCATGTCCCAGGAAAGCAAATCCCTTTCTGTTAGGATCGTCTCCCCTTGATAAGGGAGGCAAAAGCTTTGAACTTGAAGTGTTCCGTCGTTGACATGTATCCGTTCACCTCAAATTACTAGAACTTGATTCTAGGACAGATACACCGTAGAATATCCACCTAATAAGGGCACAGTACAGAAACATTAGCAGGGGACTTCATCAGAGGCGTATTTAATGATGCTTATGCAATATTTTTGTGATTTTCTTTAATATGAAATAAACAGGTGTTACCTATGAAACGAGCTTTAGCATTTTGTGCATTTTTTTTTTCACCAAGTATGCAAAGTCATGGACCAGACAAAACCTGTTTAAATAGGTCCGAGACAAAGTGCACAACATCGAATATATTGCTTACATCAATTTAATCAGAGTTTCCCAGGAAACATCGCCCTACTGTATTTTTTTTTTTTTTTTTTTTTTTTTACATATTTAAAAAGGAAAAGTGAGGCAAGTGAAAAGAGGTTGATTTGATACTAGATATATTACCCAGTCTGAATCACCTAAAATCTGCCATCCGTGATATCCAAATTTGATGCCTTCATGGTACAATGGAAGCATGTCCTAAAAACACCACTAATTTGAAAGGCGTTTACAAAATGGCATGCAACCGGTGCGTCCATGTCGATCTGTCTGCATTGGCTTTTGGGCTTGGGGTGGGGCGTAGTACTCTCCACGGCGTCGTAACTGCTATCAATTATGGCATACAATGTATCTCGCTTTCTAGGTATTAACTTTTTGGATGCTTATGATGTTTATCAATAACACTAGCTACGACACAATTTGACAAGCAAATCATTGTGCAGCATGCGTGTACAGACGAAAGTCGCTAAGTACGAACGACCAGCTGATCGCCAGTCAGTCAGCTGAAATCACCGCATATCCTACCTATATCATGTTGTCAGCGATATTACTCATTTCAGAATTGGTTAGACTTTCAACATCTTGCAACATTTTAAAATTTGACAGCCTGTTGTCAAAACCAACACTTCATATCAATAATTATTCCAGACGTGACATAGTCTCATCAGAAGCAGTTTCACAATTCAAAAAATGACATCAAAAAGGAAATGAACATGAACATCACTCAGTTATTTGATAAACTTGTCATTCAAACTCAAAGATCAGTTCTTTCTTGACAAAAATAATGCTGAAAAAGACAAGTTGTGTCTCATTTAACACAAACAAATCATCACCTGTCAGAGAAGGGGCTTTCTTTCAAATATAGTGTAATAAGGAAAAAAAGGTAAGAGAAAAGTCCAGGGAGTGCCACAATCACAAACCGCAGCCCTTCCCAGACCCCAAGAGGAAGAGGAAACCGACAAATCTAAACAAGCACAAACCGAACAAACGTACGAAAAGCACTAAGATTAGCTCTCTCTTCCCCAAGCGAGTTAATCGCAATACTAAAAGGACTGAAAAACACAAGAACAAAATGATACACGGAAAGACATACAACAAATCGCCTTGTAGAATAAACCACAAAGCAACAAGAGCAAGACCAACACCGGGACCACCGCCCCAGAACGGTCGGTAGAGCAAACCACCGGGGGGTTTAAAGCACTTTTACAGCTAGCTAAGCTCGTACTATAGGTATCGTGAGTCTCTCACATACTATGCAGAAGTCTAAAAAGTCTAAATTAGAAAGTCTAATGGATTCTGAAATTAGAAGTAAATTCTCCCCTATGCGGAATTCCTGTTATGTGCTGTAGGAATGTAATCCATTTTTTACAGCAATACTTCAGTATTTACCCTTAAATACACGAATGTTGTTTAATGCGAGAGAAATCTCAGATTAAAAATGGCGGCTAAAACGCAGATCAGTCTTGCAGTCATCCGTGTCAATGACGTTAATGACGTAAAAATGTATCCTTCTATTTTATTGGCTATTCTTTACAGCCAATGAGATCGCTTGCGGCGGCTGACTGGCTTTCCATGTTTGCAGCGGAGCGTATCTGATCATCATATTTTTCGGAAACCAGGCCAATGGCTCCGGTCTTATTAGCGTTGGTTTTCGGGTTCAACATTAAGCCGAAACACTCCGCTGTAGATATGGGAAACCAGTCATACGCCGCATGCGAACTCTTCTGCATAGTATGTGAGATACTCACGATACCTATATTACGAGCTTAAGCTTCGCAGGTGGCGACCTGCTTCGCAGGTTGCTTAAGCTCGTTATAAAAGCATAAGTATTCATTTGAACTGCCTTTACAAGTCAAATGTGTACCCACAACATATCGTTTATAAAGCAGCAGATAAAAGTACAAGGGTTGTAATTTGAAGACTACGAAATTGCTTGAATTAGTGCTTATAGGGGTATGTGCGGTAATTCGATCAAATACAGTGGTGGCATTTAATGATGGGGATCTGTATTTACCCTAAATGTTGGCCACCTTAAACTCCTTACTATATTTGTTCTAAACTTTAAATAAGTCCACTAACTGTTCATGTGTCTAAAAGTGCTGAATGAGTGACAAATAGACACTGATCAGACGCAGCGTTCTGCGGCGTCTGATCAGAGTCTTTACTGCTCGACTGTCTCTCTCAACGCTTAGGATAAATATGGTAAAGGTGGACAGCACGTCATGAAAACTAATTTGAAACTGCAGTAATTAATCATGTTGGACGGTGTCACCTAGTCCGGTTGAGTTTCCGCTCATTACCGCCAAACTCTACGGATCTTACCGAATGTATATTATACGGCCAAGAGTGTTACATCGTGAGTGTTTGCGTGACGGTGCCCGTATAGATTGAACACTAATCTCTCAAAGATTTTAAGCCCTTTCCATATATCTCCATATGATGCATTATTTACGACCTTTACGACCTTTACAGAAACTTTTACGACCAAAGAGACTGTTTCAAGGATCTCAACAGGGAGCAAGGCCTCCTTACCATAAGGGCCCTCGCTCGATGTCGAGATTCTGCCATATCTGCAAAACAAACAGCCATAGTACCGAGATGTGTTGGTACAATGGGAGGAACACTGGTATGCCGGGTCGATTCCCCCAATAGCAAATAAATGGGCGTGTGAAACACATATTACCAACAGATAATAATATATCAATGAGACTGCCCCCAGACACAGAAAACCATTCACCACAACAACAATGTGAATATGATGAAACAATTATCATACCACAAGAACCTGTGCATCCCGGTGATCCTTCCCTTGCTAACACTTCTTCTTTGCCCAATCAAAACATTATACCAAACTTTCATACCTCTGATCCTACCTGCTTGATGCCTAACACCACAAGTAATACCACTTTGGACTTGTTATCCAAGTCAAAAGGGTTGCATTTTTGTAATCTTAATGTTAGGCACATTGTCTCTAAATTTGATGAGATACGCATTATCATGGCTAACAAGACATGCCCAGATATTCTGGGTATTTGTGAGTCATTTTTAGAACCGACCGTCTCTGACAATGTGGTGGCGATCGACGGATTTGAGATTCTTAGAAAAGATAGAGCAGAGACCAAAAATAAAACTGGTGGTGGTCTACTATTATACATTAGAAACACAATTAAGTTCAAACGCAGACCTGAGTTTGAAACATCTAGCTTAGAAACACTTTGGGCTGAAATCGAGCTACCGAATGCTAAACCTTTTCTCTTATGTACAGTTTACAGGCCACCCGATGCAAAAAGCGAATGGATCGACTTGTTTGAGGTAGAGCTTTCCATAGCATAGACATCTGGTCTTGAATTCCTTCTCATGGGTGATTTTAATGTTGATTTGAAAGCTCATACGAATAATAAATGGCTAAACCTTATAAATCTATTCGATTTTACTCAACTGGTAACAGAGCCAACAAGGGTAACGGAAACTACCAATACGTTAATTGATCATGTATATACGACTCATCCAGAGAATATTGTACGTTGTTTTACTTCTACTTTATCTTTAAGCGATCACTTTCCCATTTGCTTTACACGAAAAGTAAACTCAAAGCTTCTAAAAGACAAACATACTACCACTACTTATCGCAGTTACAAGCATTTTGACGAAAATAAGTTTATATCTGATATTGCTAACGATTTGGATGAATTTGCGGCAGATAAATCAAGTATAGACGAAGACCTTAACATCTGGTATTCATTCCTTTTGAAACACTTGAACAATCATGCTCCGATTAAATCCAAACGCGTAAAATCTAAACGTATGCCTGACTGGTTTACTCCAGATATAATTCAAATGCAATCTTTACGAGATAAAACCAAACGATTAAAGCAATGGAGTGATCATAGAAAATACCGCAATAAAACAAAACAACTCATACGACAAGCAAAACGTAAATATTTTTCTAATAGCATAACAAATTCAAAAGATACCAAATCCTTATGGAAACACCTGCGAGACGTGACTAATGGTAGCAAGACTGCCTCCAGTAATTTGCCTCAAAAACTTATAATCGGTAGCAAGACTGCCTCCAGTAATTTGCCTCAAAAACTTATAATCGGAAATGAAACCATTGCGGAGTCTGAAGCTGTTGCGAGCAAACTGAATAAATACTTTGCTTCAGTTGCCGAGCTTTTGAATAAAAACACATCATCCGGAAATTCATTAGACTTTGACACCAATAAAATCAGCGATTTTGTTGATAGCAAAGTGCCTACAAACACACAATTTACAATTCCATTTATTACCCCCGAACAAGTTTTATTACATATTAATACCTTAGAGGTTTCAAAATCGACCGGGCTTGACGGCATAGGGCCAAGGATCATCAAACTTGCTGCTAAATCATTATCGCCATCGATTGCGATGCTTATCAATAAAAGCATTGCGACCGGCCAGTTTCCTTCTCAAATGAAATTGGCAAAGGTACTTCCAATTTACAAAGGTGGTGAAAAGTCCGACCCCTCAAACTATAGGCCAATTTCTATCCTGTCCACTGTATCTAAAATTTTCGAAAAGCACGTGAACAAACATCTTATGGCATATTTGAACAAATATAAACTTCTACATGACAATCAATCCGGGTTCAGGCCAAAACATAGTTGCCAAACAGCTTTAGTCAAACTCATTAATGACTGGATGAAATGTATTGATAAGGGTGACTTGGTTGGAGCCCTTTTTATCGATTTTCGGAAGGCTTTTGATCTAGTTGATCACTCCATCTTGCTGAATAAACTTGCATTATACAAACTTAACCCTTCTGCCATTCAGTGGTTCAAATCATATTTATGTTCTCGACAACAAGTAATCGAGAGTGATAAAGGGTTGACGGATTTCACCACCGTACAATCTGGTGTGCCTCAGGGCTCAATATTAGGCCCGACCTTATTTCTCATTTTTATCAACGATCTTCCGCTTCATATCAAAAAGTGCTCCTCTGATTTGTATGCAGATGACACGACGATTCACACGCATGGTAATGACATAGATGCTATTGAAGAAGATCTGCAAGGAGAATTCGGTAACACAAAAACATGGGGAAAGATAAACAAAATGAATGTTCACATGACCAAAACAACTTGTATGCTAGTTGGCGCTAGAAAACGCTTGAACGACTCTCGACCTCTAAATATTATTGCTGACGATGTCAATATTCAATCCGTTAGTAAACAGAAACTCCTTGGTGTTTATATCGATGAACACCTTTCTTGGTCTGCCCATATAGACCACTTATGCTCCCTTATCTCATCTAAAATATCTCTATTACGCCAGTTAGCAACGTATGTACCGACACATATTCAAAAAGTTTACTATCAGGGGTATATTCTTCCTTATATTGATTATGGCTCTGTTACCTGGGGGTCAGCCTCTGTAACTAATATTGAACGCATATTCAAGCTGCAAAAACGCGCTGCTCGAATCATCCTGCGAGCAAATTACGATACCCCATCAGTAGATATGTTCAGTCAGCTGGGATGGCTGTCAATTCCGGACAGACTTAAATATAATAAGGCTGTCTTGACATACCGAGCAATAAATAATTTATCCCCTGAATATATAACACAACTTCTAAAACCAGTATCCGAGGTACACACTCTTAACCTCAGGTCATCAGAAAATGGCTCACTTTATGTGCCGAAAGCACGGACAGCACTTTTTGATGGCTCTTTTTCGTGTTCCGCACCAAGACTATGGAATGCTCTACCTCAAACAGTAAAAACATCGGGGTCACTCTCTACCTTTAAGCAGTCTCTTAAAGCAACATTTTAACCCTTATAAAATGTCTTTAACTATGATTTTAAATGATATACCATGTGTAAAATTATCGCTGAAACCGTTATTGTAACTGAATTGAGAGCTTTTATGACCTAGCATAATTGTTTTAGATATTGGTTTTATGCGCTCGTCAAATCTTAAAGCACTTACAAAAACTGTGATAACATACAGATTTGTCTTTGATATAATTCAGTGCCATGTTTGGTTTTAAATCACTTGCACATACCTGTTAGCACTTTTATTTGATAAAAATTTTATACAAGCATTCACTTCGCTACAAGCTACTTTTATCCCATGAATTTCTTAGCTGTTAGTTAAGTCTTGTTGTATATATGTATATAAATTTTAGTTAGAGGACCACAAGGTAGAATAGTTATTTATAGCTAACTGTGTCATCCTCTTTAAACATTGTTTAAATAAAATAAATAAATTTGAATGAGGCAAATATAACATGCATGTAGTTTTGACGAGCACCTGCTTTATACTCGTACCCATTCATTGCACTAGAGGTCCTTTCTTAGAATGCTGGGTAATAGTTTTAGTACATAACATTTTGGAATAGTTTTCTTATTTCCCCCCCCCCACCCCCCCCCCCCCACCCCCCCCCCCCCCCCCCCGCAAAACAGGCTTTAACATTTTATGCAAATCAGGAAATGTCAAAACAGGCTTTGACATTTTATGCAAATTGTTTCGTAAGGAGTCAATTTGCATGCATGTCAAAGCCTGTTTTGGGGAAAGTTAAAATGAAAATATGTTTGACGTCTGCTGTAAATGCCCAGAGAATGTAAAGGTGAATATCTATATCTTGTTTTTAGCTGAATGTTCCTAATTATTAAGATTCAATTGAAGATGGATAAGTTCGATTTTATATTGCCCAGTATTGATTATAACGAGTAGAACAAACGCAAACATAAATTATCTATTTATTTAGCGTGGACTCTTCTACCGATCTATTTAGACATCTCACGTTTAAGGGGTGTCTGGTTTAGTTTTTT
Organism: Anodontia alba; assembly: GCA_964016985.1. Taxonomy (NCBI): domain Eukaryota; kingdom Metazoa; phylum Mollusca; class Bivalvia; order Lucinida; family Lucinidae; genus Anodontia; species Anodontia alba. Next base: position 41,960,693 of record OZ024833.1, on the reverse strand, counting down.
ATTATTATTATTATTCTTACACAAGAAAGAATGTCGACTTTTTTAATGCAAACAATGTAGACCCTGATTAAACGACGCGATATGTAGCGTCTGATCTGGGTCTACAATGTTGTCCAATGTCCTTTTTTGTAAGACGCTAGAAATTGTGTGTGTGTGATGCGACGAAAAAAGTCTCATCGGATCAATAAATAAACGTATATAAGTTCTTCCTTGTCAAGCATATATAATAGAATTTCCTAGAAGCTCAAATGTCAAACGGAATTTTTATGTTTATATCATTGGTAAATCTCTGGCAGTCATAATTGTATTACATAAAATTACATTATAGCTTTAGAAATCTAGTTAACAAAATAAATACCGTATTTACGCTTAATATTAGCACAGCTTAACTACTTACCACACGTGTCCTAAAATTTGAACACACAATAGTACAACACGGTGATGTTTCTAAAATTACTGGGTGAGTGGCAAACAGTGTAGACCGTGATCAGACGCCACGGTCCTGTCTGTCCCAATACTTACCTGCGTGTATGTGTGCGTTTTATATTGATCTGTTATATACCCAGTTAGCATTCTGCTTAAATTTATATCGGACCATTATTACCCTGACAGGATTCCGTCGGGCTAATAACGGTCTGATGTAGATTTAAGCAGAATGCTAATTGTGTATGTATACTGTATGTCAAATGTAATTCTTGTTTATTTCATTTTCACCTTATGACTGATGTCATCATTGTGATGTGTCCTTCGTTTGCATGATTCATTGCTTTCCTCCCAGTCTTTCAAACGTATTAATAAACACTTGACAGAGCATGAATAAACTTTCTTTTTTGGTATTTAATTCCATTTAGATTTAGAAAAATCATTTCAAGGAAAAAAATACGATAAAGTCACTCATAAAAATCTGGAAGCGAAGATATCTAACACCACTTGGAAAAATAACAGTTATTAAATCTCTTCTTTTGCCACTTTTAAACCAGCTCTTCACTTCTTTACCAAATCAAAGTAATCATGTTGTTAAAGAATTAAATACATTATTTTATGAGTTTTTATGGGAGGGCCCAGCCAAAATAAAGCAAACAGTTGTTACCAAACAGTATTCTGATGGCGGTCTGAAGATAATTAATCTTCAAGCTTTCATCAGCAGCATGAAAGCAACATGGTTAAGAAGATGGATTCAAACTGACAGTGAATGGAAAGATGTTAATAGTAATGTTAACTTTAAAAAACTATTTGATTTTGGGAAAGCACATGCAGATTCCATGATTAAACAAATCAATAATCCGTTTTGGGCAGATGCTATTAATGCTTATTTCAAATGTTCTTGAATTAAATCAACAAAGCACAGAAGAATTTGCCCTTTCAAGTCCTATATTTTTTAATCATAACATTATCATAGGGGGTAAACCAAGCCTTCTTCAGTCAGTGGTACATGAAAGGAATAACATATTAATGACATTATAAATGATAGGGGCGAAGTTTACTCTGAGCAAGAGTTGAAAACTAAATATAGTATTAAAACACATTTTAATGGTTAAAAGTTAATGGAATAGTAAGATCTGTTAAAGCGTTTCTAAACTGAAGACTAATATGAAAACTTTCACTAAAAAGTTACAACAGCCAATACTTCCCACGTATCTAACAATGTTTGTCACACCTAATACAGGTTGCAAAGAGTTTTATAATATATTAAATAAAAATAAGGATAAACCTACACCCCAAATTAAATGGGAATATATATATATATATATATACTAGTATATATGATATAGAAGAAGATACATGGAGAGACATATACTCTTCTCCATTTAAACTAAATGCAGACACAAATCTTCAGTGGTTTCAGACAAGAATAAACCACAGATTATTACCTACTAAGAAATATCTTTATACAATGAATGCTACTCCAAGCCCATTATGCAATTCTTGTCAGGTGGAAGAAGATATAATACATATGCTTTGCACATGTAGAGATACAAGGTCTTTAATTACCCAATTAAAAGCATGGCTATTAACATAATTAATATAACACTTACTGAGGAACTGTTTGTATGTTTAATATAGATAAAAATCTTACACAAGCAGATTTACAAATTATAATCACCACAAAATACTATATCTATTTATCCAAACATCTTAATTCAACCCTATCCATTGTCGCTTTGAAACACAAATTAAGAGCAGGATACATAATTGATAAACACATTGCTACAATAAAAAAAAAAACAAAAAAAAAAAAAAACAAAAAAAAAAAAAAAAACAAAAAAAAAAACAAAAAAAAAAAACAGAATGAATGCCTTTGTGACAAAATGGCAACAGTATAGGGAACTTTTTGAAAATTTTAATAGAAATGAACGGCTTGGTGAGAGATCCTGACACACTTATTTGAAAGGAGTATTATGGTAAGTCGCATTATCTGGTCTTGTTGGGGAGATGTCTAGAACAAAATTCTTTCCTTTCTTTTCGAAATCATCTATCTTCAATTTCTACTTGTTTTTTTTTTTTTTTTTTTTTTTTTTTTTTTTCTGTCTTTTTTCTTGTTTAGAAAACAAAGTAATTCCCCGTCATTCCTAGAATTTATTTTTGCATATGCTAATAGGCCAGGTTTGAATCTGAAGAGCTATAACTGCTACAATTACCCCCAATGTATTGGGGAAGTCAAACCTGGGGGGACATATAGACCCACATCAGAATGCAAGATAAAGGTTTGGGCTCCAATATTGGCCACTCATCCTACATATTTTGGATGCATCAGTGAGTGGTGAGGTGGACTGTTTGTTGAGGAGTGAGTGTGTTTGAGAAGTCCCAGTATTTGGGGTGATGATTAGTAATATATATAGTAGATTGATGCAGAGTTCTGTATAGTGTATATATGTAAATAATATATTGTAAGATTGCTGGAGAGATGGCCCTCCCCGAGCCTCTGTGCAGCATGTGACGAGGAGAAAAAAACTTTCTTTTTTGTATTTAATATAGCTAAAGATTAGTTTTTAGCAGTCATATATCATATATGATCTACTTTTGCATGCAGTTGTGTTTAATATCTTACAACCTTTTGAACTCGTTGCGAGAAAAAAGGCTGTTCGGAACTTTCCTTCCGTCGAATCAAGCTTTCAGTGAGCCAGGCCAGATGTCTAGTTCTTTGGCTGAAATTTCCCCTTGGCCTTCCGCTTACGTGAGCGAACAGCATAGGTTGTAGCGAGACTGCGCGGATGCCCAAGATCACTTAACCTTTGCTGTTTGCATAGCTGTATCGCGATTTCTCAATAAGATAGAACATTTCGGGTTTAATGTAAACAGTATTTTATTCAATAAATTGTGCTTATAAAACAAGTATATTCATAAACACAATCCATACATTTGACAGAAAATTGAATGGGATACAGAAGTAAGTCAAAGACTTATATAAATCTGCCTCCCATTTCGGGTTTGCAATAAGGGAAAAAAACAACAACTTTAATTTTCAATTTATTATGTCTCGTCTAGACGCTGAGTACGTAGGATGTCATTCCAAAATATATTCAACAATATCCCTCTGATTTATGAATGAGAGACATTTGACTAAAGGTACTGTAATTTTGTCAGTAACGTAAGTTTCATTTGTACCTTTAATTTAAATTACAGTACACAAATATACTCTTTATAGAACAAGCCGTCAAGCAACTGTCACTTAAAAGTCGTGTACCATACAAATGAGTGGCTATAAAACCATGGACACAGATTATTAACCAATCAGGCCAAACTGAAAACTAATGTTTATTTTCAAAAAATAAGAAGATATGCAGATAAATAATTTGTGTATTTTTTTTTAAAAAATGTACCTTCACAATTTTCTGAAATATTAAAGTAAATTTTTTAACAACTAATTGTCTGAACATCTAACTAGCGAAAACAACTGCTAAGTTAGTAAATCGGCTAATGCATGGCCAATATATATTGACAATAAAAAAGCATCTGGAATGTAACGTATGTTCCAAAGAAACATGACTATCGGCAAACTTTAAGCTATTAAGTTAAAAAGAAAGTGTAACGTAGTCGATGTATGTTTTTGATATAGAGCAAGTACAAGTACATTCTCAATAAGAATATCGTAATAAGTCTGTATATAGTCGTATGTCGTGTTAAATTTTACTTCTTGTGGCAAGTATAATGTAATGAATAACTGACAATTTATTTCGGAAAATGATACGTTGAAGCCCCCCTCCCCCCCCCCCCCCCACACACACACACACACACCAACTCCCAACTTCCCCACCCCTTAAAATATCTTACTTTTGTTTACAAATATCCTAACACAGTAACATCGTGTCACTAGCTCTTGTTGGACTATTCATGTAGTATTTGTAACTAACGTTCAGAGTAACGCATGTTTCAATTCACGTATGATGGAATGTAACTACAAAAGTTTTCTTGTATTACTGTAGAATAAATCATATCACAAAGAACTCAAATGAAAATATCTTTCCAACTGTTAGCTGACAATTTTATGGGGATATATAATGGTAAAATCAACGCACCACTGACGTTAAAAAGATGCACGGAATTAGCGACCATAAGGATACACAGGTATGTATATATGATATAGGTATCTTGTATCGTTAAAATAATTCTCAACCTCATCTTCATCATTATGACAAATTGCATTTCTGTCACACGTTGCAAACCCCCACAATTTCACCACCAAGCAGAGAGAAGTAAAACTGAATAATGTTGCTGTCGCACATCCTTAGCATGCGAGGAAGACATGTAGCAAGCTTGGTTAAATGCCACCCAGTGGTTAGGAGGAGACAGCGTTAGGACAGATGGACGGACAGACAGAAAAATAATGTTGCTCTCGTACACCCTTACCAAGCCGGAAGTCATGTAGCAAATTTGGTTAAATTCCGCCCTGCGGTTAAGGAAGAGATAGCGTGAAGGACAAATAAAGGGACAGACAGAGGGACGGACAGACGGATGGAAAAGTAACGTTGCTATCGCACACCATTACCATGTGGGGAAATCGTGTAGCAAGTTTGGTTAAATTCCGCTCAGTGGTTTATGAGGAGATAGCGTGACGGACAGATGGGCGAACAGACAGACGGACCGAAAAATACGACTGCTCTTGCACACCCTTACCACCTGGGGAAGTCATGTAGCAAGTTTGGTAAAATTCCGCACATTAGTTTTGGGGAAATAGCGTGACGAACAGATGGCCGGTCGACGGACTGACGGACAGAAAAATATTGCTTTCGCACACCTTTACCATGACGGTAAGTCATCTAGCAAGTTTGGACAAATTTCGCCCACTGGTTTAGGAGAAGATAGGATGGCGGACGGACGGAGGTGTCCTTTCTTTGCTGCTACTTTGAACAAACTGCTAAATGTTAAAAAAAAAAAAAAAAAAAAAAAAAAAAAAAAAAAACGCTCGGGCATAAATACTAACAGTGAAGTTCCTGTATGTTTTTTTTTTTGTCAGTAAAATAGTATGTAAAAATACACGGCACTGTTATATAAACCACAATGACAGTTTAACTTCAAACCCATTATTGTCAGATTTAGATATCTATTCGTTGAAACATACGTTACCAAAAGTAACGTATGTGTCAGTACACTTGACCAACCTATATGTATACGATGCGGTATGGGTAGGAATAAGCTTCATTTATTTACATCAACAAACACATCCTCAGCTTTGAAAACACAAAATTGCACATAAAACTATAATTTCAATAAATAATACATTCTTAACCTGCATGCAGGTATTTCAGGATAAATCTGGGACAAATAGGGTATATTTTCCAACAGAATTCAAAGCACATGCGCCTTGAAAATACAGCTTCCAGTTTCTCGATGACGTCACTAATCAATAAAACCCGTTACCATGTCCTTACTTGCAGCGTACTTCACGTTTTCTGTAATCTTGGTAGCGTATGTTTCGTAACGTATGTTTCATTTCAACTTTGCGATGCTGTAGAAAATGACTGATTAGGTGCTTTGTAAAGCCTTTGCGCATGAGCCATATTTCATCCGTGAAGATTTATGTCTGAGCATAGCATTTATGTAGCTCAAAATGTGACCTTTTAAACTCTGGTAACGCATGTTTCATTTTTAAATGTCCTTGTAAATTTTTTTCAATGAAATCGTAAATGGTTTGAAAATGACTTTATTTTACCATATCTACCGTTAATTTCATAAGTGTCAATGTATTAACTTTTATTTGCAGCGGAAACTGTAATTACTGTAATTATTTACTATTCTGTGTAAACCTCACAGTGATGCCAAAAGAAGCATCACTTTTTATGGTAGTTTGGCGACATCCGATAATTCAGAATAGCAACGTGGTTAAGTCCTGCAATGCATACATTAGCTGTAAACATGGTTTGTTCAAAGTAGCAGCAAAGAAAGGACCCATTAGCGTGTGTTAACTGTCATAAGGTCTGCAAGTTGAAAAATCTTAGTGTCGACAGTAACGTATGTTTCATTTTAGGGTACTTCAGGCACTAGTGCGTAAATATTGAATTGCATATTAAAATAATTGACTATGTCTCCGTTTGCTTATATGATCGTCTATAATCAAAGAACAATATTAGTATATCCAGTCTTTCTTATAAGGAGATATACTTAGGAACATCAATTGGCTCGTTTTACTGAGAAAGAGCGGTATAGGCTCTTTTCTATGTTTATGAAGCAATTCAACCTGTGTATTAAACTGTTACATTACATGTACCATGTTACTTATGGTACATACGGCACTTGAGTTTCATCTAAACTCGCAACGTAATATTAAGATCATGGAAACGTTTGATATGTGCGCCCAAAAACCTCAGATCAGCTTACAATTCGCATAGTCCGCTCAGTCTTTGCTTTGAGCTGTGCGGATAGCTAAGAATTTCAGATATCATCATGCAGAGATCGAAGACTCTGATCAGACTGCGGCTATGCGGCCGATCTGATCTGAGTCACTTCGTCTTGAGTACATGTTATAAGATACATTTACTGATGCCGTGTATTGTAATCATATTAGGATTGAACAAAAAACACCAGAGAACAATATATATGGACCTCCATTCACCCATGTCTCCCACTTCTCCAACCCACCAGAAAAAAAATAATATGAACATATAAAGCTGATTTCCATGCACTTCAAAGCAATGTGTTTCACATATGAGCCGAACACATACAAAATTGCATGTACGCCCAGCGAAAGTAGGCTTGCGTATCCGCACAGTACGATCAGTCTTCGCAGGCAGTCTATGGGTATCCAAGAATCCAAAGCGTCTGCAGGCGGACAGCGAAGACTGATTAAACTGCTGATGCGCAGTCTGATCTGAATCTTTAGGAAATGCTGTGCCCCGGCGCTCAACTTGGTTAGAGCCTTTGCAAAACATCGGTATATTCAAAAGAATCCAGTGACTGTATCAGGACCGCGAAGGTCCTGGACCTTCAGGATGATCTAGACCTTCAGGATGATCTGGACCTTCAGGATGATCTGGACCTTCAGGAAAATTTGGACCTTCATAATGATCTGGACCTTCAGGAAGATCTGGACCTTCGGGATGATCTGTACCTTCAGGATGATCTAGACCTTCAGGAAGATCTGGAACTTCATAATGATCTGGACCTTCAGGATGATCTGGACCTTCAGGAAGATCTGGACCTTCATAATGATCTGGACCTTCAGGATGATATGTACCTTCAGGATGATCTGGATCTTCAGGATGATCTGGACCTTTAGGAAGATCTGGACCTTCATAATGATCTGGACCTTCAGGATCATTTGGACCTTCAGGAAGATCTGACCTTCATAATGATCTGGACCGTCAGGATGATCTGGACCTTCGTCGTCCACATGCGCCTAGAAGGGACATTTTCATATCGTGCGACTCTATCGATCCATCCATCCAGATCTTTCGTCCATCCATACTGGGTCGATCTCAAGCTCAGGCTCAAAAGTATTGTGTCACACTTTAACTTACTTGAATACTTGTCCACGGTAGGGTTAAACCTTTATACTTAACCTGGATACATACCGTATTGTTCTCTTGTATTCGGACAGAGAGGCCTGATCATACAGTGTAGACCCAGACCAGAACTCTGCATCTGATCTGGGTTTTCATGATTTGCGACTCATCCAGGAGTTTTAGACATATAAACAGACAGTACAAAGCACTTTTTTTTAAATTTTAAGACCAGTATGTTAAGGAATCCCACTAGAGTAAAAAGAATACGGTTTAATCTTCATAACTCTTTGGACAAATTCAGCAGACCATCAATTAATATTTTTCGTATTTTTTCTAAAAATAGGCTTTGACATTTTGTAAAAAAAAAAATATTTCAAAATGTCTGCTATTTTTTTACCGAGCATGCTAAGTGTTAAAAGCGTGATCATAAGCGATATGAGTGTAACTAATTAGAACATACCTTTGTTTACGAAACTGATACAATTCCAGAGCTAGTGTTTCAACAATTTGTAAATTAAATTATTAAATGTGAAAGGGTTTCAATCTAATTACTTTTAACTATATATACAACATTCACGTTTAAAATTCAACAAGAAGATCGATAAAATCCAGAGGATCAATTGTAATTCAAAATATTTTCCAAGTCGCAACTGGTTACCTGTATGTTAATACAGTCAGCTACACGTTTTAAATCAGCAGGTAAACACTAATATCGGTGACAGGAGGGATTACCTGGGCGTAAATTAACCATGAAGACGTCATCAGAAAGACGTATTTGCCACAGTCACACTGTCGTGACTATGATGAAATGGCAGTATAAAGGAGGTAACTCGTAAAAGATGACAAAAAAAAATCGATCAATTTTACCGAATGATTATGTACCTTTAATCCATAAATGTGTTAATATATATATGTTTACAAAGAAACGTGTTTAACGGATTGATTATTTGATTAATTGTTTGATTGATTGATTGACTAAATAATTGATTGACTATCTGACTGACTGACTGACTGATTGATTGAATGATTGATTGATTGATTGATTGATTGATTGATTGATTTGATTTGATTTGATTTGATTTGATTATGCTTCCTGTTGAATATGAAATCACCGTCTCACTACACCCTTGGAGCGGCTGAAAAATGTTTTGTAATCCCCGCGCTAATTTTGACCTCAAAGTCATAGCCCGACAGTTTCACTGCAATGACAACACATAAGTAAAAGTAATTTCAGGCTGACTTGAACATGTTCAGGAGATAAACACGAATCAGATGAAAAAATATTTATTAACGTACTGTCGGAGGGCTGAGTGGCAGAATGAAACTTTTAAGCTAGCAAAAGCCACATGAAAGTGTGATCTCAGCAGAATGCCAAAACAAAAATAGTCTCTGAAGTTAGCAGACTGCCAAATGAGACTCTGGAAGTAGAAGAATGCCAGAACTAGAAATTGTGTTTGTAAAACACTATGCCCCCAACCATATGCTTGCCTCTAAAGATGATACAAGGTAAAAATGGCCCAATCTACAAAGGGACATAACTCATGAACTATTTTTCAGATTTTTTTTTATTCAAAAATTAATCAGGTCGTCTTCTCATCACTACCAATGAATTCATCAAGTTATGAGGCTCTAGCTCCAATAGTTTTTGAGATATTTTGCTGACAAGGGAAAAATGCCCAAATTTCCAAAGGACAATTACTCATGCCCAGAAGCAATAGGCCCCTCCAACTTCCTTCTCATCACTACCAATCTATTTATCAAGTTATGATGCTCTAACTCCAACAGTATTTGAGATATTTTGCTGACAAGGGAAAATGTCCAAAATTACAAAGGGCCATTACTCATGAAATATTTTTCAGAATTTTATTCAAAAGTTAACCAGGTCATCTACTCGTCATTACCAATAAATTCACCAAGTTTCAAGGCTCTAGCTCCAACATTTTTTTGAGATATTTTGCTGACAAAGTAAAAAATGCGCAAAATTACAAAGGGTCATAACTTATGAAGTATTTTTCAGAATTTATTCAAAAGTTAATCAGGTCGTTTATTCACCACTACCAATCTATTCATCAAGTTTCAAGGCTCTACCTTTATTAGTTTTTTTGAGATATTTTGCTGACAAGGTAAAAATGCCCAAATCTACAAAGGGCCATTACACATGAAATATTTATAGAATTTTTTCGAAAGTTAATCAGATCATCTACTTATCATTAGCAATCAATTCACCAAGTTTCAAGACTCTAGCTCCAACAGTTTTTGAGATATTTTGCTGACAAAATAAAAAAGCCCAAAGTTACAAAGGGCCATAACTCATGAAGTATTTTTTAAAATTTATTCAAAAGTTAACGAGGTCGTCTACTCATCGCTAATAGTCTATTCATCAAGTTTCAAGGCTCTAGCTTTGATAGTTTTTGAGATATTTTGCTGGCAAGATTGCGTCCATATTTTTTCAAAGGGCCATAACTCAGGAAAGGGGCATAATCCTGTCGGGAAAAATATATGTAAGCTATTTTTCATGAGGAATCCATATAAGAAATTTCAAAACAGTAGCATGCACGGTTCTAAAGTTATGCTATGCATCAAAAAGCGTGACGAACGAACGAGCGAACGGATGAACGGACGGATGAACTCCCCAGAATCAACATGGCCCTCTAAGTTCTTCGAAGTTGGGGGCATAATGAAAAAAAAAATCAAAGCGCTGCAGGCGCTAAGGCATCAGAACAGTCTTCTATTGTTAACAGGTTTTCATAAGCATTTATTCAAAACTTTCAGTTAGTTGTTATAACCATAGCTCTAGATAAAATACTTTTTTCAATAAAAAGTATGGACGTTTTCTCATTTCTCCAAGTAAACATATGTTGTGTTGCTCAGGAGCGCCTCGGCAGGGCACTTCTTATGAGTACCCATAACATATGTCTTCATAGAGGAATAAGAAAAAATTTAATTTGATACCACCCCACCCCGCCTCTTATCTAGAGATATAGTTGGCCTATTTAAAACTTAGTTTTAATGGGTACTATTTGTTTGCAGCAAAACATAATGTGGGTCCTCATTAGAATGGCACATTGAGGTCATTTTAATGGGTAACCACAACTATGGCAAACTGTTTTACTATTAATTATGCAAAATAGATATCTTATATATTAAATCAGATATCTTATATAGAATATAAGATATCTGATATATTAAATGTGGTATCTTATATCCTAAATTTGATATCTTACATCCTATATAGGCTATCTGATATAATATATGAGATAGATGATTCCACATATAAGATATCTAATTAACCATATAAGATATCTTATTTGTTAGATAGGATATCTTATATATTAATATAGATATCTGATATACTAAATAAGATATCTGATATACTAAATGAGATATCTTATTTGATTGAATAAATGAGATATCTCCTTTAGTAAATAAGAAATATCCTATATAAGATATCATATAGCATATCAGATATCTTATATGGAATATAAGATATCGTAAATCTCAATTCAAATATCTTATATATCATATAAGATATCTTATATAGCATATAAGATATCTATTGACATATAAGATAATTTATTTATGTAAGGTATCTGATATAATATAACAGATATCTTATATTATATAAGATATCTGATATATTAAATCAGATATCTGATTTATAGAATAAAAGTAAAACGGCTGGCTGGCAAGTCGTTTTGCTTTTCATTATGCATTATTTCGGATATTTTATATAGGATTTAAGATATCTAATATAGGATAGAAGATACCTGAATTAGGGTATATCAGATATCTTATATCCTTAGATATTATATTTAATTCCGCATATATCATATCTTAATATAGATATCTGATATACTAAATAAGATATATATTTACATATAGTATGTATTATATATATTAAATAGATGTCTTATTTAATTGAATAAATTAGAGATCTTCTTCAGTAAACAAGATATCTTATACCCTATATAAGATATCTTATATAGCATATCAGATATCTTATAAAGCATATAAGATATCTTATATGTCAATAAAGATATCTTATATAGCATATCAGATATCTTATACAGCATGTAAGATATCTTAATTGACGTATAAGATATCTTATTTATATATCTGATATAATATATCAGATATCTTATATATTGTTATGATATCTGGTATATTAAATCAGATATCTTATTTATAGAATAAATAGTAAAATGGCTTGCCATACACAACATATGTTTTGCAATAAAAATGACAAAAAAATATTATTAAACTTATCTTCTTATCTATGGATGTGAACTACTCATCTGTTGAGATGACAGGCAATTACAGCCCAAACATCCAACAAAATATTATTGAATTAATGCTTTTTCTGCAGACGACCTTTTAAAATATTTTTTTTTTTTTTTTTTTTTTTTTTTTTTTTTTTTTGTCTTTTCCTGCGCTTTGACAATGCCTATTTTTTAGGAAAAAAATAGGGAATGTCATCAATTTGTCGTCTGCTGAATATTCCCAGAGAGTGGTAATGGTAAAAGACAAACCTTATTTATGCATCTGTGAAAATGGGTCTAATCCCGTAAGTTATCGTTTGAAACACAATACGTTGTCAACATCAAAACTGGTTGACATTTTTTCCCGCTTTTCAGATAAGCAAATACTCGTTCTTTTCCGTTCTACTATCGGATATCTAGATCGGCTATCTCCGTAAACAATCGTGTTTTTAGCTCACCTGAGCACGAAGTGCTCTTGGTGAGCTATTGTGGTCAGTCAATGTCCGTCGTCCGTCGTTCGTCGTGCGGCGTCAACAATTGCTTTAAAAGCCTACTCCTCCTACACCCCTAGGCCAATTGACTCGATACTTGGTAGGAAGCATCGGGGTGACGTAGATTAAAAGTAGCTAAAATCGTGCCGATCGGAAACCAAGATGGCCGCCATGGCCGCCATCTTGAAAATCTATTTTTCGCTTCTTCTCCTGAACCGAAAGGCCAACTGACTCCAAACTTGCTAGTAAGCATTGGGGTGACTTGTAGATCAGAAATAGCTAAAATCGTGCCGATCGGAAATCCAAGATGGCTGCCATGGCGACCATCTTGAAAATCTATTTTTTGCTTCTTCTCCTAAACCCAAAAGCTAATTGACTCCAAACGTGGTAGGAAGCATTGGGATGACTTATAGATCAAAAATAGCTAAAATCGTCCCAATCGGAAATCCAAGATGGCCACCATCTTGAAAATCTTTTTTTCGCTTCTTCCCCTAAACCCAAAAGTTAGTTGACTCGAAACTTGGTAGGAAGCATTGGGGTGACTTGTTTAAGCAATCATCATGAATCTTGCTACAAGTGTTTGTCTTGATGATTTCTAGGTCAAGTTCGAAACTGGGTCACTTGTGGTCAAAAACTAGGTCACCTGTCCAAATCAGCGGAAAACTTTGTAAACTCTCTAGTGGTCACAGTTTTCAAGCAATCATCATGAATCTTGCTCAACATGTTTGTCTTGATGATTTCTAGATCAAGTTTGAAACTGGGTTACTCGGGGTCAAAAACTAGGTCACCGGGCCAGATCAGCAGAAAACCTTGTTAACACTCTAGCGGTAACATTTTTGAAGCAATCATCATGAATCTTGCTCAAAATATTTATCTTGATGAGTTCTAGGTCAAGTTCGAAACTGGGTCACTTGGGATCAAAAACTAGGTCACCCGGCCAAAACAGCAGAAAATTTTGTTAACACTCTAGCGGTCACATTTTTGAAGCAATCATCATGAATCTTGCTCAAAATATTTGTCTTGATGATTTCTAGGTCAAGTTCAAAACTGGGTCACATGAGGTCAAAAACTAGGTCACCAGGCCAAATCAGCAGAAAACTTTGTTAACACTCCAGAGGTCACATTTATTTAAATAATCATCATAAATATTGCTCAAAATGTTCGTCTTGATGATTTCTAGGTCTAGTTTGAAACTGGGTCACTTGGGGTAAAAAACTAGGTCACCTGGCCAAAATCAAAGGAAAACTTTGTTGATGCTCTAGAGGTCACATTTTTTAAGTGATCATCATGAATCTTGCTCAAAATGTTTGTCTTGATGATTTCAAGGTGATGTATATTTTTCTATCCAGTGACTTTCTTAAGTTTTTCCGTTTAGGTCAGTTTCTCAGTAATTATTGGTCCTACAGAGTGATATTTGGTACTTTTGAAGTGTTTGTGTTTAGGTCAGTTTCTCAGTAACTATTGCTCCTACAGCCAGTGATACTTAGTACATGCATACATCTTAGCATGGCCTCTTGAGTGCAGTCATCCATATTTGACCTTGACCTTTATTTCACAGTACAGTCCATTAGACATGCTACATTGTCTTACTTGTTAATATAATCATTTTGAATTTTGATTAGAATATTTGCCTTGATCAGTTCTAGATCAGGTTCTCAAAGTGCTATGATGCTCCGGTGAGCGTTACAGGGCCATCATGGCCCTCTTGTTTTTTCTTTTACTGTTACAGCGTACTAAGGCGTAAAAAATAGCTGAAAAAAATGGTCGGTAGGTAGGAGAAACTTTTTTTTTTTTTTTTTTTTTCTATTTTTCTCCAGAAAAGAACAAGGTCGGGCCTGTAATTTTAAGAAAATACAGGTATTTTGTTGAAGGTCGGTGCTTTACTTTTTTATTTTGCATTTTTACTGATAAAAAAATAGCAGAATCGGGTGTTTGAAACAGGGTTGTTCGGGTTAGCGGAAACACAGCTATTTTGTTTCACGCCTAATTTTAAGTTATGAATAAGCTCATCAGCGTTAAAAATTCTTAATCAAACAGTCTCGTACGATTAACATCGCACATCTATCAAAGTTTGTTGTAAACTTAAACCTAATTTTTATGTTCAAGCCCAAATATACATGTATTTTTATTTATTTTCACGGGTCGTTTTCTTTTCTTTCTTTCTTTTTTTTTTTTTTTTTTTTTTTTTTTTTTTTTTTTAATTTTTAATTTTTTAAGCGTAGTGGGATGGGTAATTTGCACTTTTATTCTTTTATTCGGGTTTTCCGTAAATGCTTTGGCAGGGGTTGAAATTTTGGTATGACTATTTTGGCCAAAAACCTTAACAATTCTTCGAAACCAGATCTATTGCTATCAGCACATCGGTAAGGTGAAATAATGCAAGGAAAACAGTGTCATTCTTGTTATGCCTTGTCCTAAAATTGCCAGAAATCTACCATTTCCTCACTCGCAGAATGACAGAATGAAAAGTTGTTTTGTTGTTGTTGTTTTTTTGTTGTTGTTTTTTTGTTTGTTTGTTTGTTGTTGTTGTTTTTTTTTTGTTTTTGTTTTTTTTTGTTGTTTGTTTTTTGTTTTGTAAATCCAAATCTGTTATACTATCAGGATATCAGCAATGCGAAACAATGGAAGGAAAATGAGCCGCAACGTCAGAAAACGTATCTTCGGACGTACGCCCAGCGAAGTAATAGATCAGCCTGCGCATTTGCTAAGTCTGATCAGAATCTTCACTGGGCGCAATTTGGATATCCAATGATGCAAGGTTTCTTCCTGCGGACAACCCAAAGGACTGATCAGAATGCGCAGATGCGCAGGTTGATTTGAGTCTTCGTTGGGCGCAAATGTCAGAAGGTACGTTTTCTCACGTTGAAACTCATAAGCTTTAGGGACACATCTTCGAGTGATCGTAATTGTCCTTTCATTTAGTGCAATATTAAACAGTGATTCCGGACCATAGTCTGGCCCAAACTTTATTTTAGCCAGACATATAAACAATAGTTTCAAGCAGTCAGTGATGTCTCCCTTGATAAATTCATGCCCTAGTTGGTCAAAGTCTTTAATTTCACTGAGACACAATCTTTGCAAACACTGACATTCCTTTCATTCATATAATCGTAATTGAATTCCTGCCTTTTGAATTTTCAATTACAAAATTAACATTAAACGTTGATTTCTTGTAGCCGTTCGGATTTAAACAGTGATACAAAAGAATTTTAAAAGAATATTTTGTAACTGAATTATATCAGCACTGACTTTACATAAAATAATGACCAAATTATAACAATGCAATTAAGTAAATTAAATTTTATTTGCATTTTCTTTTTCATAAAAAAATCACCGAATCTTATATAATCTAAATTAACTTTAAAGTTCTAATCACAACTGCAGCAAACGACATTTTGATTTTGTTTTCAGGGAAATTAAGACTTGGCATTTCAAATGAATTGTCTGCTAAGCTGATGATTCATACGAAATGTCAATTCTTAGTTTATGGATAGATAGATAGATAGATAGATAGATAGATAGATAGATAGATAGATAGATAGATAGATAGATAGATGGATGGAGATAGATAGATAGATAGATAGATAGATAGATAGATAGATAGATAGATAGATAGATAGATAGATAGATAGATAGATAGATAGATAGATAGATAGATAGATTTTCCTCTAGTAAGGTGTCGTCTGTTTCAGTTTTCTTAGCGATTTAAGTTATACATTCCATTAATCAGTTCACTGCTGGACACTAAAAGAGGAGAGAATTAAAAATACCTCGTTTTTTCCTTCCCATTTCCAGTTTGATCTAAAAATGATCATCGTGACTAGACAACGGACAGTTGAAATGAATATAAATAATATCGACATTTTTATTGTTTAACCTTATATTATAGGTGACCCCAATATTATATATGTTTGAAAATAGTAATGCGTTTGGTAATGAGATGCACTGTTTTATTGTCTTGTACTCAGTGATAACTGAATATCAAGTGAACAGTGTCTCGTCCCCTGCTCAACATTGAAGCGCCTATGGAAGCAGGAATACATTACATTGACACACCAATGTAAAAATGTATATATGAGGGACGATCAAAAACAGCAGAAATTGTGCCATTATTTCTCAATATAACCCCCCTTTGCCTCGATGCACTTTCTGCAACGTTGTACCAGTTTGCTTACCCCTTCAAAGTAGAAGCATTCTTCCTGGTACCCAAGTACTCATCAACAACATCTATGACACATTCACTGCTTTCAAACTTCCTACCATGAAGATCAGTTTTCAGATTTGGAAACAGATAGAAGTCCTAAGGGGCTAAATCTGGAGAATACGGGGGTGAGGAAGGACCTCGAAGCTGCATTAATCGCAGCATCCCTGGCAACTTAAAATGGTGTGGGCTGGTGCATTATCTTGCAAGAGCCAACTTTCCTTTTCTTTTCTTCACAATCTCCTGACGCAGCCACCTTGTTCTTCTGCATAATATGCACCATTTATCGTACGACCTTCCTCAAGATAATTCACCCTGATAACGCCCTGACTAGCCCAAAAGATAGAGGCCATCACTTTCATTGCTGAAGAAACTCTCTTAAATTTCTTAGTAGTGGGTCAGCCAGGGTGCTTCTAGTACATACTCTGCTTTTTGGCCTCAGGATGAAAGTGATGGACCCAAGTCTCATATTGGGTCATAACTCGACGCATAAGTTCCTTAGGGTTCTATTCATAGTGAGACAGAAGATACATAGAAATATCAAGCCCGCTCTTCTGCTGATCTTTGGTCAGCATTCTGGGGACCGCTGAGACCTTGGACATCCCTAAAATACCGATCAAGATAGACTGAACTGCCAAAAAACTTATAGTTATAGCTAAAATCTAGCTATATCGATCAGGCTTTTTCTCCTGTCACACATGATCAGACTGCACACTCAACCTTTTCATCTTAAGTAGATTCTTTAGGGCGCCCAGATCGTTCTTAATCCTCCACACTCTCCCTCTTCCTCCTAAATTCAGCAGCCCATTCATTCCCGTGCTGTAAAAAAGAAATTCATCGTATTTATAAGATCCTTTTCGTATAATGCGACATCTAACAGGAAATTATTCTTTCTGATGTTTTTTCTTATTACACTTTCATACAAATGACCGCTTTAACACTGCATACTGGGTAAAAAATTCAGCAGACGCCAATTTGAGATTTTTTTTCCCCAGAAAACAGGCTTTGGCATTTCATACAAATTTTTATCAGAAGACAATTTGCATGAAATGTCAAAGCCGATTTCAGAGAAAATTATCAATTTGTCGTCTGCTGAATAAGCCAAGAGAGTGGTAAAGGTTAAACCGACCGTGTAAGCCGATAATACTTCCCAGACCAAACATATCTCAGTATAATGCATTCAATTAAAGTTTGTCAATATTTGGCCATTATTTTTGAATTTACTCTTTTACGAAACATAATAGATATTTCTAATACTTGTAAAAGCCCATACCCTGTTAATCTTCACGCTTGCGAAGGTTTCAATACCCCGCGCATGCGTTCTGAGGACATAGCAACTGTGTACACATGTAACGGATGAGATAAGTATACATTAACACCTGTACTTTTATTTTAAGATCAATTAAAAAGTGATAAAACTGAATGGAAAATTATATCCCGATTAATACTTTTCGATCAAGGAATAGTTTTACAAACTGCGTTTAAGGTAAGTTATGAAATGTTTTCTGATTTTATACGTACTGACGGTCCAGTCGATTATTCAAAAGGTCAAAAGTTGATAGATGTATGTGCAAAACATATGATTTTTTTTTTCTATCACCGGGGCTAGCTCTTATACAACCAGGCATGGCATTTGTATTTGGGAATCCTAATTTCATGTAGAACTTTTCAGAATTATTATAGCTCTTACAAACTTATTATCTAGTTAATCAAACCAATAATGCCTACCGTTCCAAAAAGAGACCTGGGCAGTGTAGTCCCTGATCAGACGCCACAAAACGCAGCGTCTGATCAGAAACTACACCGTCTGCATTAAACATAGGCTTTTCTAAAAAAAGAAGTATTAATAAAATACACTAAACCGGACAACTTATAAAAAATGGACCTGTGCAAAGAATTGGATAGAAAAGTCCACCGAACAAAAATGGTTTAATGTGGGTTTTGCGTCAAAAAGACGGTATACGCCCAACATATATAATCATATACTTTATCATAATGATGTGGAACAGGTAAGAAAGACATCTAAGCGAACACATAGATCTGCCGTCGCTGTCTGTTGGTTCGCTGCGCCATCATCGTATTCAAGAAAATCCTTATACCGAATATGTACCTGAAATGCACAACGGTTATTCATACGCCCAGCAAACACTGAACATCGCCACAACGTCGTTACAACGTCGCGACAACGTTGTGACGTTGTGTGTTTACTGGGAAAGGCTACGTATGCAAAAAGGTTCTGTATTTGCGGCTAAGTACTCTGTCTATTTATTGTTGTGGCATAATTATGTATCATTTGTCTTCTGATGTCACTACAAACAATAGGATCTTTAAAACACAATTTGTGTTAATGTTAGTAGGACCACAAACAATAGGATATTTAAATCACAATTTGTACTAATGATTGTAGGACCGAGTGTTTGTTTATTTGGTTCTTATTATTCTTAGTATTTTTTGTTAAGGCTTGCATAGGGGGTTGCCAATATCTCGTATCAAAAAATGCCTCAAAATATCCCAAAAATGAATTTTGTAATATCCCTAAATTAAATAATATGTAATATATTTCTATTTTTTCTAGCGCTTATCCAGACCTCAGAAGCACATATAACAAAGTGGTTCATTTTCAGTGTTAATCCAGTCCGTCCAATTTACCCATTTACCACGTGTCACCAGTCTGATTCTTTACTGTTCAGACCACTTCAACTACATATACCAAAATGCCAAAAGACGATTCATATTGGTGCGGTTTCCATTGATAAATTTATATATTTGACCCAGCCCTTGGGGGTTGAAACAGACGGGCATCCTAATTACAACACACACTTAACATGTCCTGTAGTGATGCCCTGACCCAGGACTATCTGACATTAGAATAGTCTATCCCCTGGCGTAATCGCAGTTGAGACTTCAGAGGAGTTTAAGGCTGTCTCTGCGATTCCTTGGATCACTCCAGAGATAAGAAGAAAGATCCGCGGAATGAATAAACTTCATGCTAAGGCTAAGAAGACAGATAGTGGTAAACTTCGGACTAAATTTGAATGTTTGAGACCGGAGATAAAGGCTGACATTAAAAAGCAGCATGATTTGTATGTGAATAACTTGGTAGGTGATGTAAAGGCAAATCCCAGAGACTTCTACAGATACATAAATAGTCAAAAAAGACAGGCAAGGTATTCCCCCCCCCCACCCCCCCACCCCCTTAAAAAGAGGGGAGGAAATGGAGTTGCATAATTAGACTCTGAAAGGCCAGAGGAACTAATTGGCCAATTCAATGATGCGTTCAATATACAATGTAACTGAGTGCAATGAGGTTCTGTTAACCAGAAGATCGGCCTCTTTCATGGATAATATTGTAGTGTCTTCAGAAGGAGTGATTAAGTTACTCAAAGGCTTGAATCCCTCAAAAGCTTTAGGAACTGATGAGCTTCATCCTAGAGTTCTAAAGGAGCTAGCGAATGAACTAGGTCCAGTATTTGCACATTTGTTCCAACAATTTCTTGATACGGGTGAAATCCCCAAGGAATGGCTTCTTGCAAACATTTGTCCCCTCTTTAAGAAACGGGATGGGGCTCTTGCTTCTAATTATCGCCCCGTGTCCTTGACATGTGTGCCATGTAAGTTGCTTGAACATTTAGTATGCTCAAATATCATGACTCACTTGGATTGAATATCAGCTCTTGTCCGACAGGCAACATGCATTTAGGAAAAGTCACAGTTGTGAAACTCAGTTGACCACTGTTATAAATGATTGGGTAATAATCTTGGACAAAGGAGGACAGGTTGACACATTTATTCTGGACTTAGAGAAGGCTTTTGACACCCCGCCTCATGAACTTCTTAAAAGCAAACTATTTGGTTATGGCACTGGCGGGAAAGACACTCAGGTGGATAGATTCCTTTCTTTGCTATAGAACACAACGAGCTATATATATATATATATATATATATATATATATATATATATATATATATATATATATATATATATATTTATATAGAGAGAGATGAGAGAGAGAGAGAGAGAGAGAGAGGAGAGAGAGAGAATATATATATATATATATATATATATATATATATATATATAGAGAGAGAGAGAGAGAGAGAGAGAGAGAGAGAGAGAGAGAGAGAGAGAGAGAGAGAGAGAAAGAGAGCACTCTAAAATGAAAAAAAATGCCTCCCTTTTCCAAGACAATTCCAGCAGAAGAGAAATTGCTTCCTTGGTTTATGCCTGCCTTGTCAAAGACGGGTACTCTTAAAGGAAAGAATTTGATATCAGGAGAAGCAAATTCTTTCCTTTGATGGTAAAGCCCATCTTTGAGAAGGGAGGGAAATATGTTCAGGTCAGAGTGATTTCCCTTGTATGTGTATCCATTCACCTTTATAAATCGTACATATTGTTTGCATATGGGTTCAATCAAAGCTAGTAACTTCCGAAGCTATTTGATATATTTACTTAAAATATTTACGTTCAAATATTGTCTTTAATAGGCACGCGCTTACTTCGCTGGTTTATTTAATAATTGACAAAAGATCTGATCTAGATATCGAAAAACTGTTGTACAGTTTTAGACGTGACATTAATAGTATAAGATTGCTTCCACGCTTGGCAGTTTTATTCACACAACTTATGAAAGCACACAGTCTTATTTCAAACTATAGTACATGTTCGAAAATGTCGTAATATTAGTGAAATGCTTTACTGTCCTTCTACCCACCATCCCTTTATTCCTCGCGCCTCTTGGCCCACTCCCGCCTTCCCATGCCCCCCCCCCCCCACACACACACACACACACACACGCAAACGCCGGCTTCCCATGCCCCCCGCTTCCCCCCAGACTTAACACTATTCTCTAGCTTTACTTTTACCGTCATGTTTGTACTTGTGTACTTGTGTACATTAGAAGATTAGCTTGTTCTAATCGCAGTGAGAGAATTTTTAATCGACTCTTTAACTTCAGTTAATCTCTCGAGTGTGGCATACCATGAACTGCGGCTATCACTACTGAAGTTTGATATGTTTAGTAAAGCTATCAGCTCAATGCATGGAAAAATGATAATATTATCTCTAGCTGATTAACCTTACTAACAATAAATCAATACAAAGCAAGAGAAAAATACATATGCGCATACACTTGCACGTATATAGTCCAGGACAGACTGACTATGAAGTAGGTAGGTGGGAAAATATAGTTTCATTCGCTTTGTAAAATAGGTATAGGGGATAGGTATCACTAGATCACGAATTGAAACTATTTTCTTCCATCCAGAAAAAAAAAATATATATATTCTTATTAGCATCCTAACATTTTGAATTTTTTTGTCAGTTAATAAATAAAATAAAAAGAACTACTGAACCTTGTTAGGTTTGTGAAAATAATAACTCAGATGTTTAGGTGGTGACTTCCCATTTTCTTTGTCTTATATTTGGTCACCGTGTAATTTGTACTGCCTGAAAGCTCATACAGATTTGTTATCGATTCCTCGAGATACATTCATATGTAATGAACTATTTAATAATTTCTTAGTTACATACATAGTATAAATGTATATAAATAAAATGAATGTATAAAGTCAAACCTCCCTGTAACAATCACTATTGAGAAGATACAAAACTAGCTATGTAGACATGTGGTGTTGTAGAGAAGTAAATATGTAGTAAACAGCACTTCGGGAAATCGGAGAAGTGGCTGTTATAGGGAGGTGGCTGTTGTAGAGAGGGGGTGTTTTAGAGAAGTTAGATATATAGTTAAACAGCGCCTTAGGAAATTGGAGAAGGGGCTGTTATAGGGAGGTGGCTGTTGTAGAGAGATGGTGTTGTTAGAAGTTAAATATATAGTCAAACAGCACTTTAGGAAATCGGAGAAGTGTCTGTTATAGGGAGGTGACTGTTGTAGAGAGATGGTGTTGTTAGAAGTTAAATATATAGTCAAACAGCACTTTAGGAAATCGGAGAAGTGTCTGTTATAGGGAGGTGGTTGTTGTATAGAGATGGTGTTGTTAGAAGTTAAATATATAGTCAAACAGCACTTTAGGAAATCGGAGAAGTGTCTGTTATAGGGAGATGGCTGTTGTAGAGAGATGGTGTTGTTAGAAGTTAAATATATAGTCAAACAGCACTTTAAGAAATCGGAGAAGTGTCTGTTATAGGGAGGTGGCTGTTGTAGAGAGATGGTGCTGTTAGAAGTTAAATATATAGTCAAACAGCACTTTAGGAAATCGGAGAAGTGGCGGTTATAGGGAGGTGACTGTTGTAGAGATGGTGTTGTTAGAAGTTAAATATATAGTCAAACAGCACTTTAGGAAATCGGAGAAGTGGCGGTTATAGGGAGGTGGGTGTTGTAGAGGGGTAGTGATGTAAAGAAAATATATAGTCAAAGAGCACTTCAGGAAATCGGAGAAGGGGTTGTTATAGGGAGGTGGCTGTTGTAGAGATGTGGTGTTGTAGAGAAGTAAATATATAGTAAACAGCACTTCGGGAAATCGGAGAAGGGGCTGTTATAGGGAGGTTGCTGTTGTAGAGAGATGGTGTTGTTAGATGTTAAATATATAGTCAAACAGCACTTTAGGAAATCGGAGAAGTGGCGGTTATAGGGAGGTGGGTGTTGTAGAGGGGTTGTGATGTAAAGAAAAATATATAGTCAAAGAGCACTTCAGAAAATCGGAGAAGGGGTTGTTATAGGGAGGTGGCTATTGTAGAGATGTGGTGTTGTAGAGAAGTAAATATATAGTAAACAGCACTTTAGGAAATCGGAGAAGGGGCTGTTATAGGGAGGAGGCTGTTGTTAATAGATGACCAGTCATGTAGGTGTCACCGTTTCTTCATCACTTTCTGCATGCTAGTGTAGTAATTCCAAGTATTTATACCTCATTATGTTCTACTATGTTATAACCCGAGTGTAATAAACTATATAGTAAACAGCACTTCGGGAAATCTGAGAAGTGGCTGTTATAGGGAGGTGGCTGTTGTAGAGGTGGTGTTGTAAAGCTAAATATGTAGTCAAACAACACTTTAGGAAATCGGAGAAGGGGCTGTTATAGGGACGTGGCTGTTGTAGAGAAGTAAATATATAGTAAAGAGCACTCCGGGAAATCGGAGAAGTTGCTGTTATAGAGAGATGGCTGTTGTAGAGATGGTGTTGTAAAGTTAAATATATAGTTAAGCAGCACTTTGGGAAATCGGAGAAGTGGCTGTTATAGGGAGGTGGCTGTTGTAGAGATGGTGTTGTAAAGTTAAATATATAGTTAAGCAGCACTTTGGGAAATCGGAGAAGTGGCTGTTATAGGGAGGTGGCTGTTGTAGAGATGGTGTTGTAAAGTTAAATATATAGTTAAGCAGCACTTTGGGAAATCGGAGAAGTGGCTGTTATAGGGAGGTGGCTGTTGTAGAGATGGTGTTGTAAAGTTAAATATATAGTTAAGCAGCACTTTGGGAAATCGGAGGGAGGTGGCTGTTGTAGAGATGGTGTTGTAAAGTTAAATATATAGTTAAGCAGCACTTTGGGAAATCGGAGAAGGGGCTGTTATAGGGAGGTGACTGTTGTAGAGGTGGTGTTGTAAAGTTAAATATATAGTTAAGCAGCACTTTGGGAAATCGGAGAAGGGGCTGTTATAGGGAGGTGGCTGTTGTAGAGGTGGTGTTGTAGTGAAGTAAATATGTAGTAAACAGCACTTCGGGAAATCGGAGAAGTGGCTGTTATAGGGAGGTGGCTGTTGTAGAGATGGTGTTGTAAAGTTAAATATATAGTTAAGCAGCACTTTGGGAAATCGGAGAAGGGGCTGTTATAGGGAGGTGGCTGTTGTAGAGGTGGTGTTGTAGAGAAGTAAATATGTAGTAAACAGCACTTCGGGAAATCGGAGAAGTGGCTGTTATAGGGAGGTGGCTGTTGTAGAGATGGTGTTGTAAATGTAAATATATAGTTAAGCAGCACTTTGGGAAATCGGAGAAGTGGCTGTTATAGGGAGGTGGCTGTTGTAGAGATGGTGTTGTAAAGTTAAATATATAGTTAAGCAGCACTTTGGGAAATCGAAGAAGGGGCTGTTATAGGGAGGTGGCTGTTGTAGAGGTGGTGTTGTAGAGAAGTAAATATATAGTAAACAGCACTTCGGGAAATCGGAGAAGTGGCTGTTATAGGGAGGTGGCTGTTGTAGAGGTGGTGTTGTAAAGTTAAATATATAGTTAAGCAGCACTTTGGGAAATCGGAGAAGGGGCTGTTATAGGGAGGTGGCTGTTGTAGAGGTGGTGTTGTAGAGAAGTAAATATATAGTAAACAACACTTCGGGAAATCGGAGAAGTGGCTGTTATAGGGAGGTGGCTGTTGTAGAGATGGTGTTGTAAAGTTAAATATATAGTTAAGCAGCACTTTGGGAAATCGGAGAAGGGGCTGTTATAGGGAGGTGACTGTTGTAGAGAGGTGGTGTTGTAAACTTAAATATATAGTTAAGCAGCACTTTGGGAAATCGGAGAAGTGGCTGATATAGGGAGGAGGCTGTTGTTGATAGATGACCAGTCATGTAGGTTTCACCGTTTCTACATCACTTTCTGCATGCTTGTGTAGTAATTCCAAGTATTTATACCTCATTATGTTCTACTATGTTATAACTCGAGTGTAATAAACTATTGTATTATAGAACAGCCTGTGAATATGTGGTCTGGGCAAGGAAGTTCGCTTTATAAAATGTACAAATATGCTTAAATACCGTATTTACCCTACTGGGACAGACCAGCCTTTGCAAACAGACCTAGACCAGACACCGCATAACGGCGTCTGATCAGTGTCTACAGTGTTTGCCATCCATTCAGCAGTTCCAAGACTCCATGATCCTGTCACCCATCTACACACCGTATATAAACATGGTATTTTATGCTAAACTAATTTCTAATTCGTAACTGAGTCAGTGGCCGCTCCTGGACAAAACATTACTAATTGTATGCAGTTTATTGCAGGATGTAAACTTTACAGAAGAAGAGATAAAAGTTTCGATTGGAGGTGGTTTAAGAACGCTTCCTGGACGAGAAGCAGCCATGAGTCAGTTGGATTTCACAGACTCTTATTCTCATAGTCGAGCGGACAGCTCCACTTCGACGCTTGGTCTTATGCCATTCGGTTTTCCGGCGAAAACAAATTATGACGCAAATGAATCTCTTATTCAAATTAGAAGTGAAAATTTTGAGCGAAAGGTAGTTGAAAAAGAGGAGGATATTTGGAAAAGACCACCACCTGATTTTAGAAGACAGTGTTACGCACCTACGCCACCAAAACGGAACAGTGCAGCATCAATGAGACCATGGTTATATGGAACTATTCCAGGACAAAGAGAGATAATTAAAAGACCTAGGAAAAAGGTTATTCCCCATTTGTTACAGTCTCCGAGACAGGAAGGAACGAGATTTGAAACGTACTTTCATATAGATAGACCATTTACTGCTAAAAAGAAGTCTGTGGTGGAAGATATGTATGAAGCTGGAGTATATGACAATCCTAAACATCACGATTTCAGAGGGGTAATTTATTTTTCCAGTAATTTTAGACAAAGATCCTAACATCAATTTTCAACATAAATAAGGCCGAAGATATTTAGAAACTTGAATGATGTAGATATTTCACTATAACATCACAAACACCTACTCTAAAGAATATGACTTGTTCTCAACACCTAAAAATCAAACAGCAATCTCAATAATACTATTTTATTCGACCGTACGCTTGATAATGCTATTCAACATGAATTGTTTATCAATATCAATCTGTTGTTAGCAGATGGCTTACTGATTTTAAAGTGAATATGTATGCAATAAAATTCATGTTACAAACAACAAAAATAGAAGTAAAGATGCCCAGGAGATGCCATATTCACGAGCACAGCCCTCCCGAAGCGCCAAAAGGAGAGATGAGGAACAAATAAGGACCACACAAACGCCACATATGAAACCAAAGACGCACAAACACAGAAGAACTGCAACAGAAGAACCGCTTTGGAACAAATCTTGTTAAAAAGTTCACATATTTAACCCTCTGCTTTGGGCCGCTAAATAGTATCCGTTGAATGCCAGCAGGTCACTTTTAGATCACCTCTTTGAACGAATAATTTTAGTTGTTTTTTTTTTGTTTTTTTTTTGTTTTTTGCTGAAAAGTTTCATTCAGTTTCCTGGGTCATACAGGAGGAATAGTATCAGGGATATTTGCATGAAATCTCAAAAGCGTGCTTTATGGGGGAAAATAAGAAAACTGTCATCAATTTGTCGTCTTCTGAAATGGGCCAGAGAGCGGCAAATGTTAAAAGGGGTATAATGCCGTGGCTTATTATAGATATGAGACTGATTGGTATTTGTCGTAGAAATGTGCCCCGCATTTAACTTATATACCATATGCTGC